>CM077030.1:105998647-106623647 GCA_039090855.1 Macrothele yani | reverse complement strand
CAGCCAATCGCACCCCATATTATGACCAAACCACCTCCTTGATGTCGAATGGAAAACACAAGCGGTTCTTGTTTCTTATCCTTCCAATAACTGTGCATACCATCCGGCCCATCCAGACAAAAAATTTTTTTGTCGGAGAAAATAACTATTTGTCACTCAGAGCTCCAACTCATACGGCTGCGAGCGAATTCTTTTCAGTTGGCTTTGTGGACTGAAGACAGCACTGGTTTCCTCTGGAGTTTTCTTGAAGTCCTGATTGATCCAGCAACTGTTGTATTCGTCGAACAGTGACTGGCACATCTAATTCCCCGCGCAGTTGTCGAGCTGTTTCAATTCTATTTGATGTTTTGCGCCTCAGAAGACGAAGTCCTGATTCGTAACTTTGAATGGTCTGCCGGTGCTCTTCTTTTTACCATACCCAGCTGGATCTTTAAGGTAATTTCGGACAACTTTTGAGCTTCTATTGATAGCTAATGCAATATCTGTAGCATTCGTATCAGTTTGTACTTTTAAGACATCAATTTTGCTCCCGTTCGATGTCAGGAAGTCGAGAGCCAGACGGCATGCTTATTTTTTAAACCTAACACTTTCAAGAAGTTATTTCATTAATTCTGTCTTCCGGTTGCTGGCACAAATCACTAGCACCTGTTTCTCGCAAAGAGCACCCGTATCGCTAAACGTTCAACTGAGTAGGGCCATAATTGCTTCGCTTTTTAAAGGCTGATTTCACTTATCGGCCTTCGCCACGCATGCGCAAAATACCTTTATGGACACCAATGAGTGCGTTTCGAATTTGCATATGACAGTGTGGTATATAATGTATGTTATATTTGTCTATTATATTTTGTCCTTCATGTCTATTTACATTAATATTTGTCAAAAATATGAAAGGCCACAATTACTTCGCTCGCTGTATATCAATATGCCACAAGCAGTGTCATTCACTTTTGCCATTATTTGTCATGATGAGCTATATTTTGGTTATGTTCGGTGCTGCCAACCTATCTAGACTAAAAGTGGCTTAATTTATCTATAAAGGGGTTATTTTCCTAAAAATTGATTTTAATGTTTTTTCAGACGATCGAAACGCAAAACTGAAAGCGTATTTGAAATCCTTCTCCTGAAAAATGGGGAAAATGGCAGGCTGGAAGCCTGAAAATGGAATCTCAATTACTACACGTGCTAGTAGCGCCATTTTGTTTTATTGCGCAATACTGGCAAACTAGCGGTCTGATTTTTGGAATTCATATAAAAAAATTATATATACTTTAGTACCTATGTTCTACTATGACAAATGGTATGTCGATATCTCATTTAGCAAAATTCGGACTAAGCTCCGTCACCATAATTTCCTTATCACACTTCTGGAATTCAGGCGATGAAAAGGATGAAATGTGCGAGTGCGACTCAATTGAAAGAAGTTACCGTGTCAAAATGCTTCTCTGCGAAGATTTCCATGTTACTCTGGTTGATTTCGGAGAGTCAAAATTGAACAGCGAAACGTCGTGTACAGGAAAGAACTGATTGGTTAAATTTCTTTCATCCTTTAAGTATCATATTCTGTAATTTCAAAAAAGAAGTTTCTGTATTGTATCGGGAAATTTTTATGAATTACGATTTTTTATTTTTGTACTTCATTTTCATGAAATCTCTACTTGTTATCTTCCTCAAACCGACGTCTCCGGAAGACGTTGCACTGGAAAATTCATCATTATTTTTTAACAGGTAGTATATATGAATATTGTGTGCAGTTGTTTTCTTTGAGAAACACTGTGAAAATCTATTTCCTCTTAACATTTGTTGTGTTGATGTGTTTCGAACAATGTTGCTTTTCGAAGTCTAACTCGGTACATTACTATTATTAGGTGTAAAAATAAGTTTTAAAGCGTTTTAACACAACACAACATGTAATTTGGGAGAAAACTACAATACCTTTACGAATCAAAATATGCGCCGTCATTATCTATTATCTTTCGCCATCGGTCGGGCAGCTGACGGATTCCAGCTTCGTCGTGTGATGCGATGAAGTTGTCAAGCAATTTTTGCACTTCGTCACATGTCCGGAACCGTACAGCAGACAAAACATGTTGCATCGATCGGAACAAATGATAGTCTGAAGGGGCTATGTTGGGACTATTCGCCGGGTGCTGCAAAACTTCACATGTAAGTGTCAATAACGTTTCTTTGACCGTTTTCGCGACATGCGGCCTAGCGTTGTCATACAGTAATTTCAAGGGACGCAGTCCTTTGCCTGTGAATGGACGTTTTCGACAGATTTCCTGGTTCAATTGCAGAAATTGCTGCTTGTAGCGATCAGCAGTAACAGATCGTGTTTCAGTAGTTCATAATTGAGCTCACCTTTCATATCCCTCCAGATGCACAGCATAACTTTCTTGGAGTGAATATTGCGTTTCGGTGTCGAAGTCGTTGCTTCACCTGGGTCTACCGAGTGTTTTTTGTGTTTGGGATTGTCGTACTATATCCACTTTTCATCACAAGTAACGATTTTCCCCAGGAAAAACTTTCTGTGTTGTTTATTCAACAGATTCAAACACTTCATGACACGCTCATCCTTGGTCCTCTGGCTTAGGTCATGTTCTTCTGGCACTTCCTTCTGAATCTTTCCCATTGCGCGTAAACGATTGAAAACGATTTGTTGAGTTACCTTCAGTTGTTCAGCTAGTTCTTTTGCGTTTGAGACGAATCTTCATCCAGCAATGCTTGCAGCTCCTCATGTGCAACCTTCTGCGGGGCGCCGCTACGTTCTCGATCGCTAACATCAAAATCACCTGCTTTAAACCGTCTAAACCAAAACTCACACGTGCTTTTCGATACAATATTCTTCCCCAGAACAGAACAGATCGATGCACATGCTTTTGCAGCACTTTGATGAAATTCGTAACGAATGCAGTGTCGAATAAATGCAGTATCGCTTGCCTTCTTTCATCTGCTGTGTGCAAGTGCGCTTGACTGTTGGGCAAACTTCTGTGTCACATCTTATACTCTGGTCACATGACAACAACGCGGAGGAATGTCGGATATGTAAATTAGTGGTATAGGTCACACAAAAAATGCTTTAAAACTTATTTATACACCTAATATAATAGGAGGAGACTGGGACTACAGCCCTTCGCTCCACCTGCCTCCAACATCTGTAACTACGCTCCACCGATGGAGGGAGATGGATCTTCTGCTTGTACTTTGACGGAGGCTGCCGTCCTTCATGAAGTACAGTCCGTTTCTTGAAGTTGCTCAGCCACCCCGGTGGCGCAGTGGTCTAAGCGATGGCCTGTGATCATTCGTCCGATGGGTTCGAATCCCGGTGAGGCATGGGTGTTGTGTTTGTCTTACAGCACTGGCTTTCTCCCTTCCCTGGAACGAGTGACCCTAAATTAGGAACGGGCGACTGCTTATAGCCCATTGAGTTGCTCACGGTGGTCGTTAAACCTCCAATCAAAAAAAAAAAAAAAAAGAAAGGTTGCTCAATGCATTGCTTTCGCAAAACTGTTCCTATGCCAGTTTATGAGATCTATATCTTTTTATTTCGGAGTTTAACGACCACCGTGAGCCACTCTGTTGGCTCTAAGCAGTCGCCTGCCCCTAATTTAGGATAACTGCTTCCAGGGAAGGGGGAGAGCCAGTGTCGTATGACAAGCCCACCACTCATGCTTCATCTTGAACTCGAACCCGGGACTATTTGGAAGAAATGTCCAGAGCTTAGATCAGTTTTACAAACTTCCGCCACCGGGAGGTGAGATCTATTTTCAGCAGATATAATGCAAGGACGGTCCCTATACACAAAGTGTGATTAAGCCGCGTGCAAAAGTAACGTATAAAACGCTCTATTTTTTAATTTTTTAAATGTTTTGTGAACTACATTCGACATTTTCTTTAGTTATTGTTTTTGTCTAGTTTCACAAACTCCTGTTGTAAAACCCGGCAAAGCAAAATTTGTTAAAAGAAAAAGGAAAACTGAACTAAAAGAGCTAATTGAAAACGGAGCTAATTTTTCAGCCCCTTCTGCTTCTGTGTTACTCCTGTATGGTCGCAAAAAAGGAACCCCAAGACCAGAACATAACATCGTTGGTTGTGCTTCTTCCTTTATAAAAAAGCACTAACCAGGGATTAGGCCGCGAGGAATCTGGGAAAATTTCTGACATTTTGTCGAAACTCCGTAAGAAAGGATTTATAGCTCCAATAAAAAGTTCTAAAGGGTGCGGTTCCTTGGAAACGTGCGTAGAATGAAATGAATGCCTGTGGAAGAAGTGGGCCGTTGGCGCCAAGGGTTGGTGAGAGAGAGGTATGGCCTGAAGAAAGGTGAGTTATGACGTCGTGCGTGACGTCATCCTTGAGACCAGCTGAGAAACAGAACGAAGTTCCTAAGTAATCTAGTCGGAGACGCTGAATGGTGGTGAGCCTGCAAGGTGGTCTGGCAACCTGCGGATGTCGCATCGAACCGGTGATAACGGGACTTCGCTGTATCAATAACCCCTTTCGCTACTCCACGCTAACAGTTGGATTGCGGCAAGCTGCCAGCTATCCTGGCGAAGAACGAAACCTCCTAGAACGTCATCAGTGCTACCGTTAGAGTGCAGGTGAAATGGAGATACTAAATTAACTGGGATAAAACCGCTGTTTTCTTGGAGTGCTGCTGTTTGGGCACAGGAATTAGAGACAGTAAGTGCTAAGAAATATTTTAAGAAAATCACAAAAATTGTTTTATTTTGGTAAAAGCTGTAAAATTGGGGGGGGGGGGGACCCCAACGAAAGTTAAGGTCATCTGCCAAATTTATAAAAAGCAGGAGCAACCCTAAAAGTTTATTATAAGCATTAAACGACTGGCATAGTAGCTGGAGCAAATTTGTTTCCTGCAGTGGGGAAAATTTTAGCACTTACAGCTCATCATACAAGGTCAAAAGAAAAACTGAATAACCTTAAATACGCTGATTAATAAATAGCTCTTCCTTTCAATCAAAATGTTATTGAGTTGCAAAGTCGTACGGGAAGATGGGGAGGGGGAGTTGATTTTACCAATGCTGCAGATTTCCAGAGTTAAAATGAACGGAGTTAACACGGTTAATAAATTAAAATAACAATTTCATATCCGAAATGCAGAAGCTGTTTCACCTCGTTTCTTTCTTTTTTTATTACTGATGTTTCTGATTATCCTAGTAGTGGTTGAACATGCATGAAAAAGTTTTAAGGAGCTAATAATGAAATTGTAACCCAGATGAAAAGGCAAAAGACGTTACAAAGCGTTCAACAGCGAACTAACGATTTTATTCCATACAGTACTGAATTGAACGGTTCTGTGCTAATGTTCATAACCCAAGAGCATTTTTCTTTTGCAGTGTACAGAAGTTATATATTATTACATTATACATCACTTTTCTTCTCTCATTAGTACAAACTGTTTGGTTTGTGATAAATGATCTGTAGTTTTAGTGCATGAAAACATTTGAAATTTAAAAGTACTTACATTTAATTAAGCTATAATAGGAATCTAAATGCTGCATAAAAAATATTTTTATGATTGAAAAGGCATTTTTATTATGCCTTCCGTTAGGCCACAATTTAAAATCTGCTGATGATTGCTTTCCACTAAATCTCCCCAGGATTGCACACAGTGCTTTTAAATCTGTAATAATTTCTAAATGCGGAGTTGGAAATGACATCTTTCTTGATCTTGTTTGTATTTTTATGTTGTGATTCCTTGTTCAGTTAGCTGCTTTAAATATCAAGGCATTTACATGTGTAATTAAGAAGCGTTAAATATTGTTGGCGAGCCACGTTGTTTTGAGATGTTCCTCTTTGTGGAAAATCAAAACTTTTGAAATACTAGAGAATATAGAACAAAAGAAACAAGGAGAAAGTAACATAGATAATTGCTAAAGCAACAATACAAGCTCAGGTAGGGGGCCTTGCATGTTCGCATACCGCGAAATGTGTTCACTTTAAATGTGAATGTGTCATAATTGCATAACAACTCAAGGGATTTGATCGATCAACGTTTTTGATGAATGCAGATAAACAAATGATAACAAAAGATATTAAATAAAAACACACCGTAAAAGGGGGGGGAGGGAAGCAAATCCGAGTATTCAGACTTAGAATCAGTATATAATGTTCCCTTACTGAAGAGTTAATACGTATTATTCACAAGCTGCGAAAGTTAATGGGATGTGATTATTTGTTTAAAATGTGTTTGCTTACTGAAGAGTTAATACGTACTAGACGAAACCCGTCGGAATCGACGGTTAGTTTTTTTTTTTTTGTTTTTTTTTTTGAAAAGAATAAACTCATATGAAACAACAGATGTAAACTTTATTAGATTGACAAATTCATTCAACAACTTCAGTAAAGACAATAGTCCAAGTTCGTGATTTTTTTACTGAAGGTTTAACGACCGCCGTGAGCAACTCAATGGGCTATAAGCAGTCGCCCGTCCCTAATTTAGGATCACTGGTTCCAGGGAAGGGAGAGAGCCAGTGCCGTAAGACAAACACAACATCCATGTCTCACCAAGATCCGAACCCGGACCCTTCACGAACGAATCATCATACGCCAGTGCTTAGACCACTGCGCCACCGGAGCGGCCAGGTTCGTGATGAACATCACGACTGCACCCTTTTTCATTCGTAAAATGTGAGGCGGAAGTCCACTCATCTCGATTGTGTGCAAAAATTCAACTTGATAGCGCACTCTTTCACTCTCATTTTCAGTCACAACTGTGTTTGTAAATGTTGTTGGAATGAGATTCGCGTTGCGAGCACTGTTCACCCGTAGGAATCAACGGTTAGTTTTTTGTTTGTTTTGTTTTTTGAAAAGAATAAACTTATATGAAACAACAAATATAAACTTTTTTTGATTGACAAATTCATTCAACCACTTCAGTAAAGACAAGGTTCGTGATTTTTTTTCTTTTTTGACTGAAGGTTTAACGACCACCGTGAGGAACTCAATGGGCTATAGGCAATCGCCCGTAATATTTTCACTAAGAATGATCAACAGAATGTTTATTTACATCTTTACGTAATGGGAAACGTCTTACCTACGTGAATAAACTGTATCGAATGAATATTAAATTGTATATATACATCACACAGTCCAACGGCATAACGCAATCAGGTCTTGAGAGTGTTCGCTGTTCCGATGAGAAGAACTTTGATACCAATATAGGCTAGCGTTGGTTTGCGCAACGGTTGGCTCAGAAAAGAGACTTCGGACTTTGGACTATCTCAGTCCCTCCATGCTTCCGCCTTCAATAGCGCGTGAGTCAACCGCAGGCGATCGAATGCCAATCGCTCCCTTCTCTCATAGACTTTACATGGGAAATTTGCAGCCCTACAACGCCCGAACCGTTGCCCCAATCTCATTTTTCTCTTCGACTGACACATCTATACGGTAAGACCTTTATTTTGATACCTCAACCATATCATTACGTTCAGCCGTTCTTGTAAAAAACCTTATAGAATTAATATGTTGATTATTATTCTCAAGCTGCGAAAGTTAATCGGATGTGATGATTTGTTTAGTTCAGATTACATTGTTTTATTGAGGTCCATACCGAAACATAAATCTCGAAATGGTTTTTTTGATGTCATGCAAGTATTTCTTTGGTGTTCATGCTACATTGAGCACTTTACCTCCCGTAAAAATAAATTTATGCTTAATTGAGTGAGTTCAAAATGAATAGAGTTTGACACAATATTTCAACAGTTCATCGGCTAATCAAAATTTATTACTGTACGCAGATTTCAGTGAAGTCACATGAAAAGAATCTTGCACAAATCAAGTCTAAGTTATTAGTTCACCGATCATGTTGAACTGTCAGATTTTTGTGTAGTAATATGCATTGTCATGAAATGCGTTGTGAACTTTTACTCTGTAGGTGATGCTTTTGCTGTGAACTTGTACTTCGTTCGTTCGTAGAATTTCATTCAGCAGAGACGTCTCTAGAATTAAAAACTCCATCTTGGTACTTGACATTTAAAATTACCTACAAGAACACAGTTTTCTTTTTCGTGTTTTTTTCTCACCCGAAACAAAGAAAACAACATTTTCTGATTTCATGCATTTTTAGTTTAGTTTATTTTCCTCTAAGGACAGACTATTCCGAGGAGAGTCAGTTACCATCTCTCCATTTTACGATAATTTTTGAAGAATGATTTATGCATTGTGCTCTGCATATGGAACAACGACAAAGACTCTCTTGAGTAAACGCGGTGCCCTCTACTCCTAAACCCATTGAGTGGCTCACAGCATTTAAATTCTATTGAGGTATTAAAAGGTTCTCAGCAATTAAATTTTGTCCAGGCACGTTATGTCTGGGTACATTCGCATTTCGCGAATGCCCAGATTTCCAAAGAAAATTCAAGCACTCTGTTTTACCCTAGAATTTGATGCCATGTGTTTCATTTTTTTAAAGTAGATTGGGATCCAAATTAAATGATCACTCACTTTTCATTGTTCACATGAATAATCCATATTGCGTCGTTAAAACCCTAATCTTTTGAAATTAGATATCTTTTCAAGTTTATAGGTACAGACATATATACTCTACGCATACACAGTGCATCAAAGAATTTTTAAGACTGGGTCTGTAAAATGAAATAGAAACAAGAAATTATAATTTGTTTTGGTTTGTTATTCAAAATAAGTCTCTCCGGCTTCAATACAATTGTAACCGCGATTTAATGATGATTCGAATGCCTGTTCCAGTTCACTTTGCGGAATTGCCTCCAAAACACGCGTCGAAGCTGTTTGTACGGTCGAAATATCATTAAAAATACACCCTTTTAACGTCATTTTAAGTTTCGGAAAGAAAGAAAAGTCGCAGGGTGCTAACTCAGGTGAATACGGTGCTAACTCAGGTGAATATATATTCAACACACAGACGTTATTTTTCACTAAAAATCTACGAACAAGAAGCGAGGTGTGACTGGGTGCATTATCGTGCAACAAACACCAACTGTTTTCATCTCGATATTCTGGACGAATGCGACGAATTCTGCCCATCAAACGCCTCAAAACATTTACATAAAACTCACCATTAATTGTTTGTCCACTTGGAACAAATTCTTTGTGGATAATACCCTTACTTACTATCGAAGAATGTAATGAGCATTGTTTTGATTTTCGATGGAACTTTTCTTGTTTTTTTGGCTTGTGGCGAGTTTTTTGACTTCCATTCCGCACTTTGTCGCTTTGTTTTAGGATCATATTGAAAACACCATGTTTAATCACTAATAACAATCGATTTTGAGAAGTTTGGATCATTTTCAGCGGCTGAAATGATGTCTGTGCAATGTGCACTTCACCTGTATTTTTGTTCCTTGGTTAACGTGTGTGGAACAAATTTAGCACAGACTTTTGTTTTGCCCAAATCTTCATGCAGGATGGTTCGAATCGTTTCTTTGTTGATGTTTAAAGACTCTTCCATCATTTTTAGTGACGTACATCGATTGTTTGCCACGAAATTACGCACTTTTTCAATAATCTCAGGTGTCCTAGATGAACTTGGTCTTCCGGTATGCTTATCCTCTTCTAGCGTCTCTCTTCCGTCTGAAAAACGTTTGTGCCACAGGAAAACATTTGATCTACTTAAACAAAACTCACCGTAAACTTGTTTCATCATTTGGTACGTTTCCAAGTTTTGCGTTAAATTTAATAACAGCCCTTTGTTCCATCTTAATAATTCAACATGAAAAAAATTTTACTTCTCTAATGAACGCCCGTTTCGTTTGAGTTACTTCAACAACTGCGCAGTACTTTTGGCAGAAAGCAAGCAGATGGTCACGGTTTATAACGCATTCGCGATTACACTGGTGGCGCCACCGTTGACTGAAATCTAGCGCCAGTCTTAAAAATTATTTGACGCACTGTGTATATTATATTAGTAGACTATAGACAAAGTGGCAGAAAAATACACGTTATCACAGCCATATTTAATATCCTGTGTCTTTCTCAAAAGAAACAATCTCCAATGGCAGGACTTTTGACCATTAAAAAAAGAGAAATTCCCATTTTACACGACACAGCAGTGGTTTCGAAGTAAATTTTGTTTTATTTACGAGAGCTGAAATCTTTGTTTTTGCCAGGTATCCCTAAACAAACACTTTCTAGTTTTAACAAATGACTACGACAGCAGCTGCTCAACAGGGGAAGACATTTATGATCGGCAGTGCTCATTGAAGACGAATAATCGAATAACCAGGTACTAAGTGACATCCACACCTTTGCGGCATGATATATAATTAAATGGATCTCACTTGCTGTGCTGCAAGAATAATACTAAAGTTGCATGAGATATCGGAAAAAAATTACATTTTGCTGTAAACATTTTGAGTAGGCAAGGTGTAATCAAAGCGCAGAGCGACATGGTTGAATTTTCCATGTTATCTTTTGTCTGTTTGTCAGTCTGTGGACATTATACCTGAACTTCTGTAAGCAATATCGAAAATTTTCTTTTGTAAACAACAGATGCAAGGATGACAAATATTTTCCCCATATTTCTGTTGATGTTAATTCTCAATTACATTTGTATTCTTTACAGCATCTCATCTTCTAGAGAAAGCACTGGAAACTTTTTTTCCCACTCCGTTGAAGTAAACATGCCCATAATTCGTATATTTTTCAGAGCTTTACCGGATGAGCAAATATCTCGAAAGTGACATCAATATATATCCGCAAATGTCATAGCTTGCTCTCTTTAGAAGAAAGTTTCAAGAAATTCAATTTCAGTTGTAAAAGGAGGTATGGCGATTATTTTCCAATTTTCCTAAGTACGAATTTCTTCTATGTAATGCATAGCGCATTTAAGGGCACATACGATATTATTTCTCTGTAATTATATATAACATGCCAATTACCTTGTATGAGATTCAATGTAATTTGATTTTCAAATATCGTCTTGCATTTCAGTCATTTTTATCCACATACAAGCACATAAAAACCAATACAATACATGTATATTTGTGTATGGCAAAAATAATTTACTTCTAGTTTCTGTGCTTCCGTTTGTCCGCCCTTTCGTCTGTGAGCACGATGGTTTGATAGCTGGGACTGTGACAATAACTTTTGTGTAGTAGATTTCATTTGATATGGCTTGGTGGCCGACCGGTTAGTATGCTATTCTTCATGAGGAGGATACTGATTGCCTTCAGCGTGAGATGTCCCCCCTCCCTCAGTATCCACCCTCGACGGCAGTGCAAATCTTCTAGCCTTTATTGCTCACAAAGCTCGTAAGGCTGTCACTCCTAAAGGCTTTGATGCCGCGTTTGCTAGGCGCAGTCTGCGCGATAGTTCCCCAAGCTGGAGAGAATATGGGATTTAGGAGGTTGCATTTTTGCGGAACGCCAAAAAAAGCTCCATGAGGCGTGCCAAGTGCAAACAGATTTAGAGAAAACAGAGTTTTGATTATTTATGAATTACACATTTGCTTGCACTGTACCCCACCAGGAAAGAAACTGTGAAGAATGAGTTAGTGTACTGTTTGTGAGCGTGGGACGAAGAGCTTTTCTCATTGCAGCATGAATGCCGTTTAACGTTGTTTTCCAGATATTTTTAAAGAACAGTCCAAGCAGATACACATATCGTTATATGAAAAGGTTAGAATTTAGCTGCAGTACAAATAATTCTTCCACGTAATTCAAAATATGCATTTTCTTTCAGTTACCAGCCTGTATGTAAAATGTAGTTAGGCAGTTTTATTAAATTTCGTAATTTAATAACTCATAATGATTTATAGTGCATGGTTTTTCTTAATTTATTTGTAAAAGGTTTCGATTGTGGCCAACATAGAACACATGATTCCTTTATGCTCGGTTGTAAGTAAGGCCATAATTAATAAAATTACTGTACGACAGAAATGGCCGACAAGCATATGTAAATGAATGACTTAAGTATAAACGCACACACACACACACACACACACACACACACAGAACAGAGGAAAATAATATGAAGCGATGCATTAAGTTTTTGACGATCCAGTCTTTGAAGTTTTTACTTTGTTGTTGGTTGTTGCAAAGCTCCGTAAAAAAGTGACGTCTGGCTTCATGGACAGACGTAAGCGACCGGATGCCGTTAATGTTTGTTACTCAATCAATGCTATTGTAATCATTAACCATGCACACAATGAAGTCTGAGAAGCGAGTTGGAAAGCTTCCGACATTGAGGAAGGACAATGATAAAAAGGCGGAAGGGGATTTGTGCAGGGTTGAATTTTAAAGTAAAGCTTGCACGCTGTAGCTTGCAAGCGGTTTCACACCCATAATTTCCCAATTGTTGTGCAGTTATTCTTTTCGCATAACATGATTTGCAAAATCAACTACAAAGGGTGATCCAAATGTTTCAGAAATGTATTAAAACGTTAAATTTCGTTCAAGTGATGGCCAATTTAGTTGCCATTTCCACTTTGAAATATGTTTCCTTTAGCGTCGATACACCGATCCAACTGACCATGCCATAATTGAAAACAGACGAGGAGTCTTTCTTCTACGACAGCATCAAGCATATACTATGATTTGCCGTACGTGCAGATGCCAACCGGAAATCTGCGATCGTTGGAATATTAAAAGCACTTCACGTCGATATAAAAACCAATGAAACGATATTCCCAAGCGAAGAAAGAAATAGTTTCGATAGTTTTGGGAATAATACAAAGCAGCTTCTCTGGATATTGCAGTGAAACGTCTATGGTGATTCAAACATACCTTTTCCTTCATAAACTTTGTCTAATATTTGCATCGGGAAAACATTTGCAGGTTTACGCTTTTTCAAAACATCTTCTTTAACTAGGTAGTTTGTAACATGTCAAGTGCTACTGTAGCTTGAAACTAAACTTGATGTAAGTCTTTTTTCCCTTCTGAATGATTTCATAACTTTAAAATCTTGTTTCTTGAGGTAAGGTCAAGAAATTTTTCATGATTTTCACTGAATTTTGTTTTCAGGAGAACAAAAAGGAATGAGAGTTTTACTGGAAAATTGCACCATATGTCAACGGTTTAACATTGATTTTATGACGACATATCGCAAAAAAACTTTGATTTTTAACGCAATCAACTGAAAGTTGAAAATAAGAAAGGTGTGATCCTTTTTTTCTGGAAAATATCATTCCAGGAATTATTGTAATAAAAACATACATATTGCGATAGATGGTTTGCGACTATTTTTAACAGTCTTAAGTTATGAACTACGTTTCACTTACAGCTAAAAGCTAATCCATGGTAGAACTGCTTAAGAAACAACAGCAAAACTTAATCAAAGTCGTAGAACTCTGCAAATCTACTAATATTACTGAAATTTAACACAGCTGTCTTTATGGCATTTTAATAATGTAAACATTTGGTAATGTGCTCTGTATAGAAAAAGAATTGGCTTCTTAATATCGTTAATTTAATGTAAACAAGCATTGTAAACTCATGTGTATCAATGAAGTGATTATGCCGAACATTCCCTTTCATTTATTTTTGGGAAAACAGCCTGCCTTGAAGATATCTGCCTTTTTTTATTTGATAAAGCTCGTTCTCAAACTTAGGTGCTGTTGGGCTCATTTCATTTGCACCGCTTTTCTTATTAAATTAATTTTTTTATTTCTTTTATCTAGAAATGTTTACTTTTAAAATTTTAAGAGAACACTGATGTATCATCCAGTGGTCTAGGGTGCGGTCTTCTGACTCCTTGTACTATTGTATCGGCTGTCCAATGGTGATGCAGGGCATAAACATTGTGTTTATCCTTCAGGAGCAGGTTACTTCCCTGCTCCATAAGGATTTCATGAGCTTCTAAGGTTACAGTAATTTAGAGCCAGTGGCTCTAAATTACTGTAACTTTAGAAGCTCATGAAAGTTGTTAACTCCTCATTCCCCAAAAATATTGCTTTATCCACATGATCTGTTAGGAGCATGACTTCTACCAGTATCTGTCATCTGAACAGTCGTTCTTACGATTGTTCGAGTTATGGATGCTGTTTTAAAAGCTCAGTTGGTAAGTTCTCTTATGGAACAAATGACATTCCCAGCTATTGCGCTGATTGATTGCCTTACCCTCAACTGTTGCCATAAGCAATTTGAAAAACAACACCATTTTTTTTTTTTTTTTTGTATATTTAGAATGAGCAACTCAATGGGCTGTAAGTAGTCGTCCATTCGTAATTTGGGGCTTCTGGTTCCAGGAAAGAGAAAGTGTGAGTGCGGTAGGATAAACGCACTACCCATTCTCATCAGGGACTCGAGCCTGGTCCTACTCGGACAAATGGTCGTAGGCCAACGCTTGGACACTGCGCTACCGGGCGGCCATTACTGTTTAGAGAGGCAATGTTCTATATTATCCAGGGGTATAGATCTTGCATTGAGATCACTCTGTGAAAACTCCATTTCTTCGAGGAAGGAAGTACAAATAAGTGGTGGAAGTTTTGATATGGAATAGTAAAAAAGTGAAGTTTTTGATATGGAATAGTTAAGTGGTGAACGTTTTTCTTTTGAATAGTTAAAAAGATTTGTTTGCCAGTGAATTCCTTGAGGCGTAGGAAGCCACCATATCGCTTGAAAGCGCAAAGCATGACATCGAGGTAAGCAGCAAGTAGGCCGTTCGTTCCATTTCCTTCCTCCACTCCCCCTTTCCTTTTTTTCTCGTTTTTTTTTCTAATGACATTCTTTCACGCGAGATTCCCATACACACAGACCGGCACGCATCTTTATGGACCAATGTAGAAATCATCGCCAATGGCAGGTCCTAGAACCGCGACATCATCATCGCATAGAGCTCTTATTTCACCGCCTCTGATTTCCACGGGCGGCTTACTTTTAATTTACTACCCTGATGAACAATTGCGACACTTACAATGGCAAGCCCGTAATATTTCCTACAGAAGGGGAAGGTTCCCATCCAGCTGGATATAAAATCTGTTTATTAACACTGAAAGCTAGATCGTGCACTTGTACAAAAAAGTTCGAAACAACGCGAGAAAACTGCAGGGGAATATCAGGTCAAAATGACTGTTAAGAATAGCACAGTTTGCTGCTTCATAGAAAAACACATAATAAATAGGTAGGTGGTTTTTATTTCATTGAATTCAGGACAAAAACAAAATGTGTATTTTCTGTTGCACGAACTAAGAAAGGGATCCCTACCTTGACGGTGTTTAAATCGTAGGTGACAAATTAATATTGATCCAACTGAAACAAGCTCTGTTCCTGTTGCTTTAAGAGGAATCTGACTGTCGCGCACACTGCCAAATTGCTCTCACTTAAAAGGCAAAGTGAGGGAACCTTTTATATAATTCTGTCCAGAGGGCGGACTAGACCCAGAAAACGAAGACCTGTTCCAAAGGTTTTTGAAAAAGAAACGATCTCAGTGGAGACTCCCACAGATCGAAAAAGTACACTCATTTGTATCTTGTTTTCCTCTGTTGAAGGAAACACGGCAAAATAACCTCGTCCCCTTACTAATTCATATATTCATACTGCCACATTGATATTCGATCATGTAAAAAAAAGAAAAGAAAAAAAGGAACATTGTGTCTCATCGCAAGCCTTGGGATTTTCATCGGACACTTACCACTCGCCAGAAATCCATTGAAAGTTTTACAACTTCCTAATAGATAACACCAACCTTATTTATTTTTATTATTCTTAGCTTACTGGTGAAATGTCTCTTTTTTGTGCCTCTATTAGAATTAAATTCCTATAAGTAACAACGTTGTAATACAGGAAAGCCATTTTTCAGCTGTTTAAACGGCATAAATGGCTTTAATACTGCAAAAACAAAGTGCAATTGAAATATTCTTTAAGTATTATTTAATATTTTTCCAGGCACCAGGACTTTTCAGATGAAATTTGCTACCAAAAATGGGTAGGTTTTGGTACCAAACTTCACGTTTACCTAGCCTCTTTTCTCGAAAAAAGAAAAAACGTTCTTTGAAGCACAAAGGTGTAATGCAGGTAAAATCTTGTTGTAACGAATTAGGAAGAAATGAAATGTGCAATGAAATAACTCACTTGGGGTAATTTGATCAAATGTTGGATAATGAGCAGCTTCATACTCCTTAAACTCGGACATTTATATTTCATTATTCTTTCCATCAGAGTGCTATCTATTCATCCCGTTTCTGAATTGTAGTTTTCTAGAAGCGAAAATTTTATTTTGATGAGAAAATAATGCCTATCCAAACTTTAAAAAAAATGTAAAATGTCCGCTACAGCATTTCATTATATCAGTTAGTTAATAACTTCCTCTTTAAATGGGCAATCATGTTCTTATAAAAATTTCCCTTTATATAGAATCTGGTTACAACGAATCTAGAAGAAATGAAATGTGCCACGAAACGAATTTTTTCATGTTCGGAACAGAAGGCAGTGAGAAATCACCAGAAATAGATTCGCTTTAACAAAATATGTAGCGAAATCTTCAGTCTGACGGATATTTTTTTTTCTTTTCAACGAAATTATAAAGCAGCCGTTTTATCAATAAAAGAGTTCAATAAAGGTTTGATTCTGAGGACCAATATACCCCCTCCCCTCCAAAAAAAAAAAAACAAAAAAAAAACGAGACATTGCTCTTTGTGTGTGCGTGTATGTGTTCTGCGCAGAGGCCATGCAAAAGATATAATAAACTCTGAACCTACCTGCACGAATAATACCATCAACTAAATTGCTTCATTTGCTCCTCCATCCACCGACTAATAGGAAACTGATTTTGGATGACAGGTCGCTTTGCCTTGGATATGCATTATTTGCATTCAGATTCTTGAGGTCATGCTAGGGGTTTTGCGTATTGCACATTACACCCCTTTAGCATTACGAATTGTTCATTTGGTGGCTAAGAGAGTAACGATACTTCCCCTCCCTCTCCCGAGTCTTGGAATTAGCCTAGGAACTGCTGTGAAGGGGTAGAACAACCAGGTTCTATGATAGTGACCTATTCACGACCATGCAGATGTGGAGTGATGCTCTAAAACTAGGTCAGAAAAATGTATTCCATGGTAACTCAAATTAGTAAAAAATACAGTTTTAAACAATAACCCAAACAATTTATTAATTAAAGAATAAACATAACAGCAGGAAGTACAAAATATGTTGTATAACAAAAAAAATGCTAAAAAGCAATGTAAGTTATCCTAGAAATCGCATTACTAGCTTCAACTGTAGGTTATAAATTCGCCCCATTTTAATGATAAAGAAACATGTGCATTCAAAAACCACAATGTCTAAACACTAGCTCGTTTTTCAAGTACTGTTTCAAAGCTTACACAAATAAAATACAACTAAGAATCAGTAGGTGGTGAAACAGGTCAGATCTGACGGGAGGATAACTGACAAAACTTAAAGAAAATAAAAGTATTAACACATTTCAAACTGATCACTGTATCTTGCACTCACACCCAAACTGTCACACAAACTACTCGTACATGCGGATTAAGCCGGATTGAGACGTATGTTAATAAAACCCCAAACAAATTTACAAAATATGTGAATCTAACAGTTTTTAAAAGGTTTTCTAAATAAAACACATTGGCTGCTTTAACATGTAGTTTTTTTACCAAAGCAATACTTTTAAAGTGGCCATGGAGACATACTGGTTATAATACACTCCTGTGTCCCATATAAGGCACAAAGAAACTGATTTTCAGCCCAATTAAATCATCAAAAAAAAAAAAAAAAAAAAAAAGTGATTTTCTGCTTTAAAACTAATGCATCTATATTAATATAATTACCGTGTATGTCTGTCTTTCGCCTACAGGAGAAATTACTCACCATAGAGACTTGAAATTTTGTACGCACACATAGGTTAATAGGTCATGATGTACCTAAGAGCCTGATTTTTGAAAATCAGATTTGCTGATTTTTAATTAATTTATTAGTTTCTAAAGCATTTAACCATTGTCGAAAGAATAACCCCCCCCCCAAAAAAAAAAAAAAAAACTACAAAAAAAGATGTTGAAATCAGATCGTGCGGCGTGCTGTCCCGTGAAGGGACGCCACAAGAGTTAATTTCATTGTTACTCAACAATAGTTAATTTCATTGTTACTCAACAATATATTTTACGAAACTATCGCCGAACATTTTTTCATCTCGTTTTACCAAGAAGGTTAGAATATATGACGTACCCATGACGTTAAAAACGTAAATATTTTTTGGCATACGACGCTGAGTTGTTTGCCACGGACAGTGAAACGTTGAGAGAACATTTTTTTTAATGGAGGTTTAACGACCACCGTGAGCAACTCAGTGGGCTATAAGCAGTCGCCCGTCCCTGAATTAGGGTCACTGGTTCCAGGGAAATAAGAGAGCCAGTGCCGTAAGACAAACACAACATCCATGCCTGACCGGGATTCGAACCCGGACCCATTCGCTTAGACCACTACTCCACCGGACCGGCGGAGTACTTTTTCACCATTGTGCAATACAACATTTTTCGTTAAGAAATATTCACTTAAAATGGGATAGTGGTGTTCATTTGTATTGTATGTCAACTCATAAACTAAAGCACTTGCTGGTGAAACTTTTCATTCGTAATTTTGCATGCAATATTGACTTTTCCATAAATTTTGTATGTTTTAAGAAGCCATTGAAGCGTTGTTTGGAGACTTCTGGTTCTGAAAATTACCAAAGTTTTATCAAACGAGAACACAGCATAATCTTGCCCTCGAAAAATAATCTACAATAATGTATTGATTTAGAAATAATGATCTAGGCCTACATTACGCATTTTTGTTATTTTCATACCCAATCATACAATACAATAATATATGAGGATCTCGATCTGTGGCAGAGGGAAGAGTGTATGGCGGCAAAATGGGTGATTTCCCTTGGCGGGGCTTTCTCAGACATGACTAAATATAATACGGTGAACAAGTTCTTAATATAAACAATCAAATTAAGGATCTTATGTTTACTCATTTTATGTTAATCCGTTCGAATTAACGTTTAAACGAAATTTCCATTGTAAAAATAACGAAATGTCTAAACTTTCTATTAACTACCGCATTTTTTTACTGCAGTTCATATGTTTTGAAGAGCTGATTTTGCAAAAGTACGACCCATAAACTAATGCGAAGAAAAAATTCTCAAGTCTGATGTGTACATGTCTGATTATCTAAGATATAGTGTATAAAAATATCAGTAAACATGTATCATTGCAAACCTCAAATGTTTATTACGTTACATGATAATATTACTAGCATTTTGTTCACTGATTCACGTGTTGAAATTTAAAGATATCGAGAGAAAATCTCGATAAGCGGAAGCGCTATCCTCAGAATTTATTGCAGTGTTTTGATCTCCATCGTCTCACCAACATGGCTGCAGGATCTGTGACGTTACGTTCGCTTCATTTTCATCACACGTGGGGAATCGATGGACCCTTATTCCATCTGTTCTAATCTCCTTGCTTTTTAAATAAACCTAAAAAACATCTCTTCTCAATCTGCGTAACTTTCATACATTTACGGGTGGCTTTATCGGGCATTTAAATTAAAATCCTTTATTCGCCGCAAATTTTCACATAGATGTAAAAATAAAACTTAGGGCCTCACCCTCGTAACTCTCTCTGATAACTTCACATAAAATAATAGGAGAATAAAAAATACATTCCATTCATAATTGGGCACAAACACTTAATTTTTCAATTCCCAATCACATACCACATGTAACTAAGCGTTTTCTGCTTACGCAGTTTGCTGTACTATCATCTGATAGTACACCAACTTGGCTCTCTCATTGGACATAAAAATCACACAAGGAAATAGAACACAGTAGCACGTGATTAATAGTTTATACTTCACCCCTTTTTATTTGGCATACACTTTCCAGCTTAGCCTCTGAAATCCACCATGTGCTCGAATCTGCAAGTCAAGTGATGAAGACAGTAACCATTAAAATGGATTTCCCCTGCTGTAAACAGAATATATGTAAAAAAGAGGAAAAAAAAGTTAAAAACTTCAGATGATCAAGCACTCATGGTCGATGTAATTTGCATTTTGTGAAGCCATGTTCGTTTGCTGCACAATGATGGTTCTATTTAGCATAAGCTCACAGAGACGATGAACACTTGAAACAAGTGAGACTGGGAGTCATATCCTCTGCAGGAAGTGGTTGTTCAATCTTCCTCTTTACCTTTCTTTCCGGTGATTTATGAGCATACCACTGTCCTGTAATCGGCAACAAGGAGGCATAGCCATCCACCCTTGAAGACGACTACAGGGGCCTTTTTGAATTTATCAGCTACATTAGATTTAGGTGAACGAGCAAAGAATCCATGTTTAGTCAAGAGCTCCGAGTGGATTCTCACATGACCAAAGTTACAGCGAAAACATTGCTTTCACTTACTATGGTTGTAGGCAAAAGAGATAAAATAAGCATTTTTCTTATTAGAGAGAGAAGACCCTGGTTAGTTTGGACTGTAGCTACATCACCAATCAAGACGCCGCATGATTGGCTTGCTGTGTTTCACCCTCAAAAAACGTCTGTTGTCTACATGCTTTTCCGAAATACACTGCCTGACAGAGAAAATGCCATACCACGAAGACGTGAACGCAGCGACATGCAAATTGCAGGGTTTGTGCACACGTATAAGTTATGTAAATCATTGCATTTGTAGGCCTATCACACGAACGGCGCACGGGATAGAAGCGGACAACCAGCCCATAAGGCTATCAGTCGAGACGACGTCACGGCCGCGAGAAGTGAGTGGTTCAGCTGTAACCGTGTCGTTAAGATGCCGTCGTTCGCGATTTCGTCAAACCGATGAGTTCACAAGAAGTGTCATCGTAGGCCTTCGTACCGCCAGATTGTCCTTGTGTCATATTGCGGAAGAAACGAACGTGATGCCACAACCGTCGGTCGCATTTGGAGACAATTGTACTAGGAAGGACCTGTGCATTGATCATCTTGTACAGTTGCATCCGACGTCACGCCGTAGCGGATCCACGACGTAAGCAAAAGTACATAGTGACAAGAATGCCGGATTGATGCCAGCGACGTCAATTTACGCAACTTATGGACTTTGAGAGAGGCCTGATCATCGGGCTGAAAACCGCAGGGCGGTCGGCGCGCCGTATATCCGGCCACTTGGATCGTTCTGACCTTACTGTCCGACTGTGCTGGGAGCAGTGGACACGTGACGGCACTGCCACTAGGAGGACCACCAGTAGAGAGGATCGACGGATCGTGCGCCAGGCACGAACGAATCCCACGGGGACCCGGTGCACGATACAGGCAGATGTAGTGGCTCCTGTGTGCCCACGAACCATTTCCCGACGCCTCGCGGGCACATGTAGACCAGTCTGCCACAGGACAGCATTAGGCGTCTGTTCGCCTCCATGCCGGACCATATTGCAGCATGTATCGCCGCACAAGGCGGTGTGACCCGCTATTGAAGATGACGGGACTGCGTGCCACAGATCCCTTTGTAATTGTCCTGTAGCTCTGTTTTTGCTATCATGTATATAATTCATCTGTATCATTACGTCCATAAAAGTTCAGTTTAATCCGATGCTTCCTTTTTGGTGCGCAAATTGCATTGTCCTTGAGTGTATATTGAGTTCTTTATTCTTCAAGTATGATACTAAAAGTGTATGACAGGTTTGTGTGTTTTACATGGATCTTTTCTTCGTCTCTTTTTCTTAAGCACAGTTCTCAGCTGCGACTGTTATTTCATCAACCTTGCCTGTTTTTTTCCATGGACAGAATGGAAAACTGGTCCTAACAAAGTGTCCAGGCAGTATAATGAAGCATCCTACGGACGATACACTTGAGAAATGCCCTCCTTTTTTCTATATGTGTCTGTTTATATTTTCCTTCTAGGATTAGACATATGAATAATCTGAATGGAAATCCAGTTACTTCGGAAAATGTTTACTCTCCGTTCCAGCCTTTTTTTTTAGCTCCTTCCCCCAGACACTAGAACTTTAGAGTTCAGTTTTATCACACAGACGATCACCGAGTGTAGTTTTACCAACGTATTGTATGCTTTAATATGCTTGGACTCAGCTTCATAAACTAAAATTTGTTTCAACAAGTGAAGTGATGACGCACTTCGAAGCATATTCCACCTTATGTACAAACTCACAGTCATTATTTTGTTTTTCTTCAGTGTGTGTTGTGACCACCAGTTGTGCGCCACTAGTGTTGGTCAGTGGTGTTAGGCGCTGGACATGCATCTCAATAGAATACATTGTTCTTCAGCCAGCATTATTCTCTAATTTGTGTTTGCACAGTTTTATCGAGATATTTTTTCTGAACCTGGGATAAATTGCAAAACTTTTCAGTCTACTTAAAGTAATTCTTGTCTTGTGTGACTGATGTGAATTGTAAGCTGAATGCATTATTTTTTACGGCCTTTTCAATTACGGGAAAAGTCTACAAAGTTTCGCAAGAGACTAGAACCATACAGAAAAATAAAGAAAATCAAGGAACTCTTGGTTTTTACTATAGCATAATTATTAAACTCTTAAAGTAAATAGGTCGCCATAAAAACAGTGCTTTCAGTCGTGAAATTTTTTTGTGAATTTGTGTGTTGTTCTTGTTGTGACGTAACATTAATACGGAATAAGTGTTATCTTTGAGATTAACATAGAGTCCTGAGAGTTTAACTTAAACGTGTGTGAGACGTACACCACTGGTTTAATCTTCTTTTTGATTTTGTATCCTTTACGTAAATTCCATTACTTCTCGTAAAAGATTTTCTCGCTGAACGGTGCATTACTTCTCCGGATAGCTCGTTCATTTTGGCAACGCTGACAGCGAGTCAGGAAAGAAAAATAGAATACATTGAATAAAAAAGAGGAGATAGCGGATATGGTGGATATAGGAAACAGTTAATAATGTGACGATACAGTTGGAATAGGCGAATAATGCGTTGCAAATATATGATTGAAATTCTGTATTGACACTAGATCTTGCTGTTAAGTATCAGCAGATAAATAACGACTTAATGATTACACAGTCGCATCAAAATAATATGACCGCCTATCTAATAATGGGAATAACCACCCTTGGGCAGGATAACAGCGGCGTGGACGCAACGAGGCTCTGGAAGGTTGCCACATGTTTCCATTGAACTGCAGCAGAGCATGGAGGTCCCGGAGAGGACGTGGTTGTGGGTCGTCACGTCGAACCTGTCGATCCAAATAGTCCCACAAGTGCTCTATGGGACTGAGGTTGGGCGATTTCGCAGGCCAAGGGAGAACGAAGACATCGCTGTCGTGTTCCTGGAACCAGTCGCACACACACCCTTAGCGACGTGGCACGGCCCTTTGTCCTGTTGGTAGACACCATCACCACCAGAGTAAACATCGAACTTGAACGGATGCATGTGGTCAGCGAGGATGGACAGGTAGCATTAGCGTTCAGGGACCCATCCAGTGGTGTCAGCGGTTCCATGTCATACCAGGAAAACATCCCCCAGACATGCACAATGCCCCTGCCGCCCTGTACTTACCGACAAGCGTGTCCGGGTGTTGGCTCTCGTGTGTCTGACGCCGTATCCGCCACCGCTCGTCACTTCTATGGAGCAGATACCTCGATCGTCGGAGAAGGTAACGTTTTTCCACTATTTCAGTGTCCATTGACGGTAGTCCCATGCAAACTGAAGGCGTCGTTGCCGATGGACCTGGGTTAACATGGGTGCCTTGGCAGAGCGTCGACTCCGGAGACCCATGCGTAACACGGTTCACTCTACTGTTATCAGGGACACATACCTCGGTGTCACAGCGTTAATCTGTATGGTTATTTGCTGCACTGTTGCGCGTCGATTGTCCTTTACTAGTCAACGGAGGCGATGTTTTCCTATGGGGTCGATGACCTATGGGGCTCCACAGTTGTGACGTCACGAGGTACTCGGTGTGCCAGCGGTTCATTCTTGATACACCCTTAATACAGCACCTGGCGAACAGCCCACGTAGTCTGCTATTTCTGAGATGCTTCCATCCTTGGCGCGGTGGTTGATGATCATTCCTTTTTGAACGTCCGTCAAATCACTACCTCTACCCATTGTGATCACGTGACGCACTATGGCTTATTTGTCCTGGCCGGCGGCTTATATCTCCGTGTGGTCGACCTTGTCACGTGCACTCTGTGACGCATGTATTACTCTGATACAACTGTGTAATGTGTATAGTGTAATGGTAACGACTTAAAACTTCGACTGCACGGAAATTAAAACACAAGTTGCTATTAACCTAAGTGTGATTCATTATACACTTAAGTCATTTCTAGTGTTAGGTACAGTATATGATAAAAAGTATTCTGATACCCCTTCTGCGTAGTGGGTTTGTTCATACCGTCAAAGCCATGGCTCACACAGGTATAAAAATAGGCACGTGGGCTGGCAAGCAGTGGGCTGTATGACTCAGTGGGTTGGCAAGCAATAGGCTGTATGGGCTCAGTGACTTTTAACGTGGCATAGTCGATAGGATGTTATCTTAGCAACAAGTCATTTCAGAAAATGTCTGCCTTGCTGCAGCTGCCCCGATCAACTGTAAGTGATGTGATTGTGCAGTGGAAACGCCTGGGAGCTACATCAGCGCAATCACAACCTAGTGGGCCACGTAAAATGACAGAGCGGGGCGCCATGTGCTTAAGCGGGTGATGCGACGGAATCGCATGTCCTCGGTTGCAGCACTCACCACCGAGTTCCAAAATGCCACTGAAAGCAATGTTAGTACCATGACGGTCGGTCCACCAGGAGCTGAAGGGAATGGGTTGGTTTCCAAGGCCGAACAGTCGCACACAAGCCTAACATTAGCAAGGTCAACGCCAAGCGTCGGTTGCAGTGGTGTAAAGCTCTGCGCTAGTGGACTCTACAGTAAAGCAAACACTTTCTCTGGGGTGATGAATCAAGTTTCACTATCTGGCAGTTCGATGGACGAGTGTAGGCTTGGAGGATACTAGGTGAAAACTACCTGTCCGACTGTGTTGTGTCAACTGTGAAGTTTGTGGGGGAGGCATCATGCTCTGGGGCTATTTTACATGGTTTTGGCGGACCGTCTAGTTCCGGTGTCCGGGATTTTTAATGCTGCGAATTATAATGACATTCTCGACAATTATGTGCTCCCAACATTATGGCAACAGTTCGGTGAAAGCCCTTTCCTTTACCAATAGGACACTGTCTCCATCCACAAAGCGAGAAAAGCTTTGATGAGATGGGCGTGAAAGAACTTGACTAGCCTGCAAGGAGTCCCTATACCACCACCCCTCCTCCCATGGAACACCTTTGGGATGTACTGGAATGCCGACCACGTGCCAGGCTGAACCGTCCGACGCCGGTGACTGACCTGAATAATGCTCTTGTGGCAGAATGGAAAGCAGTTCCCGAAGCAACTTCCCAGAATCTAGTGGAAAGCTTTCCCAGAAGAGTGGAGGCTATGACTGCAGTAAAGGGTGGACCAACTCGATATTAGTTTCTTTCCTATTACAGGGAATTTATGGATAGGGAAGTATCCAATTACTTTTGATCAGATAATGCGTATATTCAATAAGTTAACTAATGACTAATTGAGGACTTTATTTATTCATCAGCGAATTAATTAAGGACACTAACAATTTAAATCTATGGCAACTTCTACTAAAACAACGTTCAAGTAAAAATCAGATCAGATCATATGTAGAGGATTTTAGGAAGGGAGTGTCTGACCCCAGGTCTTAAACAACCCTTAAAAATAGGAAGCTAGGAGATTTGGGCTAGAGTGACCGATAGGAAAGTGATACGGAAGCGAGGTAGAAAGGGGGAGGAAGACGCCTTTATTTATAACCGGGGGGGGGGGGGCAATACCAGGGGTCCGACGGCTTAACGTGCCCATCCGACGCACGGCGGGTATTTAGTGGTTCGAACGTTCGTACCTGCCCAGGATCGAACCTGAGGTCATCTCCATGGCAGTCACGAACGCTAACCACTAGGCCACCCGCGGCCCGTTTCAAGTAAAAAAACCCCACTACATGCGCGTATAAATTAGGCTGATGACTAGACCTACTTCGTCCAAATGTGGACTCTGCAGGGATATGCTGAACTCCCTCAAGAACTTGTTAATGACGGCGTTGCGCGAGCAATCCAGCCAGGATTCAGCAGTCTTTCACCCGGACAGGGTTGGTTCAGGGACCGGCAAGGGTCAGCTGTCCCCACGGGACCAACACTTCCCACCCCTTTACCATAGCCCGCATGTGTGACGCGCTAATTGGTCGGGGTTATAATTTTGCCAATCGCTGGGAGATCCGTTCAACAGCGCGATATATTTTTGGAACCGAAGTACTTTATTAGTGTCTAGGCTAAAAAGTAAAAACACATATATGCACTGAGGGTCTCATGCCATGGGAAATAAATCCGTTATTTTCACGATCCTTCTCACAAAGATGAAAAAGTAAGAATATTTACATGGTTATTTACAAAGTCCGCAGCACTAGGACGCGTGCTGCGGTGGTGACTCAGGGCCGGAGTCATCATTCTCCTCTTTAATCTTCAGTCTTCATCCTTCGACAATGAACTGTTCCTGCCTCGCGACGAGGTCTTTGATCAACTCGATGAGTCCCTGTCTCGCTCTGTGATGTACAAACGTGATCGAGAGGTCCCTCGTTTTTTCCAATTCTGGAGCGAGGACTTTTTTCCGATCTACAAAAGAATTACATTCCAGAATCATGTGGTCGACGTCTGCCGACTGGGCCCGGCATCCACACGCCCGTTCTCTTACTGCAAAACGGCGGAAGTATTCAGGCGATACGCCATGGCCGGTGAGTACCTGGCTCAGGAAACCTTCCGACTCCACTCTCTTGGTCTCCACCAAGAGAGTGGAGTCAGAAGGTTTCCTGAACTCGGGAAAAGATCCAGTTCGCTTTTATCCCCGTATCCCCTCCGTCCCACATTCTTTGCCACTCCACCAACGTGGCTTTTTTCAGCTGAGTCAGCACGCTTTGCAGCGGCGACCTCAGATGAAAATCAACGACCCCTTTCCCAGCGGCTTCCTTCTCCAACTGGTCTGCTCACATATTTCCAGTGCTTCTGACATGGCTTCGGACCCAGTGGAAAGAAACCACCTTAGTGCCTTTTCTTTCAACTAGAGACTTTATTTATCTGACAAGGGGAAACTTGCACCTGAACTGGCCAAACACTTTTAAGGCCGCTTGGTTGTCAGAGAAAATCTTTAGTAAACTCGCTTTGTTGCTGGGCAGTGACCACAACAGCGCCTCTCTGATCGCCAACAACTCTGCTTGAAAGACAGAATAGTTGGACGATAATTTGATTTCTTTCGCGAAAGTTTCGTTGCCATCCTAGAGAGCTTCCAGAACCCTGCACCGACGCATCCACCGATCTTGCAGCCGTTCGTAAACAGCTCCCTCCTCTCCTCTCCTCGAGGGGAGTTTCTTGTCCCATGTGGAAGAGATTTCTTCGGCCGGGTGGAGAGCCCTGTCCGTCCTTGGAAATTCAACCCCGGACGACCGAAATAGGTCTCCTAGTAGCTCAACATCGTTTCCAAACCTGAGGTACTGCATTGCAGCCTCTCTCGCAAACACTAGGTCCGCCGGTTAGCACCCAGCTAACACTTGTAGCGCAGCTGTTGACGTCTTGCGGAAACACCTACTGATCCCTAACAGCGCTATTCGCTGAACCAGATTGATACCAATGCGCATGCTAACGGTGTCCGACCACCATGCGGAAACCGCATACGTTAAGATTCGTTCTACCACTCACTTATAGACCACTTTTTTGGCTGGCCCAGACAGCCGCATTCCATTGAACCTGTTCAGGATCGTTGAACACCTGTCTTTCGGGTATTTAAGGTGAAGGAGTATTGACAGCTTAGTATCTAGGATACATGTGCTTATTAGCTAGCTGATAACTGTGCATGCACCATCCAAATGCGAACTCCGCAGGGATATGCAGAACCCTTTCTTGAGACTTATGGTGACAGCGTTGCGCGAGCAATCCTGATAGGATCCAGCAGTCCTTCACCCGGACAGGTTTGGTCCAGGGAGCGGCAGGGGTCTTCTGCCCCCACGGGACCGGCACTGTAGGCAACAACGTGTCGAGTGTGAATAAATATTTTCTCTGCCAGGTTTTACCCATGACAATTACAAGGGTAAGCCAATAATTATCCGCAATATACACCGCTGGCCATTAAAAGTGCAACTCAACAAATGTCATATCCCAGGGGCTCGAAAGTTGGCAGAAAGGCAGAACATGGGCGGCGTCAGTGAGTAGCGGAGGAAACGAGCACACCGACGTGCGGGATCCCAACAGCCCCGTCACACCACCGAGCGAGAGGACCGACATCTGGTGCACATGGTTCTGACGGATCGCACAACCACATCGACTACCGTAGCTGAACAGTTCGAGTGTGTGGCACAACACCCAGTCTCAGCACGGGCGGTTCGACGTCGTCTGCCGCAGCTGGACAGTTTTGTACGGCGCCCATTGCTTCGGATACCTTTGACTAAACAACACCTACGGCTGCGACTGCAATGGTGCCAACAACGTAGCGCATGGAGGAGCGAATGGCAAATCACCGTGTTTTCCGACTAATCCCGCTTCAGTTTGCAGCATCATGATAAGCGAATCCGTGTTTGGCGGTACCACGGCGACCGACTGAGTGAGTTCTGCATTATGCTGTGCCATACCGGCCCGGCACTCTGCGTTATGGTATGGGGTGCCATTGGAATCCATATCCACACGCGCGTCTTCCGCATTACCGGTACGTTGAAGAACCACTTTCAAATCACTGAAGTGATGGAGCCTGTTGTTGTACCATATCCTCAGGGACTGTCTGGTGCCATTTACCAAAAGGAAAAAGCGCGACCGCATGTGGCACGCAACGTCCAAGATTCCTGGATCGCCACCATGTGCCACGTCTTCCTTAGCTCTCGCGGTCCTCGGGCATGTTGCCTATTGGACACGTGTGATCCATGATCGCCGGATGACTGGCACGACAGTGACCACCCCGGGCTGTAACGGAGGAACTCTGGTATCGTATCGAAGCTGAGTGGACGGACATTCCCCAAACACACATCCAAATCTCTTTCTCTTGGTGCCGGGCCGTGTAGTAGCTGTAATTGCTGCCCATGGTGTCTACACCAGATGCTGATTGTCATGTGCTCCCCTCGTCTCACCGTGCTGTATTTTTAGTTATTCACCCTTGTATCAACCGCTTTTTGTACAATAAATGTGGCTTTGATATATCTTGTCTTCCGTGGTGTTGCACTTTTAATGGCCACCAGTGTATTTAAAAAATATATTGCAGAAGCAATTTGGAACTGACAAGGACATCATATTTCAATGCGGTTTCCTTTGTTTTTCAACGCATTATGTTCAGCGTTGTACGAGCGTCTTTATGCCGTTTGTAAAGGAAATTCTTTTTGTTGAGTGACAAGCAATATACGCCACTTTCATCACATTTACGCCACTTTCATCACATAATCACTGAAGTGATGGAGCCTGTTGTTGTACCATATCCTCAGGGACTGTCTGGTGCCATTTACCAAAAGGAAAAAGCGCGACCGCATGTGGCACGCAACGTCCAAGATTCCTGGATCGCCACCATGTGCCACGTCTTCCTTAGCTCTCGCGGTCCTCGGGCATGTTGCCTATTTGACACGTGTGATCCATGATCGCCGGATGACTGGCACGACAGTGACCACCCCGGGCTGTAACGGAGGAACTCTGGTATCGTATCGAAGCTGAGTGGACGGACATTCCCCAAACACACATCCAAATCTCTTTCTCTTGGTGCCGGGCCGTGTAGTAGCTGTAATTGCTGCCCATGGTGTCTACACCAGATGCTGATTGTCATGTGCTCCCCTCGTCTCACCGTGCTGTATTTTTAGTTATTCACCCTTGTATCAACCGCTTTTTGTACAATAAATGTGGCTTTGATATATCTTGTCTTCCGTGGTGTTGCACTTTTAATGGCCACCAGTGTATTTAAAAAATATATTGCAGAAGCAATTTGGAACTGACAAGGACATCATATTTCAATGCGGTTTCCTTTGTTTTTCAACGCATTATGTTCAGCGTTGTACGAGCGTCTTTATGCCGTTTGTAAAGGAAATTCTTTTTGTTGAGTGACAAGCAATATACGCCACTTTCATCACATTTTTTCAGTGGGAAATCGACGGCCTTTTAAGGCATCTTTATGTGGACCAAATAATGGATAGTCCAAGGGATCGAGGTCAGGACCATGTGGAGAATGTTCCAATACCTCAAGATTCAATTGCTGCAGGTTTCAACAGGATGAGAAGCAGTACAGTGAGAGGCGTTGTAGTGGAACAACAAAAAACGCCTTCCGACAGCACTGCTTGGCGTTTATTTTGCATTACGGTTTCTTCTTGGCGCGTAGCATCTTACTTCTCATATTACCATTCTAAACTCTGACGATTACTCTCTAGCTCGTAGAGGTGGATCCATGTTTCATCCGCAGTGATGTTTCGAAAAGCCACCATCTTCCTTATCATAGATGTCCAAAAAGGGTTTGTGCACTTCTGTGAGAAGTTTTGGACTCATCACGAAAGTTAAGCCTATTGAGGATGATTTCATACACAGAACCATGGATAATTTGCATATGATTTGCCATTTTACTATGGCCACCCATGTATTTGCCCAAACCATGGCACAGACTTGATCAACGTTGTCAGCAGCAGTGGCGTGCAACGCCGCCGAGCTCCTACTGCATACGTTACAATTATGCAAAAATGTTTGAACTTGCAAATCCATTGGTATTTACTTCTCTACGGCAAAGCAATGTTCTTTTAGAGTGCTGAAAGTCTTTGAATAGTGTCAGCGAACAAAAATGGGATCACTGTTCACTGTTCTTTTGCTCATACGGGAAGAGGAGGGGCCATGTTAAGGGCACAACAACATAACAAATGACCAATCAACCTCCCCTACACTGAAGACAGTGACATCACCTCTACACATGAGAATGAACAGGCAGTGTATCCGAACGAAAAACAAATTAGTACTACAATGCGGCGAATTACTCATTATCGTAGTGATTGCTCAAATACTGTTTTTCATGACACGTGTGTTCATCTAGTGCGAGAAACTGAGCAAAACGCCTTAGAAGCATAACAAAAAATTTGGAAAATAAATATCTCGCAAAACTGTCTGCGTGACAAGAACATGAAAAAAACTGGGTAACATAATCGAAAATAGTGGACAACATGCCGCTCATGAAATCGGACCTCCTGTTGAATTTGAAAAACTGCAATAATGTATGATACACAATAGTTTCAAAAATTCAGTTTCGAAAAAGAAAATTCTTATGTTTTAATGAAAAATTCCTAAGATATTTGATAAGGCCACATCCCGAAGATACCTTTGTTGATCAAAACGGAAACATTTCTTTTCCACAAAAAAAAAAAAAAAGAAATAAGAAAGATAGAAGTGCATACACCAATTAACTTAATTTACATTATCAATGTAGCCCATTTTTTTTTATTTTACGGAACGCCAAAGCTTTATATCGCCCCTCTCCCATTTTTCGAGAATGCCCTTCCTCTTTTTTGTTTTTGGCATGTAGGTAAAAACCAAAGTTTTCCTCTTCGTTTTCAACACTTTTCCACATAAATGGGTACTTATGAAGCAGGTGAAGAAAAAAGGACAACCAGAAAAAAAAATCATTTATTTCTTTATGCAATTCCTCCATTCAATGATTAATAATGAATTGAAGGAAAACAAAAGGTAATTGAAAAATTGCAAAAAAAAAAACACTTTTCATTTCCATCTCCGAAACATTGATAACTTCGAAAATCAATTTCAGGGAACTTTCTTGCAAAGCATTAGTTTCTTAATACGACGTAATGGGCAAATTAAACAAGTGGATCATTAATCTCAGGAATGAGCATAACATTTGGCAAAGTCCAGTATGTTAAAGTACTTCAGTTTTTCTTCAAGGTCTGTAATCCCTCAAAAGAAAATTTGAATTTATTACGTAATAAGAAAATTTTGCTTAAGGGAAACTGGAAAATATGTAAAAAATCGTGATCACTGGGTATTTTAAACAAATGACGTTTTAGAAATGCAGATATAGTGCCAATTACATACACCGATGAATCATTACATTATGACCACCCCAGCTCAGAGAAATGAGAGCGCCTGGAGCTTGAACGGTGGCTCAGGTGAAGTTCACAGAGCAATATGCATATACAGTATATGCAACCTGAAGATCGGCTTTCGGTTAGTAGAGTGTTCGGAGTCAAAATGGGAAAAGTTGCCGATTTATTGGAGTTTGATAAAGAACAAATTTTGATGGTACGGCGCCTGGGAACTGCGATCTCGGAAACGGCGCGGCTTGTGTGTTTCTCAGGTGCCGCTGTAGTGAGTACACATCAAACGTGGTGAACAGATGGCCAAACGACGAACGTCGTCCACAGCTCATTGATGCCAGAGGGGAGCGGAGACTGTCGCGCATTGTTCACAGCGACCACAGGGCCATAGTGCGACAAATCATTCGCAGCTATAACAGTGGTGAACAGCACACAGTTCATCGCAGCCTTCTGCGCATGAGTCAGCGTAGTCAAACACCAAACCGGGTCCCCATACTCACTGTACGCCGCCCCGGTGGCGCAGTGGTCTAAGGCGTTGGCCTCTGATCATTCGTCCGTAAGGGGTCCGGGTTCGAATCCCGGTCAGGCATGGATGTTGTGTTTGTCTTACGGCACTGGCTCTCTCCCTTCCCTGGAACCAGTGACCCTAAATTAGGGACGGGCGACTGCTTATAGCCCATTGAGTTGCTCACGGTGGTCGTTAAAAACCTTCAATCAAATCAAATCAAATCAAAATACTCACTGTACGTCATCGCCAACAACGCATGGAATGGGCCCAATATCATCGAGAATGGGCCGTGAATGATTGGAAGAAAGTGGCCTGGTCTGAAGAATTAAGATTCCTGGTGCATCACGTAGACGGCCGAGGGCGGATACACCGATTACCAACGGAAGCTATGTCACCTGGATGCACTGTTGGGCGGAAACAGGCCGCGGCGTCGGTGTTATGCTGTGGGCGATGTTTTCTTTTGACGCTTTAGGCCCCATCATCCCAATAGCACAATCCCTGACAGCTGTCAGGTATCTGAACATCGTTGCGGACCAAGTTCACTCATTCATGGCAACTGTGTTCCCTGCTGGTGATGGCCATTACCAACAGGATAATGCACCATGCCACACTGCCAGAATCGTCAAGGAGTGGTTCGAGAAACAGGCTGGTGACTTTCTGTTAATGTCCTGGCCTCCAAATTCACCTGACATAATCCCAATCGAACGTTTGTGGTTCGACTTCATAAAGCGCGTTCGCGCTAAATCACCATCACCCCGAAATGTATCTGAACTGCAGGACCCGCTGTTGACATTATGGTACCAGATAACCAAGGATACCTATCGCCACCTCATCGAATCGATGCCTCGCCGATTGGTTGCTGTTCTGCTGGCTAAAGGGGGTCCTGCAGCTTATTAAGTAGGTAGTCATAATATAATGGCTCATTGGTGTATATGTGTGTCACGCCACCTTGCAGAAAAATTGTGTATTTAGAGAATGAGAAGGCATACAACATTAGTTGCGGCTAAAAGTCTCTGATGGAAAAATAATTTTTCCAATAAAAACTTCAAAAGCTGAGATATCGACTAAAAAATATTGAAACTTGCGCCACTGAGAGTGAATGTTTTTAATTCTAAAAGCTAAAAAAGCTACTAAAAATTGCATTCGTTAAGGCATGATACAAAAAAAATGTTTTAATCGGACATCGGAAATCGTGTAAATTAAAATAAACGATAATGCCCCCGGCTGAATTAGACTGTATCACCGAACAGTTGTAAAGTTTATACGTCCTAATTACACTAATAAAGAAAGCAAGCAGATGTTAAAAATTAAAAATATTAATTTGCACCATCTTGAGGTCATGTTTTTAGAAAAAATGTTCCGAAATGCGAATTTGCAACTACACTGCTAGATTGAGAAAATGCCAAACCAGGAAGTTTTCTGTACGATCGCCATGCAAAGTGATGAATACGAGTCGACAGTTCCGTTATGCAAATGATCGCTGTTGCAAACCAGTCATGTGATAAGTGAGGGACACCAAAAATTGTAGACATCGGAACGCCTGTATGTTCTAGATCTCTTCGGAAAATTACAGTGTTTACCTGCAGCAAATCAAGAGCTGCTGCGTGCTCAGAACCTTTTAAGTTTCTTTGCTCACATCATTTCTCACAATGCTCTGCTCTCGTCGAGTGTTTTTCCGGTTCTTCAGAACGGAACTGTTTTTACGCGGTTATCTTTTTTCTCTCCAGAACAGCTTTTCCAGAACCCAGGTGTGTAGTGCGAAATCCAGTGCGGTGTGAATATCAAAGCGCCTTGTTAAAGAAACAACGGATCGGCGTATGTAAATTTGGTTGTCCTCTCCTGGCATGCGGAAAAGTGGAAAACTACATCGGAGTTATCTTGGTGACGAAACCACGATAAGGAAAGAGAATGCTTAGGCGACTTCACCGGGACCTGCACACCTTAACAGAGGCATTACCACCATCCGGACCCCTATTTATCAGAGGCAATACCACCATCCGGACACCTATTTACCAGAGGCATCACCGCAGAGCTACGTACAGCTACTTGGTCTCTGGGTCGCATCGCGTCTAAGACGCATCGGGAGAGCAAGAGTGGCTGGAGGAAGGTAACGGGAGTTGCCTTAGTGGAGCTAATGCACGTAGACAGGTGTCCGAACTTCTACATCGCCGAATTCGACCGGTAGGATATAGCAGCCTCACAATTCACAACTGACAACATTACGAGGTGTACAAGCAACTATGAAATCTCCGTATTGATACGGACTGCAAATCGCAGATTGGCTAAGAAAGGTTTGCACTCCCGCCAGCCATTGAGACGACTTCCAACCACCACAGCACATCGTCGCACAAGGTTGCTGTTGTACTATATCAGCCACCAGCTGCGGGACGAATTGAACGATGTTGTATTTAGCGACGAGTCTCGTTTCCGTTTCAGTGCGACACCTGCTGATTGAGAGTCTGGAAACGACGTGATCACCGGGCTAATCTTGCAACCATCCGTTAGCGTCACATGGCTCCTCAGCCTGATGCCACGGTTTTCGGCGCTCTGAGTTTCAGCACCACCAATAAGGAAAGTAACACATAGGAAAGTATACGTGTAACACATAAGAAAAATATATGTATTTGTGTTACATGTACGTAACACAAATACATACGTAAGTCCTTACGTTTTTAAAACGAACTGCAACGTCACATTCGCCTTGCCTGATTAAATAAAAAACAGAGATTGATTTAGACAAATTAAATTAAGTGTCACAACTCCTCTTCCCTTACCTATGGGGTTGCGGTTGAAACCTGAGTTCGTGTCTTCTTTCTTTTCCTTTGACTTTTGCCGCAGTTTACATATGGGGTTGGAGACCACCCGTAGTCCTCTATGCAATTTTCCAACAGCGATATAGATTCGTCCGTAGGGTTGCATGAACTTAAGTGCTTATGTAGGAATTGCGCTTCTGCTCATCCACTTCGAAACATATCTTCTTGTTCTCCTCTTGATCAACTACATTAAGCAAAATTATCCAAACGTGATACTACTAATGGTTTCGAGATTTTTCCGTGCTAAACTGTGAGTAATGAAAAAATTATGTATGAAGCGTTTCTCGTGAGATTTCTACTAGGAATAAGCGACTGCTTCGCGATAATGCAAGAGTTGAATGGAACAGAATATGTTATTCGTAGTATTTCCAGTGAACTTGGTGTGATCTATTTGGAAAGTGTAGAGCAAAAGGGAAAACGAAATGAATTAAAAAAATCCATAGAAAAGAAAAACTAAAGAAAGAAGGAAAGAAAATGTAAAAGAGCCGGAAGGTAGGCGGAAATTTTCTCGCGCACCTGTGCTGAAGGAGTAGCTGGCTCAGTTTCGGAGAAACATTTGTTTCTAGAAACCTCCTTTCACCCTCTAATGCTTGTTAGACAAAAGCAGAAGAAAAACAAAAGACAGCAAGGCAGAATTTATTCAAGCCGTGACATACAGTTAATCTTTTGCTTCTAATGATTCAAAAGACTTACACAGTTGATTTGTTATCTAGTACTATCACTATTAAAATTTCTGCACAAACATCTGTATTCAGTCGCTAAGAGATTCATGATATATCTCGATGAAAAATGACACTTGGGTTACTAAAATTTCTGAAACAATTTTCAGTATTTGCAAATTAGGAAATCTTAAAGCAAAATTATATTGGCTAAATTTGATAAATGCCAATATTTTTCACTTAGGGGTGTCAAATAAAGGATTTCGATTGAACGGGAAAATGCGTAAGAATTTTAACCGAAATGTCTCGTAGTTGTATTTACTAACTCTACGATTGTCTAAACAACAGAAATTAGACAAAAATGTGCGCTTGCAAGGTGTTCATACCAGGCACTACGTTCTATTTCACTTCCTATTAGCTCTTTACTTATTGTGGTTATTTCTCTACAGTTCCACATTACCACCATACATATCCTCTTAAGTCTTCTCAACTTTACTGGTACCTTATTTACGTAACTCTTTTCAGGTAAGTTTCATCTATGCACAACACCGGTATATTCCAGCACAGGATTTATCCTTAGACTTTCATCGAAGCTGGTCATTTAAATTCTTTCTTTCTCCTGCCACCGCACTTTCATCTCAACGTCTTCGTTTCTGTAGCGTTCAACTTGCTTCCATATTCCTCATTGGCCAAGTCTCACCGATGTAACAGCATTACTGGTCTTGAAATCTATCATACTTTTCAGCCTCATTGATTTTTTTGGTTGGAGGTTTAACGACTACCGTGGGCAACTCAATGGGCTATAAGCAGTCGCCCGTCTCTAATTTAGGGGAACTGGTTACAGGGAAGGTAGAAAGCCAGCGCCGTAAGACAAACACAACATCCATGCCTCACCGGGATTCGAACCCGGACCCCTTTCGGACGAATGATCAGAAGCCATTGCTTAGACCACTGCGTCACCGGGGCGGCTCAGCCTCATTGGTTGCCATCTATCACAAAATATTTCTGTCTCCACTGGACTGCGCACTTGATCTTTCAAATCTTTACCATCCTCCAACGTCCAACATGGGTCCCAAATATTTAAATCTTCTGGACTTCTGTGATCAACGATTCGTGGATATTAACGCTATTCTTCCCTTCTCTGTTACAGGAAGTAGTTCTACTTCTCTTAAATCATATTCATATTACTAACCTTTCTTCAGATTCTTTTACTTTTTTCTCTCGCGCAGAACATCACAGTATCTACAAAAACCATAGTCCACGGCGCCGCAAGATACTGAGCTTCAATTCTGAAAGAAAATGTATATTTAGCTTTCAAAAGAATATCTTCGTTCTTTGCATTTTCTTTTAAAATGCAAAAAAAAAAAAAAAGGTGTTCGAAGTTCTCCACTTAAAACTTCATTCATATCTTAGCTCATCTTCTCACGTAAAAAATTCCATCATTCTCACCCCAGGTATATTAATTCTTTGTAACCCTTTTTACGACTAAAGACAATGGTAAGAAATTTTTCACGTCACAATTTCGTGTAATAAATGCATACTGATTAGCGTTAGGCGTGTTCGATGCATCTTACCAACTTCTTCAAATTTACTGCAGTGAGGCAGTCATGGCGTCAGTGCTGTAAAATCAGCGTAGTTTGGGTGCAGGTTTCGTGGGTAAGCATGGAGATTATATTTTTAACTTTTTCTTTCTTTCTTTTTCCTCTTTCGGGCTACTAACGTTTTCATTTAAATTTAAATATGTACCTGTTGCATGCCTAATAACTCAAAGTCACTTTCTAGTGTCATACATCTTATATCTCACATAGATCATTCTCTAATTATGATTATCGTCTCCATGTTTTCTATAGGGTGTCATGATCTACTCCTATTACTTTCTTTCTTTTGTTATCATGTGTGACGTACTACTGAGGTGAAAACATGTATCAAGAAGACAAATCTGCAGCGAGACATTCTGTCTGCGTATCTCAGTTGGGAGAGCAACTTACTCCGGAGTGAGGGGACACGGATCCGATTGCCGTCGTGGACAAACTTGTGTTTTCACACATGATAACATCTCTTAGAACGGTGCGCATTCCAAATGTTTCCCTTCACCTACTGCAGCTACCAATTTAAAAGCAAATCCTGGAAACGAATCCAGTCCTTACTGGTGTCCAGTAGTTGTCCTATTGTCAAAACTGCTAGCTCGTTTGTCCGCAGAATGGGACTTTCCAACTTTTTTGAAGGGGAGGAGTTGGAGGTTTAATCACCACAATGAGCAACTCAGTGGGCTATAATCAGAAGCCCATCCCTAATTTGGGGTTACTTGTTCTAGGGAGGGAACAGAGCCAGTGCCTTAAGACAAGCACACCACCCATGCCTCAATCGAGACTAGAACCCGGGCACATTTAGCCGGATGGTAGTGCTTAGTCCACGGCACCACTTCTTAGTCCGGCTTTCCAACTTCTAGTAAGTTTTGAAAATAAATAAGGAATAAAAAAATCATCGAAGGTAATATACACAATTTGTCAAAATAAAAAAAAAAAAAAAAAAAAAAGAACAATCAAACAAACAAAAAACAAAACAAACGAAGCACCCAGAAGAAATCACTCAACCGAGATGAAAATTGGTATGTGCAATATACATGTATAGAAAAGGAAATGATCGCAATTCCAGAGCGGTTGAGCTATTTATTCTGATAAACGGTTACCGGACGTGACGTAGAAGCATTCAGTTCACGGATACTGTCCTGAGGTACACCAATCAGCCAAAGCACTAAAACCACCTGTTGTGTCGCTATCTAGTTCATACGTGTGTAAGCCCAAATACATCTATATCTATATCATCATCATCATCATTGTCAACCATTATCAATCCACTGCTGGACGAAGGTCTCCCCAAGTTTCCTCCACAACGGTCTGTCTTGTGCCAGTCTCCTCCATGTCACTCCCGCATATTTACGAATTTCATCCACCCATCTCCCATGTGGTCTTTTTATGGGTCTTTTCCTGTCCCTTGGAATCCAATCTAAAATTTCGGCTGTCCATCTATGGTCTGTCCTTCTGGCAGTATGTCCAGCCCATTGCCATTTCAGGGATTTAACTCTGATCATGATGTCTTCCACTCTCGTCATTTTTCGGATCCACGAGTTCCTCTTCTTATCTCTCCTGGTTATACCAAGCATGCACCTCTCCATGCTTCTTTGAGTTGTCTGCAGCCTTTGTATGTCTCTTTTAGTTAAGGTCCACGTCTCTGCACCATACGTAAGCACTGGAAGGATGCATTGATCAAACACTTTTCTTTTAAGACATAATGGCATATTGCTCTTGAAAATTATGCTGTTTCTTCCAAAAGCTCTCCAGGCAAGTTTTGTACGCCGATTAATTTCTTCATCAATGTGACCCTCACTTGATATCTGCTGTCCAAGATAAACATAGGTATCTGTTATCTCCAGTTTTTCTCCATTAATCGATAAATCTTCATTTCTTGTAAAAGCATTGAACATCACTTTTGTCTTCTGAAAGTTCATTTTTAATCCCACTTCTTTACTCTTGTCAGCAAGTTCCTGGATCATACTCTGCAGCTTTGATGGGGTAGTTGCAAAAATGACTACGTCATCAGCAAAACGAAGGTGGGTTAGATAATCTCCATTAATCTTTATCCCTTTGTTTTCCCAGTTCAGTGATTGAAAGACATTTTCCAATGTGGCATTAAAGAGCTTCGGAGATATGGTGTCACCTTGTCTCACTCCCTTTCCAATTTTTATGTGTGTTGTATTTTCAAACAGCCGAATCTTTGCACTTGCATTTTCATAGATGTTATTAATAATATTAATGTATGCATCTTCAATACCGCAGGATTTCAGAGCCGTGGTAACTGCTGATGGTTTCACCGAATCAAAGGCTTTTTCATAATCGATAAAAGCCATGCACAATGGAAGTTCATATTCCCTCGCTCTTTCAATTAGTTCTCTCAGTACGTGGATATGATCTATTGTGCTGTAGCCACTCCTGAATCCAGCTTGTTCTCTCGGTTGAGCCATGTCCAGTGTTACCTTCAAGCGGTGTGAAAGAACTTTAGTGAAGATTTTATAAACTACTGATAGGAGGCTGATAGGTCTGTAGTTCCGGAGATCCTCAATGTCACCTTTTTTATGTAGCAGGATCATTGTAGCATTGTTCCAATCCTCAGGAATCTTCCCTTCATTAAGGCATCGAGTGAAAATTTGGGCGAGTACTGTTTCAATTTCTCCACTTGCTTCTTGTATGATGTCTATAGTAATTCCATCTTCTCCTGGAGCTTTCCCCCGCTTCATGTTCTTGATTGCATGTGCAACTTCTGCTGGGAGGACTGGAAGAACTCTGGTACCTTTCATGATGTCTGGAGTACATGTATCATCCCTTTCATATAATTTGGAGTAGAAATCTTTCACTCTTGTCAAAATTTCGCCTCTATTCCTTGTTATAGAACCATCTTCTTTTCTCAGAGCCATAATCTGTTTTCTTCCCTTACTGAGATGTCCCTTTGCTATCTTTAGGCTTTGGTTGTTTTCAATTGCTTTCCTCACTAGCTCACAGTTGAATTTCCTTACGTCTTCAGTGATACTTTTTCGTGCTGTCTTGCATAGCTCTATATATTCCACTTTGGAAGTCACATCTTCTTTAGTTGTCCTCATCTCTCTTCTTTTTTGCATCAACATTTTGGTTTTCCTGATAATTTGTTTACATGCAACTTGTTCTTAGACCCAGCTAATTTTGTTGCTGTTTCCATAAGAGCTTTGGTTACTTTTCTGTTAACTTCCGAAATATCCATTTCTTCCGATGTTAGGCCTTCTAAAGCAGAGAATCTGTTCTTCAGTTCCAACTTGAAAGTATTATGGTGTTTTTTAAGGTTGGTTATGTCAATACATTTTGTTTGTCTTATGAGCTTGCCACGTTCCAGTTTAGTGTTGAGGTGCATCTTACATCTCACCAATCTATGGTCACTACCTGTGTTGAACTTGTTTAGCACACTGCAGTCTTCGATGACGAATTTTTTGTTACACATAATAAAATCAATTTCACTTGTCGTCCCAATTGGATGTCTCCATGTCCATTTCCTGTGTGGCTTTTTCTTGAAAAAGGAATTCAAGATGAAAAATCCTTCTGCCTCTGCAAACTCAACGAGTATTTCCACGCTGGTTTCTGTTGCCGTGACCGAATTTACCTACTGAAGTTTCATTCTGTTGCCGTTGCCCTATTTTTGCATTGAAATCTCCCATAATTATCTTCAAGTGCTGCTTACCTTTATTATTTAGATGACGAATTTCCTCATAAAATTCTTCAATTTCTTCTTCAGGATGACTTGTGGTGGGTGCATAAGTTTGAATAATCTGAGCCTGGTATCTTCTCGATAGTTGGATAACGAGTCGTGCAGCTCTGTCGAGGAACTTTCAACTTCTACCACTTTATCCTTCAGTTTCTTGTTTATTATAAATCCAACACCACTAGTTCTGCCAGTATCTGTCCCACGATAATAGAAGAGATGTCCACTTTTCAGTTCAATGAGATCTTCTCCTTTTCTCCTTACCTCACTCAGCCCGACGATGTCCCACTTGATCCTTTGTAGTTCCTCTTCCAATTCAAGAAGCCTTGAATCAGAAGATAGGGAGCGTCCGTTGTAGGTAGCCAAGGTCAGCATCAAATGGCAGCCTAGTCCGGTCCTCCGGGGATTCTTAGCACCCCTCTGCCTTCATGTCGCACTGGCCGCTGCCTTGGCCAGGTACATTCCAGCTGCCGGAGACTGAGGGCCAAGATTTAAGTTGTAGAGTCATTTTGGAGGTGTTTGGCCATAACTCACCACGCTGGCCAAGCGGGTTGGTGAGTGTGGGATAGCATTTCCTCTGATCCCGATGGTATAGTTATACCGCTATTTGCGGTCGTCAGAGCCCCTTTAGTGGGATATCTATATATATATACATATATAGCATACTGGAAAAGTGATTTGTTTGTGTACGTACATCAATACTATTTCGGTGTTCAAACATTTGGAGAAAATGATTCTAATACAGACATCTAACGTGGACCAGGAAATTCAAACAAAGGTCTTTGCTCTTTCCACGTTCATAAGTGAGTCACGGAAAAATTCTCATTGGCCGCCACCGGGAGTCGAACCCAGGGTCTTCCAGTTACGCGCCTAGTTTGTGCGGGGCTCCAAGAAGCAACCTGCCAAATTGGCTTGGTAGTTAGCGTGTGTGAGTCTGGAGGAATTCGAGGCCGCTGTGGTGTAACGAAAGCATATCCGGCGCGTAACTTGAAGACCCTGGGTTCGACTCCCGGTGGCGGCCAATGAGAATTTTTCCGTGACTCATTTATGAACGTAGAAAGAGCTAAGACCTTTGTTTAAAAATGATTTTGTTTGACAAATCCACCTTTAGTGCTTCTGGTTACATGTGTAGCAATGTGTACAACAAAAACAAAGTAGTTATTGTACTCGTGTAGATTTATAAATATCAAGGACTTGCTATTGTTGGCCACAAATAAACACCACGATTGCTTCCTTTAAGTCACAGTCAAGCTGTGGTGGATGTGACTGGACACAGGATTCAAGAACACTGATTAAAGAGATTTGGTGGTAAATTTTGCTAAATAAATACATTGTTGAGATTCTATAAAATTAGAGAGAAAGTAATAAATATATACTGAAGCTCTGAACAAAGTGAAAAAAATATATCAAATTATCAGTGATTGCAACATTTGAACAAATTAGGAGAGTAACACTTACAATATTTTAAAATAATCATAACTCAAGGGAAGTGACAAATAATGTTGAACTTAAAATTGTGAAATTAATGCTTCTGCCTAATAAAGTGAACTGTCACAGTTCCATCAACATGTCTTTTTTTTTTCTTTCCTTTTTCAAAAAAAAAAAAAAAAAATAATAATGGGGTAAACAAAAGCAACTCAGCAACTCAACAACACAAGCTTCACAACCAGTAGCACTACTTTTACATGGACCAATTCAAAAATCATTTCCTGATAACAGAAATCATTACTCTTGAATTCAAAACCTGAAGATGGCATAACTTGAGCCAATGCCATATTAAAATATGCAACATACAGAAACAATTTCTTAACCTTAATAAAAAGAAACTAACACCCCACAGATACCTAGTTTTTGCACAATCCACATAGCTTCCCCTTAAGAGCATTTACCACCAAAATTGCTGTCCAAAATTTGTAGAAAAGAAATTGCAAGTCATGGGTATTGAAACCTTCAGCTTTTTAAAAACGAAACTACTTTAGTCATGCCACAGTATTTTCTTATCAACAAACAATTTACAACAAAAAAAACTATTTCTACCTTTCTTTCTCCTATTCATGAACTATTTTTGACATCCAAAACTGCAAATTAGAAATAAAACAAAGCACTTTGCAAAAAGTAGTACAAATTTTGTACACTTATAAAAAATAACTTCTCTTACATAAAAGAGGAAGGCAGTTTGTCAATTCACTTGTCCATATATAGATACTTCTACTCCCTGAGAGGAACAAATGTTTCTTTTACAACTTGTGGTGATGCAAATCTGCATCACCACAAGTTGGCGCAGTGGTCTAAGGGATGGCCTCTGATCATTCGCCCGAAAGTGGTCTGGGTTTGAATCCCGGTGAGTCATGGGTGTTGTGTTTGTCTTACTGCACTGGCTTTCTCCCTTCTTCTGGAACCAGTGACCCTAAATCAGGGACGGGTGACTGCTTATAGCCCATTGAATTGCTCACGGTGGTCATTATACCTCTAATAAAAAAAATAAAGATAAATAAAAAGATGCAAATCTGAGCAAATAGTGAGGGCCACCAGCTTTGTCATTTGCACCTGAGAAGCGTTCACCACCAAATAGCTGCTGTCCAACAACTGAACCAGTTGACTTGTCATTAATATAAAAGTTTCCAGCTGCCATCTTTAAAAATTCAGAAACGTGTTCAATAAACTTAAACTTCCTGTCATTTCCAAACATAGCACCAGTAAGAGCATACCTTGATTCCTTGACTAATTGCAAGGTCTGCTGTAAATCAGACATAACAGACATAAATCACAAACACAGGTCCAAAAATTTCGTCAACCATTATCTGATCAGTAGGGTTGGTAGTTTGAATTATAGTGGGCTCTATGTAGAAACCATAACTGTCATCACAATTACCTACACCTAGTATAGTCAGTTCACTCGACCTTTCTGCGTGCAATATGAAGTCTTTAATCTTTTCTTTCTAAATGCTATCGCATCAATGACAGCAGAGAGAAAAATATCGAAGTCCAGAGGTGAGCCTAATTTCAGCTTTTCACGTGTTTCAAGAAGGCCTTCTTTAATCTGTGGCCGTAAGCCCTCAGGAACATACATTCTGTCCAGTGCTGAACACTTCAAATACAGATTTAATAGATGCCGCAACAACAGTTTCAACATCTGCTGAATTGTGAACAAAGTGGAAGTTTTTGCTACCACATTCTCCAATAAGACGAGGAAAATTTCTGTAGGTATCAATATTTTGAGCTGTAAGCTTCCAAAGAACTTTAAATGTCGCTAAGCTTCCAATGAAATTAATGCCAGCCAAAGATGGGGATGATGAAATAGTGCCACCAGAAAGAGGGCCATCAGCTGGTAGAAAATTGATAATGCCAGGAGGAAGGCCTGCTTCTTCAAGCAGTTGGAATATAGTATAATTCGAGAGCACTGCAGTATCAGAAGGCTTCCAAAGCACAACATTGCCCATCAATGCTGGTCTAGATCCCGAATTTCCACTTATTGCTGTAAAGTTGAATGGAGAAATAGAAGCAATGAAACCCTCAATATCCCTATATCGCATGGTATGTTTACTTGCTGAAGAATCTGTGCTAATTGGCTGGTATTTGGCCAGTTCTTTGGCAAAATAAGTATCAAAACGTAAAAAGTCTGCAAGTTCAGCTGCAGAATCAATTTCAGCTGCTATTACTGTTTTCCCCTGGCCAAGTATTGTTGCAGCATTGAGATCCATCCTGTATTTACCATTCACAGGGTCTGCTGCATTTAGAAAGAGCTTAATCCGGTCAGCAAGGAGTACTGATTCCCATTGGCCCTGTGCTTTTTGACTTTCAGCAACAGAATTGTTTATAATATCCTTGGTAACCCAATGATGCTTGGCAATTTTCTTTGAATGGAAAAAGGGCATGACTTGGTACTTCACATCTCCAGAGTAAATATTTTCTCCTCCAAAAATGAGAGGGATTTCTAAGCATGAATTATTATATTTAAACAGTGCCTTTTCTAAAGCTTTCCTTTCTTCACTACCTTTGAGATATCCAAGAACAGGCTCATTTTCAACCTGAAAGTCTTCTACACTAGTGACAAAGGAAATGCGGCAGCCACTGCTTTTACTTATTTTCTTCAGTGGAAACAAATATTTACAGCGAGAAAACCTTTTGACTTCGAAAATAGAAATTCTCCACTCGTGAGACACCAACGATGAAAGCTTGTATTATACACAGCCCACCTACCTACTGTAATACGATGTAGGTCCTCCTCTCGCAGCAAAAATAGCTCTCACTCTATGAGACATAGATTCAATGAGTTGTTGTAGGTGTCTTTTGATATTTGGTACCATGACTGCAACAGAAGGTCTCGCAGTTCCCGTAAATTATGTGGTTCGGGTGATGCTGCTGTAACCGTTTCTCCAACTAAACCACAAATGGTCGACAGGATTCATGTCCGGCGAATTTCGGGGCCATGGCAATAAATGGGATTCCTCTTCAAGTTCTTTGAACCATTCCTGAACCTTCTTCGCAGTGTGGCATATAGTGTGTCAAGTCTTGTTAAAAGACGCCATCTCCGCCCGGGAACACAGTCGCCATAAAGGGAAGTACTTGGCTAGCCACGATGTTCAGGTAGGTGACAGCTGTCAAAGTTCGCTCTACAGGGATAATGGGTCCAAGTGCTCCCCAAGAAAACATTACCTACACCATCACACTCCCTCCAACCGCCTGGATCCGTCCCACTGTGCATCCAGGTGAAGCTTTCTTGGGTAAACGTCGAACACGAGCTCGTTCGTCGACATGGCATAACAGAAAACAGGATTAGTCTGACCACGAGACCCTCTTCCAATCTTCTGTGGTCCAATGTCGATGATCACGCACTCACTGTAAGCGTTGACTAGTATAGAATGGATCTGCGGCTGCGGTGACGGATATCCAAGAACGCACGATGAACTGTGTGTTCGGACACATTGGGCCCTTCACCACCTTTGAAATTATGAGTAATGTCAGCCACAGTAGCCCTTTTGTTGCTGCGGACAAGACGAGATAGCCTGCGCTGACCTCTGGCATCAATGAGGCGTGGCCTGTCCATGCCTTGTGGACGGCTCAAAGTGTCATCTGTTTCGGACCCTCTTCGGCAGGTACTAACTACTGCATAGCGTGGGCAGCTTACCAGACCAGCACCGCTGTTTCGGAGGTGCTTTTACCAGGGCGGCTTGCTATAACCCATAACCATCTGGCTTTTGACGAAATCAGATAAATCCTTTGCTTTTCCCATGTTGAGACGAAACGATTGTGACGTGCCTGCACCGCAGGACGCACATGAGATAAAGGCAGATAGCAATGAGAGCACATGTCCGTGTAGTTGAGTTGGGAGAGCGACTTATTCCAGAATGAGGGATATTTTGATCAGCATTTTTTTCCAGATCAAATTTCTTGATTTGGCCAATCACAATAAGACAGTAATTTCAGAGCGCTACTTGTCTAAACTCACAGAAAAAAAAAGAAAAATAAAACTACCAAAAAAAAAATAACATAAACTCGCATGTGATTGATCAGGGTATTGCGCTTTTTTGCAATGTTGAAATCAGACTTCGAATTTCTGTCAGTAAAATTTAGTTGCGATAATTTCGTTGAGAAATTTCGCTTTAAAATAAACTGTTACCTATATTTGCCATCAGACGCACTTCAGAATCTTCATAGGGCCCGGTTCTCCTATAGGCCGAATTTTAGAGGCTAAAGTTACTGTCTGCTTCGGTTGGTGTTACAATAAAGCATTCGTTCCTGTTTCCCAGGTAGCTGTTCTATCCAAAAATGGTGTTTTGAATTTCCCATATTACGAAGTAAAGTTCTATCCAAAATTGGCGTTTTGAATTTCCCATATTACGAAGTAAAGTTCTATCCAAAATTGGTGTTTTGAATTTCCCAGGTAGCTGTTCTATCCAAAAGGGTGTTTTGAATTTCCCAGGTAACTGTTCTATCCAAAAATGGTGTTTTGAATTTCCCAGGTAGCTGTTCTATCCAAAAATGGTGTTTTGAATCTCCCAGGTAGCTGTTCTATCCAAAAATGGTGTTTTGAATTTCCAAGAATACCCTATTCTCGTTGTGGAATACTACGCGAGACAGTTTGTGTGGATCCCACTTTTCAAATGATCAGTGTTGGTAGCGTAGGTCAAACTCAGTTGATAAACAAGTTCCCCAACTGTCATGTAAGGAATGGCTTGCCTTGTGTTCTTTTAGCATACAGCAGTTGCTCCGAACAGGTCTGGTTGATGAAACATCATCAGCTATTCCTTGCTTTAAGGTTCTTCCATTCACATATTGAATGCTTTTAGTTGCAATAATTTCAAAATCTGTTCCTTTAAAATCCCCATGTTATTTTAAGAATTACGGTACTGTCTTCATTACACTTCAGAAACTAACACTACCCATATTACGAAGTAAATATGAATTTGCATATCTCAATCCTATCAGTACGAGACGTGGATATTATTTAGTTACTTTCTGCTTTGCGTAGGCGTATGTGCATTGACCATTCCTCTTGTCCGATTAGTACGAGCCATTTTGGGCAGCTTCGTGTCTGTTCATCTTCGCAGAGATAAATTTATTTAATTTTCTAGTAATACGCAAATGGTTGTATTTAAACTAATGGAAAAATTAACAATACAGTGAAATATCCGTGGCCTGTCATTCACTTTCTATGTTGTTGTCACTCAATCTATTTAAAATGTGAAATTTTGATACGCACATTCCTTCACGGCATTTAGTACGTTCATCCGAAGAAAGACAGTAATTTACCGCCATCAGTTAATTTCTATGACTGCTTCGTTGGCCTCAGTAATGGTCCCAGGCGAGACAAGACCGCTCTTCTTTTCTTTCCTTTCTTGTTCCTTCTTCCAAAGAGTCCGAAACGCTACACAATAATTCTACTCCCATAGTAGTCGATAAATTATCAAAAACAGTAAAATTAATACTTTGTTTTTTTCGAGTTTTAAGGTATAATTTATAGTCTCTGGAATGGAGGGTAACAGATAATGATACGTAGTTTTGAAAGTCTGGCGGCTACTTGTACTGTGACGGAATTGTTTGCATTTTTACTCTTATAATAATCTACCTCTTCGTGCTCTTATCGTCACAGAGTCTGTCACCCCAAGCCTAGGATATTACAGTCACTGAATTACGCACGCCTCTAAATATGGGCAGTTCTTGAATTAGTGGCTGCTCCCTTTTCACAAAGTAAAATAAAGAAAATTGAAATGTTGCTTTGCAGTTCTATCTGAAATACAATTCACTGGAAGAAAAAAGTAGATTGAACTAAAAAAGTTTGCTTTAAAACAACCAGTATGAATTTAGATAGAAGCTTCTGTCGTTTCAACCTTAGTAGGTTAAACAGACGGTTGGTTTCTCAACTCATGCATAGCCATTCTCCTCAACAAAAAGAAAAGAAAGCTGCGTAAGTAATCATGCGTGGTGCCTAAGATAAGAAGTCAGGAGCACTAAGCAGATTTAAATCTGTGTTAAACGGTCTTTACAATTTTTCTACATCTACGGTCAAGTTTTTCAACATTAAAGATATTTATTTTTAGTTTGGGGCTTAACGACTGCACCATGAGCAGCTTGTTGGGCTATAAGAATTCGCCCGTCCCTAATTTAGGGCCATTGGTTCCAGGGAAAGGGAAACAGCCAGTGCTGTTGGATAAGCACACCACCAATACCTCATCCGAGACTCAGGACAAGACTGGGGGCGAGGGGCCACAAACCAGAGTATCTGACCACTCGCCCACCGGAGTGGCCTTAAACTGATTAAAAAACATGATTTGCATCAAACTTAACGCAAAAATGTAGTGCGGGCTCGTGTTGAGAAAAGCTCTCTGAGCCCTTACCTTCTTGAGAAATCACATACAGAGAAAAAATTGTAATAAAAGCATGTTAACATTTTAAATGATTTCATCAGCGTCACATTACTTTGTTGCCACATTGTCTGAAGTATTAACACTATTTAAACTGATAAAAGGATTAACTTCATGTAAGGCAGTCATAAGTCTTTAGCAAGACGGCGTTTATTTGTTTTACACTCCTAGTTATTTACTTTCCTGGGAATTGTTGAAAATCAACAAGCGAAATAAAACATGCTCCTAAATCAGGAATGGGCAACTTCTAATAAACCCAAGCCAGCACATGGATTAAAAAAATTACTTAGGCGCATAACAATTACATTGCAAGGCCATTCAGAGTGCGAAAACGTTGCATTTGCATTTTATTAGTTTTAAAAGTTGGCGCCATCTCTTTTGCTGAGCTTCCCTCCCAGTTTCGTATCTCGCGATTCCTTAGCGAAGAATGAATGCTGAAGAAGTACTTCTTTGGGCAATCTCCAATAATTGTTGGAAATTAAAAAGTGAAATAACAAAAGGAAATTATGTCACTACGCACGTTGGGGCAAGAGCCTTTCGACTTCAAAATCATCCACATCAGACTTCAAAATCTTCCTCTTCAAGCCAGTGTTTCGCAACTTTTTTAGTATTTATGAGCTCTGTGCGCACAGATTATTCATCCATTTATTTTTCATCCATGAATTAGCATTTCGTTTTAATTTCTTTATTCAGTAATTTACTTGGAGTTCTTAAAACACGTCTGGCCATTCTTACTTGCCACTAACGGAACCTATGTGTTCCTAATTAATACCACGATTCTTCGGATATACTAGAAACATGAAATAATTTTTATTGGCGACTTGTGATATGGCTATCATTCCTAGATTTAGATCTCAAACTGAAACGTAATGTTATCTAAATATTTCTGCTCCTCATGTTTCCTTCATGAACATTTTATCGGTGTAATGCATAACTTCAGACTTAGTGAATTCATTTCATTTATTTTTCATCCATGAATTAACATTTCGTTTTCGGTAACATTATGAAAACAAAAACAAGGTTGATGTAATAAATGTATGCATTATATACACTAAAGTGCCAAAACAACTGGTACACCGGTATAATACTTGGTAGGTCTCCCACGGGAGCGCAGGGCTGCAGAACTACGACGGGGCATGGACTCTACTAGCTTCTGGAAATATGCTGTAGGCAATGCACACCATACTTCCTGCAGAGCGTTCCACAATTCGGGTGCATTCCGAGGTCTCGGATTCCTGTGTTCGATAGCGCGTTGCATGGCATCCCAAATGTGTTCTATCACGTTCATATCTGGGGACTTGGGTAGGATGGCAACACCCAAACTCAGATGAATGCTCCTCTAACCATAATGTGGCGTCCCGACACTTGCACTGTCTTCTTGGAACAGGCCCAACCCATCAGCATGAATGCAGGACATGAACTGGTGTACCTCGTCAGAAAGGATACGCACATAGCGTTGGCCGGTCACAGACGTTTGTAGACGTACCAGTGGTCCCAGTGAAGTCCATCTAAACACACCCCATACCATTACGCCCCCTCAACCGGTACGGTTCCCTATTGACAGGGATTTGCGCCACACACGAATCCTTCCATCTGCCCGATACAGTTGGAAACGCCACTCGTCAGACCAGGCTACTTGTTTCCAGTCATTAAGTGTCCAGTGACGGTGTTGCCGTGCCCCAGCAAGGCGGATAGCTCTGTGTCGTGCACCCATCAAGGGGACTCGAGTTGGTCGTTGGCTCCCAAAGCCCATATCGTGCAGAGTACGTTGCACAGTCCGGACGCTGATGCTTTTTGAGGCTCCAGCATTGAATTCCGATTATACCTGCGAGAATGTTGCACGCCTATCGCATGAAACGATTCTTGACAGCCGAAGATGGTCACGTTCACCTAATGTCTTTTTACGGCCACACTGGTATCGTTGGTTGGAGGTTTTGCCGGAATTCTTGTAGTCACAGTACACCCTTGCAATGGTCGTCCGTGAAAATCCGAATATCGTTTCTACCTCCGAAATACTATGGCCCATCTCACGAGCACCAACTATGACACCGCGTTGAAAATCGCTTAAATCGTTATTACTCGTCATTCTCATGCCGAAAACAGCTCTGACAGCAGGCAAGGATGTATATCGCTTCATATACGCACTGGCGGACGCAACCGAGTACGCGTGTAGGGGAGGTTGCTATGTACTTTGCATAATCTCGTCTGTACCAGTTTTTCTGGCACTTCAGTGTATGTAATCAAAATCAACCATTTTCAGTCCACTGCTGGATGAACGTCTCCTCAAGCTCCTACATGACTCCTTATCCTGAGCTATTCTCTTCCATGTAACTTAAGCATGCTTTCAAATTTCCCACGTGGCTACATGACGTGTACAACAAGTATGATTTCCCCACCTCCCGTTTATCTATTTGCCCAGGCTCAGGTAATAATATCAATGTATTTCTTTCCTTTATTTATTTATTTATTTATTTATTGTTTATTTATTTATTGTACAGGCGTATGAGAGTAATGTTCCATGCCATTTTCCCAATGTTTTATTGCTTGCGAGGTTAACGTGCATTTCTGTGTACCACAACATACACTATATTGACAAAAGTCACCGGACACCTAGAAGAGAAACACAACATAGTATTTATTGACATACATCAGTACGGTGTCGGTCCACCTTTGGCCTTAATGCATGCACTGACCCTTCGAGACATGCTTTCTACAAGGTTTTGGAACACAGCGATAGGTATGCGCTTCCATTCAGTACATAATGCTGCCGCTAACTGTTGCTTAGTAGTAGGCCTTGGTTCCAAACTTCTTATGCGGCGCTCTAATTCATCCCATATGTGCTCTATGGGCCCTGTGCCGGCCAGTCCACACACGATACGGAATTATCGTCAAACCACGCCGTAACAGTCCTTGCTTTATGGCTTGGTGCATTATCCTGCTAGTACCTACAAGGCGCCGTTCTATAGTATTGCCACAGAGTTGGTAGGGCATAATTGTCCAGAATATCGAGGCAGACGTGTTGGTTAACAGGTTTGTCCACGATAACTAATGGGCCGGGATCATACCACGAAAAATACCCCCACACGAGTACACTGCCAGCTCCAAACTTGACCGTAGGAACAGTACACTGTGATAAATAGCGTTCCCCCGGCTGCCGCCATACCCACACACGGCCATCAGACTGATGGATCGTGTATCTGGATTCATTTGTCCATAGCACCCGTTCCGATTGATCTACGGTCCACAATAAATGTTTTTTACACCATGCTAAATGACGAGTAGCATTCCGAGTGGAGATGAAAGGCTTATGAGCAGCAGCACGACCACGGTAACCCATGGAATGAAGTTCTCTGCGAATGGTACATGCACATGCCGAAGTTCCAGCAGTTTTACTCACCTGTACACTGACGTCTTGTGCAGTACTCCGTCGATTAGCTCTAACGACTCTCCTGAGGCTTCGACGTCCTCTATCACTGATTTTCTTTGGTCTGCCGGTACGTTTTGCTACTTCAGGCACGTGACGTGTCTTCTACTTATTCAGTATATCTAAAACAGTTGACTTGGATATTTTTGAACACCTCTCGGTTTCTCTTATGGACAACCCACTAATATAATACCCAACAATCTTTCCTTTCTCAAAGTCATCTCTCTCTCGCCGCGACATTTTCACTCAACCTCACAGTGCGATATGATATCGGTCAGCCGCAGGCTTGTTTTTATACCGTTTCCGGCTGTACCGCGAATCTTAACAACGCAGCGGATCCGTTCATTTGCTTTTGAAGGGGTGTCCGGTGATTTTTGTCAATATAGTGTATTTTCAGTTTTAAAAACGACTGAAACACAAACTGCATTTTCATTAGGCAGCTAACAATGCGATTTTTTTTTTCGTTTTTGTACTGTCCATTATGTATAACTATTCCGTTAAGCAACCTAAATAAAAATTTGTATTGTACTTGTATACGTTTCTAGTATCAGATTTAAATGTTTTCTCCATTCAATAGCATCAGTCTCGAAGGCATTTCAGATGTCTTCTACCATCCATCTTTTCCTAATGAGTCCTTTTTTTCCATACGCTTATTGCATCGAAAGTTTTTTCTTACAAAGTTTCAGTAAGTCTCGCAAAACTGGGTCCTTCTACAACGGGTGAACGTTGCGCCGAATTTGCATTCAACAAAGCAATTGGTTTCCTTTATCTCACAAAAACCAACTGTTATTGGATTTAAAATCATTTGAGGAACATTTCGCACCGGAAACGCTCTCCAACAAAGAAATAATTATTCAAATTGGACTCTTAGAAGCAGAGATATCGACAAAAATAAAATATATATTTAAGTTCCCTGGTGGGAAAATTATTCTCTATTTTAAGCAGAAAGTATTCTCAAAAGGTTTTTCGAAGTGAGCGGTTTCGGTTCACGAAAGAATTTTACAATCCAGTTTTCAGAAGCTCAGATTTATCTGCAAATACATCAGAAGCACGAATAACACTTACGCCTCTGGTGGCCAAACCATTCTTTACCAAAAATAAGAAATTATGTACAAAACATTTTCTATCAGAATAAGAATTCAGGAAGATTTTTTTAAATCGGACTTTTGGAAGCAGAGATATCGAGGAAAACGCAATTTTCCTTTAACTCCGTAGAGGAAAATTTATGAATTCAGGGCGTATTGGCCTGGCCCACCGGGACATTTTCCAGTGGATCACTCAAGAAATGGCCCACTTTCTTGTATTCTTTTTATGAATTTTTGGGAACGGACGTATAATTATTTTGGAATTTATAAATAACAATCGCTCATTTCATTTTACCTTTATTTCCACCCCGAAAAGTTTTTCCTTTAAAAAAGGGGGAAAGGGACGGGGAGGAGGAAGAAACATTTCTCCTTCTGTCTTTGTTGGGCGTTTACTGTGAAAGGTGTCTGTATTAGCGAAAGGTCTCGGTATTTCCGTGAAAAAAGTATCGCCGGACCAACCAAGCTGTTATAAATGAAGTGAGCTGAAGCACTAAGGTTAGAGTTATAAAGGCTTGGGCTCACATCGACCGAATAGGTCGTTAGGCTTGGAGCCTGGTATGCCCTACCCTTTGTAAATCTTGAAAGAGACACTAGTATCCATTGCGATGGTCGTTTCTTAAGGGATGCAGAAAAACCCGTTAAAGACTTGGGCCCACATCGACCGAATATTTGCTTGGTGCAAAAATATAAGAATCAGTGTAGAATTTTTAATGTGGAGTTATAGAAAAATATCCTGGTTAACTAGAAGCGAAAGCAACCATACTTTGTTTTCTCTGTTTTCTTTGTTTGCTGGCGCTATCCGGGAGACGTGAATTCGATTCCCGCTCCAGGACGACAAAATTTTCAAGTTTCGGATGTTATCTCACTTACCATACTTGTCATATTTACATCAAAAGACGGATTCTCATCTTCAAAATATATATTTTGTTTTGCTTCGACTGTTTACTGCTTTTTTGTTTCTACTGTTTTTTTTTATGTTATGCAGCACTGCATAATACTGTATAAGCAAAATTTCTACTTCATTCTATGCGGTAAAGTATTTCAGAAGGTGACGTTTGGAAACCTAATAATCCACTGACGTTATATTTCACAGTGCAGAAGATGGTTGAAAGCAATTTTAAAAATATTTATCCCCGGATAAGTTGTAGGTCATCCTGCGCTATTGATCAATGGTATTATCTAATACACGGGACAGGTGGACTTTGTGCATTGGGAAGTTTAATAAAAATAATGAAAGGTAAACAACACAAGAAATGAAAATATGAATTCAAGTACCCACCCAGGATTGTCTTTTTAAATGTAAAAATTCTGTTTACCTAGGGAAATATTTCAACTAAAATAAAAATGAAATAAGTAAATCGAAATGTTTATTTGACTCTGGTGCACATAACTGAATCGTGGACCACCGGAAAACTTATTGGAGGCTGAGAGCTTTTCTAGCATGAAACTTAAGAAAAATGCTAATGAGAAGCTGCACATAAAACACTGAAAGTATTACCAAATGGACTAACCACAGTAGAAACCTTCTGCATAAAACTTCAAGAACAAAAGCTAAATTTTAAGGTCAAGATACCTAATTTTTGAGGGAAGAATTTCCGCAAGAACAGAGCAAGTTAGCGCAGATACTGTCAATTGAAGTACTGAATTATTTGAACAGGAAATTTGGCACAAAATTTCTTTCATAGTCCAGTCTATCAGATCGAAAAATGTTTCTTTCAGTGGAAACTTTAGAAGTGTAAATATACTCCTGCAAATAGAAATATAACTGACGCCACTAGCGGCAGAACTGCGTGTTACAAAAAAGTAGAAAAGTTACATAAATTTAAAAAAATATGTACTCGACAAAATGACTTTGCCAAATGTAACTTTTAAACAAAGAGTTAGTCAGAAACAGGTTTTACACGTCCGCCCGTTAGTGAGAAAACTGTGCGTTATTTCATGTGACCAATATTCGCGGTTTTCAATTTCGCGCATTAAATACACTGCAAAAGAATTTTTTCGATCGGATTTTCAGGAGCGGAGATATATGTAGTTGCGTACAGAAGTGCATGCTTACACCACCTAGCAGCAGGACTACGTATCATGAAAATTAAAAAATATATACAAATTGTTTCCCGCAGCAAATGTTATATGACGTGAAAAGAATCTTTCGAAGCGGATCTTTAGAAGAAAGGATATAGAGTGAAATTAAATATACGTTTACGCTTCTAGCTGATAAATTGTATACTATTTTAAACGGGAAATATACATAAAATGGTTTTCCGTTATGAGTGCTATATGACCAAATATTTTATCTTTTTCAACAGGATTTTTAGAAGCATAGACACGTTTGTAAATATATTATGACCAAAAATATATACTTACGTCCCTAATAGCAAATTTTCTGTTATGAAAAATTAGAAATTGCAAGCAAAAGATATTCACCCGGCGCAAACAAAAATTTCTAAATCGGTCCTTTAGAAGGAGATACCGAGAAAAATGAAACGCGAAAGGATACTACACAAGAGAGAGAACTTTGCATTACTTGAAGAGGAAAGTGAATGCAAAGCGGTGTTTGTGGTCAGAGCTATCGGAAGGAAAGGAAAAACTTTTCTTAATCGGAATTTTAGGCGCAACGATGTGGAATGAAATACATTTTGAATTCAATAACATGTGCATCTGAGCTCCCTAGTGGCAAACATTATGCATCGGAAAAGACCAAAATGTGTGGATTCTCGCAGATCGAGCATCCCATTGCAGAAAGAATATTTCAAATCGAGCCAATAGGTGCAGAGATAAGTAAATCGAAATGAAGGGCAGACGTAGTGATACCTTAGGCACAAACGTTTTTCAAAAGATGCACTAAAAATCAATGTAGGCAAACTTTCTTAGCTGAAAGCAGGGCATAAAGCTTCTTTTTGAAAGAAGAAGGGCCTCGGACAGGGGACTCGGTAAGCAAAACTTCTGAAAAGAGTTTTGCCCCCAAGGAGTATTACAAAAGCGACTAGGCTTAGTGCATCATAAGTAGTGAGAAGGAAAGGTCCACACACAAGCGCACACACACACACACACACACACACATTTGCGACCTTGAAGATTTTTTCATTCCTACCTTAGGGACTTCGTTAATAATATAGCTACAGTTGTTGAAAATACTCACAAAAATTTCTTAGCTCAGCACAAATCGTTTTCGGTTTCTTTCTTTCGCTTTTTTTTTTTTTTTTTTTATTATTTTTTTTTTGTCACTCAGTGCTTGTTAACCACTGCCAGTTTTAAGCTTTCTGGAATTAAAAAACTATTCGCTTTGGCTAAAGTTCAGTAGATTTCTGATGTAGTTATGATTCTTTGGAAATCATTTCATGTTCTCACTTGGCTGATCGAAACGTGTTTCTCCTTTTCTATCCTTGTCTATCTTTCGTGAAGATATTTCGATGAAATTGTTACGCTTTTAACTTGTCCAAGCTCTGACAGCGGAACTAACTCCTTCGATGATGCATCTAAAATTCCGTCTGTTACTTTTCCCTTAATATCACTATAGAAACAGTTCTGTTATGTGACACAACTGGCGAGAATTCAATTAACACAGGAGATTTTAAATCTGCTTTCTCTTCTTGGCGCTACGCTTGTCCATTTGCAATTAATTAACGATTAGTACCAAGCGCTTAGAATGTTTCATTTTCGCTGATTGTCAGACATACACAGTGCGTCAAAGAATTTTTAAGACTGGCGCTAGATTTCAGCCTACGGTGGCGCCACCAGAGTAATCGCGAATGCGTTATAAACCGTGACCATCTGCTTGCTTTCTGCCAAAGGTACTGCGCTGTTGTTAAAGTAACTCAAACGAAACGGCCGTTCATTAGAGAAGTAAAATTTTTTTCATGTTGAATTATTAAGATGGAACAAAGGGCTGTTATTAAATGTAACGCAAAACTTGGTAAAAGTGCCTCGGAAACGTACCAAATGATGAAACAAGTTTACGGTGAGTTTTGTTTAAGTAGATCAAATGTTTTCCTGGGGCACAAACGTTTTTTGGACGGAAGAGAGACGCTAGAAGATGATAAGCATACCGGAAGACCAAGTTCATCTAGGACACCTGAGATTATTGAAAAAGTGCGTGATTTCGTGGAAAACAATCGATGTGCGTCACTAAGAATGATGGAAGAGTCTTTAAACATCAACAAAGAAACGATTCGAACCATCCTGCATGAAGATTTGGGAAAAACAAAAGTCTGTGCTAAATTTGTTCCACACACGTTAACCAATGAACAAAAATCAAGGAGAATTGCACATTGCAGAGACATCATTTCAGCCGCTGAAAATGATCCAAACTTCTTAAAATCGATTGTTACAGGTGATGAAACATGGTGTTTTCAATATGATTCTAAAACAAAGCGACAAAGTGCGGAATGTAAGTAAAAAAACTCACCACAAGCCAAAAAAACAAGAAAAGTTCTATCGAAAATCAAAACAATGCTCATTATACATTCTTCGATAATAAGGGTATTTATCCACAAAGAATTTGTTCCAAGTGGACAAACAATTACTGGTGAGTTTTATTTAAATGTTTTGATGCGTTTGATGGGCAGAATTAGTCGCATTCGTCCAGAATATCGGGATGAAAACAGTTGGTGTTTGTTGCACGATAATGCACCCAGTTACACCTCACTTCTTGTTCATAGATTTTTGGCGAAAAATAATGGCTGTGTGTTGAATCATCCACCGTATTCGCCTGATTTAGCACCCTGCGAATTTTCTTTATTCCCAAAACTTAAAATGACGTTAAAAGGGTGTTATTTTTATGATATTTCAACCATACAAACAGCTTCGACGCGTGCTTTTGAGGCAATTCCGCAAAGTGAACTGGAACAGGCATTCGAATCATTATTAAATCGCTGTAACAAGTGTATTGAAGCCGGAGGGACTTATTTTGAATAACAAACCAAAACAAATTATAATTTCTTGTTTCTATTTTATTTTACAGACCCAGTCTTAAAAATTCTTTTACGCACTGTGTATTATGTTTGAAAAATACGCACCTTAGGAACAGTCGATTTCACTGAAACAACTTTATGCGTAATTCCTGGAGTACCACTTAATAATAAATACTGCAGAAAATATATATGACTGCAATGCTGTGTAGATCATGAACTGCTATTTGGAATTTAGTTGCCTGATATGTCAGAACAACGAACAAGAAATTTTTATTGACCTCTAAGTCAAAAGAAATATGATAAATAAAATATAATAAATTACCTGACAGATTTCGTAATCAGTCCAATAATGACTAGCTTTTTTGGGATGACGAAGCCAATTTACCAGCACAAAAAGATATCTTCATGACCTCGCCAGAGCAATTGTTACGAAGTTTTCTGCTAGGTCTCAGAGCTTGGTTTGGGTTCTGGATGAAGCGAGCACATTGTCTTTGTCTTAGTTGTCAAATGTTTTCTATATTTCCCACTTATCTTCTTTCCAAAAATGTTACATTTATGCGAAAAGATTGAGTAGATCATAAGATATTATTTTTGGAAGGCTGTGTTGTTTCAATATTTTTACCGGAAGGGGTATTCCATGTTTACCGGAAGTTGTACAATTTTGTCAAATTCAGTTAGGATTTTGTATTTAACTATAATTTCCTTTATTCAATATTTATTAAGTAATAATATTTTGTCTCTGAAGTGGCAACATGGCATTTGTAACCGTAACAGGGCCATGTTAACCGCAACTGTTTTGGTTGCAACTGTTGTCAGTGTGTTTTGTTCTATTCGCATGAGAAGTCGAAATTTGATTTGTTGGCATGTTAGCTTCTTATTGAAAATCCATCCAGATTGTTTTGCATTTGCTTTTGTGTATTTTATTCTTTTAAAAACATATGTACATTGCCAAAAGGTAATCAAATGGTTAAGTTTGACATGGACAGTGCCCGAAAGGGGAGAACAGCTGGTGCGAATACCAAAAATCCTTAGTTACACCATATGTCCATTTCAAGGAAGGAAAAGGTTTTCCAAATGATGTACTAAATCAAGTGAAAACTACATACAAGGAACTGTGCAGTGAAAAGCTCTTAGCTAAGTGCCTCCATGGAAAACCCAAAATGCGAATGAGTGTTTTAATGGTCTTATATGGCAGAGAATACCAAAGATTACATTCGTTGGCCTATCTACACTATGTTTTTGTGTTAGTAATGCAGTTATCACCTTCAGTGAGTGTTATGTAGGACTCCAAGAAGTTTTTATAACACTTGGTTGCACACCGGGCTATTATACAACCAACGGACTGAGGTCCCTTGATATTCAGCGTTTATCCCGAGCCAGCGTTGCTTCAACACCCAAAGCAAAAATGGCTAGAAAAATATTGAGGAAAAAAAGAAAGGCAAAACTGGACATACACGAGACAAATGAAGGAGAGACTTACAAATATGGCGGATTTTAAATTCATTCAAATATATTATCCATTGTTTTCAAGAAGAATAACTCTTGTTTTGCTATTTTCTCAAATTTGAAAATTTTCATGTTTTGAAATACGATAACAGTGATATCTTAATAAAAAAATGGTTCAATCTCAATATTTTTGGGGTGTATTTCATCTCTTTTATGTCTGTTGTGCAATGAACTAAAGACTTTTCTTTGGAATAAATACATTTGGAGATATATGACATCGAATGTAGAACTTCTACATTTTTTTCATTGAATTTTCAGAAAAAAATATATCACTTTGAGTAATTGTATCACAACTACGGCTGTAGTTCATTGCATAGTAAGTATCTTGATTTATTGTTTAGAAAAAGAATGATTATTCTGTATTAAAAATTTCTCAAGTTATTAGTGTTACAAAATACCATTAATTAATTAAAATTAATTAGCTGCACATTTTATAACTTTTTTTAACAAATATTACCAATTAGATGCTTAACTTATTGTGTTCAAAATATTGAAAAAATATTTAAAAATATAAAAACTTCTTTAGGGTGTCCTAAAGAATTTTTTATACTTCACAACACAACAGATACCACCTTAAGGTGGTATATGTTGTGTTCTGAAGTGATTGGTATACTATGCAAAAATTTCTTTTTTACTTGTTTTTTTAAAATTGGAGTTTTAGAAGCGCAGATACAGTTTTCTGGGCAGGACGGACATAATCGCAGGTAATTTTAAGAGCAATAATCAAATACAGAGACTCGAGTAAAAATACTATTAAGGTTGCTCCGTCTGTCTTCCACTGAAGAGTACAACCCCTTTTGAGCTAGTAACTTTATTTGAAATGAAGAGAACCAACGTTTATGAGTAATAGGTGTTCAATTATTTCTTAGAGACATTATGGCCTTGGCCTGAATTTGAAATCTGCTAATAGTTTGTCGCTAACGTGACCAATACAGTTTACTACCACAGAAAATTCAGTATAGATGTGTTGTGCCTCACGTCGACTATACCTTTATGTATCACAAACACGTGTTTACAGATATTTAAAAAAAATTAAATATGAAATTTTCAGTGAAATTTCCAATTACATTAAATTATTCATTAAGAGTTCCTTCGCATTTGTTTTGTAATCAAATTTATAATGTTCGAAATAATAATTTCTGCATTTCTGGACAAGGCTATGTATGATGTTTATGTGAAAAGGTGGAAGCAAATTTTTCTGTGTAAATCAACAAAAGGGTTGTTTTGGACGTTCTTTGCATCTGGCTCTAGAGATTTTCTATTTGTCAAATTTGTTTTATTGTGTAATGAGAAGCACGTTCCCTATTGTCCGTTCACAAATAAAGCAACAAAACTTTGTCTAGTAAAAGGACAAGGACCTTAAGGTTCCCACAAACCTGCCACTGGACGTCACAATAATTGATGACTTCGAGAAGAAGTTTCATATTTGAGTAAGATTCCTTCACATGAAATGCATGAATAATAGGAACTGAGGGAAGGAAGTTCGTTTCCAATGCTAGTAGAACTTTAAGTCAGCTTTGAGGAACCGATAAAAAGTCACCACTCTTGAGGTTTGTGCCTATGTTCAGAGTCTTCATTAGGCCGTTTATGTGGGTGCATGCAACAAGAGTGTCTTTCATAGTGAAGAAAGGAGTTAAATGTCTCTGCCTACTCCTGTAGATGGATATTTTTACTTTCTTTTCCAGAAGATCCCATTGCTGCAATCTTGAAGACAAAACTTCTGCTTTACTTTTAGAAAGATCCAAATCCCTAATGAGATTACTCAACTCGTTTTGCTATGTAAATAGTGGTATACGACACAGGAAAAAACGCTTTAAAACTTATTTGTACACCTAATATACACTGGGGTGCAAAAATTCAAAAATTAAGGGCGAGACGGTTTTTCGAATGTAACGTCGTGCAGAAGTGCTCCACATCGACTCAAATCATACCATTTTATGTGGTTCAGTAAATCGTTATTAAACTCAGAGTCCATAGAAATACCTGGCTCAGAAGACTTCCTTTTTCGTCCCCATCATCATTATCATCATTATCAGACTCAGGATGATACTCCTTTAGCGGTTCAGGTACAGGAAGACTTTGTCCGTGTGGTACTGAACGTATAGCTGATGGTATGTTAGGGTTGGTCTCTGTCCACTTTTTCTTCTTTGAAAACTCTTGCATAAAAGAGGAGGGACCGAATGAAACTTGCAATCTGTCGCATGATCTGTGGGCTTTCTCCATATCATTGGCACAGTGAAAGGCATAGAGCGTCCTTTGTCATTTACTCAATTTCTGAGATTGCAAGCACAGCTGTTACGACATGCATATGGTGTCCATTTTTTATTTTGGTCTCCAATTTTACATCCAAAGTAATAATAGTAAGTATTGCGTATTAAAGGCTTTTGCTGCGTTTCTGTGCGGAAAATGTCACTTCTCACCTTACATACGTAATAAAAGTTATCAGTACTACTAACACATACACGTGGAATATTTCTCTAAAACATGCGGAACATCTAGGAAATTACATTCAAAACAGCTGAAGAGATGACAACTGTGGCATAAACCGAACAACAATGCGGTTAGGAAATGAAAGCCACTGTCTCATGTGAAAATTCTTATAGCTATTCACTCTTACAGCCTGTGCATCCGTGATAAAGTACGAATATATTTCTAATTTCTGGTCTTTTTCCATTTAGATTGTTAAACAATATATCATGAAAACTAGAGCTAAGATTCAAATTTGATTGTTACGCCAATAAGCCATTATATTATGACCACCCCCATCCTAGAAAAATGAGCGCGCCTTCAGACCGAACTGTGGCGCAGGTGAAATTCACAGAACAGTATGTATACAATTCGAGGACCGGCTTTCGGTTTGCAGAGTGTTCGGAGATAGAATGAGAAAAGCTGCCGATTTATCGAAGTTTGATAAAGAACAAATTGTGATGGTACGGCGCCTCGGAAGTACGACCTCGGAAACAGCGCGGCTTGTGGGTTGTTCACGTGCCTCTCTAGTGAGTACGTATCAAAAGTGGTGCACAAATGGCCAAACGACGAACTGTCGTCCGCAGCTCATTGATGCCAGAGGGGAAACGGAGATTGCTGCGGATTGTTCACAGCGACCGCGGGGCCACAGTGCGACATGTGTCACAGCTCACAGTTCATCGCAGCCTTCTGCGCATGGGCCTGCGTAGCCGAACACCCAGCCGGGTCCCCATGCTCACTGCACGTCATCGTCAACAACGCGTGAAATGGGCCCAAGATAATCGAGAATGGATCGTGAATGATTGGAAGAAAGTGACCTGGTCTGACGAACCAAAATTCCTGTTGCATCACTTAGACGGCCGAGCGCGGATACACCGATTACCAACGGAAGCTATGTCACCTGGATGCACTGTTGGGCAGAAACAGGCAGCGGCGTCGGTGTTATGCTGTGGACGATGTTTTCTTGGGACGCTTTAGGCCCCATCATCCCAATAGCACAATCCCTGACAGCTGTCAGGTATCTGAACATCGTTGCGGACCAAGTTCACCCATTCATGACAACTGTGTTCTCTGCTGGTGATGGCCATTACCAACAGGATAATGCGCCATGCCACACTGTCAGAATCGTCAAGAAGTGGTTCGAGGAACATGCTGATGACTTTGTGTTAATGCCCTGGCCTCCAAATTCACCTGAAATGAACCCCATCGAACATTTGTGGTTTCACTTGGAAAAAGCAGGTTCGCGCTAAATCACCACCATCCTGAAATTTACGGGAACTGGAGCACCTGCTGTTGACATTATGGTACCAGATACCCCGGGACACCTGCTGTTGACATTATGGTACCAGATACTCCGGGACACCAATCGCCATTTCATCGAATCGATGCTTCGCCGAGTGGCCGCTGTTTTTTGGGCTAAAGGGGGTCCTACAGCTTATTAGGTAAGTGGTCATAATGTAAATGACTCATCGGTGTATATTGGAGATCAGCGCAACAAAATTAGTAAGATTTGACGGTTTAAATAAGTGATATACATTTTGCTTGTTAACCAATGATATACGTTTGCGCGCGTCAGCGTGAAATCTGTGCATTCTGAAAAGTTAGAAAACATGCGTAAAATATTCTTCATAGAGGAAGATATTAAGCGCAAAAGAAATATTTACCCTGAAATTTAGGTGTGATAACGAGAGAAATGCAATACCTATTTACTTTCCACACACACAGAGAGAGAGAGAGAGAGAGAGAGAGAGAGAGAGAGAGAGAGAGAGAGAGAGAGAGATGGGGGGGGGGCTGTGAACTTCTTGAAGTAGAAAATGAGCTGAAAATATTATTCATAGAATCAAAAATTCATATTTAACGGTATTTTTAGAAGCGGAGATTCAGTTAAAAATATAAATACAAACTTATGTACATTAGCGACTGAACTACCGTGAAGGAAGCAAAAGAACATATACAAAACGTTTCTGAAGCTATGAGCTTCACGAATACTTTTTGAATCGCACTTTCAAAAGTAGAGGTAGCTAGAGAGATGTTTGTCCAAATGTTCTTCATGGCAAAAGGGTACTTGACAAAAACTGTTTTTTAATTTAAAAATGGTGTGGTATGTAATAAATAAATCTCGAGGTGAATAACTATGTGCATTTACACCTAGCGTAAAACTGCTCTACTACATTCTTCTCGTGTCAAAAATCGTACGTACAGTGTCTTTCTCTTTTCGAATAACGCAAGAATGAAACAGTCATGTATGGCACTGTTGTAACTTACTTAATTTCATAATGGAACCTCAGTTTTGTTAATACTGTTGTAACTTACTTAATTTAATTTTCTTTCCTATTTCATTAAAGTTTTTCTGTGAGACCGTTTGAATCCAGCAACCCTCCTTGTGACGTAGTACAGAGGTGTAGCACGTGTCGAATCGACAAATCTGCAGCGGCACATGGCGTCGGTATAGCAATACCGGTTAGGGTAACTCACTGCGAAGCTAGGAGTCGCGGATTCGATTTTCGTCACTAAAATCCCTGTTTTCACATTCGTTTGCATCTATAATCGATCTGTGGGGTGTAATATAGGTTGACTCTGTTTTTGATGCTCTAGGGGAGCCCTAAATAAGCTGAGTTGATGTACACGATGCCACGATGTGCTTGTCTGTGTTCTCTTATCAATATCAATTACTAAAAGAGAATGAGAAGAAAATTGATAACGAATTTTTGGACGTAATAAAATTGACTCAAAGAATATGTGTTAATAAAATATATATAATAATACGTAATAATTGACTCGAAAAGAATATATGTTAATAAAAATATGTAAAATTTTTATCGTACATTTATGGGCTTATGAAATCTTATGACTAAGGGTTTATGATAATTGAAAGCAAAATGTTCTCCGTAGAGTATGCTGTGAGACGCAAAAGGGAATTTTGAAATAAGCGCTTTAGAAACAGAGAAACGGACGCTAAGAGAAATGTCAATTTTGCCTCTACCAGAACACTGAAGGACTAACATTGTGCGTAAGTTTTCCACTACTTCTGCAGTAGTAGAATATTTTTGTCTAATGCTACTCAGAAAAAAATCCATTCGACTTAAAAAACTCTTTCCGGTCTAAATTTCAGAAACGAAAATGTGATCGCCGCAAGTGGAAACGAATAATTTTGCCCCTTTGGCAAAACTCTGTACTATTAGAAGCAGAAAAGGTATCATAATCTTTGTCATACTGATAAATATTCAATTCTGAAGAAATCCTTTCTTTCGATGTTTTAGGAGCAAAGTTATGACTTCAGATGCAAATATGTTTGTGCTCTGTTTATCCCGTGTATTACACTCCTTTAGCGAAAACCTGTGCTCTGTTTCTAGTAGGAAGTACGCAGAATACCGTTTTCATGATAACTGTCGTCCGACGGTGAAAATATTTTTTTAATTGAATTTTTAGCTGCGATGACATAGAATAAAACATACATCGAGGTCAATAATGTTCGTATTTACACCTCCTAGAGGCAAGAGACCAATGAAACATGGATCTTCCCCCCCCCCCCCCCAGTTCAAGGTCTGCTACTCGAAATAAATTTTTCAGAGATGTGGTGCCTCAAACAGATGGACACATGGACAAAGTAACACTGCAAGCACGTACTTTCTCCCCAAAGTTGTACTAAAAATGATAGGTAATTTGTGCGTGCAGGATGAAAGAGTGTGATGGCATATAAATACATAAGTGCTGAAACTCGGAGTGAATGTACAAAAGTAATTTTGAAAATAACATCTGTTTAATACGGTGCAGGCGTGTGGTCCGCTCATCTAGTATTGCACCATCAAACTTCCAGATAGCATCTGGCTATGGGTAATATTTGTGATTGAACAACGACGAAGATAGAGATCTCTCAATAACGGAATTCTTAGGACTGAATTAATACACCTCTCACTTCCGTAAAAACAGAAAACAAAAGTTGTTGGTGCGTTTTTAGTGGTATCTCTTTTCGGCAGAAATTTTAAGTTTCATTTACTGATCTGATCAGGAATCCTTGTTATCCGTTCAGTGTTGCTGCCAATTTAAATCAGCAACCGGCCGTCTCTTCTACCTCAGTTTCAAATTCTAAGCATTATAGTGCACAAATGCACATGCACGTTGCCCATTCAATTTTATTACTCTTTTCAAGTTTCAAACCCAGTGGTTGTCAGCTAATGAGCAACCGTTTGAGTTTCATTTTCCTGGAAAACCCATGGACACCAGCCTAGCTCCTCTTCTCTCCCAGGAAAGCGCGAACCATTGCCAGAAAGGACCTTTTAGTTCCCGTGTTTTTGCCAGAGATAAAAATCGCACACAGCTTCTGAAATCCTTTTCGTAGTGAGCTAAAAGATCAAACAGAAACCAAGGAGGCTGATATGAAATCAGATGCTATTTTAAGGTATAATTACTGAGACATATTGGCATCCCGACCTTAATACTATTTGAATTTTCCTATCGCCAGATTTCTTGTTGGTTAAGAATGACCTTAGAAATATCTTGTTGCATAACCGTCGACATAACTGTAATCGAAGTTAGTAACCAGTTGGAAGTAACTATTTACAAGTCACTTTCGCCCTCCCATCGGCATAGACGTTCGCTCTTCTCTGGGAGAACAATGGAATGAAATTCATTGCGAAAAGACCACTTAATGAACAGACCTTGCACAATGCACGCACGCACACATGCGCAATGAGCGCGCCTCTTGTCTCTTTCTCTTGAACTCAAGGATTAGACTATACATCTACGGGCATTTGTCACGGATGTCCCAGCACAAGGAGGGAGAATCGGCGTGTTCCACCAGGTCCGCTGCAATGAACCCAACGGTCATCACTCTTTAACTCCTTTAATACGCAGACATAAAGTCACCACCGGAAACCCTCTGTTAAGCGAAATACAGAACACAAGTACGCACTTAACAACCATTTTCATGTACTTAACGGTAGATTTTTTTTCAACGATTGTTAATTTGTTTCATTTATTTATTTTCTTTTTGGAATAAGTAGGGAAAATAGCCCATTGATAATTTCAGTTTCTGTACTCTCTTCGGGGTAGCGTCGTCTCCCATTTTCGCCAGTTCTTTCTGTCCTCAAAAGTTCGTTTCTGCCCCTTAAGCACAGTATTTGGTACCTGGTCGAAATGCGAGTTTACTTCCCGTGGTTTCTGGCACTCCTGTTCGGAAACTGTCTTTTCCCCCTCATTGGCAGATAAGCGACCCGAGCAAATTGCTGTTATTTAGCTGCATTGTTGGACCTTCCCTTAGGAAGAATTCCTCCAACCGCGACATTCCTAAGCACATTTACTGCTTCGAGATTTAGCAATTCTTAGTAATACCCTTAGAGTTAGGGATATTATTAAATCGTAATATCCCTACACTTTTTGAGCAATATATTTTCTATAACATTTATTGCAAATTTAAAGAAATTACTTCTTTATATCATTGCTTAACGTGTATAGTTATATTCCGGAGAGATATCATCCTTTACTTGAAGTTGCATCTAAGTAATTTTCTTTCATATTTTCATTCTATAAGTCAGGCTGGATAAAATATACTTATTTATTCCAAAATTCAGAGATAGAGGGAATTTAGGAAGTGTTAGCTCTACACTTACTCTAATTAGTGTTTTCACTGCTTTCCTAGCTGACCGAACACTCAGGCATAGCGAACTGAGACACTTCTCCAAAGCCCATTCTTTACGAGTACTGTGAGAGTAAGCATCTTCTCCGTTTCCAAATCCGAGAGGTCATATGAGCTGTCAAGTAGAAAATAAACTGTAAAGTCCCTTTCACACAGCAATCGAATTCTCTCACTCAACTATTGCTCCCTTGGTCTCTTTGCCGGCGTGACTTTTCCCCACTTCTAGACTTTTGATTTTTATAATCATCATTATCAACAATAGCACAAACCATCCTCAATCCACTGCTTGATAAAATCAATCCACTGATCCAAGTCTTTCCACAATTGTATCTTGAAAAATTATTTTTCAAATAACGCCGGCACGATTTCGAATTTCATTCACCCATCTCTCACGTAATCTTCTAGGTGTTTTCTGTCCCTTGTTATCGAATCTAGTACTCTAGTTGTGCTTGCTACTTGAGGACCTTTACTTTGATCATAATGTCATCCACTCTTGTTATTTTCCTGTGCGATCCGTCTGTTTCTTTTATATCTTTCTTGGTTATAAGCATGCATTTCTACGTAATGGTAGAGTTGAGTTATCCGCAGCCCCTGTATGTCAATGATTTTAGTTTTAGCAGGCCTATGTGGAGTCGTATCGATTTCACTTATTTTCCGTTTCAAAGAATCACTGTTAAGCCACCGATCCGTTCTGAATATAAATTACAAATAACACAATAATAACGTTAATGGTAAACAATATTTAGGTAACCCCCTTCTCCCCCCCCCCCACAAAACACATAAGAATAACTAACTGCCGAACACAAAGGGCTACTCAGTACTACAAGTGGGTCGGAAATCATATCAGTGATGTTCTGTCACTGATACGAGTATGTATGTCATCGTCACCGACTATGACATGTTTGTTGAAATATCAGTGACAGAATCACTGTCGGTACCAACAGCGTCTGTCTCCGGCCGAAACCTTCAGCTCCCCAGTTCCTGCTCTTTGAAAACGGGTTCGGCGCCACTGAGCTCTGACAGTGATTTCCTCGGAGGATCCTTGTTTGCGTCACCGTAATTTCGTTCTGCAGCTACTGTAAGATTACGGTAAGATAGCGACGTTGACAGCGCATTTGACCTTGATGGCTTGAGCCGCATGGCGGTGGAGTAGGTAAACTCCCATCTTAGTGCGATAGACCATGGCACACGCCACTTACCTTAAAGTTGCATTACTTGGGTGTTACAAACACAGATTTTCCATTGAAAATTTCGCGGACCATCTAGGATCTAGCCACGGACCACAATTTGAGAACCACTGGTCTAGTCCATGTTTCCGTGATTCTTAGCGTTCTCTGCTTTTAAGTCCCACTGGCCCAAATCATTCCAACCAGCAGGGGCTGAGTGCAACGTTTTTGAGAAGTAGTCATTTGGAGGGTGTTGGCAGTGTTTAAGCTGTAGCTCGCATTTTCGCCAGATCGCATTAAAGAGGGTAATTTTGTGATAAAACGTCTCCATTGAATCGCCAAAAAGCGAATGTTTTCCGTCATTTTTTCTTTCGTCATCCCGCCGTCCCCTGCTTCGCCGTTGCGCTGTTTTTCATTTCCGTCATTTTTTCGTTCTGTCATCGTTGCTTTGCCCTGCCGACCTGGTATCCTTCCCCGTCATTCTCTCTTTCCGTCTTCGCTGTTTCACGGTGCTTCATCCTGTTGTCGTTCTTCCATCCCTGTTGTCTTTTCTGCTGCAGAAAAGCACCGGCGAGCCTCGAGAGCATCTTTCACGAGCGCTTTGCTGCGATGAATAAGGAAAGAGGAGTTTCATTTGTTTCTTTGGCGGTTCGCAGCTGCAGCAGAAACCACGGGAACAGGACACGCCGTTTCAGTTCGTGTCGACCGGTCGATCGGTGTATTGTCGGTTGTGGCTTTGTTGAGTCCTTGTGTTTGCATATACATGTATTTTCACAAACTGCATCCATCAGCAAAAGTATTTTTATTAAAATTAGAAGTGTAAATGCCTATTTGTTTTTATTCTTGAATTCTATTTAAAGTACATTTTATTTAGCCTAATATTAGAAAATACAAGCAAAAATTTATTTGTGCTTATATTTTCGTAAGTAAATATAACAAAAAAAAAAAAAAACAGAACCATAAATTGACTGGCATAACATTTTGCTACAACTTTTACTGACGAAATCGCCAAATTGCTACAAGAAAAAAATATTCCAACTTAAACACTGGGTGTTGGCCATAACTTACCATGATAGCTATGAATTTTGTGAGTGTGAATTTGCTCTCATCTCGATGGTAGAGTTATATCGCTATTCGCCAGTCGTCAGACACCACAGTGAGACCAGGATACGACAAAAGAAGGTGGGATTGACATTAGTCCATACGTTGCGCATCGATGGACCTTACATTCCAAGATTTTTAAAACATTACACATTTTTGATACCCTAATACACTGACGGAAAAAAAAATCCCAACACCAAGAAGGGGTTGTGTTAGATAAACGACAGTTGGTAGGCGATGAGAGTACATCTGTAAGATGACGTCTATGCAAATTTCACGCTCGGCGCATACGTGTGGCGTCAGTAGCGCCCCTTGGAACATGCAAAGCCGGTTTGCTGTAAATACGCGCTGTAACGTTCGTGAGTGTTAGTTATCGTTGAGATTCGACGTAGTGTGTTGATGTTAGTCAAGAATGCCTTTAAGAAGACGAAGAAGCCATTATCAACAGCTCACGGAGTTTGAACGAGGTCGTGTAATAGGGCTACGAGAAGGTGGATTTTCTTTTTTCCGCAATATTGCAGAACGACTTGGCAGGAATGTAGCCACTGTGCATGATTGTTGGCAGCGGTGGTCAAGGGAAGGTACTGCCTCAAGAAGACCGGGTTCCGGCAGGCCACGTGGCACTACTGAGAGGGAAGACCACCGTGTACGGCGTATGGCCGTGGCGCATCGTACCGCGTCTGCGGTAGCAATTCGAGCTGCAGTTGCCACCACAGGGACACAACGAACTGTTGCAAATCGGTTACTTGAAGGACAGCTGCGAGCCAGACGCCCTGTAGCGTGCATTCCACTTACTCCAAACCACTGCCGTTTGCGACGTCAGTGGTATCAAGCTAGAGCTCATTGGAGGACGGAGTGGAGATCTGTTGTGTTTTCTGATGAAAGCCGGTTCCGCCTGGGTGCCAGTGATGGCCGTGTGTTGGTTAGAAGGAGGCCAGGTGAGCGCCTGCAACCAACCTGTCTGCGGCCGAGACACACTGAACCCTCACCTGGAGTTATGGTCTGGGGAGCAATTTCCCATGACAGCAAGAGCACTCTCGTGGTTATCCCACGCACCCTGACGGCACAGTTGTACGTCGATCTGGTGATTCAACCTGTTGTGCTGCCATTAATGAACAGCATTCCAGGGGGTGTTTTCCAACAGGATAACGCTCGCCCGCATACCGCTGTTGTAACCCAACATGCTCTACAGAGTGTCGACATGTTACCGTGGCCTGCTAGATCACCACATTTTTCTCCAATCGAGCACGTATGGGACATCATTGGACGACAACTCCAGCGTCACCCCCAACCAACATTAACCGTCCCTGTATTGACCGACCAAGTGCAACAGGCATGAAACTCCATCCCACAAACTGACATCCAGCACCTGTACGACACAATGCATGAACGTTTGCATGCTTGCATTCAACATTCTGGCGGTTACACCAGTTATTAATGTACCAGCATTTCACTCTTAAAATGGCTCTTCTCGCGCTTACATTAAGCTGTGATCTTGAAACTTTATCGATTTTTAAATATGTTACCTATACAAATGTATTGCCGCCATTTCATTCCTCTACAACTGTTTTTTCGTGGTATTGGGATTTTTTTCCCGTCAGTGTATGCATTACGTATGTGTGATCAAAAGATGTCAAAATCGATTCGAGATCATCGAAAGTGTGCAATAAATTTTTGTTGAGGTCTATAAATAATTTTTTCCAGGCCCCCATTGTTTTGAGCTACTGTACTGCTTCTCCTTCGGAGAATAGGTGTTTGTATTAAGAATTTAATATCCTAGTCGTCCTGATTACTACTGTATTTCTTAGGGCTTTTAAATCATTCCAGCAAAACTGCATAATTATTCGATTGCATCTTTTCAGTTTAAGTTGAATTTTTTTCATTATCTCTCAGCTCGTGACATGTTGTCATCTTCTATTTTAGATTTTTTTTGTTACTGGGTCCCAAGTTTCGCATAGTTAAAAAAGTGCTGAAAATGAGGGTAGTTACTTGAAATTCCTCTTTACGTGTTAACTCCTGCGATCTTCATTTCAGGACCTGAGATCAAAATTTTCATAACCAACTTGAGCGAAGGATCATTACAATCAATCAAATATTTGCATTTGCAAATATTAAGAATTTATTAAGTTCTTAAAAAATATTTTGACCACAGTGATTACTACCGTGGTAGGCCTGGGACTGAAAACTGTAAGAGCCGTTCACCGGTTGGGGAATATTGGTATAGAATCTGCATGGAGTTTCTTCTTCGTTATTAGAAAAACGACGAAAACAGTTTTTTCTGTCTTCCCATTTTCGTGCTTCTAAAACTCATAGAATAATTTGGCTTACAATCCAATTCACGGTAGAGTTGCTTGCTTACGTTCCTATTTTCTCATTTGCAGAAATTCTCAAAAAAAGAGAGTGCTGCCGTCGAGCATGATCAGCCGAAGGAAGATCTTGTCTCGCTCGCGAGATGAGCTGCACATTGATTTAGGATTAGAAGAAGACGAAGACGCCTGGTTTACTAAAGAAAGGTTGTTTAGAGTAAGTATACACTGAAACATAACATGATGTCAATTATTAGTTCAGTGTAAATGTTTAAGTAATGAAAATGTAAACTTAAATGTCTTACTTTGAAATATGAGTTAAATGCTCTTGAAAGTAAACGCTTCTGCAGTGCGAGCATTCATTCCAGTTTCTAAAAATGGAGTAAACTTCATTCTAACTCTGGAAGAAGCTTGTTTAATTGTTTACATGTCATGAAGGCACTCTGTATTTAAGGTTCTTTTAGCTGACGGAGCATGAAAAATCACAGGAAACCACTAATATTCGACTGAAATATTCTTTTATTAAATGTTTTTCAGTTCTTGCACATTCAGGCAAGTCAGAGAATATATATACACGGTCTTTTCCCTTCTCTTCTGTCAGTCGTGGTGGAATGCAATTCTCTGCCTGAGATACATCTCACATCCATTAGGAAAAAACCATAGTCAACAGTATGAAATTTTGTCCGAAGTCAGTTTCCTCTTATTTTCTAAAACACTGAACACTAAACTTCTAATTAACAGTTTTTACTCATTTACAGAGGTCAACAGCGCATTACTTTGAATGCTATTTATTATTTCTGAAGAGACAGGAAGGAAGGCTCAAAATTGAAAATCTAACCGTGAAATACGAAGATGTAAATTTAGGTATTTTACTTTATTTTAAAAATATTTGTTCCATGAAAATGCAAACTTAAAAATTTAACAGTCTACTTCTGTCGTTGACTTTAAACAACCTTTTATTCCTTTCTTTTTCTTATGCAGAAATTAATACATATGCGTTAATTCTAACTGAAATGAAGCTTTTTTTTCCATTGGGCTTTTGACAAAATTAGGGCAAATCTGAATGGTGATTGCAAACAAATGATTTGCAGACAGGCCCGGACGCATGAAATCCTCAGCACGGTTAATCAAAGTCGCACATTCGAACTGTTATTTTCATCGGAGTCATATATTCTTTCTCAGTTGTATTCAAGCAGACCGTTTACGTTCCAACAGGAAATATGCTTTCTACGTTCCCTGGAGTTTCTCAAGACATTTTAATAAGGGAAATATTAAAATGCCAAACGTCAAGGCAATCGGAATTTTCTAGTCCACTGCATAGGGAAATGATTTAACATTTTATCTGTCGCTTCTATTCTTGAGGTGAAAGGTTTACTTTTTGCTATAATTAACTCCATTGTAGTTCGAAGTACAGAAGCGATGAGCTCTTTCTTCCCACGCACTGGGAACCTCAGGGAACGCGGCTGTTGCTGGAAGGGTTGAAGCAAATCGTGCACTGTTGCCTGGCGGGATTCACGACCCATTTCTCTTGCGAAATGGGAAGCGAGCCTTTTAAAAAAGCACTGAACTCATTAAAGCCCCAGATCTTAAATAGGTCTTCTTAAAAGTGGCTGTCTCTTGTCAGGGAAATCAGGTTGAAGGTCTTTGTTTATTCGCGCGTTAGAATGGAAAAATCAGATGCTAAATTCGGTTTTCGCATAATCATTTGGTTTGCAAGCCCATGTATGTGCTACACAAAAGTCGTCGCTGATAAATCGATCAATAGAAATGATGCATATGCGTACAATGGAAAGCGATTAATTAATGTTAGTGTCTCATCATGTTAAGATATATTTTTTCAGCTAAATTCTGAAGGTTAAACAGCATTTTAAAACAACAAATGCTTGTTTGAAGCCCTTTTTCGAATTTGATAACACGCATTTTGGAAAGCTTACAAATTAATATTTTTCATTTAAATTTGAAAGCCTTTCTCGCGGTTATTGATATACTACTATACGGTCCGTCAACAATGGCATTTCATAGACACATACAAACTACACTATCTACCAACAAGTAATTGAACACCCCTGCAATCGACGATATCTGCAGTCCTGATACACGAAATATCGTGTGGACAACAACAACGCAACCTGTCGCATGCAAGAAGCCACGCAGTTCGGAGCTCTCTGATTTCGAGAAAGGTGTAATCGTCGGGTATCACTGAAATGGCCGATCCATACGTGACATATCCAGCTAGTTGAAGTACCCAAAATCAACAGTGGCCTACGTGATTGGCAAGTAGAAGATGAGAGGTGACTGTCGGAATGTGCCCCGACCCGGCAGACCCACAAAACTGGGAGTTAGAGACCGACGGGTGCTGGCCAGAGAAATTCGGAAGAACCGCACCAAATCGATGGGCCACATCCGCGAGGAGTTTCAACAGGCATCCGGGAGTGTTCTTTCAATGAATATCATCCGTAAGGAACCCCAGCTGCTCGGTTATCATGGACGTGCTGCCGTCCACAAGCCTTTGATCACCAAGTCCAATAGCGCTGCCGCCCACAAGCCTTTGATCACCAAGTCCAATAGCGCTGCCGCCCACAAGCCTTTGATCACCAAGTCCAATAGCGCTGCTCGGCTAACGTGGTGCAAAGAACGTCGACAGTGGACCGTTGAGCAGTGGAAACAGGTTCTCTGGAGCGACGAATCAAGGTTCACCCTCTACCGTTCGGATGGCAGGGTCTGGGTTTGGCGTCTGCCTGGAGAACGCCTCCTGCCGGAATGTATTGTGCCAACTGTGGAGTTCGGCGGCGGTGGAATTATGCTATGGGGGTGTTTCTGCTGGTATGGCACGGGACCTTTGGTCGCAATTCCTGGTAGACTCAACGCCGAGACCTACTGCATAATTTTCGATGACCATGCGCTTCCTACGTTGTGGCAGTTTTACGGGGTGGACCCATGTTACTTTCAGGATGACCATGCCACCTGTCATGTTGCGAGGTCCACCATGGCTTGGTATGGTGACAATGGGGTTAATCGAATGGACTGGCCTGTGCAGAGCCCGGACCTTAACCCTATCGAGCACCTCTGGGACGAGTTGGAGCGTCGACTTAAGGGGTGCCCCCACCGTCCGAAATCGGTGAAGGAACTGACCTGTCTTCTCCAAACCTACTGGAAGAAAATACCGCTAGCCGTCGTACAACGCCTGGTTGAGAGTATGCCCCGAAGGGTCGCAGCTGTAATCGCCGCTCGTGGAGGCTCCACCAACTTTTGAAGGTGAATAAACTTCGTTTTCCTTTGCTATCACAGGTGTCCAATTACTTGTTGGTAGACAGTGTATAATACAGTATCATCTGTAACGCATACTCTACAATCAGTTTCCTTTTGATTTTACTGTCTCTTGTTATTTTATTTTCCTATGCAAATTATCTTCTCACTTAACGAGATGTTATTTCTCCCGCTGAAATATATGTGGCAACGAGTGTAAGTCATGACGTGGTGTTATGCAGTATATATAGGCGCGTTCAACTATACCGAGTAAGCTTCGTTTTATGTGATAGGTTCTTCCTAATGATTGTTATACGATTCTACGAAAGTTCGGATATTCAGTAGTCGTGTTTTTGGAGTGTGTGTTTCATAATACCAGGAGTTCCCCAATAAATGGTTAAAAGTGAGTACATTTTCTTAGTTCATTTTATTGTCAGACCTCTTTCTGGCCGTTAAGTCTCTTTCATTGAGTTTCTCCGTTAATTCCAGGGTATATTGTGTTTACCGCTCTAATAAGGAGCCTTCAAGGTACTAATGTACTAAAACCGAAGTTATAGTACTGATATTCAAGATAATGAGGAACGCTGAGTAAAAAGAAGTTCCATATTCAATGAATTTATTGCACGTGCGAGTCTTACCTAAACAAACTCTAGCACTTTGAAGATTAGGCACACTTTAGCTACGTCAAGTAACCTTCCAATAACCCTAACGTGACTTAACGTTTGCTTTCCTGCAGTACACACCCAGGCGGAGAAGTCTATTCATTATACATCTTCAAGTGTTTACTTTGAGAAAATGCTGTATCTCGACACTTTACTTTCTGTGAGGTCATGACTGCGTCTCCTAATTTGGTACGCGAAAGCCGTAGTTAATTTTATTTCTGTAGTTCACGATTGTCTGTTAATTTTATTGCCGTAATTTGCAGAGCCGAAATACAGTGTCACTGATCGAAGAAAACGGCTTCACCTTTCACCGATTAGATTCGAAAGCACCTGAGCAAGACGTGACGTTAGATGTATAATGTGCTTTGCCGAGCTACCAAAAATGGCTTCCGTGGAGGAGCCGTAGAATATATCCGTTATAGTAAACAGCTGGTAGTCTTGCGTGCTCGATGTTCCGGTGAACTTATGACAATAATAACCCTGCAGAGGGGAAAAAACGCTTTCCTCGTTTGTGAATCATGCGATGACTGGAAAACCTTTCGGATGATTCGATAAGAATTCACCCGGAGGGAAGGGGAAGAGGGGGGGACTTGCTGCATTATTTCCAAACATGAAATTTCGCAATATAATAGTCCTATGCAGGGGTACCATCTGCCCCAGATTGCAATGGATTTATTTTTGAATTTTGAGAAATTATTATTTTTAATTGTAACTGTGTAGACTACTCCACGCTACTCAAAAGATTACTCAACCAGAGGAAACCTACACTGAAGAGCAATTGCATTAGAGACAGCTGGCGTTATGCAAATGTGGCGCTGTGGGTGGCTCTGTAAACGTAAACGACATGACATATGCAGCGATCCGACAATATAAGGAGTGATGCGACGGGACTCAGCAAGAGTCGGACGTAGTATGGGTAAGACGAAGGATCTAAGCGCATTTGATCATGGGCAAATTGTCGGGGCCCGACGAATGGGTCACTCCATCACGGAAGTCGTACAGGCACTGGGAGTTTCACGAGCCACTGTGTCACGGGTGCACCGTGAGTACATCGAATCCGGTAAAACCATCCCTGCAAGAGCCAACTGCCGTGGACAACAGCGTGTGGATGAGCGGGGTCATCGTCGGCTAGCTCGCATTGTAACAGCGGATAGACGGGCCACAGTGCAAGAAATCACTCGGCAATTTAACACTGGTGCACAAAAACGTGTAAACAGCCACACCATCCAGAACCATCTCCTAGCTATGGGGTACAGAAGACATCGTCCCACGAGGGTATCGCTGCTGACCGCACATCCCAGTGTGCAAAGATTAGCATGGGCGCGGAAACATTGCCACTGAACCCTAGACATGTGGAATAATGTTGCCTGGACTGATGAGTTGAGATTCACGTTGGTACATGCGGATGGCAGGATACGAGTACGGCGCAAACCACATGAAGCGATGGATCCTTCTTGCCCGCAGGGTACTCTTCAAACTGGTGGGGTGGCATTCTCGTCTGGGGACTGTTCACGTGGACTGAAATGGGACCCCTGGTACGTGTGACATCGTCCCTCACAGGTCAACGTTACCGGGATATCCTGGACGACCATTTGCTCCCGTTTGTGCGTCTTCAAGATCCCACTGGGGACCTCATGCTGCAACAAGACAGCTCCCGAATTGTATCCGAATGGTTAGATGAACACTCCACCGACGTGACCTCGCTTCCTTGGCCAGCTAGGTCACCTGACCTCAATCCCATCGAGCACATCTGGGATGCCATCGAGAGATAAGTTCGAGGCTTTGTACCCCCTACAACAAATCTGCGTGAACTGTGGGAGCTTGTTCAGGGGTCGTGGATCCATATGGCTTCCCAACGCTTCCGGTGTCTTGTCGAGTCCATGCCGAGTCGAATCGCCGCCGTCATCAGGGCGAAAAGTGGTGCTACACGTTACTAGACAGGTATCTCTAATTCAATTGCTCTTTAGTGTATAGTTTACTGTTTATTTGACAACCTGATACATGAAAATATCCTTAAGCAGAAATTATTTGCTCAAGTTAAAACAAGTAAATGGGTACTTCCCGCACAATCAAACCTATGTAAACCATACAAAACGTGCGTGAGCTTGCACAAACCGGCAGTTCCTTGGTTTTTTTCTTTCATTTTACTTTTATTGTTGCACTGTAACACCCATTGCGTTACATGATTTTACTAGTATTGGAAAATTTGTATTGAAGGACAAAAGAGTCGCAACGGAAATTCGGGAAAGTTTGGGAGAAGCAACAATGGGGTGGCACTGAATGGTCGTTAAGAACGCTGCTTTGACGACTTATATGCAGTGGCGCACTGGCGATCCATTAACGGCCCTGGAAACTATTTTGTGGAACCCACTTTTTGGAAAATTATCAAGGTATTCAATTCATAAAAACACAGCATGCCAGCATCACCGTTTATTATGTAAGCATCTTTTCTGCACAATTCTACGAATCATTGCTTATTTTTGTATTGAGACAATAATTAACCACATTTTTTTAAGTAGTATAACTATACTACGAGTAGGGGTAATCCGAACTTCTTGACGTAGAATAGAAATAAAAGTTTCCGAGATTTCGCACATCAACCATATGGCTTTCTCAATGAAGGTAGACAGTAAACTGCAAACTTAATAATAGAACGCTTCAACAGTACTGACTTGACAATAAACGAACATATGCACTTGATTTCACAATAAACGAATACATGCACTTGGCTTGATAATAAACGAGCAGATGCACTTGACTTGACAATAAACAAACAGATGCACTTGACTTGACAATAAAGGAACAGATGCGAATATAATTATGCCTTCAAAGACACGGGATCATGGAAGAAAAACAAAAGGTATTCATTATTTGAAAAAGTGGTTCCAAACTCGTGGCAACTCTAGCGAAACGTTATCGTTTCATGACTCCCTGTTGGTAATGATCTCCAAAATTTCGTGAATGGCAGTAGATTTTAGAGTGGAGTTGAAAACTAATTTCTTTACGTCATCTCACATAGGAGCAGCGGACTTGAACTTGACTTCCCTGGTTAAAGCCGTGGTCACTTTGTTGTTCTCTATGCCCCTTTTATGTTCGTCGACTAATTTTAAATGAACGTTTGGTCATTCTAATATAGCATCACTTGGAGCCTTCCGGATATTGTAGAAGAATGGCATAAACACCTGCTTCATTGGAAGGCGGGGTCTTGTCAGTGTTTCCCTTTAGTATGGCATGTAAAGACGTTGGAGACCTGACGCCAACACCGAGGTTAATCTTCTTGAGCTGATAGGAAACATTTGGTATGTAGGGAATTGAGCCCAGGTAGAATAGCTGCGACATAGAAAGATTAATATCACTTGTTCTGAAAGATTAATAAACTATATAGTCATATTAATATTTCTATGCCGCAGGTACGCTACGTGGGCTCAATTCTCTACATACGAAATGTTTCCTATCAGCTCAAGAACGCGCTCAAGAAGATGAACCTCTGTGTTGACATCAGGTCTCCGACGTCTTTATATGCCAAGCTGAAGGGAAACACTGACAACAACCCGCCTTCCAATGAAGCAGGTGTTTATGCCATTCTTCTGCAATATCCGGAAGGCTCCAAGCGATACTACATTAGAAGGACCAAACGTTCATTTAGAATTAGTCGACGAACATAAAAGGGACATAGAGAACGGTAAAGTAACCACGGCTTTATCCAGGGAAGTCAAGTTTAAATGCGCTGCTCCTGTGTGAGATGACGTAAAGAAATTAATTTCCTACTCCACCCCAAAATCTCCCCGCACGGGGATAACTGGTTTTCCAGTTATTTGGGGAGCGGCGCCCCCACGGCCCGAGCTGACCTTGTGACTGGTCAACATCTGATGTCATGCCACAGCTTGTTTTTTTCTTATTTTGGTGCTGTTGGTGTTTGCAGGGACGGCTGTTCATCCAGTTGTTGGGGAGTCGCGGCCCCACGTTCCCGAGCTGGTCTTGTGTCTCGCTTTTTCGTTTTTATTTATTTTCTCCACTGGCTAGTTGCCCGTGTTGTATTCTCTACCTAATCGCTACCACGTTATGTACTAACACCCCGGTCTTGTGGTTTTGTTACCCTCCACCACTAACTGATTTATATTAACCGCTCAGTTCGTAGGTTGCTGAGATTCCGTTTAGGTTCCCTGCCAGGATTTGTCTTCTTTGGATTTCTTTTTTTTTTTTTCCTTTTAGCTGGTTTGGGTGCTAGACCTACCTGCATGTTTGCCGCGTGCGGAGACCCGTGAGGCGGAAATGGGATGTCTGGCGGCTGAGGTCGCAGGAGACCGGTTAAGTGCCTCCTGTGTACCAACACTCCTCTTCGACCCCGGCTTCGCTGTAAACGGGAGGCTAGAGCCTAACCCACCTCTGGTCAGAAGTCTTGTACCAAGTTGTGTGCAGGGCTTTAGCGGCTTTTTGTCGTATTGCACGGCAGGGTGAGCCCGGGGCTGTGGGATCATGCCAAAGGCGTTGGCATGACGGTACCCGGAGGCCGAAGTGTCCGCCGAGTGCGTGTGATCACAGCCAACGGACTATATTTGCAACTAAGCTCTAGAACTGTGTCTTGCGTCATGTGTTTGGCTTGCGGACCTCCAGTTCTCCCCTGTTGGGCTCGATTGTGGGCGGAGTACGTTGCTGATGAATTTTTTCTTACTCCCATGGGGAAACATAAACCCTCCTCAAAATTTAAAAAACAACAGGATATGGTGATTGATCAGGGGCCAAATTTGCCTCAACCACCTCCCACACATAACACACTGAAGAGAACTTTCGTTGAAAAACGACATCACCGCGACGTATCTTTAGATCCAGGTGTTGAGCCGTCAGCTCAGAAACGTCGCATTACACTTGCAGATTCGATACCTCAAGCTACTTTTCTCGTCATTTCTTCTACTGACCAGATGTTGAAACTTTCCTCAAAGTCTCCTTTTTCATCTCGAAGGCACTTGCGGGTGTTGCTGGCTCTTTGAAGTCAGTGAAGAAGCTACGCTCTGGTGACCTGCTTGTGGAAACTTGCACTCTCTCTCAGAGCAAATCTCTTCTGCAGTTGACCAGACTTCAGGATATTCCAGTTCAAGTGATGGCACATCCGTATCTCAACACCTCCAAGGGAGTCATTTCTGAGCCCGACTTGTTGGTCTGCGATGAAGATGAACTTGTGTGTGAACTTGCTGATCAGGGTGTCATAGCTGCCCGATGCATGACTTTCAGGCGCGATGGCGCGCTGATCAAATCACGAAATGTTATTTTGACTTTTAACAGCCCGAAGGTACCTACTGAAATAAAGGCTGGTTACTTGTTATGTGCAGTTCGTCCTTATATACCAAATCCTCTACGCTGTTTTAAGTGCCAGAGGTATGGACATTCCCAGCGGTCCTGTAACAGTGTTGCGAGGTGCGCCAATTGTGGATCTCGAGACCACGAAGGGACTGGATGCACTTCAGAGCCCTGCTGTGTAAACTGTGGTGACTCCCACGCTGCTTATGCCAGGTCCTGTTCGAAGTGGAACGACGAGAAGGCGATCCAGCGCCTCAAGACCCTGGAGGGCCTCTCGTACCCTGCTGCCAAGGCCAAGTTGGGTATTCCCAACAACCGACAGCGTACTTTTGCCGCAGTTGTTCAGTCTCAGCCACAACCCGTGCAGCCTTTTGTTCCGCGCCCTGTAGCTCTCGCCGCACTTGCCAAGCGATCTACAGCTGAACAAGCGACACAGGTGGATTTCACCGAGCTCCAGCTTATTCGACCAGCTGCGTCTTCGCCTTCTCTTTTGAAGACGCCCGCCTCTTCCGGTTCCCAGCAGACAGCCTGCACGTGCGGAAGACCCGGCCCTCAATCCGCAAAGGTGTGCGGTGTCCATCAAACTGTCTCGGCCTCAGCGAGGTCCCCACCCTCACCCAACATTATAGAAGAACACGGGGCGGAGGAGAGTGACAGTTCGTCCCCAGCCTCTACCAGCATTGCAGAGGAACATGGGGGGGGAGGGAGAGTGACAGTTCGTCCCCGCCCTCTGCCAGCATTGCAGAGGAGTGTGGGGGGGAGGAGAGTGACGGTTCGTCCTTTTCCATTAGTAAATATATTACTTTTAATAAACTTCATTAACTACCTTTTCTTCACTTCTTTCTTCATACTCTTTTTCAACTTTTACCAAGCCTGTCTGATCTTAATCATTTTCCACGTTTTTAAAAATCTGTGGCTGATCGTTCTTTGTCTGGCGCTCTTTGGCCAAACCTGGCCCTTGCGCCAATAAAATCCAACAACCAACCAACCAACCACCCCAAAATCTACTACCATTCGCGAAACTTTGGAAATCATTACCAACAGCGAATCATACAATAAAAGCGTCTCACTGGAGTTTCCAAGATCTGGAACCAGTTTTTCAAATGTTGAATACTTTTTTTCCTTCCATGATTCCGCACGCTAAACGAACATAACGCCTCGTGACTTTGAATGCATAATTACATTCGCATCTGTTCTTTTATTGTCAAGTCAAGCCACCGCGTTCAAATTGTTGAAGCGTTCTATTATTCAGTTTGCAGTTTGCTGTCTACCTTCCTTGAAAGCGCCATATGGTTGATGTGCGAAAGCTTGGAAACTTTAATTTCTATTCTACGTCAAGGAATTCATATTCTAGTAGAGTTATTCTATTTTAAGTATATTTGGTATACAGTTCTCTGTTATTTAATTAACCATATTTTGCCTCTTGTACCTAGTAAAATTTAAGGACAAAATTATTTCTGTTGCTGAGATGCAACAGATAAGGTATATTCTCTGAGAGAGATTGTGGAAGACTTTATCCCATTCTTATGAATTTTATTGGAATAATTGAATTCAGGATTTGCCAAAGTTTCTTCACTTTTAGTGAGAATGGAAATCCAAATGTTCCTAAAATTGACTTCTTTTTCAAAACTTGCCTATTATTAATAAAATAATTGTAAAATTGTTTTGAAAATAGTGAAATGCCCGGAATTACAAGAATTGCAGTGCAAATTTGTAAAGTGAGAGAAATTAAAGAATGGGAAAATTATTTCTTATTTAAGTACTTTGAAACGGAAAACGGAAATTTGCTATAGCGGAAACAGACTTTCCTGAACTACAGTTCGAGAATTCTTGTAACTGCAATACTCAAAATGCAGATCAGATGAAGATCTTGTTCATAAAAAAAGCATATTCATATAAAAAAAAACAAAATTTTTAATGACAATGCAACGTAGTCAATGAATTTCGGGTTTGTATCCCAGACTATTCATATCATATTTGATTAGATTGCATTGATTATTATTTAACAGCAAATGCGATTAGTAAAACCGGCCTGAGGTGCTAAAAAATCCACCCAAAGAGACGGGGCTTTAATTTGAAAGTTGAGAAAGGGGAAGGGGATGTATCAAAAACAGTGCTCGGCTAAACAGAACATTTGCTACGTAGGTTTTTTTCTGAAGTCGTTAAAGTGGAAAACAAACTATATATATATATATATATATACTAGTAAAAGCATATAGTATACCATGGTTGTACCAAAAGTAATACAATGTTAGAAAGTAATACATTGTTGGTAGAGTAACTCTTCCTCTATAGTAACCCAACTTCTTCATTGTGGGTAAGTAATGGATTCCAAGCAGAAGCAACGTGCCGTCATTGAGTTCTTGACGAAGGAAGGATGCAGGCTGTCCAAAATCCACAGAAGGCTACAGAATGTTTACGGAGATGACACCATTGACAAGAGCAATGTGCACAGATGAATGAAGAAGTTTAAAGAAGGGGAAATCAGCATTGAAGACAAACCACGCAGTGGGAGATCATCATCTGCGACCACTGACACGAATCGTCAGCGAGTGGATGAATTGATTCGCGCGGAGAGACGAGTCATAATCCGTGAGCTTGTTGCCCAACTGGACTGTGGTCACAATGCCATACTGAAGATGGTGGAAGATTTAGGGCATCGGAAAGTGTGTGCAAAGTGGGTACCTCGGCAGCTGACACTCGATTTCAAGGAGAGAAGGGCGAAAGTCTGCTCTAATCTGCTGGAAGCGTTTGAAGCCAATGAAGACACGTTTGTCTTTTCGATCTGGTGACAGGGATTGAAACGTGGGCGTATCTTTACAATCCGGAAACGAAGAATCAATCAATGGAATGGCGTCACACCTCTTCACCAAGGCTGAAGAAGTTCAAAAGGCAGCGATCAGCACTGAATGTCATGGTGCATGTTTTTCTTGGGGGATGACAGGAATGTCATTCTGCTTGATTTTCTGGAACTTGGCCGTATCGTGACCAGTGAGAAGTACACTGGGACACTCAAAAAGCTTAGAGAAGCCATAAGGAGGAAGAGACCGAACAAGAATCTGAAAACGACATACATTCACCGTGACAACGCGAGACCGCACACATCTTTGGCAACAAATCAGGCGATCAGCAAATTAGGCTGGTCGGTGGTCCCCATCCACTGTACAGAAGAGATCTGACGTCCTCCGACTTCCACCTGTTCGGAAAATGCAACTGTAAAGGACAGTCTCCAGGGACAACGATTTGATGACACAGACGATGTAAAAGTTGCTGTGAAGAAGTGGGTACAACAGTTCACACCTGAATTTTTTCAAACAGGATTCGAGAGTTGGGTTCAACGATGGCGCAAATTCATCGCTTGTAATGGAGAATACGTTGAGTAGTACCTTTGTTTAAAGAAAGAGTCACTCTACCAACACGTGCAATTTGAGTGACCTCTGTCAGTTAAAAAAAAAGTTATGATCACTTCTTCATTACTTTCTGTACAAATCTCGTATATATACTTGTATATGTAACCAGTACCAGAGTTATTCCAGTCCTCCCAGCAGAAGTTGCACATGCAATCAAGAACATGAAGCGAGGAAAAGCTCCAGGAGAAGATGGAATTACTGTAGACATCGTACAAGAAGCAAATGGAGAAATTGAAACAGTACTTGCCCAAGTTTTCACTCGATGCCTTGATGAAGGGAAGATTCCTTAGGATTGGAACAACGCTACAATGGTCCTGCTACATAAAAAAGGTGATATTGAGGATCTCAGGAACTACAGACCTATCTTCTCCTATCAGTGGTTTATAAAAGTTCTTTCACACCACTTGAAGGTAACACTGGACATGGCTCAACCGAGAGAACAAGCTGGATTCAGGAGTGGCTACAGCACTATAGATCATATCCACGTACTGAGAGAACTAATTGAAATAGCGAGGGAATATGAACTTCCATTGTGCATGGCTTTTATCGATTATGAAAAGGCCTTTGATTCGGTAAAACCATCAGCAGTTACAATGGCTTTGAAATCCTGTGGTATGGAAGATGCATACATTAATATTATTAATAACATCTATGAAAATGCAAGTGCAAAGATTCGGCTGTTTGAAAATACAACACAAGTAAAAATTGGAAAGGGAGTGAGGCAAGGTGACACCATATCTCCGAAGCTCTTTACTGCCACATTGGAAAATGTCTTTCAATCACTGAACTGGGAAAACAAAGGGATAAAGATTAATGGAGATTATCTAACTCACCTTCGTTTATGACGTAGTCATTTTTGCAACTGCCCCATCAGAGCTGCAGAGTATGATCTAGGAACTTGCTGACAAGAGTAAAGAAGTGGGATTAAAAATGAACTTTCAGAAGACAAAAGTGATGTACAATGCTTTTACAAGAAATGAAGATTTATCGATTGATGGAGAAAAACTGGAGATAACAGATACGTACGTTTATCTTGGACAGCAGATATCAAGTGAGGGTCACATTGATGAAGAAATTAATCGGCGTACAAAACTTGCCTGGAGAGTTTTTGGAAGAAACAGCATAATTTTCAAGAGCAGTATGCCATTATGTCTTAAAAGAAAAGTGTTTGATCAATGCATCCTTCCAGTGCTTACGTATGGTGCAGAGACGTGGACCTTAACTAAAAGAGACATACAAAGGCTGCAGACAACTCAAAGCAGCATGGAGAGGTGCATACTTGGTGTAACTAGGAGAGATAAGAAGAGGAACTCGTGGATCCGAAAAATGACAAGAGTGGAAGACATCATGATCAGAGTTAAATCGCTGAAATGGCAATGGGCTGGACATACTGCCAGAATGACAGACTGTCGATGGACAGCCGAAATTGTAGATTGGATTCCAAGGGACAGGAAAAGACCCAGAAGACCACAAGGGAGATAGGTGGATGAAATTCGAAAGTATGAGGGAGCAACATGGAGGAGACTGGTACAAGACAGATCGTTGTGGAAGAAACTTGGGGAGACCTTCGTCCAGCACTGGATTGATAATGGTTGACAATGATGATGATGTACATGCACTATATTGACAAAAGTCACCGACACCCCTTCAAAAGCAACTGAACGAATCCGCTGCGTTGTTAAGATGCTCGGTACAGCTGGAAACGGTATAAAAACAAACCTGCAGCTGGCCATGATCATATCGCGCTGTGAGGTTGAATGAAAATGTCGCTGCGGGAGAGAACTGACTTTGAGAAAGGAAAGATTGTTGGGTGTTATGTTAGTGGGTTGTCCATAAGAGAAATCGAGAGGCGTTTAAACATACCCAGGTCAACTGTTTTGGATGTACTGAATATGTGAAAGACACATGGCGTGCTTGGAGCAGCAAAACGTACCGGCAGACCAAAGAAAATCAGTGATAGAAGACGTCGAAGCCTCAGGAGAGTCGTTACAGCTAATCGACGGAGTACTGCACAAAACCTCAGTGTACAGGTGAGTAAAAATGCTGGAACCTCGGTATGCACACGTACCATTTGCAGAGAACTTCATTCCATAGGCTACCGTGGTCCTGCGGCTGCTCATAATGCTTTCATCTGCACTCGGAATGCTACTCGTCGTTTAGTATGGTGTAAAGATGATTTATCGTGAACCGTAGACCAATCGAAACGGGTCTTATGGACAAATGAATCCGGATACACGATCCATGAGTCTGATGACCGTGTGTGGGTATGGCGGCAGCCGGGGGAACACTATTTACCACAGTGTACGGTGAAGTTTGGAGCTGGTAGTGTGCTCGTGTGGGGGTGTTTTTCGTGGTATGGTCCCGGCCCATTGGTTATCATGGACAAACCTGTTAACCAGCACGTCTACCTCCGTATTCTGGACTATTATGCTCTACCAACTCTGTGGTAATACTATGTAACCAAGCCTTGTTGGTACCAGCAGGATAATGCACCGATCCATAAAGAAAAGACTGTTACGTCGTGGTTTGACGATAATTCCGTATCGTGTGTGGACTGGCCAGTACAAAGCCCTGATCGTAATCCGATAGAGCACCTATGGGATGAATTAGAGCTCTACATGAGAAGTTTGGAACCAAGGCCTACTACTCAGCAACAGTTAGCGGCAGCATTATGTGCTGAATGGAAGCGCATACCTATTGCTGTGTTTCAAAACCTTGTCGAAGGGTCAGTGCATGCCTTAAAGCCAAAGATAGACCGGCACCGTATTAATGTATGTCATAAACGCTATGCTGTGTTTCTCTTCTAGGCGTTTGGTGACTTATATATATATATATATATATAAATGTTCATTAAACTGTTTGTTGTCTGGGGACAGTCAAGAACGTTTTACTATTTTAATGCTATTCATAGCGCTAAAACCGCGTTCACAGCTAGATGTTGAAACAGAAATGCCCTCCACTACAGTTCCACTCACTACAGTCATAAGCTTGCTGAAGATACGGAATCGAGTTGGTTGACTGCTTGAATAATGCCATAAAGCAGCCGTTTTCAAACTTTTTCGTCCAGAGCTCCCTTGACCTGATCATGAATTGTTCCTTTCTATAAAAAGAAGCCACAGAGAAAAACGAAAAAAATTAAAGGCTTTTGAATGGGCATATTTTACATCCGTTGGTCCAAAAAGATACAAAAACTGCTTACTTTATACGTACGTACATACATTTTAGAGACGCGAAGTGTGGGGATAAATGAACTTAAGTTTCGGACACAAATTAATAACATTATGTTTATTTTTTTCTAAATCAAATATTAACACATTTTTAACAACTTGACATCTTATTATTGTAACAAAGTGAATGGGAAGGATGAGCTTGCTTCATCATCAGACCTTGAAATCCGGGCTCAAGTTTAGAAACTGCAATACGCATCTATTTCTCGGCGTTCAATCGCGAGGGTAACTCTCGTTGGCTTTCATGTGGAAATATCGTGAAAAGGGTGTACGAACTTAATATCGTGAAAAGGATGTATGAACTTTCATGTGGAAATATCGTGAAAAGGGTGTACTTAGCGTTGATTACTGCCAGTACTGAAAACCGTAACTCACATAAGTAGGATGTCTAAAAAGGAATCAACACACATAGGGTATTGCTGCCTACTTCTGGATACTCTTGCTTCACCAAACTCCAAATCTCAGGTAGTTATGAGGATAGAACTTTGATTTCAACGTAGAGTCTGATGAAATATCCATATGTTTTTCTTGTTCTCCGGTGGTGAGTGTTGATGAGAGTTCTGTGCTGACGCGATCTTTGATCCAGTTGTGCTGGGCAACCTCTTCTGAGAAGTACTTGAAGTAAATACTGAGCTGTGTTAAATGGTCCACAAACACAGTTCTTCACTCAACTCCAAGTCATTGCCTCCTAAACATGTGTTCCCAGCAGGAAAGCAGTAATTTACATTTTTAACGTCAAACGTTTCCTTCCACTATAGTAATTTTTTTCTGAAGGCTGAAATTTTGTTTGACAGTTGCAGAATTTGGTTCTCGGGTACCTTAAAGAGACACGTTTAATGAACTGAGTTTTTCAAAGATATCAAAAAGACATGCCAGCTTCAAAAAAGTCACCATACGTGAACTTCTCGGAACTGAAATGTTTTTCTTCAGCAAGAATAAGAATGAAGTTCACTCCTGAGTTCGTACACCCTTTTCACGATATTTCCACATGAAAGCCAACGAGAGTTACCTAATAAACTAGGGAAGTTTCTTCAGCCCTCATATCAGCACACATTTGTTCAGAACACCTGGACTTGAGTGACAGAATTTTACAATGAAGTTCATCGCTTTGATCACTGATTGGAGGACTTCATTAAAGGCAGGACTGATGTTTTTTGACGGAAGTGCTTCCTTTTGAATGATTCAGTGAGTCCAAATAGCGTAAAAAGCTTCTTTACAGAACAAAGCTTGCAGTTTGCTATAACAACCAACCGTAGAACGACCTACATTTGTACACACAACTACACATTTCTCCCAGTTAATATTGTTCTTTTCCATAAAAGAATATAGTATTTCAAAGAGGTCAGCTGCGTTTGCTCCAGATTTAGTACTTCTGCAGAAAAGATCTTCGTTAAACTTGTTGTTATCATCTATAAAACGGACATGACAAATTAGCTGCGCATCACTGTGGCTGTCAGTTGTTTCATCCAACTGAGTAGCAAAATCACATTTCAGTTTTTCAATCAACTGGTCTTTAATATCGTAAGCCATATCAAGTATTCGATGACTAATAGTGTTCTCGGACAAAAGCACACTTAGCAGTCGCCTACCATGATAGACACCATGCCCATAGCAGCTGGTAAAATAAGGTCTTCCGCAGTGGTGTGAGATTTTTTGTCTCTTTGCTACATAATCAACTTTGTAAGATGAAAGAAGAGTCTTTTGGGGAATCGCAGCTTTTTTTTTTTTAGAGAAAGTTGCTTTCTGTTCAGTCATTTGTTTTAACTTGCGAAAAAAATACTCACGTTGTTTATTCACCGAACTACCATGAACTGACTCCAAATGTGTTTTCACTTTATTTTGAAACATGCTCGCAGTGGCCAGTACTTTAAAACAAATGACACACTGTACACATTCTTTATTTCATATACAACAGTGTATGTAATCCCGAAATCCAAGTAACTGTCGTCGTACTTCCGGTATTTTCGTCCCTTTCTTCTTTAGAACTGCATGGTACGTCTGACATGCCTCGTTTTGTACTTATACTGAGAAATTTGGCTATTTTGGCAGAAAAACAGAAAGATCACAAACAAAGCTTAAAATGAACCGCATTTAAAAAAAACTAACCTCCGACTTGACTTCAAAGAAGACACGTGGTACGACTTGACGCGCAGCTGATCACAGCGAGCCAAACTACTTCTGCCAAACCACCCCGACGACCATGGGAGTCGCGACGCACAGTTTGAAAACCATGGCCATAAAGATAATATCAGTAGATGTGTGCTTCATGTCGTACCACTCTTCAAGAATTTCATCTTCTTTGAAATAAGGCAAAGAATTTTTGAAACGTTTGGCAATTGCATGACCTCTGTATTTCCAAATTCAGTTAATTTTCTTCCATACGGCCAAGTTGCAGTGTTGAATACTTTTTAATCGTCAACAATAGTCGTTTTTGAATTGGAAAACCTTGACTTCAAATAAATTTGACCAGCTTCGATTATTTTCTGTCGGTCACTTTGAAAGGAAGCTTCTCCTGTCTCATGAATTTCAACTTAAAGGGAGGGAATTTTTTTATTTGTGCAGTCGTAATTAATGTTAAATGATGATTCAATAGGACATGGGTTCTCAGAAAGCTTTTTCATTTCATTTAGAGCACAGCTTACAGCGTTATCCACTTGAGTGATAGCAATATTTTCTTTCTGGAACACTTCTGGGACAGGAGTATATACTAAAAAAATCCAAGAGAAAATAGCAGAATTTGATGTACTTATAGCAGGGCATGAATCGTAATAATCCTTTTGCTAACTGCCCATCTGTTGTTGACTTCGTTGAAAGGTCTAAGTGTATTACCAATGGAATACAGTGTTCAACGCTTACTCACAACCCATCTCACAGCATTCAGATCCTTTAATTTTCAAATTGTTATCTCCAACGTAGAAGCAACAACATTTTACTCCCTCAGGCTTTTCGGTGAGTTGTTATAACATTTAAAAATTGCTCCAACATTTTTTTCGCACTGTCTAACAAAAGACACTTTTGAACAAGCATAAGAAACTGCTAGTTAGAGCCTTAAGCTACACAGTGTACTTTTATTACTTGTGGATAGATTTCGGTAAATTTGGCACCCAGTCCTCCTCTCTCAACTATCATAATGGCAGTACCATCGGTACTAAGGCCTACCAACCAATCAGGTTTCTTGCAGGGGATTTCTGATCTTTGGAGTGCAGTAGTGACTGCTTCTTAATATCCTTGTGCTATTTCATTTGGTAGGTTCCAAACAAAGAAACGATTCCAGCACCTAACTGCTTTTTATTTGCCTGAAGTATATAACAACACAAGACTGATTGGGTGTGTCAGTTGATTCATCTAATAATACTGTCCCACAAGATGAATTCGAAATATCTCGCACTAGTTCAGTTTGCATGCAAGAGGAAATACAATTGATGAATGAAGTACCTTCAATTCTGTCTTCATAACAACTGGGCACGTTGGCACCCACTTTGGGAATCAGTTCTATCTGTTTCACAAAATCTTGAATGATAAGCTATGAAATATGCAGTATTAAAAAATACACACATTTGAGAAATTTGTTCTTGCGAAGCTTTACGGATACATTTCGATAGAGGGGCGGAAAATGGATCGTTTTTAACCAATTCTGCTTCTACACGACATTTATGAGTTTTACTTGCATCATGAATATATAGGCTTTCCTGTGTAAAAGGTGCTGCATAGCCATTTGCAAGCTTAGAATTTTGATTACTAATGTGTCTGAATTTTTTACACACGGAACAATATTGTTGGATGTTTCTTGTGTCAAGTTCAAGCCAGGCTAGTTTTTCAAACCACTAACTTTGGATCACTCGATTACCAGTTTTCTTGCTTTTAAATTCCTTGCTTCTTGACTACTGGTTCGTACTGGAACTAGGGAGTGCATTACTGAAATTTTCACTGCTGCCGGCATCACTGATTTTACACTCATCATGTGTTCAGAATATAAAACGAGCCTCTCTTGGTCAGTTGGATCAAGTGGAATAAAGTTTGAACTGTCTGAATTTTGTACTCCACTCACGACAGAATCGTTAATAACAGAATTGATTTTCTTCGAAAAAAACGCGAACCTGTTTTTTCGAGACATAATAGTCGGACAACACCTTTTACTGCTTCCACACTAACTGCAGTACAAAAAAAAAGTTCTGTCAAATGAGGTTTTCTATTCTGTGAATGAGTAATCCGTTTGGCGGCGACGACAGGGCGCTAATGAGCCAATGAGCCTCATCTATCTACCTCTGGTAGTGGTGACGTCATAGTTCACGATGTTCGCCGGCGCGCACAGGTTGAAGTTCACGTCTTCACCGCTTAGACTTCTTGACGTCTAAGCTCTGACGCCAAATATATATGGAGACCGCGGGATGGCCGCAGTAAATCAGCATTCGATCTCTCCAGTTAAAGCTATTTCCCTTCGACCTGATATTAAAGTAAAGATAAGCGTGTTCTACGAAAATAATTCAGAAAACAAAGTAAAAGGGGCGAACGTTTTCATTAGCCTTCTTCAAGAAAAGAAAAAAACAAAATTAGTCGCCAGCTGGAAAAACTTAGTCGCCATTGGCGACCGGGCGACCACTTATTTGCATCCATGATATTTACTTATTTTTTTCTTAGTTTGCATAAAGCTTACCGGCCCAGGATATGGCAGCCCACCGGGAATTCTCCCAGTATCCCAACGGCCCAGTCCTTGCCTACTTATAGGGGGAAAGGGGGTGATGATAGGGAAATCACATGTGCGCTGCTTTGTTCTGATAAAAGGTGTTATCCATCTGCCTGTGTTGGCGGAAACTGCTGATGCTTTGCGGTGGACGAAGAATTAGGTAGAATTTCTGGGAGTCAGTTTTTGTACGGCAATCATGGTGTACGTAAACGTTTCAGCCTATTGTGTAAAGAAATTGCAAAGATTAAATTTTATTTTTTATTCATAGCTGTTTTCAGAAAATGCCGGTTATTTTAGAGTGGACTGTAAAGTATAAAACGGATTTTTCATATCTTTTGTGAAAAAGAGATATGCACGTAATTAAGGCTGAGAGCCAGTTTGCTTTGTTTCTTAATCGAGCATAATATTAAAACCATTATTTGCAGCTGATTGTGCTACACACGATATGCTAACAAGATATGCTAACAACATTTGCAGCTGATTGTGCTACACACGAGGCATGCTAACAAGATGCTCCTACATAGTAAGTAATAAAAGTACTCTTTGATTAAGTAAAGTTCACATTAGAACCTCTAAAACTTAAGCAAAACACAATTTGTTTTGTACCTGGGACACTTCTTTGTACATACGGTACTTCCAAGTTCTGTACACACCAAAACATTTCTTTTCTTTTATTCTTTCTTTTAAGAAAAATGCTGATGAGAGTAAAACAATAGCTCAGTTACCAAATTACTAAAACAGCAATTTTCACTAAGAATTTTAACAACTCGAAGTAGCCCAAACATGAAAAATTAAAAAAATATATTACTCAAAAATCATAAACATCACCACTTTTAAATTTGGGGAGGAGAATGTTCATATATCGGACTATAATTTTGCAAAGTTTCAAAACATTATCCGTAAACTATGATTAATTTTGGGCAGAGATGAACCATACGAATTTTGGCAATTTTTTTCATGGAAAGATGGTTTTCTATTGATATTTTCTGGACTTATCTTTATCATCTAAAGCCACAGGAATTTTAAAAAGGACATGTAGTTGGTTTATTGAAGTTTAAGGGTCATAGTGGGGGATTAGAAATGTCAAAAAAGCTAAAATTTTCAAACGTTTCATCTCTATCTAGCACACCTTAATACGTCCGTGGCCTGCTATTCAGCTGGACTTTTATGTATGACATAGAATGGCTGAAATCGATGTACAAACTAAGAAAAAATATTTTGAATATCTGTTTTTGTTTAAAACCAAAATTTTCAGAATTAGTTAAGACGTTAATTTTCGCACAACTACCCAATTTTTACCATTCCCAGCAGTGAGAAATAAAAATTTTCTAGGATTAGTTTTGGCACCTCATTGTGTGTAGAGAGACATCCGTTTTTGTTTATTTTGGTTCAACAAATAATCGTTTTCAAATTGAGCGAAATAATATTATACCCTTTAACCTTTCCACATTGCGAACTAGAGTAATGCTGATCATGCTAGAATCCATGTATCTGGATAGTAGAAACATCGTACATGTCTTTGGTCCGATGAATGGCGTTATACACTATGTAATTTAGAAGTAACTCCTCAGAACTGTAGGTCTACCACATACAGCTGATGTTTGTTGTAACCAGCTTGAACAAAATTCTTTGGAACGGCCATCTCACTTTCATGGAGCATCTGCTGGTGATGACCATTTTTGCCGTTTACTGTCCATCATCTAGGGATCGTGTGAGACTCGTTCGAGGAACACGAGACATACCACTAATACGTCGGTGGCCTTCTATTCAGCTGGACGTTATTTAAGGCGCTTGAGAACCTTTGGGCAGAGATGAACCATACCATGCTAGTCTAGTCACTTATCTCTTAGTGGACAAGTGAACGAAATGATATAAAGCCCATCGTGTTCACAAGTTGGATGGCCAGTGTGCCATGTAGTATCCGGGTCAATCAAACTGTTTGATGTTCATCATGATAAACACCGAAATTAGTCATGAATTGACTATGCATTTTCTGCGAAAGTGTGTTTTCTTTGACTGCAGTTTAGACTCTCTGATATTCTAATTCGTACACTAGCGACCAATGTCAAGTTTTCATGATTTAAATTTGCTAAACATAGCAAGTAGAAATGAATTAAGGAGAAATGTTTGCATTATATTCAGAACAAATTTTAGTCTCCAAACCTAATTGCATTTTGTGGAATATTTACAGCTTTAAACACTGTAAACCTGATATCTCGTTGATTTGGAATAAAATTCCAATCCTGGAAGCTGTCCGCATCGTCCTTGTGCTGCTGGACGTAAAGGCCAAATCTGTTCCGTTTCCACCAAGGTCTTAATTCACTTCGTGCACACGAAGTAGACAAACAGCCATCTCTGACCCAGAAAATTCCTGCTACACAAGCGAGCATTGTGTGGAATTCGTGTCAAGAGAATATGAGCGTTTAATCCGGATTTCTTTTTCGAACCCTTTACATAGCAGCATTTCTTTTTTCTTCACTTTAGTCATTTTCCTTTTTTCATTTCTTCCGTCCCCCTCTCCCCATCCCACCAGTTTTACGGTGCTTGGGCGAGAAGTTCAGCTCAGAAGAAGATTGGTTCCAGTTCGGTGGTCAACTGATTCAGCCTTGGAGGGAACAAATCGAAACACCTGAAAATGGACGATGATCATTTCTGCAACGATGAGTGAAATGATTAAGAGCTTTATTTCAGACTCAGTCTTTGTACAGAGAAAATATGCAGCACATAAAGCTCTTTACATACACCTTACGCTCTAGTAATATTTCTAGCTCAAGTTAATAACACCTTTACAAATATTTCAAGAAGCAAATACTCAAATTGAAAAAAAAACAGTGTAGATTATAACTCAAAAACTAAATGTCAAGTACCTGAGCACTCCTTTTGTAACTGTATGAGGCTTTAAGAGCTTTAACAGAGCAGCAGCATTTACGTTAGTAAAGCAGTAAATAATATCTGACTGTGAATTCCCGGATTGCATTTCGTAATGTCATGAACAACTGATATCTTGAGCACGACAGTATAACAGAAAATGAGTGCCAATATTTTTTGTCCCACGCATTTTGGTGTAATGTACACACCAGAAAGTCAAAAAAAAAAAGGGAGTATTTAATGTGCTTTTAAAAAAACGGTCAAGTGGCGAAATTGTATTTGTTGTTACAGTATTTAAAACATTTTTTTGTTTGCTGATACAGTGGATCATTGAGAGGGGAAAATCCATTTTTTTACTTTTAGTAAATTTGAGCTTCGTTTTGCATTGCACATTAAATGCAGTGTTCATATCTCCCGAAAAACTTCAAGAAAAAAATAAAGCTTTTCCCTCGATTCTATGCTCAGAAATGTAGAGAAATTGAACTCAGAATTAAGGCCAATTTCCCTTTTTTTTCTGATATAATGGAGAGTGGGATGGGGAATCCGGTTGTTAACTTTTATTAAATTAGAGCTTCTATTTTTATTATTAATTTAGACATCGTTTGGTTCTTAGTTCTTGTTTCATTTCGGAACAAGATTAGCTTCATACGCAGGACATTATAAAAGAAAAGGAAAAGAAAATGAACAAGAAAAAAAAGAAGAAACAAGAGAGGAAAGTAAGAACTTTTTTAACAAACTTCATTAGTCATCATTACTAGTACAAAAGATGTTATTTTGTCAGATCTAATAAGGTATTTAAAAATATTACAGCTAACTGTTCAGCCGCGATTTCGATGCTAGATATCTTGGCACCTCACTATAAAGCCAACACGTTTCCAAAACCATTAACAAAGGTCACTCGCCATGGCATCTCTTTCCTGTGGCCAGATCGAAATTATATTTTGTTACTATTGGCACGGATCTTTCGAATCAAGGGAGCAGCCACGGGTGTCATCACGGGACTTAAGCACTTTCCGGAAGCACCATTTTTCTCCCAACTTCATTGCTAGCATTAGATTTCACGTCCAGAGGAGCAACCCAAAATTTACCCATATCTATAAAAGAATATGATCAATAAGTACACTGAAGTGCCAGAAAAACTGGTACAGACGAGCTTATGCAAAATACATCTCAACGTCACCTATGCGCGTACTCGGTTGCGTCCGCCAATGCGTATATAAAGCGATAGACATCCTTGCCAGCTGTCAAAGCTGTTTTCGGCATGAGAATGACAAGTAATAGCGATTTAAGCGATTTTCAACGCGACGGGTTTGCCTCCTCGGGGCGCTCCGTGGTAACAATGGCACACACAACAGCAACTAAGGCCTCTGTGAATCTTGGAGAGGTGCAAGCTACTTCTGTGTGACATTGGCGAAAAGACCCCACCTCACTGGGTTTTGTTCCAGAATCCTTACGTTGAATGACCAACTGGAACCCTCAGCTGTGGGATAATCTCCTACACTGATGTACTTACCTAATTAAAAAGACAAAAAGAAATATTAAGAATAACTCAAGTGTGGGATATGGTGGACCTACCACACTTGATAGGGAAGGTCCACCACAGAATCGACCTGGACTTTTTAAACGTCGTATGAGAAAGAAATCTCAGCTGAGTGAATGTAAGATTGATGTATGGAATACTAGAGGTATAAATGGCAAGATGAGTGAAGTGATTGAGGAGATGAATAAATATAGACTGGATGTGCTGTGTGTAAGTGAAACCAAAAAGAAGGAAATTGGGGTAGAAGAAGTGAATGGCACGGTGAGTGTGTGGTCTGGAGTATTGGATAATATGAGAGAACAAGCTGGTGTAGGCGTGATTTTAAGTGAAAAGATGAAGAACAACTTGATTCACTATAGTTGTGTAAGTGAGAGAATTCTCTGGATTCGTTTGAAAGTGAAACTTCAGAGAATTGTAATTGTTGTAGTGTATGCTCCTTGTGACTCGGAACCTTCTGATAAGAAAGAAGATTTCTGGAATGAGCTAACAGCTGTTTTGAGCCAGTTTGGTGCTAAAGAAAAAGTTATAATAGCAGGGGATTTCAATGCTAGAGTAGGTGTGCAGAATGAAATTTCTGACAATGTTCTGGGTAAGTTTAATGATCCTGGCGTGAATGATAATGGTGAAAGATTAATTGAACTCTGCATTGAGAATGGTTTGTGTGTATCTAATACATTTTTCAACCACAAGTATATACACACATATTAGGAGAATTCGAATTCGTGCAGAAATAGTCCAAAGTAATCGAGGTAGTTGCCTTCAATGCACGATCTTAAAAAAGAAAAGGAAAAGAAAATTTTAAGATCGTGCATTGAAGGCAACTACCTCGATTATTTTGGATACACACATATACTTGGGAAAATCGTACTCTTGGTCAAAAGAGTGTGATAGATTTTGTTGTCTACGATCAGCGTTTGAAACACATAGTTGTTGACACCCGTGTGATGAGAGGTGCGGATGTTGGTTCTGATCATTACTTGGTAGTGTCACGAGTGAAACTTAATGTTGGTTGGAGGAAAAGGAATAAGAAGAGACCCAGGATAGAAAGAATAAAGGTTGATAGGCTCCTTGAAGATCATCAGCGGTGTTCTGACTTACTCAGAGAACGACTGAAGGATCTGAAGTCTGGCGAAAGGGATGTAGAAAAGAAGTGGGAATGTTTTAAAAACTGTGTTGTCACTACTGCTAAAGAGGTCTGTGGCACCACAATAGTGGGTAACAATGGAGGTGATGTTTAGTGGAATAGTGAGATTGAATAGGCAGTAAAGAGAAAGAAGGAAGCCTATTTGGGGATGTTGCAAATTAGAGTCTCTGTGGATGAATATCGCTGTAAGAAGCGTGAAGCTGCTAAGCTGGTTCGCCACAGTAAGGCAAAAAGATAGGAAATAGAAAGTAGAAAGGCATGAACTGGCTTTTTGGAAAGATAGGAAATCCTTCTGGAAGTACATGAAATTCAGGAAAAATAGGGGGAAAAAGTTGTAAGTTGTGTGAAGAATGAGATTGGGGAAATGATATGGGAGCCCAATGAGTTAAGTGACAGATGGGGTGAATACTTCTGTGAGTTATTAGATCAGGAAAGCAAAGATGATTCTGAGACAGATGCAGATGTTGTCACAATGAGGGATGAAAGCACAGGAGGGATCTCAAGAGAAGAGGTGTGTAAAGCTCTAAAATCTCTTCAGAATGGTAAGGCTTCGGGAGCTGATGGCATAACTGCAGAGATGTTGAAATATGGTGGTGACTCTGTAATTGACTAGTTAACTGAAATTTGCCAGTTGTGCTGGGAGTTAGGAATCGTCCCACAGGATTGAAGGATGCTGTTATTGTTCCCTTGTATAAGGGAAAAGGTGATCAGACTGAATGCAAGAACTATCGTGGTATTAGCCTACTGAGTGTGCCAGGGAAAGTGTTTGGTAAGGTTGTTATTGAAAAAGTACGAGGTCTTACATCATTGAAAGTGTGGGATGTTCAGAGTGGTTTTATGCCTGGTAAAGGCTGCACTAACCAGATTTTTGCATTACGCACGATGATTGAAAAGTATCTGGCTGTTGGGAAGAAAGTCTTTACTGCCTTCATAGATTTAGAGAAAGCTTACGACCGAGTGAATAGGACACTTTTGTGGAAGGTATTGAATGGTATTGAATGTGTTACTGGGAATCTACTTAATAGTGTAAAAGCCATGTATGCTGGTAGTAGAGCTTATGTACGAGTGAATGGTGTTTTATCCAAATGGTTTTCCATTGGTGCAGGTTGTGTAATGTCACCATGGCTGTTTAATATATTTATGGACGCATGCATGCGTGATGCTAAAATAGATAATAGTGGTTTATGTCTTGGTGATATCCGTGTGTGCAGAATGCTGTACGCTGATGACACTGTCCTGTTGGCAGAGAGCAAAAGTGAGTTGCAAAGTATGTTGACTCGGATGCATGAAATTTGCATGAAATTCAAACTGAGTATAAATAAGGGAAAAACCAAAGTGGCGTTTGAGAGAGGAACGGGTAGCACTGAATGTAATGTAAATATAAATGGCACTGTTATTGACCAGGTGAGTGAGTTTGTGTATTTAGGAAGCATGTTTGACAGAGAGAACAAGTTGGATGGAGAAATCAGTAGGCGAGTGAATTCTTCTTTGAAAGTCATAGCTGTTCTGGGAGGTTTTCACAGGGATGATGGGATCTCTAGAGAGTCCCGCATGGCTGTGTATGAAACTGTAATGGTTCCTACTCTGATGTATGGCTGCGTATGAAACTGTAATTGTTCCTACTCTGATGTATGGCTGTGAAACCTGGGTACTGCAGAAGAAACATAGGAATCGTTTGTGTGCTTGAGAAATGCTTTACTTACGTGGGGTTTATGGCAAGACACGATCTGATTGTGTGAGGAACGAAGATGTATTGCAGTTGTGTGATGTGAAGCAAAATGTTGTTAGCAAGGTGGAGACCAATATGCTTCGGTGGTTTGGCCATGTTGAAAGAATGAGTGATGAAATGCTTACTAAGAAAATCTTTTCAGCCCAAGTGGCAGGAAGGAAAGGCAGAGGAAGGCCAAGGAAGACATGGGTGGATCAGATTCAGGAGTGTCTGAGAAAAAGATTATGAATATGAAGTATAAAATATCTTGTGTACGGCGTGTAATGGATATCAGTGAAGCACGAGTTGTATGTCAAGATCGCTGAAAATGGAGAAGTTTGATACTCCAACAATAAATAAAAATATCTGGAAGTTTGTATTTCTTTTTGGAGCTAACCTATGAATCTCAGAGAACAGCTTAGTGATATGTATGTATGATGTGTGCCATAGTTGGCGTTCGTGAGATGAGCCATAGCATTTATGATAGAAACGAAGTTCGGATTTTCACGGACAACCATTGCAAGGGTGTGCCGTGACTACAAGAACTCCGGCAAAACCTTCAACCTCCGATACCAGTGTGGCCGTAAAAAGACATTGGGTAAACGTGACCATCGTCGGCTGTCAAGAATCGTTTCACGCGATAGCCGTGCAACACTCTCGCAGGTATCATCGGAATTCAATGCTTGAGCTTCAACAATCATCAGCGTACGGACTGTTCAACGTACCCTGCACGATATGGGCTTTGGGAGCCGACGCCCAACTCGAGTCCCCTTGATGGGTGCAGGGCACAGAGCTATGCGCCTCGTTCGGCCACGGAAACATCGCCACTGGGCACTTGATGACTGGAAACAAGTAGTCTGGTCTGACGAGTCGCGTTTCCAACTGTATCGGGCAGATAGAAGGATTCGTGCGTAGCAGATCTGAGGCCATGGATCCCCATGAAGCCATGGATCCCGCCTGTCAACAGGGAACTGTACCGGCTGGTGGGGGGGGGGGGGGTTCGTAATGGTATGGGGTGTGTTTTGCTGGACTTCACTGGGACCCCTGGTACGTCTACAAAGGTCTGTGACCGGCCAGCGCTATGTGTGTGCGTATCCTTTCTGACGAAGTACACCCGTTCATGTCCTGCATTCATGCTGATGGGTTGGGCCTATTCCAACAGGACAATGCACCTACACACAAGTGTCGGAACGCCACATTATGGTTAAAGGAGCATTCATCTGAGTTTGGGGTGTTGCCATTCGTACCCAAGTCCTCAGATCTGAACGTGATAGAACACATTTGGGATGTCATGCAACGCTCTATCGAACACAGGAATTCGAGACCTCGGAATACACCCGAATTGTGGAACGCTCTGAAGGAAGTATGGTGTGCATTGCCAACAGCATGTTTCCAGAAGCTAGTGGAGTCCATGCCCAGTCGTATTTCTGCAGTCCTGCGCTCCCCGGGGCAGCTACCAAGTCTTACACTGGTGCACCAGTTTTACTGGTACTTCAGTGTATTTACACATAGCTTACTGTTTGTACTCTTTCAAACAGCTTTTTTGTCTATTTCCCCGAGAGTTGGTGCTTTATTGCTGTACTGACTTCACGCAGCTGTTTTGCTAAGGCAAAGAAAGATGAAAAAGGTAACAAAAAGGGATGTAAGATTACTACTATTCAATAAAACAACAGTGAATACCTCCAAATTCGCAGGGAAACAAGTTGATAAAGGTCTGAAGGAAGGCGGAGTGTATTGGGTGTCGTGAGTGGGTTGCCGAAACAGATCAATAATTGTGTTGGGTACTTTATTGTTTTACAATCAACATACACTGGCGGAAAGTGAAAAAAGAACACCAAGAAGGAGACGTCGGATACCAACGAAATTTATACAGCATAATAACGGAATACAGAGGATAACGTGATCAAAACATTATGGCAATATTACAGCTGTATTTGCTGGTAAACTGAAAAATAACATTTCCATGTAACATGGTTAGTACGAGGTTGAACCGCCATGAACTGCGTCACACTCTGCAATTCTGGCATGGAGTCTGTCGTACAGATGTTGGATGTAAGTTTGGGGTATTGAGTTCCAAGCATCCTCAACCTGAACGCGTAAATCAGGGATGGTCGTGGCTGGCCGTGGAAACCGGATAAGTCGTTGTCCCATAAAATTCCACAAGTGCTCAATGGGGGACAAATCCGGTGAACGTACAGGCCATAGAAGTTGTCTCACACCCTGAAGTGCATGTTGCGTTGCACGTGCCCGTGTGTGGGCGTGCGTTATCATGCTGGAAAACACCACGATGGACCGACCTTACAAATGGCACAACAACGAGCTGAATGATGTTGTTGATGTAGGAGGTGCTGTTTAACGTACCCGGTACAAACACTAGTTGTGTACGGAAGTGATAGCTGATCGCTCCCCACACCAGGAGACCAGGTGTAGGCCCTGTGTGTCGCTAGCGGATGCAAGAAGGGTGGAGACGCTTCCCTGTGCGTCTGCGAACACGCATACGGCCATCGGAGGCTCCCAAGCAGAATCTGCTTTCATCGCTGAACACGACAGATCGCCATTGCGTTCTCCAGTGCAGACGTTGCCACACCACTGCAGCCGTTCCTGACGGAGGGCTATAGTCAGAGGTACACATGCCAGAGGCACACGTGCATAGTCCTGCATCCAGTAGACGGTTGCGGATCGTTCGCACAGTCACCTCAGGTGCAATGGCAGCTCGGATTTGCGTCGCAGTGGATGTTCTGCTTGACAACGCCGCTCTTCTTATGCGCCGATCGGTCCGCTCATCAGTCCGTCTGTGACTCCCGGTTCCACGTCTTCTCATGTGGGAATGTTCTTCGGACAATCAACGCCACCATCGTACCACCACCGATACTTCCCGTCCAATTCGCTCCGCAATACGACAAGATTTTTTTCAAGATTTTTAACATTTAATTTTCGCATCCAGTTTTTGTCATAAATTTTCATGTAAGTGTTGCAAATAATAAGTGATACGCTTTTTTACGCTTTTCAACCGTAGGTTGAAGAAGCGTATATGCTCCAGCTTTTTCCGTCCGTCTGCCCGTCCGTCCGTCCGTCTGTCGGCACGATAACTCACGTAAAAATAGTTCGATTTCGATGAAATTTTAGTATGTGGTAGGGGATCACAAGAGGACGAACCCTATTGAAAATGGGTGAAGTGGGGTCAAAGGTCACGCCATATGAGCAGGATCCATTCAATTGCCCTTATGCGTCATACCTTGCGTAAATATGGTTCGATTTCGATGAAATTTTAGTATGTGGTAGGGGACCACTAGGGTACAAACCCTATTGAAAATGGGTGAAGTGGGGTCAAAGGTCACGCCATAAGAGCGGGATCCATTTCATTGCCTTTATGCGTCATAACATGGGTAAATATGGTTCGATTTCGATGAAATTTTAGTATGTGGTAGGGAACCACTGGGCACGAACCTTATTGAAAATTGGAAAATTGGGGTCAAAGGTCAGGCAGGGCATAAAAGCGGTAGTTATTCCATTGCCCTTATGCGTCATAACGTGCGTAAAAATGGTTCGATTTTGATGAAATTTAAATATTTGGTAAGGAACCTATTGAAAATGGGCGAAATGGGGTAAAAGGTCAGGGCATTAAAGCGGGATCCATTTCATTGCCTTTATGCGTCATAACATGCGTAAATATGGTTCGATTTAGATGAAATTTTAGTATGTGGTAAAGAACCACCTGGGCACGAACCCTATTAAAAATGGGCGAAATGGGGTCAAAAGTCAGGCAGGACATAAGAGCGGGATTTGTTCCATTGCCCTTATGCGTCATAACTTGCGTAAAAATGGTTCGATTTCGATGAAATTTTAGTATGTGGTAGGGAGCCACTGGGGACGAACCCTATTGAAAACGGGCGAAATGGGGTCAAAGGTCAGGACACTGGAGTGGGATCCATTCCATTGGCCTTGTGCATCATAACTTACCAAAAAATGTTTCGATTGCGACAAAACGTTATCATGTTGTTCCGGAGGTATAGTGAACCGGTTCTGTTGAATATCAACGAAATGGGGTCAAAGGTCATTGCACAAAAGCAAGATTTATTCCACAGCCATTATTCTCATAACTTGCGTAAAACTGCTTCTATTGCGACAAAACTTTAGTATGTTATTCTTGAGGTGTACTGAACCGGTTCTGTTGAATATCATCGAAATGGGGTCAAAGGTCAGGACACAGGAGCGAGATTTATTCCACAGCCATTATCCTTATAACTTGAGTAATAATTTCTGGTATGTTGGAAAGCGTATCATAATCAATGCATTGCATGATTTTACTAACTTGTTATTATTAGATCTTTGATTGAAATCGCGCTCCCTCTCCGACGGCTAGGCAACTCTTCCACCCCCATTGCAATGCACTAGTTCTAGGGTGCTTCCTGTCCAAAATAGGCCCAGGAATCACTCTGGGCGTATTTCGAATCAATAACCATTAGCCGTCGGTCCTGCTAACTATCTACTTTTAACAAAAGAAATGCCAGCCTCGCTCTTCCTAAAATCTCAACTTCACGCAGGAATGTTCTAAGGTCTCTAGGAATATTTAACTCTCCCTCAGATTAAGTTTTAGTACAAAGTAAGAGTTTTCCAGATCCTCTGTGGGAGACATGCGAATGTGTTTTAATATCAGCGCAAAGATGCCCTGAGAGCGCAAATTATTATGACCACCAGACTATTTTATGCAAAGTGGTTATGAGTGCTGACGCAAGATGGCTGAATCGGTATCAAAAGGGAATGCTGAAGGCTTGCAGAGACTGATGAACTGCGGTGCGCAAGAAATAATGGGTAAAAGACGCGATCTGACAGCTTTGAACGTGGAATGATCGTGGGTGCTCGAAGCGTTAGTGCGAGCATTAATAAAACTTATAAAATGGTACAGGACAGTAGTTGTTGAAGTTTACAGAGTGGTGCAGCAGTCGAAAAACCAGATCCTAGGTCATCAACGTGGTCGTCAACGGTTCCTGCATGCTCAAGCTAAGCGAAGAGTAGGCAGACTTGTTCAGTCCAACAGATCCGTATCACTCCGTCAGATTACAGATAGTATGCATCAGGGACCAAGTGCGATGGCCTTTCAACGTACAGTTTGCCGCACATTGCATCGTATGGGCTACATAAGCAGATGGCCTGTCCGCAAGCCATTGTTATCTGCAGCGAGCAAGAAGAAACGCCTCCAGTTCGCTCAAGAACACAAGAACTGGACAGTAAAGGAGTACAAAAATGTAATGTGGTTGACCGAATCACGTTTTATGGTTTATTTGTATTTGGATTCTGATTCTTCATTACAGTGACATCTCCATAAACTTCCGTCCACTATACTTGTAGTAGTTTTGTGAGTCACATACATAACGCACTTATTCTTTTAAGAGTTCTCGGGATTTTTCGCTTCATTGTGTGCTCTATAATGGCACATCTTAAAAACCTGGGTTAAGCTTGCTCATAAGAACTGCAACTCAGTCATTTAGATTGTGTTTGGTTTGAATTAGTTAAGATTTTGCTGTGGTAATCCTACCAAGAAGGCAAAGAGTCTTATTGAATATTTTCTAACTTCTTCGTGATTAATAAGATATCTTTATAGTCATTTCCAAGAAAGGGCCCAAAATTAAAGGCGCTTTCATAGTGCTCAATTACACTCCTAGTGAAAAATATCATCCACGATTTACTACGCATATGAATGTCCTCATATCTGTGCGCACCCTTTGCTCCAGATGTGTGTGTGTGTGTGTGTGTGTGTGTGTGTGTGTGTGTGTGTGTGTGTGTGTGTTGTTGTTGCTTTTGCGTCTAATAATGATACCTCAGAAACTTCGAATACGATTCCTTTACCGTAGAAATCAATATATACACATTGTTAGTGCAAATCTGGTTCAAATACTCTGGGAGAAGCGACTCATTAGCAATAAATAACGCTCAACTATCTTGAAAACGTCATGTTCCGTGAACATTATTTTCCACTCTCCTCTTAAATGAAAGGAGAACAAAAATAAATGTGATCATATGGCGATGAAGAGTAAGTAAATTTATCTTCTAGCTGCTAACACAGGCTAATTCCTTAATAAAACCGATAGGGAAAAGAAAAACTACGAAAAAGAAAAGCTTAATACCAATCACAGTGCCTGTAAGCTAGATGCAAGTGAGTTATTCCAGAAATGTGTTATGGAGAATAGTATTTACAGAGTACTGTAGTGAGAAACTAGTATTAAATGATAAGGATTCGAAGAACATGATTGATCACGCCGTAGTATTGCTCAAGATCAGGAGATATCCCCTCATGTACGAATCTCATGTATGATTAAGAAAACCAAACACAGTTAAATATTCAGGCACAGTACTTTTTAACATTGTATTTCCAAGGTCTGCGTGGTCTCGCCTTCGGTCGCCTTCCAACTGGCATCCATTTATGTTGTTATCCTCGTTTGTTGTCCATGCCTCAGGTTCTTAATCTGTATCATTAAATTTTACGTATTAATAATGGACATTCATTCATACGAATGATACAGATATTCTTCTGAGAATCCTGCTTTTAAAACTCTGTAAGACTTTAGACTATCGAAATCCTAGATGCCTTTACCACTTAGATGCAGAGCATTTTATTTGTTTGTTTCGTTTAGTGGAAGAGAATGGTGCTTGCCGCTGTTTGAGAACCGTGGTAGCTCATACAGCTGATGCAGAAGACATTATACAGTACTACTTCGTTCTTTTTATGATCACCGCGATATATTAAAAATATACGCATTAACACATCATCTTAAATATAACCTACGTTCGAAAAGTTCTAGGAATGACGCAATAAAGAGTATCAAAAAGTACCATACCCATATTAATGCTGGTCACCTTTAAAATGCCACCCTTCTGAATCATGCGAAGTTCCCAGCATTTCTAAAGATCCTGCAAAAAGTTCTGGAAGGCACTTTCCGAGATTTCCGCAAGTTGTTTTGTCACGACTGCTTGTCTGCATGATACTGTCCTTTTAGTGCACGTTTTATTCTGGGAAACAGAAAAAAGTCATATGGCGATAAATTAGGGGAATACGGTGCGTGTGGCAACACAGTGATTTGATGGTGAGCCAGGAACTGTTGGACTGACAACGCGGTATGTGGTCTTGTGTTATCATGGAGCAAGGACCAATTTCTGGATTCCCATAACTAGGAACGACGGCGACGAATACTGCTGCGCAAACTTCGTCCTAAGACTTGCTTGTAGAATTCTTGATTTACCGTTTGACCCACTGGTACGAATTCCTTGTAGACTATGCCTTTCGAATCGAAAAAGGCTATCAGCAACGTCTTTGTCTTTGATGGTTCCCAGCAAAAACACAAGAGCTGAGAAACTGCTGGCCATCAGCTGGCTGTGATGGGTCACTGCTCGCTGGAATCTGCCGCTCACGGCCCGGTAGCGGTCCGTTGGTGGCAGCGCTATCAGTTGGTGAGCCATTGATGACCCTGCAGCATCGCCGTGAATTGTGGGCCTCCAAGCAAGTGCCACTAATGGCCTGTTGATGGCAACCAATGCAACCCCAACAGCAGGTGGAGCAACGGGACTGCGCATGCGCAGAAGCAACACTTGCTGTGTCTCTCATGGTACCAGTTAGTTGAAGACGACGCTATCGCCATCGTGTTATTTTAGTGGATGTTAAGAAAAAAGAATCCATATGTAGAGAGGCGAATTAATTTCCTAATGAAATTACACGTCGACGAAGATATCAGATTAAGCAATGAAATACACCCACTCCATTCCCATGAATAACAATTCATGGAATAGAGTGGGTGAATAACAAGAAAAAATTTGAAACCGCTTGAAACAAATGTCCTACGAAACCATTAAAAAAACATTTGTTGGAAAAAAAGAGAACTATACGCGTACAAAATTTATTAATTATTTGTAAGAAAAAAAGAGCAACGCTATTCGGATATAATGTACTCATCCATGGGTTGAATACACAAGACTGGGAGGAATTCGCTTTTAAAAATAACGAGAAGTAAAATAAAATATATTTTACTCTTTAAAACAAATGTAGCTTCGGACAACGGAAAGGAAAGATACAACGTTAAAAATGTAACAGAATGTGACATGAACCCGGGTAAATATATATTAATTCAATAATCTCCTTTCAAGACGACAAGGACAGTACAAAACTTTGGAAAGTGACTCTAAGTATGTACACTCCTTGAAAATAAGTTAAATTCCCTTAAGGTAAAAAAAAATTATCGTTACGTTGAAAAAATAAATTTATGATTTATATGAAACTGACTTTTATGAAAAATACCTCGCAATATTGTAAAATGAAAGAGGAAAGCATTCAATTGCATATTCCATACGAAACAGACAGATTCAAGAACATGCTCGTGTGTGGCAAATTAGTTCGGTCGGTAGAGAGCTTAGCACCCACGCCAACGGCCCTGGTTCAGATCCAAACGGGCGTTTTTCCGGTCTGCTGAGAAAATTTCCCTAGCACAGGGCTGTAATTCCCAAGTTTCGTAAGGGTAGAAAAAAAATTGTAGATTTGGGAAACTGTGGTTATCATTGATTTTTTTTTTATGGCTACTGCTGGGAAATTGGCGGACAAGATTCGGCAAGCCACCAGTTACGTCACGTGGTTGCTGGTTGCCACTACCGGAAAACTAGCGGACCACATTAGGCTAGCCATAATTTCTGGCACATGCTTGAAGGGCCACTGAAGGGCCACTTGTGTAAGCTACTGCCTGTGATGGACAACTGATGGCCCTGTTGTGGCATATGACAATTGATGGGTTACCAACTGTTGGCCAGCTGTTGGCCTGAACTGCTGGCCCTTCTGTTGGCCGCCCGGACATTTTATTGACGGTTCGGCAGCTGCAACATAATGCTGGGCCAGCAAGACTGTTTTTGCTAGGTTGCATGCGGGTTTCCTCGGTCGACGGTGAGTGGGTACCTCTTCATTCAACGCTTTGTTGCTTCGTTTATGGATCATTATGCCTGAGGCACCATGTTGCATCTCCTGCAATAATTCTGGAGCAAAAATCAGGATCCTCAGCTGCAGTGCCTATCAGATCGGAACAGATCGATGAACGAGCCTCCTTTTGGTCATCGTTCAGAATGCGGGGTACCAATCTGGCATTAAGTGTTTTTTTCCCAAGATCCTCGCGTAGAATCCCATGACAGATAGACTTAGCCAAAAGTCTCACTGTAATTCGGCGACCTTTCTTTAACTGATTCCGCAACTCTTGGATTTTTTCCGCTGTCGGCACATAGGAGGGGGGCCCAGATCTCGGATCATCATCAAAGGATTCTCGCCCGTCAGGAAAACGTGCACACCAATGGAAAACACTACTTCGGGATAATACTGTGTCTCTATACGCTTCTTTTAACATTCTGCAAGTTTCCAACAAAACGGATGCTTACACTCTGCTCTTCCAGGGCTAAGATGAAATGGTACGAGAACGCTTGCCATGACTCCCTTAATGTCCGTCTGCTGCCTGTCGGTACCGATATAAACCGGTTTCCAGCTGTTCGCTGATTGGCCAAGGATTTGCTGTCTTGTGGCATACACGTGATATTTTTATCCCACTACTGTTACGTCAGTTATGCGGTCAGTTCTGGAACTTATTGGACGTAGGTTGTATTAAAACGTTGAATTCCGGCTGCAAATTGGTTTAAGAAAAAAATACCTCAAAAGTTGTTTTTACTAAAAGCCCAGCTTAAAACCAGATTTATATGTTAATATTAATTATGCACTCCCTCTCCTGCACATTGAATGACTATTAAATATTGAATGACGATTAAATGAGTGGTTCCACGACATCATCGGTATAAATTTTATAGTTTTCAATCGAAAAGAAAAAACTAAGTTTGTAAGTTTTGCTGGATCTCATATTATTTGTAAACCCTTACTTCTCAACGAGTTCTAAACAGCCCTAATAAGTCTTCATGTATATTTATCCGTTTTTAATATATGAAAGATATTTTGCACGTCAAAGGTTTGCTTATAAAAAACGCAAAATTTTCAAGGTTCTTCAATTAACTTAGAGCCCTGAAAAGTAATAATAATCAGATACTAGAATGGGATGGGAACAACGATTACGTACATTGCATTTCAAACCTGTTTACTTGTTTGGTGGTCTTGACTAGTTTGTTTGTCAGATGCGCTTCTCTGAAGCACATCTGACAAACTCATAATCAAAAAATACCTTTGAAACCCTCCCATTTCCTTAGCATCACCCGTTTTGAATCTCCTAGTTTTAGAGTGAGAAGTGAGTGTTTCTTCTTGAAATTTCCTTTGCTTTAAGTGGTTTCCGAAGCATCTTTACAGAACAAAAAATGTGTTCTCCGTTACAATTTCGTATAAAATATTGGCTGCTATTCAAAAGTGAGTAAGACCGAGTAAGATCAAATGCAGAAAACACTTTCGCTGAATTTTTTTCTGTGGGATTCAAACCAAACAATCTTGACTTTCTTCAAATATTTGTGTTTATTTGATTAAACGTTCTCAGTGGTTTTTTTTATTCCACTGATATTCGTATTTTCTGTGGTTGAAATTTATTTATATGCTGTTTCTATCAGCAATGGAAGGAAGTCCAACAGCAGGTCTTCAAACTACACGATGGGATATTTTTAAATCACTTTTCATAGAGATTCACATGGCGGAATAACTTTTTAAACATAACTGGAGTTTCTTGCATCGTATTTCTGGCTTCCAAACAGAGCATTTACATGACAAAATACGTTTGACCTATTATTATGTGTTTCCATAGAAAAAAAATTGCAGACGACTTTTGAAATTTTGAGAAACGATTTCGATTTGTCTTCTGAACGTGCACTTAACTAGTTGGAAAATTTGTTCAAACTGATGACAACCTGTCTCGTTATTGCTCCGCTTCCGTCACAGTTATGAAAGAATTTTGCCTGTGACTTGTTTCATTTCCATTTTTGCTAATAGCGCTCGATGGGATATAAATGGCAACTTTTTTGAAGGGTTTTTTTCCATTAAATTTATCTTCTATCTTTTGAGATAGAAAATTGGTGCTACTTATCTTTTACAGAAATTCTGTTATCTTAAAAAGAACGGAACATCTAGAAAATTCATGGACAGCTTTTTGTTTATTTTAAAATGCTATTTGCATCGGCTGATATACATTCGTTTGCTGATTTCTCAATGCACATTGAAACATAAAATTCAAGGGATATGAATTTTTTAGACAAGAATGAACTGAGCACGTTTGCTTTTTAAACAATCGGGATTTAAAACAGGACCACAAATGGCTGAAACAAAGGAATTTATCAAAGACACATATTGGTACAGTGCCATTATTTAATTCAATTTTACTTTTTTTTTTGCAGCATATTGTATTTTTTTCTTTGAAAATGTGCAATTTGCACCTCCTAGATGCGTGATATAAAACTGAAACGTGTGAAAATCCGATTTATTTATTTTGGAGCGCTTCAGTCATATTTGAGAAGAAAATTTCAGTGAAAATACCGATTCGAACTTCAGCTTATAGTCTCATAGAAGCAGCCCCGATTGCCGAAGTGTCAGAGGTGTAGGTTTCTGGCTAGTTGTCAGAGTTGGACTTGAGTTTCGGTACTGGATGAGGTATAGATGGTGAATTTTTGGTCCTCTTGCCTCCCTGAAACCACCAAATATGTTTTAAGAAATTATAAGGCAGAACGAAAATGTTTTACAGTTGTACATTCAGAAGATATTCAGTGCTGAAAGCGTATGCTGGTGCTTTATCTTCAGAGGCATGTGATGGAATAGTCAGTTAGCAGAAAGTTTCAATAACAATGCTTAAAACGGTGTGAGTGGATAAATCATCAGTAACTGATGATGAACTAAGGTTCGGAAACACACTTAAATAAGACAGAAACACTGAAGTAACTTTATAAGTCAAGTCTTCGAAGTCATGAAGTTTATTCTTGGAATCGCATAGCTGAAAAATTAAAAACTAGCGGTAAACACATACTTGGCAGCATGTAATAATAAATTCACTGTTGAAGGTTTGACAGCATAGACTATATAACACATTCGTAGACGAAGTGAACACTGACGTGAGCAAGGAGCCTACTTAGTCGTTTTGAAGTTTCATGGTCCCTGTATGTTATCAGTTAGCATGCCTTGACTGACTTCCACTCATAGCCCTAAAGGAGAAAAACTCATAGGAATTCGGGCGTGATGTTCAGTACAGAAAATATAACCAGAAGGTCTTCTTCTTACAACGATTTTTTATAAGTGAAAAGTCAACAAAAACGGAATTTTCATAAGTGAAAAGTCAACAAAAGCAACCACAATTTTCATACGTGAAAAGTCAACAAAAGCAACCACAATTTTCATAAGTGAAAAGACAACAAAAAACGGAATTCTCATAAGTGAAAAGTCAACAAAAAACAAAATTTCCATAAGTGAAAAGTCAACAAAAAACAAAATTTCCATAAGTGAAAAGTCAACAAAAGCAACCACAATTTTCATAAGTGAAAAGAAAACAAAAAACTGAATTCTCATAAGTGAAAAGTCAACAAAAAACAAAATTTTCATAAGTGAAAAGTCAACAAAAGCAACCACAATTTTCATTAGTGAAAAGTAAAAAAAACACGGAATATTGATAAGGCAGTATACGTCACAAGATATGAAGGCTTACACGCGGTATAAAGATATGTATAACAACAACGATATGAAAATATGAAACAACAAAACAACGATATCAAAATATGAAACAAAGAAACAACGATATCAAAATATGAAACAATAAAACAACGATATCAAATTCTATTCATCTGTATTTATTTATTTATGTATTTATGCATTTTAAGAGATTTTACGTGCTTGTTGATGCAATTCACATATGAATATGAAGAGTCCCCATATTCCTTTCATTTTGCTTTTATTAGCACGTTGTTGTAAGAAGAAGACCATCATCTGACATCGTGGTCTCCTTTAGAAATTGTAGGTCAACCTCTTGAATGTTTACATCTACGTAGAAATTTGTTCTGAAATGCAGAACATTCAGTAACATTTTTAGCACGTCTTTTATGAAAAAAAAAGTACTTTTTTATGTTACCACTTTGTCCTCCGTCCATCCATCTGCCTATGAACACCAGATCTCTGTAATTATTAGACCGATTTGAAAAATTATTCTTGTATAAGCTTGAAATGTAAGAATGTTGATCCTTTCTTTCTGGTTTTTTCACGATGCATTACTTCGCCGCTAGTGGACTAAAATGCAGATGCATTCTAATTCAAAATGTATTCCATATCATAATTCAAATGTATTCCATATGATTGCTTCAGAATATCCGATTGAAAAAATTCTTTCTTTCCATCGATACCATTTCAAACGAAGATTATTTTGGTTTCAGCCCCTTTTTTTAAGTAATATAAAATTTTTTCATTAGGAGCGTAACGGTATGTTGCGATTTCCCCGATATCTCTACTTCTAAAAGTCTCTTTGGGAAAATTCTTTTTCATCCGACAGAGCTCCTGCTGGGAAATGTTCTGCACATAATCTCCAATTTTTGTAAAGAATGGATTTGCAACTAAGAAGCATAAGTGTATATTTCTGTTTCTGATATATTTGCACCAATATCTACGCTTCTGAAAACTCGATTGCAAAAATTCTTTTGTGATCAGATGCCTCTCACAAAGGAAATCCTTTTGAGAATTCCTTCTGTTTCAAATAATGCATAGTTCTTTTTAGTTTTTGTTTTTTGCCACAGGACGTATTTGCATATCTATTTTTGTCAATATCTGTCCTATATAAAAAATTCTTTCTTTGACCTAGAGCGTTTCTTATTCGAACTGTTTCAAATATCATTTCAAAACTTTTAACTCATAATTTTGCCACTCGATGGCGTAAGTTCCTTTTTTTGTTCACAACATATTTGCAGCAAATCAAAGCATCTAAATACCCGATTTAAAACAATTCTTTTTCGGTCAGATACACTAAATACCAAAAAAATGTATGTACGTTTTCTGCCTAAATAATGCAAAATTTCTTCGCAAGGGGCGCAAGTATTAAATTTGTTTTTCTCGATCTCTCTGCTTCTAAAAATCTGATCTAAAAGTACTTTTAATACCGGATACCATTCATCATATATTCGTGAGGTACTCTTTAGTTTGCAGTTCTGGCGCTAGGTGGTGTTAGTATGTAATTATGATTGCAAACCTATCTCCGCATTGAAAAATCCTATCAAATTATTTTTGTACTGTATATCAGTTACAGTAGTAAATACAGGAAATATTATCTTTTTTAAATAACGTACATTTTTCCCGCTAGGGTTTACGCCCCTTGCTGGGAAAATGAAATGCTTTTCTCGCTATTTCTGTTTTCAGAGACGTGTTTGAAAAATTATTTTTTCTTAGCAAAGTTGTTGCTATGAAGAATACTTTTAGCATATTTTCTATTGAAATCGATTATTCAAAATCTTTCCGCCGGGGTGTTAGTGTACATTTCCATTTGAAAGAGTTAATTCGATTCTAAAAGTCCATTAAAAAAATCCTTTTTTAGTAGGATACTTTTCGTTATGAAGAATGCTTTGATCCCATTTTCTTCTTTAAGTAATACAAATCGTTTCCGCTTGTGTTGTAAAGTTATATAATATTTTCCTCTATATCTCTTCTTCTAACAGTTACATTTAAAAAAGCCTTTATCTCTGACATATCTCTCTTCCATTATTAGAATTTTTTTTAGCACAGTTTGTTAATTTTGGTAACATATTGTTCAGCCGCTAAGTGCAAGTAGCTATTTCTATTTCTGGACGTTTTATCGATTGTAGAAATACAGTTAATTGTTTTAACCGGTTTCGTTACTAACCCTGCTCACATTACATATTTTAAAGTATGCTTAGTTTTTCCTAGATTGTGTAAGTGCATTTTCTGTTTTGCTGAATTTTTAGATTTTCTGAAAATCTGCTTTGAAACGTATTTTGCGTTTCATCTTTCTTGTTTACCTCTACAATGCGAGTGGAAAGATAGCTGAAGGCTATTTCAAGTTTTATTATGTTCGCTTCAATATTCTTCCCAACTATGATGATCGCACACATTCCTAATTCTTCTTACCATGTTGAGCAGGAATTTAACAGTTGCGGGATACCTTGACGTCTTTTTAAGGAAGAAAATCAACCTCCCGAATGCTCAGGAACTACACATAATTTTCTTTGTAGATGTAGGAGATTTATTAGTCCTTATCCATACTTTCAAATGGAAAGTATGAAAATGGAATAAATATACGTAACTTTTCCTTGAATGTCTCCTAAATGGGAAGTAGGTGCTTGAATTTCAGATGTAATATACAAAACAACATGTTTGTTTCTATTCAGAGCTGTTTTGATGGAGAGCAGGTTCACCGAATAATATCTACTATACTTATCATCCTCAGTAGCATCGTAAGCGTACTTAATTTTTACGTTATATTTAATGTAATTACTTTTTTATTTATCTGTGAGGAAAGGGAGCTCACAAGCGCTGTTCAAATGCTTTAGAAGCTCCTATCGAATAGACCATTAGTTTACTTGTTTATTGGTAGATAACTTTAAATTACTCATTTTCTTATATGGTAGTCTAGGATTGCGTGTACTCTATGTCTGTAGCGTCTCTGAAAAATGCAATTTGAAGTCCTCTCGAATAGAATAATGAAAAGGCTGGATAAAAGCAAAATATCTTTTACTCCTTTTAGAAAATGGTTTGTTTCGTTTTTTTCTAATCGAGTTACAAAATAAAGGAGAAGAATATTTTCTCTGTCACTTACAAAAAAGAAGATAAAAAGTCGAACGTCGTGTGCCCTCTTGGTTCGGGCGAACGAACTGTTAATGGCATTACCAAGAATCCGACGGTGGTGGACTGTTTTTATGGCATTTGTCTCATCCACCCCATGTGTCAACGTCTGCAAAACTCCCACCAGGTGAAATTGGCGATAAGAAAAAATCGCAGCCCGTGGGTGTGTGCAGAGGCGAACCACTCCAGCCCACTCCCTCTATCGTCATCAAAAGACGCGTGGGATTGTGTCCACCAATGTATAGCTAAACAGGAAGATTTTTTATTTTCGACTCCGCATTTATACCATAAAACGAAACATATTAATCGTGTCTTACCATCATTTGGACAACTGAACCTTCAGAGTTTCGAAAATGACAATATATCATGGGACACAACGATATTAGGCTTTTATACGTAAATATATTCAAACCTATCTATAATCCAAGGTTAATAGAGTCTACTAACCTTGTCTATAATCTACAACGAACCGTGCTTATCCCTTTCTCCACTGGCCCCAACAAAACACCGATGGAAACAATATTTGTTAAGCCGGTTTTTGATGATCTCGTCTATTACGAGCACCTGATTATTCATCTCGTACTGAATGAGTAATTATACCCCGTTTGTAGTGATCTCGGTCGCAGTGTTTCACGGGAAAACGATGAGTCAGATAGCTAACGAAAGTTGAAGAGCCTCATATTACCTGTCTTCCTTCACGGTCATGAAGGGAAGACCGTTAGTAGTGGACGACGAAGTAGTATAAACAACAAAGTTAAAGATAATAAGAAGAGGCTGGAGTAGCACGGAAGGACGTAGAGGTAACGTGACGTTCTGTAACGTACTAGGAGATGTGACGTACCTGCCAGAAGGACGCACACGACATAAAGGCAGATAGGAATCAGAATCAACGTCCGCGTAGCTCAATTGGTAGAGCAACTTATTCCGGAATGAGGGGACCCGGGTTCGAATCCTGGCGCGGATAAAAATGACGGAGAAATTTACTTCGTTATAATGGCGCCCGAACTATCCGGATGACCCGACCGTTCAAAATCTCGCAATGGTGTGATGTTATTTCCACACCGCGAGATAGGAAAAATAAGAGAATCCCTTCTCCAGCACTTCGAAAAAAAATAAATAAATAAATAAATAAAAATGAAGGGGAGATGATGTAACGTACTAGGAGATGTGACGTACCTGCCAGAAGGAAGCACACGACATAAAGGCAGATAGGAATCAGAATCAACGTCCGCGTAGCTCAATTGGTAGAGTGACTTATTCCGGAATGAGGGGATCCGGGTTCGAATCCTGGCGTGGACAGAAATGACGGAGAAATTTACTTCGTTATAATGGCGCCCGAACTATCCGGATGACCCGACCGTTCAAAATCTCGCATTGGTGTGATGTTATTTCCACACTGCGAGATAGGAAAAATCAGAGAATCCCTTCTCCAGCACTTCGAAAAAAAAAAAAACAATAAATAAATAAATAAAAATGAAGGGGAGATGATGTAACGTACTAGGAGATGTGACGTACCTGCCAGAAGGACGCGCAGGACATAAAGGCAGATAGGAATCAGAATAAAACGTCCGCGTAGCTCAATTGGTAGAGTGACTTATTCCGGAATGAGGAGATCCGGGTTCGAATCCTGGCGTGGACAGAAATGACGGAGAAATTTACTTCGTTATAATGGCGCCCGAACTATCCGGATGACCCGACCGTTCAAAATCTCGCATTGGTGTGATGTTATTTCCACACCGCGAGATAGGAAAAATCAGAGAATTCCTTCTCCAGCACTTCAAAAAAAAAAAAAAAAAAAAAAAAAAAAAAAAAGGGGGGGAGATGATGTAACGTACTAGGAGATGTGACGTACCTGCCAGAAGGACGCACACGACATAAAGGCAGATAGGAATCAGAATCAACGTCCGCGTTGCTCAATTGGTAGAGCAACTTATTCCGGAATGAGGGGACCCGGATTCGAATCCTGGCGCGGATAAAAATGACGGAGAAATTTACTTCGTTATAGTTCTAGCTTCAGTTGCGAATGTCCAACCAATGGGGCTGATGCAGGTAAAAGTTCATTAGTACAGAAACTGAGATTTAAAAAGCCAGGTTTTCATTGGGTATGCACAGCTGAACTAGTTTGATTCAAATTGTGATGAATGTCCACAAACAGGTGGAAAGCATGTTCCCTAGAAGACAAAGCAAATGTTAATTGAGAAATCGAAAATTTTGTAGCTGTATAATATGAGTTGTGACCGTTTTATGCCGAAATTGACAGGAAACATAATATGAAAGGAATAAAAAGCGTAATTTCTGCCTATGAGAAAATTTTCTCTTGGAAAAAGGGTAAAAATTCACAAGAGAAAAGGGACATTGATTTGGATTTTTTATGCAAGGAAGAAGAAACCATACAATGACTCAAGCAAAGACCGAGGAATTTGCAGCGGGAAAGAAAAAGAATATTCTGTTTCTGACTTTATTTGCTCGAATGAGTGCCTGAAAAGATAAAACAAGATGAAATAACATTATTTGAAGGGAAACTCAAAGTTGAATCTGCACATGACTCTGAGGAAGTATTTTTAATTGAAAAGAAAACGTGGCCCAACCTTTTCAGTCAGTAGAGGCAAAAGATATGCTTAAGCTGAGTTGTTTTATAAAGCGAACCTCGATAGCAGTCTCAGTTTTAGGCGGGAGCTCGCCAAAGATAGGATAACTGCTTACGTATGTTCTTACACAGACGTAACTGAAAAAAGAGAGCTCCTTATGGTAAGGAAAATCCAGATTTTTTTTTTATTTTTAGATTAAAGGTTTAACAACCACCGTGAACAACTCAATGGGCTATAAGCAGCCGCCCGTTCCTAATTTAGGGCCACTGGTTCCAGGGATGGAAAAGAGCCAGTGCCGTAAGAAAAACACAACATCCATGCCTCACCGGGATTCGAACCTACACCCTTCTGGGACGAATGATCAGAAGCCATCGCTTAGACTACTGCACCACCGGGTCGACAATCCCAGGAGCCTAGGTGTTTTAAAAACATAAAGCGTCCTCTTGCTCGGCATACCAGAAATAAAAATCATTCATGATTTATTTTCGAAGAAAAACGTCACAGGAAAGGCACAGAACTTTTCCGACAAAACCGGAAAATCCTTCTTCTACTAACAAGCTGCCCTTCTTACCCTTATTTTGCAAATGTGATAAATATTTAATCAGAACTCTTCTCTGCGAAAAGTACTTCAGTACTCCAGCCCATGGACATATGGATGAACTGATGAAGAACATATCTACTTTAAAAAGCTTTTGCTAATTCACTTTACATCCCGACGGAAAAATAAATTTGATTCGTCGAATTGACCTTACAGCCGCCCCAGTGGCGCAGTGGTCTGACCTCTGCCCGCTGGTTCCAGGGTCACAGATGGTCCGAGTCTGAATCTCGTGTGAAGCGTGAATGGATTATTTGTCTTCGGCACTCATTCTCTTCCTTACCTGGAACTAGTAGCCCAAATAAGAAAGGGTAACTGTTGAGTTGCTCACGATGGTCGTTAAACCTACAATATCTATATCTATCTATCTATCTATCTATCTATGTGTGTGTGTGTGTGTGTGTGTGCATCATCATCATGGTCAACCATTATCAATCCACTGCTAAATGGAGGTCTCCCCAAGTTTCTTCCACAACTGTCTGTCTTGAGCCATTCTTATGTTACTCCGGTATGTTGAGGAATTTCATCCATCCATCTCCCGTGTGGTCTTCTTTTGGGTCTTGTCCTCTCCCTTGGAATCCGGTCTAAAATTTCGGTTGTTAACCTGTGGTCCGTTCTTCTGGCAACATATCCCGCCCATCGCCATTTCAGGGATTTTACTCTGATAATGACGTCTTTCACTCTTGTCCTTTTCCTTATCCACGAGTTTCTCTTCTTATATTTCCTGGTTACATCAAGTATGCATCTCTCCATGCTGCTTTTAGTTGTCTGCAGCCTTTGTACGACGTATCTCTTTTTTATTTAAAGTCCATGTCTCTGCTTCATACGCAAAAACTGGAAGGATGCATTGATTAAATCATTTTCTTTTAAGACAATAATGGCTTATTGCTCTTGAAAATTGTACTATTTCTTCCAAATGCTCTCCAGCCAAGTTTAATGCGCCGATTAATTTCCTCGTCAGTGTGACTCTCGCTTGATGTCTGCTATCCAAGGTGGATGCAGGTATCGGTTATCTCCAACTGTTCTCCATCAATTGATAAATCTTCATTTCTTGTAAAAGAAATGAAGATTTATCAATTGACGGAGAACAGCTGGATATCACTTTTGTCTTCTAAAAGTTCAGTTTTAATCCAACGTCTTTACTCTTTTCATTAAGTTCCTGGATCATACTCTGCAGCTCTGAAGGGGTAGTTGAAAAAATGATTACGTCATCAGCAAAACGAAGGTGAGTTAAATAATCTCCATTAACCTTTATTCCTTTGTTTGCCCTGTTCAATGATTGAAAGACACTTTGCAATGTGGCATTGAAGAGTTTGAGAGAAATGGTGTCACCTTATCTCACTCCCTTTCCAATTTTTATCTGTATCCTCAAATAGCCAAACCTTTGTACTTGCATTTTCATAGATGTTATTAATAATGCTAATGTAAGCATTTTCAATACCGCAAGATTTCAAAACTATTGTAACTGCTCTCGCTTGATGTTGTCTGCAGCCTTTGTACGACGGAATCAAAATGATTCCGTCGTACAAAGGCTGCCTTTAACGGAATCAAAATGAAAGAACGAAGGACTACGAACTCCCATGCATCATGGCAGTTCATAGTCCTTCGTTCTTTCAGGTAGTTCTCTCAGTACATGAATATGATCTATCGTGCTGTAGCCATTCCTGAATCCAGCTTATTCTCTCGGTTGAGTCATGTCCAGTGTTACCTTCAAGCGATGTGAAAAAACTTTTGTGAAGATTTTATAAACCACTGAAACGAGGCTGATGGATCTGTAGTTCCTCGGATCCTCAATGCCACATTTTCTATGTGGCAGGATCATTGTAACATTGTTCCAATACTCAGGAATCCTTCCTTCATTGAGACATCTAGTGAAAACTTGGGCGAGTGTAGTTTCTATTTCTCCGCTTGCCTCATGCACAATGTCCACGGTAATTCCATCTTCTCCTGGAGCTCTTCCCAGTTTCATGTTCTTAATTTCATCCACAACTTCTGCCGGGAGGACAGGAGAAACTTTGGTACTGGCATCTTTCTTAATGACTGGAATCAGTGTACCATCTCTTTCATATAGTTCTGTGCAGAAATCTTTCACATTTGTCAAAGTTTCACCTCTATTTCTCGTTACAAAGCCATCTTCTTTTCTCAATGCCATAATCTGTTTTCTTCCCTTACTGAGATGTACCTTTGCTTTCTTCAGGCTTTGATGATTTTCAATTGCTTTTCTCACTAGTACACAATTGAATTTCCTTATGTCTTCAGTGGTATTATTCCGAATTGTCTTGCGTAACTCTATCTATATTCTACTTTGGAAGTTAGATTTTATTTATCTGTCCTCATCTCCCTTCTCTTTTGCATTAGCATTTTTGTTTTTCCTGATATTTTCTTCATATGCAACTTGTTCTTAGTACCACCTATTTTTGTTGATGTTTCCATAAGAGCCTTGGTTAGTTTTCTGTTAACTTCAGAGCTGCCCACGTCTTCCGATGATATACTTTCTAGAACAGAGAAACGGTTCTTCAGTTCCAACTTGAAGGTATTAGGGCGAATGTACTAGTGAATGACCGGATCCAGTAAATGGCCAATTTCCACTTAAAACGTTTAAAATAAGCTTCACAGGCCTGTTAGTCAATGAAGTTGCACAAATAAGAGAAGCAGCGAAGTCTCTCGTAAGGCTTGTGATTAGCTGACCATAATTACGTGATACCAAATCCAAGATGGTGGTATCAATATGGGTGCAGTGAGATTGTTTGTTCTGTTCAAACTCCACAACAAGGTAAGCCTTGTGCAATTAATCATGTAGTAATATAATGTCACATATTATAGTAGTACCTTCTTACTTTTATTATAATCGTTGTGGAACTTAAAAGTGATAAATTTATTTTTCATAGAAAGAAAACGTATATAACCTGAAATGCATGCAGTAGTAGTGGTTTTCACATACTGGAGCAATTTCCTGGTATGGTACCAGTGAATGACCATTTCGGTCATACACTGGTGTTAGAAAAGATTCTGTCTCGTGCTCTGTTACCAAGTATAATAGCCACCTTATAAATAATGCTTTTTTTTGTACCACTGAATCACCTAAAAGGGTATTGAATTGTGCGTCGGTCATTTACTGGGTGACAGTAGTCATTTATTGGTTATACACTAATTACTGGATATGAAGAAACTTTAGGTTAACATTATTCATCTCGTTTATATAGATTATATTCCAACATGGAAGATTATGCAGACGGGAAGAAAAGGTCATACTCTCTCTTCCTCTATACACAAGATGATTTGTCTGAAGCTATAGCGGCACTACGAAGTAGCACCACGAGTGCCAATAAAGCTAGTAAAGCTTCCAATATTTCTCAAGGAGCTCTCATAAATAAACTGCATGATAAGGTGCCCATGGAGAGGAACATGTGGCCATCTTCAACTCTGACGAAAGAAGAAGACCACTGGGTAAAGTGGAAAATTGGGAAAGCCAAGCTAAGTTTCCCTATGCATCCTGATGAGGTGAATGAGGCCGTCCGAAAGGTTATAGTAGAAACTCAACGAAGTAATCCATTTCAAAACAATCGGCCAGGAAGGAAATGGCTAGAGTTATTCCTGGAGCGAAATCCTGCTGTAGCTAGAAGAAATACATAAATAATATCGGAAGCGCGGGAGAAATGATACGGGAGTGGTTTAAGGAACTAAGTGGTTGTTTGGAAGAAGTAGGAGCTAATGATTTGCTTGAACATCCAAGCCGCATATTTAATGCAGATGAGACAGAGATGGAATTTTGTCCTAAAACAGGCAAACTTCTAGGGCCAAAGTTGTATAGGAATTTCTATGATATAGCACCTGGTCAAGAGAAAAAATGCATCACAGTACTCTGTAATTATTCAGCAAATGGTTCGACGGTAGATCCAATGATTGTTTATCCTTACCAGAGGGCTCCTAGAGATGTTGCAGAATCTGTCCCAGACGGATATGCAGTTTGGAGAATCGAATCTGGATGGATGATAGGTGCAAAATTTTTCGAATGTATTGCAAATGTGTTTTATCCATGACTTACTGCTAAACAAATTGAGTTCCCCTCACTTTTGCTTCTAGATGGACATAAGTCCCATATAAATGAGGAGCTGTACAAATTATCTGTAGAAAAGTAAATTATAATACCAAAGCAACGCATATCGACCAAACGCAACGCTTATTCTACAGCCTGGTGATGTAGCAATTTTTCGACCTCTGAAGAACGAGTGGAGAAACGTTATCAGGAAGCACAAACAAGAAACTTCAAGACCAGTTTCAAAAGTTAAGTTTGCTGTTTTGTTCAGCGAAGCTTATCAGAAAACATTGAAAGCTGATACCATCAAGATAGGTTCTGAAGTGCGTGGATTATTCCTTTTCGATCCTGATCGGGTCGACTATATTAAATGCATTTCAACTAGACGAAAGGAGTTATTCAGTCAAGGACAAGACTCCAATAGACATGGAAATACAGAAGAATGCATTTTTGCAATCAGGGTGATAGAGAAGGAGATACCTCTAGATATTCTGGAGTCCTTTAGAGTTGCAGATTCAACCAGAATGGAACCAGTAACTGAAAAAGTATTGTTTTCTCTGTGGAAGACAATAAAATCCGAAATTCACGTTAACAGTTCTCAGCATGTCCTAAGCATGACAACAGACAGACCAGTCAACATTTCTGCTTCAACAGAAGATAATATCTATCAAGAAAGTATTATTGTACAGGATAGTGAAAACAATGGGAATCAAATTAGTATGTATCAGATGATATCCCCATTGCAGTTCTTCGTGAGTCTGATAATTATACTAATGTACCTCCCGGACCATCTACAAGCATTGCCGCTATTCCACATACATCATTTCGATCAAAAGATGTCACTAATGTTTGGAGTAATCACTTGCACTGGTCAAAACATGGAAATGAAGAAGATATTGGAAAGAAGAAAAGAAAAACTGAAAAAATTCCTTTTGCTGTAACTTCGGAAAAATGGCCGAGATACTATGACAAGAAATCAAGAGAAAAGGAAGAGAAAGAAAGTGAAAAGCAAACAATGTAAAGGAGAAAGAGAGGAAAACAAAAAACAAATGAATCCTAAGAAAAAAATATAAGAAAACGCAAAGATTAGGAGAGTGAAACTGAGACAGATTCAGATGCAATGTCACTTGCTTCTGATATAGACCTGATTTTGAGCTGTTTGCAACTCGCTCTGCCAGAAGTGATGTCCATAACATTGATTTCAATGAAAATGATTATGTTATTGTAAAATATGAGGGGAAATATTATCTAGGAATAGTGGTGACAAAAGATAATACTGAATCCGAAGTAAAAGTAATGGCAAAGGCCAACCAAGACAAATGGAAATAGCCAAAAAAAGTTGATCAAATATGGTACGGCCATAGCGATTTAATAGCATGCATTAAAGAGCCTGAGTCAGTTTCAAAAGGGTCATGTGTTTTCAAAGTTCCTGAAATGGATAATTACTGATGTAGCCTGAAATAATATGTATCCTGCTTATTATGAACTTTACCTAATTCCGAAATATAATTATATTTGTTATTAATTCCAAGTTCCTGATAGAGTATACAGGATATGCTGCTGGCAGTTTTGCTTAAATGTTAATAAAATATATTCGTTTTAAATCTGTATCAAACTTAGTTTTTGTTTATAGGTAGTCTGATTTTCCTTTTTCCCAAGTTGATCCTTCTAAATTTAATTTGAAGAAATTTTTCTGAGGCTGACTTTATAGGAAACTCGTGTTAAAGGACAAGAAAATTCCAATTTCCATTGGTTTAAAGAACACCTTTCAATAATTTCTGCCTGCGGTCATTTATTGGTGCCAGAGTAGTCAATCACTGGAAAGCAATTTTCATTCTCTGGGGTTCAAGGTAAGAGAAAGTTGTCTTCTTCATTCTGACTTTCTCCGTACTGCTAGAAAGAAACCAACATGTTAGTAGTATTCTATTACTCTTCTAGATGATTTTTACAGAAAGTTCTATTTGACTGTGATTGAATTTCATACAGCAATCAGGAAATATTCATATTGTGACTCTTAACTGGTCATTTACTAGAACACTCACGCTATCACGATTTTTAAGGTTGGCCATGTCAATACATTTTGTTTGATTTATGAGCTTACCACGTTTCAGTTCAGTGTTGAGGTGCGTCTTACATCTCAACATTCTATGGTCACTACCTGTGCTGAACTTGTTTGATGAAGAATTTATTGTAACACATAATAAAATCAATTTCACTTATCGTCCTATTGAGATGTCTCCGTGTCCATTTCCCATGTGGCTTTTTCTTGAAAAAGGAGTTCACGATGAAAAACCTTTCTCCCTCTGCAAACTCTGCGAGAGTATTTCCACGATGGTTTCTGTTGCCATGACCGAATTTACCTACCGAAATTTCATTCTGTTACTGTTACTCTATTTTCGCATTAAAATCTCTCATAATGATATTCAAGTGCTGCTTGCCTTTGTTATTTAGATGCCGAATTTCCTCGTAAAATTCTTCAATTTCTTCCTCAGGGTGACTTGTAGTGGGTGCATAAGATTGAATAATCTGAGTCTGGTATCGTTTTGAAAGTTATATAGCGAGTCGCGCAGCTCTGTCCGAGGAACTTTCAACTTCTAGAACCTTATTCTTCAGTTTCATGTTTATTATAAATTCAACACCACTAGTTCTGCCATTATCTGTCCCACGATATTAGAAGAGATGTCCACTTTTCAGTTCAATGAGATCTCCTTTCCTCACTTAGCCCGACGATTTCTCACTCAATCCTTTGTAGTTCCTCCTCTAATTCAAGAAACCTTGAATCAGAAGATCGGGAACGTCCATTAAACGTAGCAAAGGTCAGCATCAGATGGCAGCCTAGCCGGTCCTCCGGTGATTCTTAGCACCCTCTGGCTTCATGTCGCACTAGCCGCTGCCTTGGTCTGGTACATTCCAGCTGCCGGCGACTGAGGGCTAAGTTTTCAGTTTCTAAATCATCTTGGGGGGGGGGGGGGCATTACTCACCACACTGGCCAAGCGGTTTGGTTAGGTTAGTGTGAGATAGCATTTCCTCTCATTTCCGTGGTATAGTTATACCGCTATGTATCGGTCGTCAGCGCCCCTTTAGTGGGAAAAGGATGCACCACGAGAAAGCGGGGTTGATATTTGTCAAGGAGAGGCTATGATATGTTACGCATCCTTGACCTTGCATCCCATATATATTTATAATTTAATAAAAAAACCCTACCTTCCGAAAATCAAACGAAATAACCAACCTACAAACTTAAAATAAAATGGATAAAAACCACACACAAAAAAAAAAAAAGCCGTAATCAACAGGGAAGTGTCGGCTTTATGGATGGCTTTTCATAATCGTAAACAGGAGGCAATAACCTAAGCCTGACGATACACTCCCTAAGCCAACCCATGAACATAAATGAGAAATAATAAACAAACCAACCTAAAACACGTACATGAAATTACAACACCCAAAAGAAAACCACGCACCTCGATCACCAAACTAACCACTTGAACATATACACAAGACGACCCCACCGAAAAGAAGACCACCAAGCACGACCTGAAACAAAGAAACAAAATAACCTGTTGATGACGAAACAAATGTTTAAAGGAGAATGCCACCGGCAACCTACTAAATTTCGAACCTTCAAGTAATTTACGTAACATACTGACAAGAAATCTAAAATAGAAATTTAATTATTTCACAGTTTTTTCATTTTGTCTCAATTTGTAACAACAGGCATGATCTTATTGCTCTTATCAGTGAATTCCTGATACAGCTTCAGACAAACGGATATCCAAGGAGATTCGTTGTTATTATGTTACGTAAATTACTTGAGGGTCCGAAGTTTAGTAGGTTGCAGGTGGCATTCTTTGTAAACATTTGTTTCGTCATCAATAGGTTATTTTGTGTCTTTGCTTCCGCTCATGCTTGGTGGTCTTCTTCTCGGTGGGGTCGTCTTGTGTATATGTTAAGTGGTTAGTTTCGTGATCGAGGTGCGTGGTGTTCATTTTGGTGTTGTAACTTCTTTTTAGTGCTGTAATTTCAGGTACGTATTTTAGGTTGATTTGTTTATTATTTCTCATTTATGTTCATGGGTTGGCTTGGGGAGTGTATTGTCAGGTTTAGGTTATTGCTTCCTGTTTACGATTATGAAAAGCCAACCATAAAGCTGACACTCCCTGATGATTACAGCTTTTTTGTGGTTTTTATCCATTTCATTTTAAGTTTGAAGGTTGGTTATTTCGTTTGATTCTCGGGAGTAGGGTTTTTTTTTGTTAAATTATAAATATTTTGTGGTATCTAAGGTTTGCTGCAGTGCGCAACTTTGATTACTTCACATTTTTGTTTCATTTTTGGATTTTTTAAATTTTGAATGTTTCACATTATTGCTTTGTGTGTCATATTATTGTAACCACCAGCTAACACCCAGGGTGACCGTCGTGTGCAGTGCGGACAACAGCTAGACGAGCTGGGCTGGGAATGACTCAATAAGATGCTGGACGGTGTTCAAAATATGTGGAGGTGGCGCAGTGGTCTAAGCGATGGCTTCTGGTCATTCGTCCGGGAGGGGCCCGGGTTCAAATCCTGGTGAGGCATAAATGTCGTGTTTGTCTTACGGCACTGGCTATCTCCCTTCCCATCCGCCCCAGGGCAAAACAATTAGTATGTATGGGTGTGCGTGGTCTGCAATGATGGATTCATAACGAATTCGGTCAATAGTGCCTTCCACAGGTATGAGTGGACCTAGGGAATGCCATGAAATTATGCCCACACCAGCTTGTGTTCTTCCAGCAATGGTGGAAGAGTGTTTGTTCTCTGATGTTTTCCGCATTATACGCCAGTGTCCATCAGTTCGATGAAGCAGAAAACGTGACTCATTGGAGAAGGCAATCCTTTTCCAATCAGCGGAAGTGCAATTCCAATTCTGTCGTGCAAATGTTAGTCTTTTCTACCGATGCATCTTCGTTAGCATAGGTGCAGTAGCCATCCGTCTGCATCGGAGCCCCATACGTAGCAGGGTTCGCTGAACTGCCGTTTTAGATACACTTCCAGTAGCCCACTGGTTCATTCGGCCAGTGAGTTGCTCCACTGTAGCATGTCGATCAGCCCTCACGCACCTTCGCAGCCGACGTTCACCTCTCACATCAATGGCATGTGGTGCTCCGCAGTTTCCACATCGCTTATTCGCAATAGCGCCATTTATTCAATCACGATACACTTGAACCACAGCAGCACGCGAACAGTTCACAAACTGCACTGTTTCGGAAATACTGGCACCCTTGTCCCGAAATCGGATAATCACCCCTTTTTGCAAATCTGATAAATTGCTCCTTTTATCCATGACAGCAACGAGTGGTATGCTTTCAGGATCATGATCATATGTAGAGGATTTTAGGAAGGGAGTGTCTGACCCCAGGTCTTAAACAACCCTTACAAATAAGAAGCTAGGAGATTTGGGCTAGAGTGCCCGATAGGAAAGTGACACGGAAGCGAAGTAGAAAGGGGTAGGAAGACGCCCTTATTTATTACCGGGAGGGCCAGTACCCGGGGTCCGACGGCTAAACGTGCCCATCCGACGCACGGCGGATGTTTAGCATATCGAACATTCGTACCTGCCTGGGATCGAACCTGAGGTCCTTTCCGCGGCAGTAACGAACGTTGCCCACTAGGCCATCCGCGGCCCAAGGTATGCTTTCAGAATGCCTACAGCACACCTTATATATCCTCCAAGCCAGCTCACGACACATGCCTTCTTTCATTGGCTACGCGCTGTTGATGTCTAAAGTAGGAGGTGGTCACAATAATATGACTCGACTGTGTATAATGTAATGAGTAGGTGTTTTCAGAATACGCCATTTTAACTCAACTTTGTGTATCCGACATTTACAGTTAATGAAAATCAGCTTATAGCTTCAAGTAAGAACTTAATGCATATACAAGAGGTTGTTGATATATAATATATATTTCTTAAAAATGAAAACTCGTCTACTTCCGTCACTTGAGGTTTTGTTACTGTTTTTTCGTAAAACAGCATATCAAACTGGAATCAGCTGCTGTAGTGTATAAATACATACTCAAACTTTGCTAGAACAATCATTTTATGGGAACATTTTCTCCAAAAATCGCCATGCACACGATAAGAAATTTTAACTAATGTATCCTTACGTGCTGTAGATGCTGTTAACTTCAGTTTATTTTCAATGTTTATTCATTTATTAAATTTTTTATGAGACTTCTTTCCAGAATTTCATAAACTATGCAAACAGGAATATTTTACTAATAGGAGTGATTGAACATAAACTCTTGATTTTTGAAGCAATATATTTTTTTTTTGTTCTTTGCCGAAATATATGCTCTTAGATATACAGTGGTATCGATCAAAAAATGTCGCGCTTTTTTTGCTATGACTTAGGATGTGGCACTTAAGTAGAAGAATCGAATCCTTAAGTTTTAAGACTTTCCTTTTAGAAAATATCCCAGTCACGCTTTAGCCATTAAAATGTGAAAGATTTCGAGAACGGTGCATAGATTGAAAGTCTCGAGGACCCTGTTCATACTCCATTAAGTCTTCAACTGTGGCGAAATGTTTTTGTCGGTGGCTACAGATTATATTACTCTTTATTTCCTTGTATCCACATCCTGAATTAGGGCATCTATTAAAAATGAGGGTAACGGGAAACTGCTCGGAGAACGCTATTTGTGTGATATTATCGCATCGTGACGGAAGATGGTAAAGGTACTATGTCATCAAGGTGATCATTGAACCCTATTTGGCCTCCCCAAAAAGTCAAGGTCGTTTTCTGAGGAATGCGCTGTCGCGTGCTTGGGAAATGCAAGAGTAACGAATGTGGAAAACAGTCGCAGGGACGTAATGTTATCTATTATCCCAGGTATGGAAGGGAAAAATTATTACGTGTTGAACCATTATTCAATAGGACTATGATATGATCCTAGAATCTACTCGTGTAGACCTGCATTTCATTTTTTGTCTTTCAAGGACGGCCTTAAAGAATCAAACAGATTGGAATGTGGCAGGATCACAAGCGACTTATGAAGACATTTAAGTAATACGTCAGGAACAGTTGTCTTGTTTTTTTTTTTTTTTTTTTGATTGGAGGTTTAACGACCGCCGTGAGCAACTCAATGGGCTATAAGCAGTCGCCCGTCCCTAATTTAGGGTCACTGGTTCCAGGGAAGGGAGAGAGCCAGTGCCGTAAGACAAACACAACATCCATGCCTGACCGGGATTCGAACCCGGACCCCTTATGGACGAATGATCAGAGGCCAATGCCTTAGACCACTGCGCCACCGGGGCGGCCAGTTGTCTTGTGATTGCGCTATAAAATTTAAATAGTCTATGGGATGAGGTTCTGTCCAATCAGCAAGGATTTGGCGCTGTCCACCTTAGCGTGAATATAAGTAGACTTACTGCCGCACAGCCATGTTTGATGACGCGGATTTATTGTTATCATAATCTCGAGTTTTCGATATGTCTATTCCAAACTGTTAGACTTTTTGTATCAGACTTTTAAGTCTTGATTTATTTCTCTCTGCCTATCTGTCTCTGTTTTCCTGTCTGACTGTCACTCTGTCAGTCCGTATCCTCGTTCCTTTACCTGTCTCCGTATTTTCTTCTTTGCTTCAGTTCTATTTCTTTTGCTTTGCTCTGCATTTTCTGCTCCTTTCTCTGTACCTTTCTCTCTCTCTCTCTCTCTCTCTCTCTCTGTGTGTGTGTGTGTGTGTGTGATGTTTATCTACTCTGTCTGTCAGTTCGTCTCTGCTCTTATGTTTTAACATTTACTACAGTATTTTTATCTCCCGGTATTCCTGCTTTTCTCGCTTATTTTTACGGTTAATTTTTGTCTTTAACTCTCAGAATGTTTCTCTTTCTTCCATTTCTTCTCACTGTGTCTTTAGAATGATATTCCAATACTTGCGCTATTCAATACCCTAACACAAAAATGTGCGAAAAACCTGGTTTTCAAAAAATGCTCTATAAGTTGCTGTTGTCCCTCCACTCCCTTTCCGCTCCATGAGGATGTAGTTGGGTGTCCAGCAGCCAGAAGACGAGCAATAAGTCATCACAGCATATGCATCAGTCATATTGCCCTGTCTGTGTACATACACACGTTTCCTCTTATTTGCGACAGCGTATATGTATAAATTGTATATGCTCCTCAGGGCGACTTCTTTGCAACGTACAGTATTCTTCACCATTTACTGATTTATGTTTCAGGGACGTGGCTGAACACCAAATAGACGATATCGACGTATTAAAGGTACCTTTGCTCTGTTCTAACTGAACGGTTCGACACTGTTTGTGTCACATTCAGATTTGAAAACGACCCCTCGATCCAAGATCCACTGTCATCAAGTCAAGATTTCTTTTCTGGTCAAACAAGTTGAGACAAGAATTTCCCGATCTATTTTGACTTTTTTTTTTAATATATTTCGTATTTTTTGTGCAGATAGGAAGCAAAGCTGCTCATAATTATTTGCACATGACTGTTCTGTTCTGTACTCTCTCTCCTCCTTCTTCCCCCTTCTCTCACTGGTTTCAAGTGAGCCTCTCTCTCTCTCCTGCATGAAATACAACGACTCTCGTGTTTTTTTCTTTCTGTTACATTTGCTTTTGTCAGATAACATCATGCCAACGCCATTCCATCTACTCAGGAAAAAATAAGTCTATGCATTTTGATATTTAACGTTGCATTTAAACGAGTTGCAAACAAAGAATCCCACTATGTGGTTTTTTGAGATATTCGGCAATTTACTTATTTATTTATTTTGAACGACTATAATTTATTACTTTGGTGATCACATTCCTATTACTTGAATAGTTCCGTATCTAGGAAGGAAGCTGGTATATACATAACCTCTTGCGAAATAACATATTTTTTATGCAATAAAAGTGCCCCAAAATATATCGTAAATGAATAGCATAATCACTTTGCCATGCTAACCCAGTAAGGCAGTCCCCAGAAAGTTACCATTCAAATGTTATTTAGTTTATGCTAACTATACTTTAAAATAGCCAAGTCCGGATAATCAAAGTAGCTTAAATCATGAGTCTTTCTATTATGGAAGTTGTCTACGCTTCGTACACGTCTGAACACCTTGCAGTGTAAGCTGTTAACAAAACCACCAGAACATCCTCACCGACGTACGATAGTTGCGTACGTAAGTGAGGATGGCAAGTATCTGATTGTTATTGGGTGTTCCTAATAATTTGCTAATTCAATGTATATATCTGAATTTTTGCTTTTCCTTTTTTCGGCTCCTTTTCTCATGCACATTATGTTACTCCTTAATTTTATTTTCTCTGGACGCCACATCAGAAACTCCAAGTTTCCCCGTTCGTTTCGACAACAACTGGCAGCTAGTCAGTTTAAACGTAAAACGTGATAGTCTGTGTGTGAAGAGAGAGGGCAACAATATATAGTCTGTAAAAGGTGTACAAACAACGGTATAACATTTCAAAAGGAATGTGTCTGTTATTATAAAATGAGCCATTTTATCCTGCTGTTATAAGAATGCGCCTGTCATTAGTTCAGTTAATCATACAGTTCAAGTTGTTTTCGGCTAGAATATTCCAAGTTGTGTTTGATAACTGGGCTTGTAAGCTTCGAGGAGGGACAAATAAAGAGTGGTAGTCATTTACTTAGCATTTTCTCTAAGCCTTTGGCCGTTAGTGTGTTTTGTTTTAGTATTACTATATCGAATTCAGTGACTGTTTAACAACAAGAAAATAACAAGAAAATGCATTAAAGCATTATAATAGACCTTCCTTCTTTGATGATGAATGCAGTCTGTTACAACGCAGGAGAACGTTTTCCAGTTACCTTGAATTTCTGCCGGCCTGCTTGCGCCTGCAGAAATTGAAGGAACTGAAAATAAAAGACTACCCTAAAGGAAACGGCCGAAATTTTACCGTTTTAAAAATTTTGTGGTAAGGTCAGCCAATTTAATTAGATTATACTTAGAAGGGGGCATGTGAAGAACTTTGAGTCCACTTTCAACCAAATGTAACCAACTGCTGTTTTTTATTTTTCTCTGATCCTGTTGTACTTTAACTGTAAGAGGTTGGCTGATTTTTAAACTTCCATTCTTCATGGAGCCCTACCAGCGCACTTATAGTTGGATCCTTGACGTGTCCGGATATAAATGGCGGAGAACTATATGTAGTTCCTTCGATGTAACTTTAAAACCTGTTGAGGTGTGCAACTTTTTGACTAGGTGCAAATACGAGCGTCTCTTTCTCTCTCTTGTCCCTCTGTCTCTCTCTCTCTCTCTCTCTCTCTCTCTCTTCCTTTTTCTTTTCCTTCTTTTTTTAGCCTAACAGCTCTGGTAAGCGTCAAGTAGTGATAGAGACATTCATCTAAACTTTAGGGAAAGACTTTGGCAGGAATTAAAACAGAACGACAGGGAGCAGGAATCGGAAAGCAAATGGAACACTTGTCCCATTATAAAAAAGAGATGAGAATTAATTGGCAATGGGAATTAATTGGCAAATACGTAGATACGTATTTGTAAACTCGGTGATAAGTTGCTGAAAGTTATTATTTTAAGATATACAACTGATAATTAATTAAAAGTTACTTTGGAAAAAATGGTTTGGATATCTTTGTTTATTTGGTATGTAAAAGGGATTATAGCAGTTTTTTCTCAATCTCTTTCAATATAAATTTCAAATTGTTGTACCCTTAGGAGTTTGAGAGATAAGATTTGTTCCCTGTTGCTCCCCTTCCCGTGCTGCGCCTTTTTTTTTTCTGGTTAACTTTTTCTTATCCGTTGAATGGTGTTAATCAATTTTTCTCTCGGAGCCACGCCTTTTTATCGACCGTTTTGTTTAACAATTTATTACTTCCTCTATTTAATTGACCCTGTGTAGCAATCTGCTTGAGTTTGTTCATTGATGAAGTTCATGATTTCTGTAGGGGTATTTTTTCTACTTTATTCAAGCTTGGCGAAACTTTCTGTGGTGCGAATTTATTTTTAAAGAAATCCTAAGTTGGTTAATGCCAGAATGATGAAAGGCTTAAAAAATTAAAGCGTGTACCTTAATTTATTGAAGTAACATTACTCTCTGTCTCGACCAGATAGCAGGGGGCGTGCATAGCATATCACAACTACTTGAAATTTTTCTAGAGTTATAAAATACCCTAAAGAATTTCAAGTAGCTGGCCTTAACCTTCGAAAGATTGATTTTTTGTCCCGAACCAATCCGGGAATCCAGTAAAATGACACCGTGATGGCAAGCTGCTTGGGAGGAATACTCTTTCAGGCGCTTTAAATGAAGTGATTAATTTTAACGAAGACATTGATTTACACGGATGAATGTGGTATTATTTCCAGATGCAGACCATTTCCGGGGTATCTTGAGTTTATAAGTAATGCTAATGAAGGAATTCAACCGATTTTCCACTCATGAGCTTATTGCAGACTCTGCAGACTCTGCAAAGTAAGAACCCAAGTCCTAATTTCACTTAGAAAGTTTGAAACGTCATATCGGACAAGTAAGGTGACTGAAGAATTGACAGGTAAGTAGTGGCATTTTTGTTCCAAAAATTTAACTTTATCAGTCCGAAACTTGGCGCGTGAAATTATAACCGTGTTGAAAGGAAAGGTAGAAAAAAAAGATTTTTGGTTCGTTTGTGTTGGGGGTTTAATGACCACCGTGTGTAATTCTAAGGATTATAAACAGTCGCCCGTCCCTAATTTGGTGACATTAGTTCCAGGAAGGGGAGAGAGCCAGTAACGTAAGACAAATACACCAGCCAAGGTTTGTTCGGGAACTTGAACCCTGGCCCATTCAAAAGAACGGCAGCGCTTGGACCACTGCGCCACTTAGACATCAGAAGCTCTTTATAAAGATCAATAAAGTACAAGTAATGGAAATAAACTTTTCAATTAGCGTTCAACTGGAATTACAATGTCCCGCTTTGCTCAGTGCGTGAAGTTTACTTCTAATTTATCATTTTAGTCTAACACTTGCATGAAGCATAAAAATATCACTCATGACACAACAAAATAAATTTTAAACACACGATTTCTGTTTCTAAGTGCGGAACTAAATGATAACGATCTAAAACATTTGTGAATGTAATTTCTTTATTAATATCATTGGATAATTAAGAAACGTTTCTGCTGTGTCAGTTTCGAAGGTATATACCGGTCGAGAATTGTGAAAAAAAGAAAGAAAATGATTTCGTGGGAGTCAGGACTTTGCCAAAAACTCGTTAGTAAATAGGTACTGGCAACAAATTAATGGAACTTTATTTCCGGCCAGGGGTTGTAAGTCAGGGAACTAAGAGTGTGAATGCAAGGCCCCAGTTTCCATCTTATTACCCACTAAAAGTTACCAGGAAAGATCAAGCATCCACTTTCTCATTCGTCGCATTTGCACATCGATCTCCAAAATCCATCGAAAGAATGACAATACTTGCTTGCCTTCCTTCGTTCATTCACTTGCCAATCATGCAAATTACAATGCCCAAAGCGTGGAAAGAACTCACGGTGAATAACATTTTACTGCCCAAATATGAAATTTGGCCATTCCAAATTTCAAGTAGATAATTAACCCGTGCATTATGCGAAACGTGTTTAACTTGTGGTTTGTAGACCTTGAAGATAAAGTACAACAGCTACTCTGGCCACCTCAGTCCCCAGACCTCAACATTATTGAACATTTGTAAGAATAACTGGAGCGTAGAGTCAAGTTGCACTTTTCAAATCAAACATCACTGACACAATTGGGACATATTTTACATGAGAAATGAATGGTCCGAAATTCCAATATCCTACGTGCGGGACTCGTGTCTATTCTGTTCTGAAAGTCAGAAGTGGGCCTACAGCTTATTAATAAAAAGTTCTTCACGAACATCCATTATTTTGATAAATTCCTGTGCACAAATGTATTATTTTTTGCTTTTTTACATTGTTTAAAAAAACAATCTAATTTTACAAGATGTAGAGAACGCACGTGGTTTACAAGCATAGGACCAAAATGTATTAACAATGCAAAAGAAACAGAGTACAATGGCTCAAAGAATACGGAAGACAGGCAGACTACTTTTAAATGATATTCTACTTAAAAAACAGAAGAAATGACGGAAACGCATTCAACAGAATTGTGAATCACCAGAAAAGTAAAAGAAGGGTAATTGGATACTCAAGAGACACATATACCTTATTGAATCCGGATTTAAACGGTGTAACGTATATTCTATTTTAACTTTCCTTTTCAGTTTCTTTTTCTATGTAAATTTGAGTTCGTTCTCTTGGACATTTTCAAACCTTAACGTTATGTCTTTTCCCTCAAACGAGAATGACGTCAACAACAACCTGAAGAACGAGAACTATATTTTGCGACGCAGTTGATTTGTGTGTGGAGATGGTAGATCGATGCTGAGTTTGATTGTATGACAGCTAATTAAGATATGTGAAGTTGTGTGTGTGTACTTTGCCGTGCTATGTTTTGGGATTTCGTCTAAAGTTGCTGGACCAATAAAAAGTTTGCGTAAGTGAGTTGACTTTCTGTATATGTTTCGTGTGGCCGTAAAACCTTAATTTAAAGTGAGCTATCTGGTACAATTAGTTGCATCGCATTTACCCTTAGTTTAGCATCTATTCAGCCGGACATTTGGAACTTTAACATAATCAATCTTACATAACGTAAAAAGTGTTACGTTACATTGGCACCTGATTGTGGAAAATGGATTCACTGGCCGTTGGGTTCTTCGAAAAATGCATGATGTTTGTTACACACACTGTTTGGAATTAATGAAAAAATTCCTGTTTTGTTTCAAAAGAAAAAAAATTAAAAGGGAGATGATGTGACATACTACAGAGGTGGAAACATGTGTCAAGACGACAAATCTGCAGCGAGAGATTCTGTCCGCGTAGCTCAGTTGGGAGAGCGACTTACTTCGGAGTGAGGAAGAGAAAGAGAGAGACATGGTTTAATATATTGAGCCATGGAGACATTTACAAAACTGACAGCACCATAGTTTACGAAACATCCCCGTACCACAAACATATATCCAACGTCCCGCGCTCATAAAACTACTAATCAAAGTAAAAGGGAAAACAAATAAAACGAACACAAATGAATTAATAATTTCAAATCTCGATATAATTCTTCAATTTATATAAGAGGTAAACGCAAATCACTTAAAAGCATTCATTAGTATTTCATGAGTGGTTGCAGCTACAGGACTTGAATATCAGTCCTGGGTAAGCATGAGAGATTTATGGTTTTATTTTTCGTTTCCTACTTTTCTCAAAACCTGTTATTCTCATTGAGACCTAGAGGTTTTTTTCCAGATGTTAATTCTAAAAACTGTTTTCTCAAAAGTTTAGTGACTTGAGAGCAAAAAATTATTAATTGTTTTACAGAGAAGAGTTACAACACATGTTGCAATTGCAACGAAGAAAAAAATCAGTGTCTGAAATTCCTGATGAAATTAAATAGTTTGAAGGCACTGAATATTTCATAATGAAGTGATGATTACCTAAAGTATATGAAAAAACATTCCCTCTCATACCGTAAAATGAATTTGAAAGTCTATTTTAATTTCATCAACAACCACACATTAATGACAACATATAGTCACCAATCACGAATAAAACACGAGAAATGACCTTCATTTTTGCACAAGAATAGTTAAAATACAAATGCATAATTCATGAGTTAATGTTTCAATCTGAAATAAAAAAGAAACATGGTTATGAATCTTCAGTTAAAATTGACTCCTCTCCGCTTAATGAAGTTAAACTATGTACGAGCGGGGTACTCGAAGTTTCAAGTTTAACTCGTTAATTTTCAACTTAGTCCCGGCTAACTTCAAAGCACTTAGCAAACCGTTTTTGAAGTATTCCTCACTACTCCAGGCTTGATTGTCTTCCTGAAGTTTTTGGTCTTGTCTGAATATGCTCCCGGTTTCAGCGATGATGAAGTGATTCACAGGTTCTAATGATACAATCATAACATCATATCAGCCAAAGAAATTCTTCTCTCTCCTTTTATTAAAAATTTGATTTTTACAGTTTTTCTCCCCATCATTGATTTAATGTAGCCAATAACCTGCTGAACTTCAATAATTAATATCTCTTGGCTCTCTTGACATTTTTCATATCGAAGGATGACGCAGTATTTATTGATAAGCACGCTGAGCATCCATATGTCATTACATCTGAGTTTTGAACATAGTGAACGATGTAGCACAGATATGGACAGTACGTGTGCTTCTTTCGTCTGGGATGCAACGTGTATGCATTCCATTACAGCCCAAAGGTTTAGAACCTTTAAAAAAGTTCAAGAACATAGAGTGCTGATTATTTCCAAAGCTTTACTCGCATTTAACAACGGAAAAGGAACTATGCCCCGCAATTCCTTTTAGTCCTAATACAGATAAAGGACAATGTATGTGGAGCGGAGGGAGCCTACGTATACAGTAAGAAACACCATTTTCGCTTTCTTCTTTTCTTTTTTGTAATCACAAAATGGCTTTTAAATCGTGGAACTATAATTACAGATTGTAAATGAAGGTAATTTTACTAAGTACGGAATTCTAAGTTATACATTCTCCCCTTTGGAGCGAGCATCCAAAGCTGGAAGGAGTCGTCAGTCTTCAGCTTGGAGGTGCTGGTGCCAGCGAAAGAAAATACAGAGAGCCGAACAACAGACACAATACCGATGTCACACTTAGAACTTGAAACCAAGCCGACAGCAGAAGTGGGACAAGTAGCAATCGTTCTGTAAAGTTGTTTTCACATTCCCCACGTGATCTGTGCCTATGACAGTACTTGTCAAAAATGCGCCAGTGCTGCCGTTTCTTGTTTACATGGAAAGGATTGAAGGGAATTACTAAGGGAACTGCTATTTTCTGGTTTGGGAATGATTGTGGGTGCAACTGACAGAAATGAGAAAATAGTACAGAAGAATTTGGAGAAGTTAGGATTGATACAAGATCTAAAGCTGTTTTTCAAGCAAAAATAATGTCAATATCAAAAATATGTATTTAAACAGATTTTTGATTCTGATTATCGCGCTGAATTTGAGACCAATAGCAAAGAAGAAACTACTTTCCGACATGACAAAGAATTTTTTCCTATGATAATGTACACAATTTGTATATTAGAAAATTTGCCTCCTCTCTCATTTATTCCATCTTTGCCTATCTATCTGTTTGTTTGCGAGAGTGTGCGTGTGCAGTTATTACAAAGAACTGTATTTTGCTCTAATTATATATGAAGTTACAAAAGGCTTTTTACACAACATAAAAATACGGCAATCTGCTTACTTCATTTTCATTACAATGTAATTTTTTGATTTTAAGTAATTGGGTCATCTTTAAAAGTTCGCGTGTTGAAAATTCTGATAACATATACGAGATTGAAAATATCGTTGTGAACTTCCTGTTGTGCGTACTCTTCTCTTCTGGGGTTCAGTTTCCCGTTCCTTTAAGCAGAAGGTAGGTCAGTTGGACCCCAAGGCGAAGAACTTACCGCGCCACACTCGTTCTGAACTGGAACGTAAAGCTCGTGCCGAAACCTGAAATGGTAAAAATTGTTCCAGGTCACCTGGTTTGTGGAAGCATATTGCACACCGACTCTTTAATTTTGGTCATCTCCGGCAAAGACAAGGAAAAAATTTCACTGGCTTGTTTATCTATTTCATATAAAACAAAAGCAAAGCAAGAAAATCCAAGAAACACAAAAAAGCTGGTATTTAAGAAAACCCCGCAGTGCTGGTTCATACATATTAATGACTTTATACAACTTACATCTGCTACGAAGTTCTGCTACAACTGTGCTTGCAGTACTACAAAGCTGAAAACAGCATGATGCCTCCTAAGGTACCGAGTGATTTGGAGCGATGGCTCCTGACTATTCGTTGGAGACATACGCTGGTTCGAGTCCCAAATGATGCATGGGTAGTGCGTTTCTTAGATGGCGCTTGCTTACTCCCTTCCCTGGGACTAGTGAACCCAAATTAGGAACGAGCGGCTTTTCACGACCCTCAGAATGGCTCGTGATGTTCGTTCAACCGCAAAACAACAATAAAAAAACAGTTTAATTCCTGTGTTTAAAATCTGGTTCGCAACTGCAAATTATTATGCCAAGAAATCACTTATTCCACCTCTATGTCAAAACATAATTCCTCCTTGAACTATTCGTCATTATTTCCTACTGTTTTTAACAAAGAGCAAAAATAGCTTCCTTTTCCATATTTAAATCAAATAAGTTTCCCTTTCCAAATTCTCTGATGGGCCTTGAACTGCAAGCTCTGAAGAAAAAATAAAAATTTGTTTATCTTCAAAATGCCTTCGAATAAACGCTTGCTTTCTGTCTTTGTGTGCGTATGTCCAAATATTGGTCGAAGTACAGCTAGAAATAATTTCTTTGTAAGTATTGCCACTCAGCTACTCCGAACATTTTTAATTCGTTCGATAGCGGATGCTTTCAAGAAACTTACTTCTTCGTTTTGAGTTCATTAATGTCGAAGGTATGATAAGCGTTCCCACTTTGAGTAATAGTCACAATGTCCAAAGTATAGAGATTTATCTCATTCTAAGTAATACTCATAAATCCTAAGGTTCACTACACCTTAGGATTTGTGAATATTATTAGATCGAGAAAAATCACTAGACCTCAGATTGAGATTAATCACTCAGACCTTAGGATGCTAAAATGCTAGTGTTTTACTGTCCGAAACGGCTGTGAAGTAAGCTCACATTTTACAATTCTGGATCACTTTAATTTTTTTGGTGCCTTGATGACATAGGGCCCAGTGTCATCATGTCGTCATGAGCTCAATGTCATCAAATGTCCCACAACTACCTAATTTGTCTTTCCCTCTTACGAAATGAGAAGAAGAGGACTGTAATTTTAAATTAAAATGTGAAAAAATTATTTTTTTGTTAATGATATCTATTTTATTTATTAATCAATATTATATTTTAAATGAAATTGTCATTAACCAAAGAATCAGTCAATTGAAAAAAAATATTAAATCCGACTTTTCTCATTGTCCCAAAGTTTTACCTTTCCTCTTCCTGAAGGTATTTCTCCTTAATTTACGTTAAAATGCACGTTACCCTGCCTATCTCCGTTCTTGAGATAAACTCGTTTGCTATTTTATGTAGGTATAGTGAAGTCATGAAAGCTCCAAAGAGTAGCAATGGCTATGATTCATCGCTGTCCCCATGAATGAGTTATGAATGACTCAATATGTTTAATGAATTAATTAAGATTTTTAGCTAAGACTGGAGCAAGTTGATCTTTCAATAGGTGTAAATACCCTTTATTAAACATTTTCCACATTGGAGGTTCCCATCTCCCACTTAAAATTATTATGTCAGACCACAGCAGTCAGACCCCTGGAATTAGCGCCTATTCCATGCTGCCTGTCTTCCTCAATTCCCACGTTTCTCGTTTATCATCAAAAGCCAGCTACTCAAGCAAAAAAAAGAAATATGATTTTGTTTTGCCAATGTGCATTTTATTTTACCAATTTTAGCTAAACATTTACTTGATATATCTATCTTTATGATATTATCACCAGTTTTTTTACAAACCAATGGTAGTTTGCTTCAATAAAACTTTGTTACTACATAAAATCTAACCCAAAATAAAGCTGATTCATACAGTTCCCAATATGAGCCAATTTAGAGTAAAAAAAATTAAATAAAATCAGACTGACACTGACCACCAGTGAACGCATCCCTGGAAGAAAACCCGAAAAAAAAAATTTGACACCACGATTGTTGTTAAAGTAAGCAGCACGGCATGTTTTGGGGGATGCGCAACTTCTTTCGCTCACATGAATGCGAATAGTAAACCTATTAAAGAAATTTTGCTATAAATCCTATTTTGCAGATTATGAGTTCCTTATCAAATCCAAGTCCTTTGTTTCATGCTGATTTCAAGTAACCATAATCACGCAAAATATCTGAGAAAATATCAGTCATATTTTATTTTGTCTTCCGTCATCATGAACATAGAAATACAAAATATAGTCGAAAAATTCCATACATTTTACTACAATAGTTCTCCCAGCTTCCTGGGACAGCGAAAAAGAGAGCAAGAAAAATTGTTTGGCAGAAACCAATGAGTGGCACGGAATAGAAATCATGAAATATTTTTAGCACACAAAGACATTTCTTTGTTTGCCACTGTTCCATCTCATTTTCTGTTTCCTTTTTTTTTATTTCCATAATAAGTCTACAGCTCGAGGAAGACTGTATACGTCGTCAGCGTTTATTGTGAAGTTTTTTGAAACACGATGTAGTTATGCCCGAACGAAGTATAATTCAAAACAAAATAAATTTTTAAAAAACATTTTTAATAATAATGAAGTACTCATCTAAAACAGTAAAATTTGTCATCACTTAATTTTTAAGTTACTGTATTCGACACAGAGACTGGATTATATCTGGGCTCTAAACATCGTTTGAACGAATCACTTTTGTGTCATTGCATGCGAAGGACACAAGTCCGCGCATGTATGTCAGAGAGAGAGAGAGAGAGAGAGAGAAAGAGGGAGGGAATGGGGGGGGGACCAAAACGTGAAACTTTACGTTCTCCAGCGCGGAGCTTTGGTCTAACGTACTACTATACTTGGCCAGCCATGAGCAACATCTCTGGGGGCAAAAATGCAATCGTAGAAACCTGAAACCAAGGCTGGAAATAAATACTTTAGTAACAGTGACTTGGTGTAAGGTATTGATGAACATCAGAGTATGACATGGGGCCATACTCTGATGTTCAACAACACCTTACACCACTTATACGAGGCAATCTTCTCATGCACAGCATTGGCTAGCACTAACTCGCTCTTCGGGGTATTATTACTCAAATCAAGAATGTTACGCACACTGAAATTTAAAATGTTTTCCTTGCTCTAAAAGAAAGAGTTTGCTCATAATGTTTTGAATTGTGCTGGATATGGCTGTCTTTCCTTCCACATAATAAATGTAGTGCAAAATTCATTGGGTTAATCTGCAAATTCTAATTTCTAATTAACTGTACACAGAACTTGAGCATACAACTTCCTTAGTGAAGGCTTAAGCTCATTTTATTTCTTTCACAATTCTTTGTTCTTTATTGTCTGACTGTTCTCTATTTACCTGCTGATATAGCATCTCTGAAAAATAAAAAGAAAACTGAATTCATATATTTGCATCATTTCCTTGAATTAAATAGCAATAAATAACTTGAAATTTATGAAGAAAGGTACGTTTGTGACCTTTAAAATACTCCTGCTTTCTAGAAACCTTGAGCAAGACAGGTCTAGCGCAAATTTTGTGTCGCAGTTATGAAAGAAAGAAAAAACGGGCATCAGCCAAAATAAGTAATTAAAATGCTCAGTGAAAAGCAATATTTTTTTGCAAATATTCGACCATGAAGCTCGTTTCATGCACAGACATATGTATTTGTCAAAAGGAGATGTCCTTCGCCCGAAGGACAACCACTGATACCTAAACTTCCGGTGCTCTTCATCTTTCTGAAGAGGTTCACCTTCATATCTTCCCAATTCGTCTTCGCATGTCAACTGGAAGGTAGGCAGAGCCGTTCAACTGAAATCAAGAATGTTATGCATACTAAGCACTACAACTTAAAATTATTTGCTTCCACAGAAAAAGAGGCGTTTGCTCATATTGCCTTATCAGTTTCAGTTTAAAATGAGTTTTGTTTTGTTTTAATTCTGGAAATACCATAACTTTTTCTGTTGATGAAGTTTCTGAAACAAGCCCCATAACTGAAGTCATATTGCAAATGCAAAAAGCTAAATGGCACTTTCGTATAATTGCCTCATTTGGTGAATGAACTAGAACTTTTTAGGGAGAAGTTTGATTCTTAACTTTCAATTCTGAAATCATTATTAATATTTCATAAATCACTACCCAAAATGTCGAAGTATTTAACGTTTGCAAGATGCATTATGACAACTGACACGTTTCACTGGTCAACAAATTTTGACTTTTATTTTTGTTTCCAGAATGAAACTTCGTATTTTTTATGGATTTCGGGCTCCTGAGTCTGAATCCGCTGTTGAAAATGCTTTATCACGCAAGAATTCTGAGAAATCCTAGAATTAAAAGTTTTATGGTTTTAAAAAATGCCGTTTTTTCCAAACTTATACATGCATGTTGTACAAATGAAGTAAAAAAGAAAACATTTTATGTCCTAATTCATATTTTAATAGCGAGAAATAAATTGGGCAGCTATTAATAAGCTTAGCAGAATGAAGAAAATTGATGATTCATAAAGCATATACCTTTCACGTAATAAAATATCTCTTCAATTGATTTCATCATGTATTTATTGGGAATCTTTTTTTAAGCTGCCAGCAGTAGCCAGCCAAAATTCTAGGGCTTCAATGCCACTCATCATACGACTTGCGTGACTTTGCAATATCTTGCTAGTGGTGATTTTTTTCACATGAAAACTTCGTTTCTTGTTATCCATTTGAAGTGGAAAACAAAAAAACACTTTTTTTTTTCTCCCGAAACACCGCAATTTGTTTTTTTAATGTTTTGGAACAGTTTGAAAACTGTTTGCAAACAGTTTGCAGCCAATTTTAAAGCACCATTTCCTGCTCTTTAACGCTATTTTAAAACAAATATCATCATCATCATCATCATTGTCAACCGTTATCAATCCACTGCTGGACGAAGGTCTCCCCAAATTTCCTCCACAACGGTCTGTCTTGTGCCAGTCTCCTCCATGTTACTCCTGCATACTTTCGAATTTCATCCACCCATCTCCCATGTGGTCTTCTTCTGGGTCTTTTCCTGTCCCTTATAATCCAATCTAAAATTTCGGCTGTCCATCGATGGTCTTTCCTTCTGGCAATATGCCGAGCCCATTGCCATTTCAGGGATTTAACTCTGATCATGATGTCTTCCACTCTTGTAATTTTTCGGATCCACGAGTTCCTCTTCTTATCTCTCCTGGTTACACCAAGCATGCACCTCTCCATGCTACTTTGAGTTGTCTGCAGCCTTTGTATGTCTCTTTTAGTTAAGGTCCACGTCTCTGCACCATACGTAAGCACTGGAAGGATGAATTGATCAAACACTTTTCTTTTAAGACATAATGGCATATTGCTCTTGAAAATTATGCTGTTTCTTCCAAAAGCCCTCCAGGCAAGTTTTGTACGCCGATTAATTTTTTCATCAATGTGACCCTCACTTGATATCTGCTGTTCAAGATAAACGTACGTGTCTGTTATCTCCAGCTTTTCTCCATCAATTGATCAATCTTCATTTCTTGTAAAAGCATTGAACATCACTTTTGTCTTCTGAAAGTTCATTTTTAATCCCACTTCTTTACTCTTGTCAGCAAGTTCCTGGAGCTCTGATGGGGTAGGTGCAAAAATGACTACGTCATCAGCAAAACGAAGGTGGGTTAGATAATCTCCATTAATCTGCATCCCTTTGTTTTCCCAGTTCAGTGATTGAAAGACATTTTCCAATGTGGCAGTAAAGAGCTTCGGAGATATGGTGTCACCTTGTCTCACTCCCTTTCCAATTTTTATGTGTGTTGTATTTTCAAACAGCCTAATCTTTGCACTTGCATTTTCATAGATGTTATTAATAATATTAATGTATGCATCTTCAATACCGCAGGATTTCAGAGCCATTGTAACTGCTGATGGTTTCACTGAATCATAGGTTTTTTCATAATCGATAAAAGCCATGCACAATGGAAGTTCATATTCCCTCGCTCTTTCAATTAGTTCTCTCAGTACGTGGGTATGATCTATTGTGCTGTAGCCACTCCTGAATCCAGCTTGTTCTCTCGGTTGAGCCATTTCCAGTGTTACCTTCAAAGGGTGTGAAAGAACTTTAGTGAAGATTTTATAAACCACTGATAGCAGGCTAATAGGTCTGTAGTTCCTGAGATTCTCAATGTCCCCCTTTTTATGTAGCAGGATCATTGTACCGTTGTTCCAATCCTCAGGAATCTTCCCTTCATTAAGGCATGGAGTGAAAATTTGCGCGAGTACTGTTTCTATTTCTCCACTTGCTTCTTGTATGATGTCTACAGTAATTCAATCTTCTCCTGGAGCTTTTCCCCGCTTCATGTTCTTGATTGCATGTGCAACTTCTGCTGGGAGGACAGGAAGAACTCTGGTACTGGTACCTTTCATGATGTATGGAGTACATGCATCATCCCTTTCATATAATTTGGAGTAGAAATATTTCACTCTTGTCAAAATTTCGCCTCTATTTCTTGTTACAGAACCCTCTTTTTTCTCAGTGCCATAATCTGTTTTCTTCCCTTACTGAGATGTCCCTTTGCTATCTTTAGGCTTTAGTTGTTTTCAATTGCTTTCCTCACTAGTTCACAGTTGAATTTCCTTACGTTTTCAGTGATACTTTTTCGTACTGTCTTGCATAGCTCTATATATTCCACTTTGGAAGTCACATCTTCTTTAGTTGTATTCATCTCTCTTCTTTTTTGCATCAACATTTTGGTTTTTCCTGATAATTTGTTCACATGCAACTTGTTCTTAGACCCAGCTAATTTTGTTTGTGTTTCCATAAGAGCTTTGATTACTTTTCTGTTAACTTCAGAAATATCCACTTCTTCCGATGTTAGGCCTTCTAAAGCAGAGAATCTGTTCTTCAGTTCCAACGTGAAGGTATTATGGTGTTTTTTAAGGTTGGTTATGTCAATACATTTTGTTTGTCTTATGAGCTTGCTACGTTCGAGTTTAGTGTTGAGGTGCATCTTACATCTCACCAATCTATAGTCACTATCTGTGTTGAACTTGTTTAGCACACTGCAGTCTTCTATGACGAATTTTTTGTTACACATAATAAAATCAATTTCACTTGTAGTCCCATTTGGATGTCTCCATGTCCATATCCTGTGTGGCTTTTTCTTGAAAATGGAGTTCAAGATGAAAAACCCTTCTGCCTCTGCGAACTCAACGAGAGTATTTCTACGCTGGTTTCTGTTGCCGTGACCGAATTTACCTACTGAAGTTTCATTCTGTTGCCGTTGCCCTATTTTTGCATTGAAATCTCCCATAAATATCTTTAAGTGCTGCTTACCTTTATTATTTAGATGACGAATTTCCTCATAAAATTCTTCAATTTCTTCTTCAGGATGACTTGTGGTGGGTGCATAAGTTTGAATAATCTGAGCCTGGTATCTTCTCGAGAGTTGGATAACGAGTCGTGCAGCTCTGTCAGAGGAAATTTCAACTTCTACAACTTTATCCTTCAGTTTCTTGTTTATTATAAATCCAACACCACTAGTTCTGCCAGTATCTGTCCTACGATAGTAGAAGAGATGTCCACTTTTCAGTTCAATGAGATCTTCTCCTTACCTCACTTAGCTCGACGATGTCCCACTTGATCCTTTGTAGTTCCTCTTCCAATTCAAGAAGCCTTGAATCAGAAGATAGGGAGCGTCCATTATACGTAGCCAAGGTCAGAATCAGATGGCAGCCTAGTCCGGTCTTTCGGGTATTCTTAGCACCCTCTGCCTTCATGTCGCACTGGCCGCTGCCTTGGCCAGGTACATTCCAGCTGCCGGAGACTGAGGGCCAAGATTTAAGTTGTGGAGTCATTTTGGAGGGGTTTGGCCATAACTCACCACGCTGGCCAAGCGGGTTGGTGAGTGTGGGATAGCATTTCCTCTAATCCCGATTGTATAGTTATACCGCTATTGGTGGTCATCAGAGCCCCTTTAGTGGGAACAGGATGCACCACGAGAAGGCGGGGTTGACATTTGTCAAGGAGAGGCTGTGATGTTACGCATCACCTGACCTTACATCCCAAAAAAAAAGAAATATACGTATAATTAATAATATAAACACCTTGACGTCACACCAACGTCTGCATTGTTACGTCATCACTTATTGATAAATTCGTGTGTTCTCTCGCGGTGTTAAAACTATTGCCTGCTATATAATAGCGCGCGATTACTTTTAGATGTCAAGGTGATCGAGTGCTAATTTAAAAACATTGGATTATCAATGATTCGGGTTCTATTTATCCGATCTACAAAATTCGAATTAAAATCTTAATATGACGGCAAGTTTCATTTTTATATTAATTTAATTTAGCACAATTCAAATATTAATTTGTACGCTTTATTTATTTTTTACTTTTTTAATTTCACTAACTTTCCGAATTTAGTACTGATTATACGTACAAATTAATATTTGAATTTTGTAAAATATCGATCTATCTAAACACTAAACACATTTGTAAAATATCATCTATCTAAACACAAACACATTTTGTAAAATATCGATCTATCTAAACGCTATAACCTACAATAAAAACTGGCCGCCCCGGTGGCGCAGTGGTCTAAGCGATGGCCTCTGATCATTCGTCCGAACGGGGTCCGGGTTCGAATCCCGGTGAGGCATGGATGTTGTGTTTGTCTTACGGCACTGGCTCACTCCCTTCTCTGGAAACCAGTGACCCTAAATTAGGGACGGGCGACTGCTTATAGCCCATTGAGTTGCTCACGGTGGTCGTTAAAGCTCCAAAAACAAAAACAACAACAACAATAAAAACTGAAATCTAGAGATGTCAAAGTGAGCAAGGTTGCATCTAAAAGCAGATGTCGCCCCAATAGCACATTGTCGAGAATTTACATAGTTCCGATTTGTAATACGAGATGTCGCATTATTTAGTAGAGGCAGCTAGGGTATGAAATTTCAAACTAACCGTCGAATGGGACAAGCCGTGAAGTAATTTAACGCGAAAAATCAAGGTAAAAATTATTAAGGTAAGTTTACACGAAAACAACTTTAAGAGTTAAGTGCTGATTATATTACACGTTTTGCAAAATATCAATCTAACTAAATGCTCTGATCTACAATTATTAAACAATAACAAATATTTTACACAGAATGTTATTTATCTCGAGGTTTATTGAAAAACGAAAATAAATAGCATATAATTTTTAGTTCTAACATGAATGAGTTCTTACTATATAAGTTTTTCCTATATTTCCTTACAGATATCAGGCGTTTATTTGATTTGTTTTAAATCTGCTTCAATTAAACATTTCACTCCGTCATAGGACGGGCAACATCCCCTATATATTTATATTTCTTTAAAGCTTAAAAACAACCGTCCTAGGAAGGGCTATACGCTAGTTTAAAAGAAAAAGCTAACTTTTCACCATTTTTAATGCTCCACAATGCTATTTAGAAGCAGCAATTCACGTCTATAAAGTTATAAGACGCCATTACAATCAAAATGTTGCCAATAGAAAAATACTTACTGAACGAATAAAAATATAGCTAATTTCAAAACTATTCCCTTTTTAAAAAATACACGCAAAATGAAAAAATTAAATTTTAGTATTTCTGAAAAACTATGGGTGATAGAAGAAAAGGAAAGACATATCTATAAATCTGGAGTAAATTTCTATTAGGTGTAGCCTATTTGATCTAGTATAAAAAAACACTTGTTTATCATAGATATGTTGGTTGTAATTTATGGATAATTTTAGTGGTATTTCCACAATAATTCAATCATAAAACAAAATTGGTACCAAAAGACAGAAATGGACACTAATAGGTGGAAGAGAGGGAAACTAATAGGGGGAAGAGAGGGAAAAGAGAACAAGGTGTTCATGGGATGTTCAGATTTGAAGAAAAAGACTGAACAATTTCGGAAAAAGGTTTTACTTCAGTGTAAAACAAATTTTTAAAGTAACGCAAGAAAATTTATCTTTAAGTTGCTTATTTAAGTGTGTAACCAAATTTTAAGGTGTACGCAAAAAACACATGTTCAGTAGTATTCAGTACGCAGTATATCTGATATAATTTGCCTCACAGTTTTCTTAAAATAAACCTCTGTTTTGTCTTCGACGTAATGTTAAAAAGTTCGTTAAATCCTGGTCACACAAAAAAAAACCCGTAACGTTTTTCGTGTCTTTTCTCTTGAGCAGTGGCGGCTCGAGGCTCCAGAAAAAGGGTATCGCACACATACATATCTTTGTCCTTAGAAATACTGCTCGCGAGCATTTTTGTTGTTGTTGTTTCGTGGTGTACTTGGAGGGGGAGGACACTATACATGCAGAGTTTAACATTATTAAAAGCAACGTAATGTAGCAACCAGACATTGTCTGCATAATTACCACATTCCAAAATTTCATAGTACTTAATTGCAATTAATGGAAAAGAAAATGAAAGCAGTTCTTACCATAAGTTATTTAAAACGAAAATCCACCCTTCTCTCTTTCTGAGTAGCGAATTGCGGGAATATCCGTAAGATCCTTTTCAATAGAAAGCATGACCTATGCTGACAACCTTTCCTGTGTCACTGAGTTCCTCAAAACTATTTTTATTCTTTTTAAAGTAGAAAAACTGTATCCGAGTCGAAAAACACCATTCTGTTTCTACTGATGTCAGAGGAATTGTTAGGATAAGTTTCAGTGATGTGTAACATTCATTAAATGTTTTTCCTAAATTGTTCCCCATGATGAACCCGAATAAGCTAACAGCCCCGAGAGTGATCTGAACACTTCTGCTCAGTAGATAGACAAAAGTTCATGGCGGAGTTCCATTTTATCGATAAATCGATACACAGCACACACTGTTTTCAATGTCCTCTCTGGGAATTTAATGGCATAATGAGCATAGTATTTGTGGTGCCAATAACAAAGCTGCAACTAGATGCCCTGTGAAAGTGAACCGTTCCTTAGCCTGAGAAATAATGCCATCACAGACTTCGTTTGCTTCCATTATCCACTCAGAGTGGTCAAGTTTCCATTTTTTAAGTGAAGCAGATGTATCCTGTGTCGTTGCACAGTTACCAACATCAATTTGTTGCTTATTTGCCACTACATTTACCTCAAGAGAAGTATTAGCTTTCTTCGCTGCAGGTGGATCAAAGTCCCTATTTTGAAGTTGACCGAACAAGGTTTCTACAAGAGGCATGATTTTAGCAAAAAATGAAATCCAAAAGCTGGAGCTGTAACTTGTGAGAACCTTTAAATGACCATTAGCCTGGCAAATAATACTTTCACTTTCAATGTCATTAGATTTGAAAATGGTTTTCAGGCATTCGCTAATAATATCTCTCTTTTTTTTTTTTTTTTTTTTTTTTTTATCAAAAATCGTACTTACACTACGTGAGAGAACATTCCATATTGCAGTGCAACCCGGGGGTAAACGTTTTTTTACAACTTGATCAAGTGCTGCAGTTTGTCGTGGGCTATTTGTAACAAACGTACAGATGCCTTGCAAACTACAGAAAAAAATGCGTAAAATGCTATTATCAAAGCAGTTTTTTATCATAACTAAATTTATTTGATGAGCATAGCAATGTATGTATTCAGCAGCTGGATAAGATTCCTTCATAACTGCTTGCACGCCGTGGGAAGACCAGGCCAAAACTGATGCTCTGTCGTACGTTTGTGCGATGAATTTTTTGGGATTTTTATTAATTTTATGTTCCTTCAGCTCTTCTAGTAAACAAGAAGCCATGTTTTCTGCGTCATGTTGTGAAGGAGAAATTTATTTCTCCTTCACAACATACCATCCCAAAATCTTTCAACTGGTTTTTCTTTTACCACGTGCTGAGAAACAATGGCCATTTGAAATATATGTGAAATGTCACTTGTTTCATCCGCAGTAGTGGCTGAAAACTGTGCTTCTTTAATTTCTTTTGTTATTTCGTCACGACACACTTCTAATATCATTCGCAAAATTTAATTTTGAATTGTTTTTTTATGTTGCTTTAAAGACAGTTGCCTTTTCTAAATGAGTTTTTTTAATGTAGCGTCTAGTTCAGAACTAAAATCAAACCTTTAAATATTCCAGGGTTAAGTCATGTTTCAGTTTCATCATGATCTCTCAACGCTAACTCTAAAATCCCGCAGAACCTAACACAATGTATTAAAATATTTGAAACATATCTGTTATGCCTAACTTTTTCATTGTTCTCTAAAAATTTTCTTCTTTAACTTTCGTCTAACTGTTCATCTAAACTAACAGGGCCAAAAAGTAACAATTTTGAAACGTTTTTAATGTGCATCTCTGAAGCCTCGTGTTTTTTAATGCGAGTGGTCAAATGATTAACATCTGTAATGCCCGATTTTGTTAACCAATCCTCCGCCTCCAAACAATAAACATGGGAAACAAAATACTATATTTTTTACTACACACCCACACTGTCACTTATTATTTACGTAGAATTCTCTTTTAAAAATATTTTTAATTGTCGCTTACCAGTTATGTTCTAGACAATATTAAAGTCTGGTACTGGCCGTCCAAGTTTACTCATATTTTGCTTTTCTTCATAAGAAACTCCACAAAAAAGAACTTGATGAAAGATTTTCAACACTATTCATCTTAAATTTACAAAAAGATACATTTATTTATCAATAACAACGAAGCTAATTACGCATTTTTCATTGGCACAATAAAAGAATGACGGATTAGAAAATTAACGCACATAACTTCTCCTCAATCCAATCGTTCGATGTCAGACTATATTAAGTATACACGTGGTGACTAAATTTTTTGAGGGGAAACAGCAATCGAAGACTGCTTTCAAAATTATTGAAGCTTTGCTTCAAAGTTTCGAAACTTCGATTCTAGGGATATCTATGTATAAGACAAGAACGCTGAATTTATCTGCGAGTTTCAGGTTACCTGTGATCACGGGAGCAATGGGTAACTTGCGCGTGCGTAACTAGTGCGTGAGCAATGGGTAACTTGCGCGGGAGAAAGGCAAAACGAGGTCATTGGTAGTGAGTGTCGCAGAGTGTTTGCAACAACCACGCATCTCACTCGTTGGGAAAGCCGCGACTGGGTATAGCATTTCTCGTCCTACCTTGAACATTGCGGCACGGTTGTTGTAGCTATACGGCAACAACCACTTAAGCGACGGCTAGTTCATACGCTACTTCCCAACATCGCATCGCTTATTGGAATGTTTGGATTGACTGCACTGCTTATTTTTGACAGATTTCAAGCTAAATAAACCAATTTCTCATAAAATAAAAATTGTATTTATTAACAAAATGTTTTTATTCTTTATAGTGAAACTGGTTGTTGCGCAACACTGCAGCTTTGATAAATATTTAAGACATTTAATTGTTTGCAGATCCGTTCTCAAACTATTAACACATTCACACTCACGAATTCTCAGCTGTAATGAGCAAGTGTTTTGAATTAAAAACATGTTTATTACATCAACAATCTGTGTGTAATAAAGAATGTAGTCCGATGAAAAAGAACTCTTTAAATCAGTCCTTTGGAAACAGATAAACGGTTGGGAACATTTGCGTCCCCTAGAGAAAATTGAATTGCAATAGTAGAAAATTCACGCAAAGTACTATTTACAAATAAGTACATATCAAGCAAAACACACACACACGTATACACACACATTCGGACGGACTTTCAGAATGGAAAATGTCGTCTCAAATAAAAAATATCCCCTGTTGAAAATCTCTACATCATTAGAAGATAGAAAATGACGGAAATGTCGGTCATAATAAGTGGTATCTCATACAGAAAAAACTATTTCAATCGAAAAATTTTAGGAAAAGCTATGACTTTGGATGCAAATATATATTTCCAGTCATTAATAACAGAATTGTGCATCATGGAAATGAAAAATTGCACACGAAATTTTTCCCATAGTGGAAGCTTCCTGATTGAAAAGGAATTTTCCCAGAGCGGAAACTTAGAAATACACTCATTGCCAAGAAAAAAAAAAAGAACATCCGAAGAAAGTCGTTCGATCCTGATGAAACTCCGTATGCAAGTACCTCAGGGCTGAATATGCAAATGATTAAAAAAATAACTACCGATGACTGAATAATGGCCCACCAGAGCGCATGGAAACCGCGCGTCGAGGAGGGTATATCCAAAGCAAAGCTCGCACCAAGAGACAATTGTGAAAGCGGAATGCGGTTGCATTAATCGCCACGGACTCAGATGTCTCGACGTCGTATTCCTGCACAATACGAGCAGTTGAGCGTGTTTGAGAGAGGGCGTATATTTGGGCAGAGAGAGGCCGGTTGGTCAAGTCGCCGTATCGCCAAGCATCCGAGTCGGAGCGACGCGGCAATCGAACAATGTTGGTGCCAAAGGCTCGAAGAGGGCCCAACCCAGCGGCACGCGGTCAGTGGACGGTCGAGGGCAACGACAGACCGCCAGGATTGAGCGATTGTGAGAGCCACACAAACATAACCGAATTCGTTGATCTCAACCATCCGTGGAGATGTTGGTTGTCTACAGGTACGGAAGTGGAAATGTTGGTTGTCTACAGGTACGGAAGTGAACATGTTGGTTGTCTACAGGTACGGAAGTGGCCATCGGGGACCGTTGCCAGACGACTTGTGGCACGAGGGCTGTATTCAAGGATGCTACTCCATCGTCTACCAGTGACTTGCGAGTATCGCCGGCACCGATAGCAGTGATGTAGGACCCGATCAACGTGGGATAGTGTCTAGTGGCGTCGTGTTGTCACGGTTTGCACTTGGCGTCGATGACCAGCGCATACGTGTCTGGAGACGAGCCGTACAGTGCACGGATCCTGTCTTTACCGTGGAACGGTACACGGCTCGCACACCGCTGGTGACTGTCTGAGGAGCCATTTTCTACGATAGCCGAACACCCTTGCTAGTCCTCCGTACCACCCTCTCGGCTTAACGGTACGTCGACGACATTATACGACCTGTTGCGTTGCCATTCCTGTCGTAGCATCACGGAGCAATTTTTCAAAAGGATAAGGCCCGGCCACATTTTTCAAAAGGATAAGGCCCGGCCACATTTTTCAAAAGGATAAGGCCCGGCTCTTCCAGGCTTCCCTCCGTAATTCCGACACCATTCCATGGTCAGCCCGATCGCCCGATCACCCGACCTCTCACCGATCGAACATGTTTGGGACATCATGGAGCACCACCTACACCCATCTTCGAATATCGACGAACTGGCCCACAATTTGGACAACATCTGGCATGCTGTACCTCAGGACAGTATCCGTGAACTGTAGGTGTTTTATGCCACGCCGGATAGCCGCTTCTATTCGAGCCAGAGGTGGCGCTACAACGTACTGACTTATTCTACTCATGTAGCTGTTTTATCTGAATAAATGGACCAACTGCTCGGGAATTTCAACCATTCTTATACATGCACATTGTCTGTTCCTTCTGGGTGCTTGGGGATTTCTTTTTTTTTTTTTTTTTGGCAATGTTTAGAAACACCTGCTTACTACCACCAGCATCTGAAAAGTATGTTACGAAAATTTATAAATGGGCCACAAAAAGTTACCCATAGCAGAAGGAAAATAACAGAGAGAAAGACATTTTCAAATCGAACAGTTAAAAGAAGAAATATAGAAGGAAACGTAATAAAACTCTACGCCCCTAGAAGAATAATTTTGCATAATCGAAGGTTGAAAATATGCGAAAAGTATTTTTCATAGGTAAAGTTGCGCGAAGGATAAAGGATTTTTCAAATGCTTCTCCAGGAAGCAGAGATTGCGAGAAAAAGGTTTTGACATTTACGCCTCCAAGCGAGAAAGCTGTACATTGTTTAAAAACGAGAAAGCTGTGCATTGTTTAAAGACGATAATGCTCCCCACTTTTATAGCACAAGACGGCACATAGTAAAGAAAAAAGATGACATCGAACTTTCGGTTGTAATGAGCGCTTCTTTTGATTCCTTTCTGACGCGAATTAAATTTATCAAAGTTATTCAAAGTCAATGCAAACAGTTAGAAAAAATCAACCGGATTTCTACAACTGATAAAACATCCAGAAATAGAAACAGCTAATTACTTCGACGAACAGCTAAAATGTATGCTACGAAAATTACCAAATGGCGCACAAAAAGTTTCTCATAGCAGAAGGAAGTAACGGAGACAAAAATGATTTTCAAATCGAACAGTTCAAAGAAGAAATATAGAAGGAGAGATGATAGGATTTTGCGTCTTCTAGCAGAACAATTTTGCATAATGGAGAATTTAAAATACGCGAAAAATATTCTTCATCCAAAAAAAGCTATGCTAAGGAAAAATAACTTTTCAAATAATCTTCGGGAAGAAAAGATAATGTGAAAAAAGACTTTGACCTTTTTGTCCCCTGGCGGCAAATCTGTGCGTTATTTAATGAGGATAATACAGTAAAAATTAAATTGTCTGCGTTTTTTAGAAGCGGATATACAGTTGCAGACAGAAATACACAACCACCACCTAGCGCAGAACTGTGAACTATAAAACTCTTCAAATACTAAACCAAGTGTTCTACAAGGAAAATGGCATCCGGTGTTGAAATAATTTTTTAACCCTTTCGTGACCATAGCGTCCAACGCGCCCTTACATGCCTTACACCCGAGGTACCCGGCCAGTATGAACAGGGTTTCCTATCCCCCATGTTCTTTGAATTTACACGGTGTCTGAGGGATTAGAAAAAGTCACCCTCAGTACATTGAATAAATATCGCCGTTATTGCACGACGATTTGCTAAGAAACAATAATAAAACCTATTCTAGTTGAAATCTTTAATGCCGCCCCGGTGGCGCAGTGGTCTAAGGCGTTGGCCTCTGATCATTCGTCCGTAAGGGGTCCGGGTTCGAATCCCGGTCAGGCATGGATGTTGTGTTTGTCTTACGGCACTGGCTCTCTCCCTTCCCTGGAACCAGTGACTCTAAATTAGGGACGGGCGACTGCTTATAGCCCATTGAGTTGCTCACGGTGGTCGTTAAACCTCCAATCAAAAAAAAAAAAAAAAAAAAAAAAGAAATCTTTAATTCATTAAAAACTCTAGTTAAAATATCTATACGAGATCTTTCGAACCAGCAACTGGTTCATCTTCAGGACGGAATGCTAAAATATATTACAGACAGTACATGGCTTAACTAAGCAGGTGGTGTATGTTCGTGACGTAAGTGTTGGGTAGCGCGCATCTTCACAGAGACGATATGACATGGTTCAACAATTCATCATAAGCTAAGTCATGTTTGGGTTGGTGAATAGTACTTCACCTACCATCTGAACCCTAAAGTAGAGGTTTCCATGGTAGTGGAATAAATTTAGGTAGTTCATCATTACAGCTGGATTTGACATTACTGTAAATATATAAAGTTTCGGTTAGTAAGGTTGAACTCTTTAAAGCTGGACTTGCCAGAACTGTGTCTTCGTTCCAAAGGGGATGAGTCCCCCGATTCGAAAATTTTGAAAGTGATGTGGAAGCTGAATGATTTTAGACATCGTATTTATGTTCGGATAATCTGCTACCCAATGTCCGAAGAGTGGATCCGAAGTAGACTTGATCAGCTTCAATTGGGTACAAGGCCTTTAATGGTATTCGGTACACACCGTGCCTATTAATTATTGGTACCAAGTCCCGATCTTTTTTAATCATGGTTATTATATTTTGTGTCGCTAAACAAAGAAGTGAACCAGGAATTGGTTTGTCCCGGGCTATATCATTCAGTCTTCTGACATCGCTCAGTAGAACTTTTGCTTTGTTGACACGCACTTCGTTTGTCTGTGAGAAACTGCATTGTCCCAAAAGCGGATATTTGTTAAAATCCCAAAAGCGGGGGAAAATTTGTAAAAATCCCTTCATTTTGCTCAATCCAAATAAACAGATTGAGAGCATATTTTTTTACAAGAAAGAACAAGAAAGGGTTTTCCAGCTGTTACCTCTCTCTTCTATTTGCCTAAGGCTGTCAGTAAAAGAATGCGCGCGGGATGTCCCAGGGAAACGTCCGAAGGTCAGAAGATCGGAAGTTTCGATGGTGACCCAGCATTAATCCTCCTTTTGTTATTGCCCAAGGAAGGGGGAAATGAAATTCGGAAATGAGCAACAGACGCTTCCGGGAGTTATGGTAATCTGAGCGATAAAACATTTTTGGATTGTGGTCGTTAAAGGGTTAAATCCCACATTTATAAGCAGAGATATTAAGAAAAAACAGATTAAACGTTTGCGGCCCCTAGCGGCGAAATTTTGCTTTATTTTGGGAAGCAAATACACATAGTATCTAACAGAAAAATAATTTTTTGTACCGGGTTTTTAGTGCCGCAGATGTTACTGTAAACGTAAACGTGAAGATACGCCCTCTAGTGCCAAACTTGTGCGTAAAGAAAAATTTGAAATTATATGAGAAATATTTCGCACCGAAAGTGCTCTCCAACAAAGAAAAAATTTTCAAATCTGGCTCTTACAAGCAGAGATATCTACAAAAATAAGATACATTTACGCCCCCTGGCGGAAAGCTATGCATTATTTTAAGAAGAAAGTATTCCGAAAAGATTTTCCCAGGTGATCATTATCGGTCCACGAGATAATTTTATCAATCAGTTTTCAGAAGCTTAGATTTTGCTACAACTACATCAGAGTCCAGTATCGTTTTATTATGAGAAAGAAACTGTACTAAAGAAGTGAAACGATGTAAACCGGGATGTCTCAAATGAACATGATATGTCCAAGTGCGATGAAAATTATATGCAAATGATGAAAGGACGGCGAGTAGTATGCAGACTACTGACGCCTCAGAGTAAGATACACTGGAGTGCAAAAATTAAGGACGAAGAGGAGAAATTAGCATAATAGTGGAACGAGCAAGCAGAACGAACCAAAAGACCACTCAGGTCCGGTACGGTAGGGCATGCGCATATATGCAGCATGACGTAGGGGGGAGGCTGTCGGAAGGGTATAAAGCATACGGGCGGTGTACGCTCAGCAATTCGGTGAAAGCTATTGCACGGTGTACATCGGTTTGAACGACGTCGAGTTGCTGCCACCTTGTGATATGGCCAACAGGCAATCCAGCAGACGACATCTGGATGACTTTACCCGAGGTCGCATCATTGGGAAGTTGGAAGAAGGTCGAAGTGTGAGTAGTGTGGCCGAGGAGTCCGGGATCGCTCACAGAATCGTTTCACGAGCTTGGAGAGCATTTCAAACGACAGGAACAGCTGTCCAGAGTTTAGCAGTGGTCGTACACGAGCAATCACGGCGGCGGACGGCCGGTATATTGTCCTACAGGCGAGAAGAGACAGACGGCAAACAGCAGGATAAATCGCAAGGCACGTGCAACAGACAACTGGACGTCCGTTATCGCGCTTTACCGTGGCCAGGAGGCTGCACAAAGGTGGTCTATTTGCACGACGACCAGTACGGTGTGTGGCATTAACGCCTGCTCATCGGAGACGGCGGTTTCTGTGGTGCCAGGAACACAAGAACTGGACACATCAGCAATGGGGTCGAGTTCTCTTTACGGATGAAAGCCGATTTAGTCTGACGAGCGATTCTGGACGTATACACATATGGAGAGAGCAGGGAATACGCAATCACACCTCCAACATCAACAAAAACGACCGGTTTGGAGGTGGCGGAGTTCTCGTTTGGGGCGGTATCATGCTTGGTCCCCGTACTGACCTCCACATCTTCCAAGGAGGTTCAGTCTCTGGTGTCCGATATTGTACCGAGGTGTTCTCCTGCCTCGCGTGCGTCTGTTTAGAGGTGCTGCGGGTCCTGAGTTCCTCTTCATGGACGACAACGCTACACCTCATCGTACAGTGGCTGTTGCAGAGCTGTTGAAGAGTGAAGATATTCAACGCATGGATTGGCCCGCATGATCCCCGGACCTAAATTCAATCGAACACGTGTGGTACCTTCTCGGGAGACGCTTGGCAGCACGTCACCAGCCGCCAGCAACGATTCCGGAGCTGCGATTGGCGCTACAAGAGGAATGGGCCACGATGCCTCAACAGTTCCTTGACAATCTCGTCCTCAGCATGGACAGACGTTGTAAATCCTGCAACGCAGTCAGGGGTGATCATATCCTTTACTAAAGACTGGATTTTTCTTGGCAGCCACCTGTCACGTGTACGTTTCTGTCTTCTGTCCAGTTGTGCTCGAAGCTACCTTTTCAATAAAGTGCCTTTGTATCCTTTGGATTCCTTGTTTGGGCGGTTTTGCTCACTTGTCCCATATTCGTACATCTTGGGGATCTTATGGTATGATTTGAGTCGATGTGGAACACTTCTGCACGACGTTACATTCGAAAAACCGTCTCGTCCTTAATTTTTGCACGCCAGTGTAGTTAACAAGAATGACAGCAATTCAGGAGAGAAGACTAACGGGAAGCAGATATCCATTTAGATAAACAGGTGAATTTTGTCGTTCACAACGTGAAACCATCGTTTTTGGGTGCCCATGTGGAGAAGTTCTCGAGGCGTGAGGTGTTCTGCGCGTCCTGGAATCCTAACTGAAGACGAGCAATAAGGTTTGCACGAAAGGGACGTTGAAGAGCAACGCCGGCCTGGTGTATGGAAGCAGGCGAGGCTGTGGTGCTCAAGTGGAAAACATAAATTACATATTTCACTGTAATGTAGAGGTAGGCACAGGCCGTAGGCAACGGTGCAGCTGGTGAGACAGGATACGATAAGAATGGAAGGAATCGTCACTAGTGCATATGTGTTGGCCGACATTGAACATCGGGTGGAGCAGTGGTGGAAGGACTGGACAATAAAGGAAGACATGAAGGACATCAGCAGTAGAAGTACAGAACGAACAGAGTGGGGAAAGAAGAAGGGACAGACGATGAAGGATAGCGGGGGCAGGGAGGAACTGCCAGTGAATGTTTAGCTTGAGAGAGGACAGTAATGGATTAGTGGACGCAGACCAGACAGCAGAGAGGAAGAGGGGACATAAAAATAGGAGAAGGAAGAGCTTCATGGGAGTGAAACAAGCGAGAGGAAGAGACTCAGTGGAAATGACGGATAGAGAAATGCTGACGCACTGAGACGAAAGAAATAACTGGATGGTGAGAGGGGCAGAAGGAATGGAAAGAAGACCAAGGGGATTGGCAAGAAAAAGGAAGAGAGAGATGATAGCAGAACGAAGGGCGTCGTAGTTAGTAGACAGAGCGGGAGTGTTAAATAACTAAGGGGAAAGAGCAGAGAAAGCTTTCTAGGAGAGGTCGGGTTAACTAAGTGTCGGACAGTTACGATCCCAGCGCGGAGCCAGGAAGAAAAAGCGAAGAAGGGGAGATGTAGAGCAGAAGAGAACAGCGGTTCGCCGAGAAATTCAAGAGTGCAGGAAGGAAGGACCGGAGGAGAACGAGAGAGCGTAGGAAAGGGAAAGCTTCGGAATAGACAGCCGGAAGTCGAGAGGGGACGAAAGAATAGTGGTCCATGCAAAGGTAGGCCCGGAAAGAGAAGGAAGGATTACGGGGGGGATAACATTGAGGACAGATTGAGTAGAGAAATGAGGAGACAGAATGTGGCGGTGAAAAGAAACAATGCGATGCGCTCTGTAATATAGGTGAACATCGACGAAGCCCACACCACCCATAGAGGGGGAAAGGCAAAGATCGGACAGTGGAACCCAGTGCATGCGGGACCACATGAGACTGAGCATCAAATGATCATTGAACAAGAGATGGTTTATCGACATAAGTAATATCGGTCCCCGAAATAATTTATTCAATCGAAATTTTAGAAACTCAGATTTTTCTGCAACCCAACAGGAGCTATATACGCTGCAGGAAGAATTTTTCAAATCGGATTTTTAGAAGCAGATATATCGGAGGAAACGCAATTTACTTTTAAGCCCCTTAAAGGAAAATCTATGCGTAACTTGAAATGGTGTCTCTAACTAAAGTAGTCTTCAATATAAATGGAACCGAAAGGTTAAATAATTTTTTGAAACGGATATTTAGAAGCATTTATATATGAAATAAAATGTATTTTGGATTCTACATCATCTGCTTTTACGTCCTGTAGCGGCGAAATTGTACAACATAAAGAAAACGGGAATGCAAGGGTCATCATTCTCACACTTCGAGCTTCCCAATGCAAAAACAATTTTTCAAATCGGACTAATAGCTGCAGTGACATGGTGTCCACAGACGGACGGACAAACGGTGACATATGCGCAATCTTCTTTTTTTGCAAAAGACGTGCTAAAAAGAAATTTCTCTATACGGTTTTTAGAAACGATGATACATCTGAAATAAAAGTACAAAAACATCACCTTGCGACAGAACTGTGAACTCCTAGAATACTAACGTAAACTGTTCCACAAGACAAATGGCATCCGGTGCTAAAAGAAATTTTTAAATGACATATGTAGAATCACAGATATTGAGAATAACAGATTAAATCTTAGCGCTTCTAGCGGCAAAATTGTGCATTATTTTAGGAACCAAATACACACAATGGCAATGACAATGAATGACCCCTAACTTAGGTTTAGTACCTGAACCCACAGCGCGCTGCGCCTATTAACAGGTGAAAAAAGAAGTAAACAGAAGCGGAAGCAGGGTGCCCTGACAGTACAGTAAAAAGAGACAGTGCGGAAAAATTAGTGTGTAAGGAGTATACGGTTTCCCGTTGAGAAGTGAAGTTATAAACTATCTAACATACTTATCTGCAGCTAAATCACACTCCGAGCAACTTCGCAGCAACCAACGCCCCATCACAGCAAACGCAGAAAGGACCGTGGAAGGGAGAGCCTGAAAAGAGAAAAAATAAAAATAAAATAAAGCACACACTAAAAAAGAACACAGAGAAACGCCCAGTGCAATCATTTAGCATTCATTCGCCTCTAAAAGTTTAGGTGAAGCTGCTAGGCACCTGGACACATGCCTAACAGACAGCACAAGAATTGTTTAATTACTTATTTATTTATTTATAAATTTAGTATTATTATTATTTTATTTTCTTTTTTTTTTGCTTTTTCCATCTATTATTTTAGATTAGCATTCAGGAAACGTCGTTTGCTCAGTGTTCGTTTCGGAGTCTGCACATTCACTCCACTCTCGCTGTACAATCAGAGAAAAGATTTTTTCCTATTGATTAAGAGATTGTTCCAATCTTTTTTCAGCGAATTGACTTTTGCTGGGAAGTTATAAAAAGAGTTTTCATAGTTAGTAGTATCCAACTAAAAAAAGATTTTTCAGTAGGGTTATTAATCTCTTAGACATTGCTGTAAAGGGAAACGTGATCTTACTTTCTCTAGTGGCAAACTTACGCCCTAAGAAAAATATTTACTTATATAAGACACATTTCGCAGCGGAAACGCTCTCCAACAAAGAAAGCATTTTCCAAAATTGTACTGTTAGAAGCAGAGATATTCACTAAAATATGATATACATCTAGACCCCTGGGGGAAAGCTATGCATTATTTTAAGATAAAGATACTCCAAAGAGGTTTATCGACATGAACAGTATAGGTCCACGAAATAATTTTTTCAATCGAGCATTTAGAAATTCATATTTTGTTGCAAACAGATCAGAACTAGAAATAACCGTTCCTTACCAAAAATTAAAACTTATACGCGCAGCATTTTCCATGAGAAACTGTTTCCGATGCAGAAATAATTTTTTAAATCAGATATTTAGAAGCAGAGATATCGAGGAAAATGCAATTTATCTTTACGCCCCCTAGCGGAAAAATATTTGCAATTCTTGAAAAAGGAACTGTGCTTAAAATAGTCTTCGTTATAAATGACATCGAATGGTAGAAACAATGTTTTCAATCAGATATTTAGAAGCAAATATAAGCAGCACTTGAAAATAATTATGGGAGATTTCAATGCAAAAATAGGGCAACGGCAACAGAATGAAACTTCAGTAGGTAAATTCGGTCACGGCAACAGAAACCAGCGTGGAAATACTCTCGTTGAGTTTGCAGAGGCAGAAGGGTTTTTCATCTTGAACTCCTTCTTCAAGAAAAAGCCACACAGGAAATGGACATGGAGACATCCAAATGGGACGACAAGTGAAATTGATTTTATTATGTGTAACAAAAAATTCGTCATAGAAGACTGCAGTGTGCTAAACAAGTTCAACACAGGTAGTGACCATAGATTGGTGAGATGTAAGATGCACCTCAACACTAAACTTGAACGTGGCAAGCTCATAAGACAAACAAAATCTATTGACATAACCAACCTTAAAAAACACCATAATACCTTCAAGTTGGAACTGAAGAACAGGTTCTCTGCTTTAGAAGGCCTAACATCGGAAGAAGTGGACATCTCTGAAGTTAACAGAAAAGTAACCAATGCTCTTATGGAAACAGCAACAAAATTAGGTGGGTCTAAGAACAAGTTGCATGTAAACAAATTATCAGGAAAAACGAAAATGTTGATGCAAAAAAAGAAGAGAGATGAGGACAACTAAAGAAGATGTGACTTCCAAAGTGGAATATATAGAGCTATGCAAGACAGTAAGAAAAAGTAACACTGAAGACGTAAGAAAATTCAACTGTGAACTAGTGAGGAAAGCAATTGAAAACAACCAAAGCCTAAAGATAGCAAAGGGACATCTCAGTAAGGGAAGAAAACAGATTATGGCTCTGAGAAAAGAAGATGGTTCTGTAACAAGAAATAGAGGCGAAATTTTGACAAGAGTGAAAGATTTCTACTCCAAATTATATGAAAGGAATGATACATGCACTCCAGACATCATGAAAGATACCAGTACCAGAGTTCCTCCAGTCCTTCCAGCAGAAGTTGCACATGCAATCAAGAACATGAAGCGGGGAAAAGCTCCAGGAGGAGATGGAATTACTGTAGACATCATACAAGAAGCAAGTGGAGAAATCGAAACAGAACTCGCCCAAATTTTCACTCGATGCCTTAATGAAGGAAAGATTCCTGAGGATTGGAACACCGCTACAATGATCCTGCTACATAAAAAAGGTGACATTGAGGATCTCGGAAACTACAGACCTATCAGCCTCCTATCAGTAGTTTATAAAATCTTCACTAAAGTTCTTTCACACCGCTTGAAGGTAACACTGGACATGGCTCAACCGAGAGAACAAGCTGGATTCAGGAGTGGCTACAGCACAATAGATCATATCCACGTACTGAGAGAACTAATTGAAAGAGCGAGGGAATATGAACTTCCATTGTGCATGGCTTTTATCGATTATGAAAAAGCCTTTAATTCGGTGAAACCATCAGCAGTTACAATGGCTCTGAAAACCTGCGGTATTGAAGATGCATACATTAATATTATTAATAACATCTATGAAAATGCAAGTGCAAAGATTCGGCTGTTTGAAAATACAACACACATAAAAATTGGAAAGGGAGTGAGACAAGGTGACACCATATTTCCGAAGCTCTTTAATGCCACATTGGAGGGTGTTTTTCAGTCGCTGAGCTGGGAAAACAAAGGGATAAAGATTAATGGAGATTATCTAACCCACCTTCGTTTTGCTGATAACGTAGTCATTTTTGCAACTACCCCATCAGAACTGCAGAGTATGATCCAGGAACTTGCTGACAAGAGTAAAGAAGTGGGATTAAAAATGAACTTTCAGAAGACAAAAGTGATGTTCAATGCTTTTACAAGAAATGAAGATTTATCGATTGATGGAGAAAAGCTGGAGATAACAGACACGTACGTTTATCTTGGACAGCAGATATCAAGTGAGGGTCACATTGATGAAGAAATTAATCGGCGAACAAAACTTGCCTGGAGAGCTTTTGGAAGAAACAGCATAATTTTCAAGAGCAATATGCCATTATGTCTTAAAAGAAAAGTGTTTGATCAATGCATCCTTCCAGTGCTTACGTATGGTGCAGAGACGTGGACCTTAACTAAAAGAGACATACAAAGGCTGCAGACAACTCAAAGCAGCATGGAGAGGTGCATACTTGGTGTAACCAGGAGAGATAAGAAGAGGAACTCGTGGATACGAAAAATTACAAGAGTGGAAGACATCATGATCAGAGTTAAATCCCTGAAATGGCAATGGGCTGGACATACTGCCAGAAGGACTGATCATCGATGGACAGCCGAAATTTTAGATTGGATTCCAAGAGACAGGAAAAGACCCAGAAGAAAACCACATGGGAGATGGGTGGATGAAATTCGAAAGTATGCAGGGGTGACATGGAGGAGACTGGCACAAGACAGACCGTTGTGGAGGAAACTTGGGGAGACCTTCGTCCAGCAGTGGATTGATAATGGTTGACAATGATGATGATGATATGCAATAAAATATACTTTGAATTCGGTATCTTCTGCATTTACGCCGTCTAGCGGTGAAGTTTTGCATAGAAAAAACACGAAGGCAAGAATTATCATTCGCACATTTCAGGCTTTCCAATGTAGAAATAATTTTTTTTTTTTTTTGATTGGAATTTTAACGACTACCGTGAGCAACTCAATGGGCTATAAGCAGTCGCCCGTCCCTAATTTAGGGTCACTGGCTCCAGGGAATGGAGAGAGCCAGTGCCGTAAGACAAACATAACATCCATGCCTCACCGTGTTTCGAACCCGGACCCTGCACGGATTAATGGTCATACGCCATCGCTTAGACCACTGCGCCACCATTTTTTAGTTTTTTAATCGGTTTATTAGTTGCAAAGATATGGTGTCCGCGGACGGACAAACAAACTGATAGCATAAGCACAATCTTTTTTATAAAAGGAAAGTTTTCAATAGGTTTTTCAGCAGCAGAGATACGGCTGCGAACAGAAGTACACAAACACCATCTAGCGACAGAACTGTGAACTATAAAAAAATCCAGTACAAGTAAAGTGTTCCATAAGGTAAATGGTATCAGGTGTTAAATATTTTTTTTAACAGAAAAAAGGCAGCTGAGATATCAAGAAAAACAGAAAAAATATTTGCACCCTCTTGAGGAGGGGAATTGTTCATTATTTTGGGAAGAAAATACACATAAAATATTTGCACATGTAGTAGTATCTGAACAAAGAATAATTTTTTCATTCGGGTATTTAGTCCCACAGATATTGCTGCGAACATGTTGAAAACGGAAACACGAACTTGGGAGTTCTAGTGGCACATTTATGCGTTAAAATTATATGAAGAACATTTCGCACCGGAAACGCTCTCCAATAAAGAAAGAATTTTTTAATCGCTCTTTCAGAAGCAGAAATATCGACAAAAATAAAATATAAGTGTACGTCGCCTGGTGGAAAAACTGTGTAGTACTTTAAGCAGAAAATATTCCCAAAGGGTTTCCTACAAGCTAAGCGGTATTGGTACACGAATTTTTTTTTAAATCGAGTGTTCGGAAAGGCAGATTTTGCGGCAATAACGTCAGAAACAGAAATTACCTCTTACGCCTCCTCCTTTGACAAAAATTAGAAATCATATGTAGAGTATTTTCCACCAGAAGTAGTATCCGATGCAGAAATATTTTTTTAAATAACGCTTTTAGAAGCAGAGATATTCGAGAAGTCGCAGTTTACCTTTACATCCCCTATCGGAAAATCTACTCATTACCTGAAAAAGGAACTGTACCCAAAATAGTTTTCCTTAAAACGATTTCGAAAGAAAGAATTTTTTCATTCAGATATTTAGAAGAAAATGCATTAAAAAAATTGTATTTTGTATTCGATAGCATCAGCATTAACGCCCTGTAGTGGCAAAACTAATAAGCATCGAAAAAAAATACCGGAAAGCAAGGACCATTGTTCTCACATTTCAAACTTTTCAATGCAAAAGTAATTTTTCAAGTCGTGCAAATACGATAGTTGGAGAGATATGGTGTCCACGGACGGACGGACAGACAAAGTAATACATGTACATTTTTATGAAAGACGTGCTGCTAAGAAAGCTAGAAAAGAAAAGAGACTCAACAAACAGTGTATCAGGTTTACTTTTGTTTACATTCAAAACTGATTAAAATACAGCAGTTTATAATTTTTTCCCACTTGAGCCTTAATAAGTAAGAATGGAGTTTGCTTCCAAAGCAATGCCGTAATAACTGCATTCGCCGCAAATTAGTTCAGATACCAGGAAACAGGAAGTAGGAACTCCCGCTCAGCATCGACTATCTTCCTCATCCTTTCGCTCATGTGAGAGGACAGTCCTGACTTTTTTTAATTTTGAGTCCAACTTCCTGAAATACTTACTGAATGCCCTGTTTCTGTTTGTTTGTATCGAGCGGCAAAATGTTTGTGGAGGAGAAAGTGTCTGATACGGAGTCGTACCTGGCCACGTCGTGGACAGTTTCCCATTTTTGGCGATGCCACCCGGTGTCTGCATTATCACGAGTAATTTTCTCTAATGGCTTAGATGAAATAGAGGCCACTTCCGTTAGGGGGTGGAGCTGCTTTTGATTTCGATTCCTAGGATAAGAGTCAAACCCACACACGCACACACAATGGCTTGAATTCCAAAGCCAATGTTTACTACTGCACACCGAATCTCGTAATCTGACCGCTATCTTTAATGTTGCATAATCCTTCGCGGATAAAGACCTCAGAAATCCGCGTACGTACTGCTTCCGCGCGCATTTCAAATGCGACAGGCATTAATCAGTATTCACGTGCGGCACTAAAGTAACATTAAAATGCAGCTAATTGCCTATATAATAAGGATAAGTTCTTTTGTTTCTTTTGATTTATTGTGGGCTGTTAGAAAGGGAAGTCTTGATGCATTGTGATGACAGCGGCTACCGGTAGTGCATCCCAGCTATTATCATCGAAACTAACAGGGCTACCTTCCTATTGGGGGACAGGGAATTCTGAGACGGTTGTTCTTTCTATGCTAAGCAGCCCATTGAGACAATGGAAGTTTCTGCCAGTGCTATTCGGTTACTCTTTAAACGAGAAGGACTCACGCGGCTATCATAATGCAATATGTCAAAAAATTAGTTCAGGAAATGGCCTTCTCTAACATTGAATATGTTAAAAATTGACAGTTCTTGAACTCTACAAAATTTGTCCACAGTACTAAACTTTGACTCAGTTGTACATCAACTTATTGATGCTATTACTTTTAGCACGTCATTTGTAAAGAGGATCGTGCTCGTTGTCATGTTCGCGTGTGGGGTGTTACGCTTATACATATATTTAATAAACATGCTTATGGTAATTCGCTGCCACCAGACCAGGATATCTCTGTCCCGTTCAACTTACGCTGTTGTGTTGCTCCTCAAAGGCATGGTGAAGGAAAAGATTACTTGTAGAGTACACAGCTGAGCAGCACTACATTAGATATGGTCCTTTATTTACAGCTTGGTGACGAGTATGATGAAAATACATGTCATACAATGAAAACGGTTCTTGACCTTGAGCAAGCCGACATTACAGCACGATCATAGTTCATTCGCAGTCCAGTCTTTGCATGATACGTGTGCACATAGCATCAAGAAGTTATTTATACATAGCAATTATATGCTCTTCACAGGTGGCTAGATTTCTCAGGTGGAGGATTTCCTTGGCAGACCGCAGTCTGGCATTTAGTATTATTACACAATTACCCACAGGTAATGCAATGTATATACTCTAGTGGCCTTAACCCGCAGGTAGACACCTAATTAACTCTCTAGTCAGCTGCAGCCGACTGGCGTACGTACATCTCGAGCGATGACTACAAAACGACCGTCCTCTTCCTATTCGAGCAAAAAAAGTGTCCTAAAAGTTCGTTACAACTTTTTCCCGCTTAAACTCTCTGCAGCCCGCACTGCGCACAGCCAATCCCGTAAGCGCACATCTTCGGAGCAAGAGGCCATGTGGTAAATCTCTCTTCCCTGCTCAGCTGTCTCTAGCTGCTTGAAACTTCCTGCGCTAGTAAGACATCCCCATATTCTGTGAACTCCTGCCTCAGCGTGGAATTCACCATGGAAAGAATTTTCTTCCCCCTTCTCCTCTCCGTGGGGCCCTGGGCACACAATATGGCCGACCTGAAGTCATTTTTCTTCCTACAGAGAAAAAATGGCGTTCCACCTCCAATTTTGGATTTTTTTCCATTTTCCCTGTCATCAATATTTTTACATCATCACACTCGTGTTATCCGTTTGCCCGTCCGTCTGTGGGGACCATATCTCTGCAACTATCAGACCGATTTGAAAAATTATTTTTGCATCGAGATGCTTGATCCTTGCATTCCGCTTTTTTTTTCTTCTTTTTTTTTTTCCGAAGCATAACTTTGCCGCTAGAGGGCGAAATGCAGATGATATCAAATTCAAACTTCTAAGCATCCGATTTAAAACATTGTGTCTTCCATTCCATGCCATTTATAACGAAAACTATTTTAGGTACAGTTCTTTTTTCAAGTAATGCATAGATTTTCCGCTAGGAGGCGTAAATGTAAATCGCGTTTTCCCGATATCGCTGTTTCTAAAAGTCCGATTTGAAAAATTCATTCTGCATCGGAAACAGTTCCTTGCTGGAAATATGTCGCATATAATTTCTAATTTTTGATAAAGAATAATTTGGCTATCAGGAAGCGTAAGTATGTATTTCTGTTTCTGACGTATTTGCAGCAAAATCTAAAGTTTCGAAAACTTGAATGAAAAATTCCTTTCGTAGACCGATATTGCTCACCTCGAAAACCTTTTGAGAATACCTGCTGCTTAAAATAACGCATAGTTTTCTCGCCAGGGGGCGGCGTAGACGTATATTTTATTTTTGTCGATATCACTACTGCTTAGAGCCCGATTTGAAAAAAAAAATATTTGTTAGAAAGCGTTTCCGGTGCGAAATGTTTCTCACATTGTTTCAACATTTTCAAGTAAAACATAGATTTTCCTCTAGGCTGCTTAAAGGTAAATTGCGTTTCCCCGACATCTCTGCTTCTAAAACTCCTATCTGAAAAATTCTTCCTGTATTGGATACAGCTCCTCATGAGAAATGTTTTGATCATACACTGCTGACCACCCAAAATCCAACACTAAGAAGGACACGAGATAGCAAAGCCAGATTTACTGGACACATAACAACAGATACAAAGATGAAACGATTGAGCTTACAGGCCCGTGCGACTTGCGGAACACACAGACATCAACAGTTCTTGTGGCCCCCATGGCTGGCAAAAACGGCCGTTACACGCCGCGGCATCGAACGAAAGAGGCTTTAGATGTGGGCTTGGGGTATGTCGGTCCAGGCTGATTTCACACGTTGCCACGTTCATCAGGCGTATGCGCGGGTGGTGCTTGCCGGGCCACTCGGTTTCCGATCAGCAACCAGACGTGTTCGATGGGCGACATATCGGGAGAGCAGGCGGGCCACGGCAGCAGTGACACTTGGTGGGCTGTGAATAATGTTGCACGATGCGTTCCACGTGCGGGCGCGCATTGTCCTATTGAAACGTGGCCGCTAGCAGGTCCCGCAGGTCAGGGAGGACTACAGGCTACAAAACGTCGGAGATGTAGTGGTGGCTGTTGATATACCGGCGATACGTACCAGAGGGGTGCGGGTGTCATATCCAATTGCGCTCCAAACTATAACGCCAGGCGACGGACCGGTATGGCGATGCATAATGCAGGCGTCATACAGTCCCTCGCCGCGGTGCCGCCACACGCAGATCCGACCATCGTGGTGTTGCAGGCAGAAGCGGTATTCGTCGGAGAAGACAAGGTCGTGGCATTCCGTAGTCCAGGTGCGGTGTTCTACGGCCTACTGCCGCCGCACTCGCCGGTGGTGTAAGGTCAATGGTAATCGGAGCAATAGGCGCCGTGCGTCTAGTCCCCGCTCCTACAGACGACGTCGAACGGTATGTGCTGACACAGGTTGTTGCGCAACACACCCTAATTTCTGCGCAAACGTTCATGATGTGGCGGTGCGAGCCGTCTATTCCCGCTGCACAACATGCCAGTCCTCTCGTTCGGTGGTGTGCCGTGGCTGCGGCAATCGCTCACGTCGGTCCGTCCGTCCCTCCTGCACACACCGAATCCATACTCGCCTCACTGTGGCTGGATGTCGTCCCACATGGGCGCCGATGTCTCGGTACGATAACCCGCTGTCGCGATAAGCCACTATTCGTCCTCTGTCGAACTCCGAAACGTGCTGGAATGACTGCCGTGTTCTGCGACGAGGCATCAGGAAGCTTCCCACGCACAGGTCCGGCAGCACAACACACTTCCACTATTTACACCCCGCCTTCTTTGCACCCTTCTTATAGTGCTTCTCCGTGGCGTGCCTGGCGTACATGATTTGCATATGCCCTGCAATTCTAATCGTTTGCATGTCCTCTCGCGGGCGACGCATGCTGTGAATTTTAGGCCAATCGGATGCTTCCTTCTTGGTGTTGCATTTTGGGTGGCCAGCAGCGTAATTTCTAATTTTTGATTAAAATGATTTGGCCACTAGGTGACGTAAATGTTTATTTCAGCTTGTGATGTATTTGCAACAAAATCTGAGTTTCTGAAAATTCGATTGAAAAAGTTCTGCCGTGGGCCGATACTGCTCACCTTGGAAAAAATGTTCAGAATACACTCTTCTTACAATAATGCATAGTTTTTCCTCAAGGGGGAATAGTCATACATCTTTATTTTCTCGACATCTCTGCTTCTCGCAGTCCGATTTAAAAAATTATTTCTTTGTTGGAGAGCTTCTCCGCTGAGAAATGTTTCTCATATAATTTCAAATTTTTCTTAACGCCCATGTTTGCCACTAGAGCTCGTAAGTCCACGTTTTCACAGCAATATCTGGGGAATTAGAAACCTGATATAAAAAATTCTTTTTCGGTCAGATATGATAACTATTTTTGTGTATTTTCTTCCCAAAATAATGCACGATTTTGCCGCCAGGGGTCGCCAATGTTTACTCTGTTCTTCTCACTATCTATGCTTCTACATGCGTCTTTTACAATCTGTTTTCAACACTGGATGCCATTTGCCTTGTGAAACACTTTAGGTTTGTATTTGGGGAGTTTTATAGTTCACAGTTCTGTCCCTCACGGTGATGCTTGTGTTCTTCTGTTTGCAGCTGTATCTCCACTTCTAAAAACCGTATTGAGAAATTTCTTTTTTACTGTATGCCATTCGTTATAATATAGATGCTGTGCATTATCCTCTTTAAATATTGCACACATTTTCCGGTAGGGGCGTTAAGGTCAAAATCTTTTCCTCGCTAACTCTGCTTCCGGTAAACGTATTTGAAAAGTTCCTTTTCCATAGCATAGCTTTTTCCATGAAGAATATTTTCCGCCTGCTTTCAACTTTCCAATTATTCCAAATTATTCCGCTAGAAGGCGTAGAGTTATATGATGTTTCTTTCTACATTTCTTCTTTTAACTGTTCGATTTGAAAATCTGTTTTTCTCCGATACCTTTCTTCTGCTATGAGAAACGTTTCGTGCGCTTTTTGTTTATTTTCATAACATACTTTTTACCCGCTTCGTTGAAGTAGATGTTTCTATTTCCGGATGTTTTATCGATTGTAAAAATCCGGTTGTGTGACTTTTTTCTAGCCTGTTGCAGTGACTTTGAAAAACTTTGGTAAATTTTATTGGTGTCAGAAAGGATTCAAAAGGCGTGCTCATTGCAACCGAAAATTCGGTGTCATCTTTCGTGTTATAGGTGTTAAATTTGCTACTATCTTTGGACATATGCTCCAAATACTTTTGAAAATTCAAATGCTTTCCGAATAAAATTTTACCAAAAAAAAAATGTCGCCGGAAAGGCAGGTTTAAAACACTATGAAATTTATTTAAAGGTTAAAATGACAGAATTTAGTCTGAGTTACATTCTCGTCGCGTTTTTTTTTCTGGGTGCCCGCTGGTTTGTAAGGCCTAGAATTCCACCTCAGGCCTGGACATTCAGGAATTTTGGGTTGATATGGCAGAATCTGCAAAAATAACTGCCTTTCGGAGGATTTGTAGTTTTCTTAAGTGTCCCAATTCTGAAATATTTCAGAATCCTGATGCGTACAACAGCATTTAATTGATTATGACCAGAGAGCACTGGTCTGCAGACACTTTAAATTTCCTGTCTTAGATTCTCTGAAATTATGGATTTTCGTAGAGTTCGTTGTAAGAATAGTTATTGTGTCCCCCCTTTTTTTAAGTCCTGAAATTTCAGATCAATTGTGGTCAATATCTTACATTTGACGATGGGTTTCTTCAACGTTTGATAGCAAGCTCTATTTTGTACCTACCATAAGGCGGAGTGGACTATCGTGAGCAATGCCATATTTAACACCGAAATCATGGACACTTTGTCGTATTTCTTTTTTTATTCATTTGATGAAAGTAGTGAATAGCAAGATGCAACGATCTGTATGGTTTCAGTAGCTTTACTATACTTTCTCTGATATATCTTTCTCACTACTTACTTTATTTTATTTCATTTATTTCCCTATTTATTGACATCAATATTAATAGCTTTAACTACACAGCAAAAAATTCTTCATTTTCTGAATAGGGCTAATTTCTGTATAATCACTGCAATGACGATTGTTTGTCTATGATTCACAGTTCTTGGTAGTATGGATTTTTTTGTAAAAAACTTCATTTTTGATAGACTTCCAATAGTTTATCATTGTTTTCAGAGTAAAGGACTAAATTATTACTACTGATATTCAGTGGTATCCTTTTGTTAGAGCTGTATCTACCAACATGGTGATGGCGTACTTTCCCCTAAGAACTCCTTTGTTTTCAGCGGAAGTCTACGATATACATCACTTTCATAAATTTTGAAGATGACAATCCGATTTTTGGCGCAAATGTGACAAGGATGGTAAGTCAGATAATATCCGAAAACTTGAAAATTTTCATCGTCCTGGAGCGGGACTCGAACCCGCGTCTCCCAGAAAACGCCCGGGTATGCTAATTTGAGACTTGGTCGTTCTAGGTGGTGGTGTGGTTAGCATACCCGGGCGTTTTCTGGGAGACGCGGGTTCCAGTCCCGCTCCAGGACGATGAAAATTTTCAAGTTTTCGGATATTATCCTTGTCACATTTACGCCAAAAATCGGATTGCCATCTTCAAAATTTGTATTATATGGCGTAATCCCGTATTTCTTTCATGATCACTTAAATCGTTGCTCTATAAGTATATATCCTACATCTGCATTTACACTGAAGTGCCAGAAAAACTGGTACACCAGTCTAATACTTGGTAGGTCCCCCACGGGAGCGCAGGACTGCAGAAATACGACTGGGCATGGACTCCACTAGCTTCTGGAAATATGCTGTAGGCAATGCACACCATACTTCCTGCAGAGCGTTCCACAATTCGGGTGTATTCCGAGGTCTCGGATTCCTGTGTTCGATAGCGCGTTGCATTGCATCCCAAATATGTTCTATCACGTTCAGATCTGGGGACTAGGGTGGAATGGCAACACCCCAAACTCAGATGAATGCTCCTCTAACCATAATGTGGCGTCCCGACACTTGTGTGGAGGTGCATTGTTCTGTTGGAACAGGCCAAACCCATCAGCATGAATGCAGGACATGAACGGGTGTACCTTGTCTGAAAGGATGCGCAAATAGCGTTGGCCGGTCACAGACGATTGTAGACGTACCAGGGGTCCCAGTGAAGTCCAGCTAAACACACCCCATATCATTGCGGACCCCTCACCAGCCAGTACAGTTCCCTGTTGACAGGCGGGATCCATGGCTTCGTGGAGTTTACGCCGCACACGAATCCTTCCATCTGCCCGATACAGTTGGAAACGCGACTCGTCAGACCAGGCTACTTGTTTCCAGTCATCAAGTGTCCAGTGGCGATGTTGTCGTGCCCAAGCGAGACGCATAGCTCTGTGTCGTGCACCCATCAAGGGGATTCGAGTTAGGCGTTGGCTCCCAAAGCCCCATATCGTGCAGGGTAGGTTGCACAGTCCGAACGCTGATGCTTGTTGAGGCTCCAGCATTGAATTCCGATGACACCTGCGAGAGTGTTGCACGCCTATCGCGTGAAACGATTCTTGACAGCCGACGATGGTCATGTTCACCCAATGCCTTTTTACAGCCACACTGGTATCGTAGGTTGGAGGTTTTGTTTGAATTCTTGTAGTCAACGTACACCCTTGCAATGGTGGTCCGTGAAAGTCCGAACTCCGAAACACTATGGCCCAACTCACGAGCGCCAACTATGACACCGCGTTGAAAATCGGTTAAATCGTTATTAGTTGTCATTCTCATGCTGAAAACAGCTCTGACAGCTGGCAAGAATGTCTATCGCTTTATATACGCATTGGCGGACGCAACCGAGTATGCGCATAGGTGACGTTGCTATGTATTTTTCATAAGCTCGTCTGTACCAGTTTTTCTGGCACTTCAGTGTAGTTGAAATTTTGCTTGTCAGATATTTTAATTCCTGCACGTCTTTTCTGTACCACTGAAAGATGCAGTACCTAAAGATTATGTCAATATAGATACGGCTAAAGGTCAGCAGTCAGTTTTTTCTGTATTAAAATTCAGTTTTTGAATTAATTTGCTTTTGGAACATATTTTTTTTGTCTGTTAAGTGGATTGGCGTATTTTGTCATTAATTCTTTCTTTTTTTCATTTTATTCTGCTGTGCTTTATAATGCGATATTGATAATTCTGAAGTGTTTATGAGTCTGAACGTCTTGAGGTAAATGTTCTTTGCGTAAATTTATCTCAATGGACAGTAAAGTTTTATTGCAGATAAATTATTAGTCCAAAACAAGATTGCTACATAACTGACCTTTATGTTCATCCAAATGTAAGAGACTCAGAAAAATATTTGGGCAAAATATTAAATCTGCACTTCCATATTTCGCAATCTGTATTTGTGGATACTACCATTAAAAGGAGATAGCTTCTCTTTTAATGAGGTTCGCCATAACTCCAAGCGTATGTTAATTCCCCAGGAGTCCTGACAGCGTGATACATATACTGATTAAATAAGTTTAAACAAAGAAAAGAAAAAATCTGGTAACTTGATTTACACTCATGTCTAAAAATTAAGGGTCAATAACAAAAGGCTAAATTTCAGACTCGCAAACCGTTGACTAACGTAAGAGCAAGCTATGTGAGAGTGTTTGATCATACGCAAATTGTCAGGAATCACGTGACAGCTGTGTACTATTGATCAGCGATAAAAGCTGAAGCATGAGTTGGAAGAAATCGTTTATTTTGTAGGCGTTGAAGCGTGTATCTGCATTTCTTTTTTGTTATGGCGGCCTGTAGTACCTTTGAAAGAACTTATCGGAATGATTTTACCCGTGGGCCAATTGTTGGTAACCTGGAAGAGGGGCAGACAACGAAAGGAGTTCGGAATTGCCCGGAGCGTAGTATCAGGGATCTGAATACAATTTTCTGACCGTGGAATAACTACCAGAAAGTTCAGTAGTGGTCGACCACGTAAAACTACTAAATCACAAGATAGTAATCTTGCTGTAACGGCTAAAAGATCTCACTGAATAACTACTGGCAAGTTAACAAAACACCTGGAATCAAGCACGGATGCCGAAATATTGCGTCAAACCGTGTCAAGGCGTTTGAATAATTTTGGATTGTATGCCCGAAAACCTATACAGTTTGTGTTCCATTAGACTCAGAATGCAAAAAAAAAAAAAAACAACAACAAAAAAACCCCTCATTATCGATGTTGTCATGAACACTCCACGTGGAATGAAGAGCGATGGGCCTATTTTCTGTTCACAGACGAAAGCCGGTTTTGTTTAACGTCTCACTATAGGCGGCAGTACATCTGGCGATAACCCTGCATTGCATGTTCAGCTGGAAACATCGTAGAAGTTGGTCATTACAGTAGTGGTAGAGTTATGGTCTGGTCTGGGATTATGATCAATGGGCATACAGAGCTCCTAGTGTTGTAGAGAAGGTCAATAAATGCCCATTGTTATTGTGAGGAGGTCATTTTAGAACATGTAAGGCTGCTTCATGGTACTGTGGGAATTTTTTTTTATGGACGATGACGCCCGTCATCATCGATCATCATGTGTTAATGAACTGTTGGAGAGCTACGGGATCGAATGAATGGAGAGGCCTGCGTACTTCTCCGAATTGTATCCAATCGAAAATGCTTATAACACACTGCGGAGGAGCATTGCTGAACGCGATCCTCCACCTGGAACCAGAAAAGACCTAGTGATGGAAAGAAGAATGGATAAACCACCCTCAGGATCTTCTGGACATTCTCGTGAAAAGCATGGCCTTCCGATGCTAATCATGCATTGCAATCAGTGGTGGACATATACCCTATTAAAATTATCCATGAAAAATTAAAATACTTTTTTTTGTCAACTTTAGTTATTGTGGGCCAATATCAAAAAATGGTATCTTTTGTTCTTTTATTGTATATGTCCTTTTCCTCTTTGTTTACTTCTTAATAAAATATTTTAATCCTCATCCTGTGGAATAAAAATATGCTATGAACATGCAAGTGATCCTTAATTTTTGGAAATGAGTGTAGAATCATAAGTTTCCACTTTATTGTTTTGCTTGAATCAGTATGCGACCGGATAAACTTCATACAATACTAAAATTCACGAAATGCATTATGTTGTAATTTTCTGAAGTGTACAAGTAGTCCAAGTCTGGGCATTTTTTGGCACCTGTACTGGTCTTGATTTTGGGAACATTTCCTGAATAAGATGGGTCGCAAAAAGTTCTCAACATTTTACGAAACCATTTTCTACATGGGGGTTTTATAACTGTTTTTTAAATAAATATTTCACAATTAAAAATTAATTAATATATTATTTAATAAATATTTCACAATTAAAAATTAATTAATATATTATTTTTACACCACCGTTTGTGCAAATCTAAAATGTATGTGAAAATTCGTAAATACTAATAATAGCAATACTAACTCCAATATTAAAAATTTCAATACTTCATTTCAATACTAACTCCACAGTACCAGTGCTTCCTGGAAAGGAAAGACGACAACACCAGAAGGGTGATGCCATCTTTCTTTCCATCAGTCGAGTAACTGTTACAAACCCCGACCAGCAGAGGATCACTTTCTGAATTCAATGTCCACTGTTTATTCTGTAAGAAATTTAAAATAAACAATTTGTGTAAATTTATAAAATCTGAAATCAGGTGCAGGTACCGAAAACACCAAACAAAACACCTTCCTAACAACTTTAATTAAGAACCCAAAATTGCAATCGTATGTTTACGCGTGAAATTAATCTCTAATTTTGGCTTCTAATCGGTTCGGTTTCGATTCGTTTAATTAATAGAAAGTCAGAAAAATAAATAATATTTATGAACTTATGTATTACGAAGGAAAAATACAACAAAATGACAGTGGAAGCGATACTGACGAAGATATATAATAAACACTATGTTGGTTATGCTGGTCCAAGTAATCTAAGAAAAGCAAGCACTGAATATAAAAAAAATTCTTAAAAATCTCTATACGCAATTGAACAAAAAAATTATATATTAGAGCATATTCCAGCAAGAGAAAGATTTTCACAACACCATCTGAAGATTGCTTGACCTAAACTTATCATATCGGGATAATATCAGATATTAACAATTTGATGAAACAGAAGGCGCATTTTTCAGAATTCCTGTAATTTATTATCATTAATAACGTAAGCGTACCTTACGTTTAAATCATCACTAGTGTTTTCCAAAGTCTTGTTGATAGAACGTCGATCCTTTGACTGAGAAGCAGCTCGTTTGCAATTTGCCAATAAGACAAATAATTACTATTATATTTTTTGTGGGTTTCGCGACCACTGTTGGGTTACAAGCAGTCGCCCTTCCCTAATTGAAAGCCACTGGTTTCAGGGTAGGGGGGCAGCCAGTGCCGTATGACAAACACAACATTAATACCTCACTGGGATTCGAACCAAATCGTACGAATGGTCAGAAGCCAGCGCTTAGATCATTGCGCAACTGAGGTAGCCAAGATAAATTAAGGAACAACAGCTAATCGTTTTTGCTGTGTGTTGTCATCAGGTTTTATTTGTTCCAGTTGCTTCTGCGATCTTTAACTACTAAATGCCTGACGAAGCTACCCGGAGGTAGTGAAAGCTAGCATCTTTTGATTCCCTCATTTTCTACGCCTAATAAACGGAGTTCATTTTTTTTTTTATTGTCTTTCACATTAATTGGGCGTACAGAAACCCGTTTCTTCATCGATCGTATATATATTTGTTTATTATGATCGTTATCAGAATGTGTGATGTGACTGGATCCTGCGGCTCCAGTCGGATTGTGCATTCACTGGAGTTTTTAAAATGTCACTCAGTATTCTGCAGTTCAGTTACATACTGTATCATCGAATAGCTAACTAACAAACTGTGCTAACAGTTTTTTGCACAACTGGTGAAATACTAACCAGTTGTGGTCAGAAGGTGTGTATAACATGGACAGTCAACTAATTTGTAGGATTGATTCGGTTATTTCTTTAGTTTTCTTTCTTTCTTTATTTTATATACATTTACTTATTTGTTCATTGATTTATTTACTTAATTGTTTTACTTTTAGTTTTTTTATTTCTCGGTTTTTCCTTTCTTCTTTGGACACTTACGTGACGTTCTTGCTGCATGTTCTAATCAACATAAGCACAACAGAATGTTGTCTAATGAAATGAATCATGATGTAGTGAAAGTGTTAACCGGTTCAGTTCTGGTGCCGATTCAAAATTAAATGCAATTCATCATTGTGCAAGAGTGAAGTTTCTTAATAATTATTTTTCATACTTAGTACCAAATCATGAAAGTGAAACTTTTAAGCTTGATAAAAGAAATATTTAGTTTATCCTTCTCTTTGTAAAAATCTTTATTTAAATTTTTAAAAGAGAAGAGCATTGGTGAGCATTTATGTATGTGTTAGCAAAAAAAGAAATAGGTAGAAAGAGAAACGCCCGGCAATTGTACAGTGGGTTTCCTAATGCGTTTTTAGAAAACCGTGAAATCTACATTTAAATTATGTGGTACTTGTCATTTTACTTCAAAGAGAAATTGTTTCCTTAATAAAAAAAAAGGCAAAATTCCGTCTTCGTTTTAAAGTTGTTCGTATGTGAGAGTTTCTTCGAGTTTTTTTGTTGGCACGTGTGCATTTCTCCGTGCAGTCTACTGAGATGCAAAACCAAACATCGCAGTCATGAAAGACCAATTCAGAAGCAGAAGCACGTACGTTTAGTAATTGTGCCATTGTGTAAATATCAAACGCAGATCATGGAATTTCGCTTAATCATCTCATGGATTTCTCAGCATGTATAGCAAACAATGCTGAGAGTTCAGCACTTGATACTTAGAGTGAATAGAACATTTTATATCAGTCTTCAATAACTCAAAATGTGTGCTTTTTGTCTTAAAAAAAACTACGTATTAATATGTAGTCAAAAAAGCTTTCTTTTAAAGGTCCAAAAATATAAAAACAAATATTTAAGCTTTAAACTATGTGCAGTTGCACGATAAAAATACAAATGAAAACGAAAAATTTTGTAATTTTTTATTCAAGTTAAAAAAACATTCACGGAGAAAAAGTTGTGCTTTTTATCCTTTTTAGAAATTCTAATGGTGTGAGTGTCATACCGGAAACAGCTAAGTTGCATAGTATATAGTTATTTCCCTTTCAGTAAAAAAACTGACAATCACCAGTTTCAATTTCAGTGGAAAAGAACACAGAGCAGAGAGGGACAAATTAAAGCTGCATAACGAAACTCACGCCACATCAACAATATTTTTCTGCCCTTCCTGGATTTCAGCAGCAGTACAGCAACATGAACCAAAAATGAAAAGTGATTACTGAGATTTCGTGTGCGATCAATATTACACCTATAATGAAATAAAACTTGAAATACTACAGTCGACACTGAATCAAATTGCCCTGATGACTGAGGTTTTCTTGAGCAGCACTCAGTACTGTCTGGGTTCCCGTTTTTAGCACGTCTTTTGTAAAAAAAGATCGTGCTTCTGTTATCGGTTTGTCCGTCCGTCCGTCCGTACGTCTGTGCCCACGGTATGTCTGCAACTATTAGTCCGATTTGAAAAATTCTTTTTGCATTCGGAAGCTTGAAATGTGCGAATGATGATCCTTCATTTCGTTTTTTTACGATGTACAATTTTGCCGTTAGAGGGCGTAAATGCAGATTATGTCGAATTCGAAATTACGTTTTGATCCACATATTTGCTTCTAAACATCCGTTTGAATTTTTTTTTTTTTTATCTTTCGATTCCATTTATGTCGAAGAGTGTTTTAGATATAGTTTCCTTTTCAAATTACGCATAGATTTTGCGCTAGGGGCGTAAAAGTAAATTACATTTTTCCCGATTACTCTTCTTTTAACACTCCGATTTGAAAACATTTTTCTTCAGCGGATACACCTCCTGACGGAAAATCTTTTGCATATAATTTCGAATTTTTGGTAAAGAATACTTTGGCCACCAATGGGCGTAAGTGTTAATTTCTGCTTCTGATGTATTTGCCATAAAATCTGAGCTTCTAAAATATCGATTGAAGAAATTCTTTCGTGGACACTCACATCGATAAACCTTTTCGGAACATTTTCTTCCTTAAATATCCCACAGTTTCTCCGCCAGGAGGCGTAGATGTGTATCTAATTTTTATCAATATCTCTACTTCTAGGAGTCCGATTTGAAAAATTCCTTCTTTGTTGGATAGTGTTTTCCGTGTGACATGTTTTTCATATAATTTCAAAATTTTCAAATAATTCATAGACTTTCCGTCTATGAATTTTCAATAATTCATAGGCAAATTCTGTTTCTCCCTATATCTCTGCTTCTAAAACTCCGATTTGAAAAATTCTGTCTGCACCGGATACAGCTCTTGATGGGAAATCGTTTGCACATAATTTCTAATGTTTGTAACAAAAATGGTTAGGCCACCAGGGGGTGTAAATCTTAATTTCCGCTTCTGATGTATTTGCAGCCAAATATGAGCTTCTAAATTCTCGATAAAAAAATGGTCATTTGTAGACCGATACTGCTCATGTCGACAAACCTTTTAGGAACATTTTCTTCTTAAAATAGTGCATGGTTTCTACGCCAGGGGCGTAGATGTATATCTTATTTTTGTCAATATCTCTACTTCTAAGGGTTCGATTTGAAAAATTCCTTCTTTGTTGGATAGTGTTTCCAGTGTGACATGTGCTTCATATAATTTCAAAATTTTCAAGTATTTCATAGTCTTTCCGCTAGGGGGCGTAAAGCTAAATTGCGTTTTTCTCTATATCTCTGCTTCTAAACCTCCGATTTGAAAAATTCTTTCTGCAACGGATACAGCTACTGATGGGAAATTGTTTGCACATAATTTGTAATTTTTGTGAAGAAAATGGAATGGCCACCAGGTGGCGTAAATCTTAATTTCCGCTTCTGATGTATTTGCAGCCAAATATGAGCTTCTAAATTTTCGATTGAAAAAAGTCGTCTGTAGACCGATACTACTCATGTCGACAAACCTTTAAGAAACATTATTTTCTTAAAATAGTGCATGGTTTCCGCGCCAGGGGGCGTAGATGTATATCTTATTTTTGTCAATATCTCGACTTCTAGGAGCCCGATTTAAAAAATTCCTTCTTTGTTGGATAGTGTTTCCAGTGTGACATGTGCTTCATATAATTTCAAAATTTTCAAGTAATTCATAGTCTTTCCGCTAGGGGGCGTAAAGCTAAATTGCGTTTTTCCCTATATCTCTGCTTCTAAACCTCCGATTTGAAAAATTCTGTCTGCACCGGATACAGCTCCTGATGGGAAATCGTTTGCACATAATTTGTAATTTTTGTAAAAAAAAATGGAATGGCTACTAGGTGGCGTAAGTCTTAATTTCCGCTTCTGATGTATTTGCAGCAAAATATGAGCTTCTAAAATCTCGATTGAAAAAAAAGTCTTTTGTTGGCCGATGCTACTTATGTGGACAAACCTTTTAGGAACACTTTCTTCCTGAAATAATGAATGGTTTCTACGCCATGGGGCGAAGATGTATATCTTACTTTTGTCAATATCTCTACTTCTAAAAGCCCAATTTAAAAAAATTCTTCGTTGTTGGATTGTGTTTCCGATGCGAAGTGTTCTTCCTAAAAATTCAAAATGTTCACGTAAATCATTTGGACTTTCCGCTAGGGCGCGTAAAGGTAAATTGCGTTTTCTGCTCCTAAAACTCCGATTTGAAAAAATCTTCCTGTATCGAATACAAGACCTCATGGAAAATATTTTTCACATAATTTCTAATGTTTTGCAAAGAATCGTTTGGCCACCAGGGGTCATAGGTGTTAGTTAATTTCTGCTTCTGATGCATTTGTAGCAAAATCTGGGCCCCTGAAAACTTGACTAATTTTTTTTTCTTGGACCGATACTGTTCATATGGATAAACTTTTTGCGAATATTTTCTTCCTAAAATAATGCATGGTTTTCGCAACAGCGGACGTAAAGTCACATCTTATTTTTGTCGGTAACTCAGTTTCTAAGAATTCATAAGCTCAAGATTCCGTTTACACCAATATCTGAGGGATTAAAGATCCGATTGAAAAACATCTTTCTTTCGTCAGATACTATTGTTTTCCATACCGTTTCCATTGCCTTTGAATAGCTTTGATACATTTAATTGGCGTCAGAACGGATTCAAAAGACGTGCTTATTACACCCAAAAATTCGGTGTCATTTTTCTTGTTAATTTCTCATTCTGTCAGTGTACTGGACCTTCGAAACTTAGCACAGCGAACTGGTATAAAATTCCAGATTTGCAGGGCAAGTATCAATCTCCGACATACCAACTAAGTAACTTTTCTAAATTTGGAGTCCACCTTCCACCGCTGAAAGGAAAACGAAATTCAGTGGCGTAATTTGCACGGTGCCTGTCACTCTCAAATGATCTACTACACCAAACTCTCCACATTATGTTCATTGCTCCACCACAGACAATCAATGGTTCTCCATGTCTACCTGGAGTGTTGGAATCTTCGGATTTTGCTTCACGCTGCATTTTTTATGTTATCGAAGGTCATCTCACTCAAGTATATGTTTTTCGAATATTACCCCGAACTACATGTCTCATTTCCTCAGATAGAATCCCATTCCTTATGTTCTTTTACTTTTGCCATCAGAAACGCGTCTTATTCACTGCTATCATTTAACTCATCGAGCTATGACGAATAACGTTTCTCTACATTTTGCACAAACTGCGCTGAAGTTCAATTTCCATACGTACATTCCGAGTGATTCGGATGATAGTTACGAATTAAACATGTCCTTCCTGTTCTGCGAGGACATAAAGTATTATAATATTCAGTGTTAATCACATTTTAGTAAATTTATTTTTAAATCCGCACGATCTATTTGTTTAGTGCTTTCGATGTACTCGTATCCCGTCGATTTCTGTAATCTTTGTTCACTAAAGTTTTCTCGTAATAACAATCCTGTTTCACTCATTATTGAACTTAAGACAAATCCATCGACTTTTTATTGAAACGGCTATTATAAACTCTTTCTAAACGTCTCTTAAACTATCATCAGTGAACTTGTCTTTACAAACTAAAACAATCAAACGTAGGGCTGCATTTTAAAGAAGCATTTCTCTAATTGGTTCACACTCATGCTTTCAACCTGTTTTCTGGGACTTTATTTTTGTTATTGTTGTTCTTACTCTTTTGTTTGGCGGCTTAACAACCATCGTAAGCAACTCGATGGGCTAAAATCAGTAGCTCGTCCTTAATTTAGGGCCACTGGTTCCAGGGAAGGGAGAGGGCTAATGCCGTAAGACAAACACAACATCCACGCCTCACGGGATTCGAACCTAGACCCGTCTCGGGCGAGTGGTAAGAAGAAAATAAAAGCGAGCAGAAGCAAGTTTATCAAGTTTTGAAATATACATTATCTTCTCTATACTCACTCACTTTGTAACAGTGCAGTATACTGGAAAATACAACGACTTTACATATACAGTGAGTCATAGGTACACGCAGGAGTAACTTAACTTACTGATATACAGCGAGATGAAAGAACACGCTGTGGTTGTTCATGACTCTTTTGTTTTTCTTAATTACTTTGCAATAAAAGGACCTGTATAATGGAAGACTCATTGTCGTGCATAGATTCCCATTTTCTACGTAAATTTAAATTGATCTCTCTCCAATTGAAAAATATGTGGCTTGGCCAAGGCAGGTATTTTGGAAATTTCGTATTAAATCGAAAAAAGGCAAGAAAACATTCTGAATAAAATTAAAAGAAAAAGAAAAAGAAAAAAAACACACGCACGAAAATAATATGTCTTGGTATGTATCACCTGTTGATTCAATGAAGTTAGAAATTGGGCATTTAATGCCCAACAATTATTATGTCTCTTTGATATCCCATGGACTTAAGTTAATGTAATTTTTTTTAAGTATCTGTGATTCCTTCTCCTTCTAATATTTTACTTGTGATTAAAAAGGCGTGAAGTACTGTTAAACAGGTGACAACAACCTCTACTCCACAGGTGACCTTGCAGTTCCAACGAGCATTCTTGCAGCATAAATAAGAAAAACGAGGTCAACTCATAACTTGACGAGACTCGCCCTCCTCTCTGAATAGAGGAAAAAACAAAATGAAATGCGATGAAGAAAAAACTAAGAAGAAAATAAAGAAGAAAGAAAGAAAGAAATAGTCAGAGAATGAGATTTTCTGTGTTACGTGGCAATGAACTTTTCCTCTCCTTTATTTACCTGAGCTTTTATTTGGGCCTTTCGGACGATTCGACCTTGACGCATTGTGAATTTGCGTTGAGTTCGAGAGAACGACGCTTGTGGCTTCTTTTAATTTCATTGTTGGAAACCGACGAACAAAGAAAGCAGAAAAAGAATAAAGAAGTTTTTCCTTGCTATAGATTTGTGGTCATTAAATTTAGATTCACTTTTGTTTATCAGTATGCTGAGTTCATTATTCCCAGGTTTAAAATTTAGCCCATACTTCAAACTTCAATCATGCGATTCTTCTTTCACGGGCCGACTGCACTGAGATTTATGAGCAACGAAACCAAATCTTAGCTTTCGCATAGCAAACCCACAGATGAACTAAGACACGGATATTCAGTTATGGAAATATCAATATGACCAACTTTTTATATCAGTGAAGTAACATTCTCTGTTCTGCGATAACTTACAGGAGAAATACCGTTAGAGCGCCAGTAAGTTCTTAACAATAAAAACACATGAAGTAAATACTGTATTTCATGTGAAAAATTAGTTGTTTACCGCTATAGGAAAGTTTAGTAGAAATTATTAATTGGATGAAACATAGAAAAAATTTTACATTCAGTTTAGTTTATCGGTATAATGGGTGCATTATTTAGAGTGTGCAATTTCATGGGGAAGTTCTAAGCACTCATATTCCCAGATGATTTCATAATACGAACATTTCAACAAAGCGACGAAGGAACGATTACAAGGTTTTTCATCCTGCTTTTCATGTCATGCGATTATTTTGGAGAAATTCCTTGTGAATAACGGAGATGTTAACCTGTCCTCATTCTCTGACTATCAGAGCTGAGCACAACTTGGTCTGGCTTTAAGAATCTCATTTGACAGAAAACATTAGGCCCTTACTGAAATCAAACTCTTTAATTAATTTATTTTAATTACTGCAAAATAATAGCTAAGTGCTGTAATTAATGCATAAAGTCTTACTCCAAAATTTCCAAGTAGGTGCAGTGTTTTAACGGACTGTAATTGCATTCAAATAGAAAACAAATGCATTGAAAATAATAACAAAATCTTGTGATCACATCGCAAAATTAATAACATGGGGCATATTCTGTGAACCTCTGAGTTTGTCTGACCCTGAGGTTTACTGTGCAAGTGTACATGCGGTATAAAATAGACACAGAAATGGGACCGAAACAATTTGTAGGAAACGTTTTCTATCTTCAGCACATCTTTCACAGAAAAGAAAAAATGACAAATTATGAATCATTAGCCTGCCTATCTGTCTGTCTGTCTGCATACCTGAAGACATGATATTTCTATACCTAAAATCACACTCCAAATTTTCTGGTTTCGCTATATACTGTATTTAAGGTGACCAGATATCGGAACAGTCATTTGAGGACAAAATAGTGCGGCTTCCCCAAATCAGCAGTTCATTTGGGGACACATATACACTAATACTGAACATGAAAAAAATAACAAACCCAAAATTGTTTTGTTTCTGTAACTGATATATTACGTTAGAAAATTAAAAATATTAAATGGATATATTTTGTATATATAAAATATTGGGAACTTGTACCAACAAAACAGAGCTGTGATGGAGAGAACATACTCTGCAAAAGTGAAATATTTTACCTTAGATACACATGTATAAAATAAGAGTAAGCCGCATAATTCTTATGTTTTTCTGAAGAACGAAATGCATGCAGAATTTTCTTATTTTATAAAAGTCAAAATTTGGCCGGCGATGTGGTCTAAGCACTGATTTCTGACAGTTCGGTCGATTGGGTTTGGGTTCGAGTCCCGGATTGAGGCATAGGTGGTGTGTTTGACTTACCGTACTGGCTTTCTCTCTTCCCTAGAACTAGTACCCCTAAATTAGAGACGGGTGAGCGCTGTAACTTTTTTTCTTTTTTCGGGTTTAAAAACCACAGTGATTTAAATCAGTGGTCGTTAAACTCCGAAAAAAAAGGAGAGAATCGGTGCTTTTTTTTGAGGTTTAACGACCACCGTAAGCAACACGGTGGTCGCAGTCGCCTGTCCCTAATTAAGGGCGGCTGGTTCCAAGGAAGGGAGAGAGCCAGCGCCATGACACAAACACAACATCCATGCCTCACCGGGATTCGAACCCGGACCCATCTTGGACAAATTACCAGAATCCAGGGTTAGACCACAACGTCACCGGGCCGGCAGAAACGGGTACAACGAAATTTAATTTTAAGAACATATTTCATTACGAGTGTAACGAGGTGGTAGTAAAGTCTAAATTTGAGGACATTTGAGGTCAAAAATAAAAAAAAATCCGAAGACAATTTGCGTCCCCAAAGGCATCACACATTTTTGTGGATAGTAAACTAAATTCGAGGACTGTCCTCAAGAATTCGAGATATCTGGTCAGCTTATACACTGAAGAGCAACTGAATTAAAGACAGCTGGCGTTATGCAAATGTGGCGCTGTGGGCTGCCCTGTAAACGGAAACGATATGACGTATGCAGCGATCTGACAATATAAGGAGTGATGCGACGAGAATCAGTAAGAGTCGGACACAGTATGGGTAAGACGAAGGATCTAAGCGCATTTGATCGTGGGCAAATTGTCGGAGCCCGACGAATGGGTCACTCCAACTCGGGAGTCGTGCAGGCACTGGGATTTTCACGAGCCACTGTGTCACGGGTGCGCCGTGAGTACGTCGAATCCGATAAAACCATCCCTGCAAGGGCCAACTGCCCTTGGACAACAGCGTGGGTGAGCGGGGTCATCGTCGGCTGGTTTGTATTGTAACAGCGGATAGACGGGCCACAGTGCAAGAAATCACTCGGCAATTTAACGCTGATGCACAAAAACGTGTAAGCAGCCACACCATCCAGAACCATCTCCTCGCTATGGGGTACAGAAGCCATCGTCCCACGAGGGTACCGCTGCTGACCGCACATCACAGGGTGCAAAGATTAGCATGGGCGAGGGAACATCACCACTGGACCCTAGACACGTGATAAAATGTTGCCTGGACTGATGAGTCGAGATTCACATAGGTACATGCGGATGGGAATATACGAGTACGGCACAAACCATATGAAGCGATGGATCCTTCTTGCCAGCAGGGTACTCTTCAAGCTGGTGGGGGTGGCATTCTCGTCTGGGGACTGTTTACGTGGACTGAAATGGGACCCCTGGTACGTGTGACATCGTTCCTCACAGGTCAACGTTACCGGGATATCGTGGACGACCATTTGCTCCCGTTTGTGCGTCTTCAACATCCCACTGGGGACCTTATCCTGCAACAACACAATGCACCGTGCCATCGTTTTCGAATTGTATCCGAATGGTTGGATGAACACTTCACCGACGTGACCTCTCTTCCTTATCCAGCTAGGTCACCTGACCTCAATCCCATCGAACACATCTGGGATGCCATCGAGAGAGATGTTCGAAGCTCTGACCCCCTCCATCAAATCTTCGTAAACTGTGGTAGCTTGTTCAATGGTCGTGGATCCGTATGGCTTCCCAACGCTTCCGGGTTCTTGTCGAGTCCATGCCGAGACGAATCACCGCCGTCATCAGGGTGAAAGGTGGTGATACACGTTACTAGACAGGTATCTCTAATTCAGTTGCTCTTCAGTGTATATAGTGCCTGCCATAATTCACGCATTTTTGTGATACGTAATCTTTCAGCTAGACGGAGTAAAAGTGTTTCACTTGAGGCATGATGTCTCAAAAATAAACTTGGAAAAATAAGTTTTGCTTCGAATAGCCCAAACTATATACAAAATATTTTGTGCGTATTGTGCTTTAAAAATGCATAGTGTTTCAACTGAATATGGCATGTTTTCAAATGCACATTCACATTCCAATGATACTCTGCTGCTAAAATCTGAATTTGGAAAAAAGTATTTTTCGCAACCTGTAGTTGAAACGATGACCAAGGGTTTTCACGGATTTTCCAGTTTTTCTGTCGAAACGTTTTCTCTAAGATGGGGCAAAATTCGATGTTTTCTTCAATAACTTCAATAACTTTTACAAGTGTGATTAAAGCCTCCTTTCAGCATGATCTAATTACTAGGATGATCGATCGCATACCATCTCATTTTCTTCATGTTTTCGTTAAGTAGTACACACACACATGTGTGCGTTTGGTACTCCATCTTCTCATCTAAATGTACAATTCGAAAAATTTTGAGTGCTACGGACAGCGGACACCAAAGTTGAGATTGAACTTAAATCTCCCATCGATATTTTCATGTGAAGACTTCGGTAAAAGGCATAAATGTAAAAACTGAAGTAAGTGAGATATCTGCTATTGCAGATATCTCTGTCTGGAGTTGACTTTTTTCATCTCATAGCTGCAACTCTCAGTAATGCGTTTCAAGATTTTCCAAGTATTCTAGGTTCTCAGTTTGCCGTTTGTGGTTAATAGTGACAGACTGCAGTTAACATGGAACACTGCATTTTGTAAATTAATTCTAAAGAAAAGGCAAATGCAGCCTATTATCAGGTATATATCTCAGAACACATATATCACACCGATACTTAATCTCGTGGTGGTGTCAGCGCCTCAAGAGCTGTTATTCATGATGAAAAGTATCCATGTGGCATCGGATGTTTCACAGTTAGCTGCGGAAACTGCGATTATAATTCAATACAATTTTTATTCATAACTCTGACGCACAGCCAATTATTGCCTCTCTGGTCCGTTAAAACGAACTCTGAGAACAAACTCCCAGCACACTCGATGGTGTTTGAGAAGTATGTCGACAAGAGTGAAAATGGCATTCTCTTACAATATGGCTACAAATTATTAGATTGAATTTGCAATAAAAATAGTACACATTTTTCCAAACGTGTAAATTTAATTAAGTGCTCTGAAAAGTAGTAATGGAATGTTTTTCTTTTTTTAATATTTTTATCGTAAGACTTAGCTGGGAGCCAGCTGGTGTTTCCGTAATCTGCCGTGGCCATCGTTGTACTGTCCGGAAGAGGGTCATTTGGCGTTCATTCCTCATCCATGTTAGGCTTAGCAAGAGTAGATGATGATTCCGCGAAGAGCATCGCTGATATGTACGTGCTTCCCGGGTGGCATAGGCTTATCAACGTTAGCAAGAGTGTGCCTTGGCCCGTGCCCCGAATCAGTCATAAGTGCCGTGCTTATCTTAAGGTACTGGCTCTCCCTCTTCCCTGGAACTAATGGCCTAAAATTAGGAATGGGTGACTGCGTATTCCTCTTAGAGTTGCTCACGGTAGTCATTACCCCTGCCCCCAAAAAAACAAGAAAGAAAAGAAATGCTGTATGATATATGAGGTGAAGGGAGATAAAAGGAATTGGAGCAGGAGATAGAATATGTTAATGTTTTCGTTTCGAGATTGAACGAGCCTCATGAATGTCTAAAGTTGTAAGTACCTACTCCTTATTTAGCGCCATTATTTGCAGGTAAGGGACAGAACTCGTGAGATGCGTCATAGTGTCTTGTCAAACCTAATATGCATACGAAACGGACGCTGGCCACTGTCTCCCTGGCAACAGACCCATAGACTCGTAGTACAATATGGCGACAACGGCGCACTGCGTGAATTGACTACGGTGTAAATCTTTAAAAGCGATTTCATTGCAACGATTCAACGATTCACGTATCATTTTATTTAAATTCATATATTTGGAGAGATGATCATCATTTCCCCCTTAAATTCACCTCCAATCATTTATAACGCTTTTGTAAAGGATTGTCATGCAGCTCCATAGTGTTTGAGACAATGGGAATTTCACAGGAAGAGCTGCAGATATAAAACACAGACACATCCCCTGCTGTTGTGGGGAATGTGGCTGTGTTTTACTGTTTGGGGCAATGGAAATTTCACAGGAAGGGCTGCGTATGGAACAAAATCGCAGGTAGTAGCATGGACTAATGTGAGATGAATGGGTGAAAACCTAGGTTACCTTTAACGTGAATTAACCGTCTGTACTGGGTTCCGTATATACGTAGTTGCTATTTTGTTTATGCATATAAGTAGCTGTATGTTCTTGTCATTTTTACGTTAATATATGTAGAGAAATAATTATTGAAATAATTAAGGCTTGTTTTCTCTCTTTCTTTTTTATTATTGACTTGAATCACTGTTTGCGGTGATTGATCGGCTTAAAAATCCATAGGTTACGATTCATCGGCTTAAAAATCTGTACATAACTACCGAGAAGATAAATCGAATAAAACAGTTGTCATGCATTCTACTAAGTGCAAAGAAACTGTTGAGTACTGTTGGATGAGATAAACATTTGGCATGAACACACTAGTATTTAAAAGATTAAGAAACTAGCCATTGTTTCCAGTGGCCAACGATTTACAAGAACTCATCAAACAATAGAAACGTTAGAACCGAGGTAATGCTAAAAGCTATTCTCATAGCAGCAGCAAGACCGCGTCGACGGAGCGTTGGCTTAATTGTTGCCTCACATGCAAGATTCAAGTGAATGTCAGCTTTAAGACAATGACTATTTTTTTCCTCACTAAACATTCATTGGAAATTCTTCAGGTCAGGAGACGACGTACGATTTTAAAGTCTAGGTCTCCTCACAATAAGAAATTGAGTCTCTAGAATTTTTCTACCTGTGGCGTCGAACAAAACTGAGAACGATCTACGCGAAAGAATGAACAACAAATAAATAAACCGAAATTATTAGAAAAATGATGTTTTCCTTAAGCTTTCTAAATTCGCTATATACAGAAGTTGGTTTAATAAGTATAGAACTGGAATCATTCCTTTCCTATTCCAAAGGTAAAAACCACATGAAGTTTTAAGTTCATGTGGTCTTGTTAAAGTACCCGAAAATTTATCGTTTAAAATTCTTGCAAAAGAAACGTTCTCTTTAGCTGAAACTTTTCGTTTTTCTTAAAACACCCATCAAAATTGTATCAAATTAATAAAATTTTATAATGGTGAGAGTTCACAAGTATTCCCAATAAACAACTGGTTTATTCACAGGCTCGTGAAAATGAAATGACGTAAAAATATGTGATTATCGCATTATATGCTTTTAAAAATAAGTCTCATAATCTCGTTCAGCGTCGGCCAGCTGCTGTGACTGGAAATAAAAAAAGAAATGAGGTGTGTTTGTGAGTCTAGAAAATTTTTGTTTCGTCAGAGAATCGTGGGACTATATCCTAGTCGCTCTCTTTTACACCTAATATATGTTGCTGCATTTCCGATAATTCTTTGTAAGCATCGATACATGGATTGCTCTGTAAAGATATTTAAGTTATCTCTCCAATAGTAATACCTATTTTAGCGAGGTAGTCTTATTAACATCAGCTACTACATTCATGTATCTAAGGTGTCTGAACCTCTTGAGAATCTGAGACACAGCATTTGCCGCTTGAATGAACTGAGACGAATCTCTATGGCAGGAGATCAAATTAATTGACTGTAGGTACAGCAGTCAGGCAGCAAAAGTTGGTAAATGGAATAAAGTTCGATGAGGAGACAGATCGGCCCATACAGTTCAATAGCCGCGGATAAGCACCACTTTACTTACAAATTAGGGCGCTAGAAGTGAGGTTAAAAGGAGTGAGTTTTTCTTCAGGCAAGATTTGTCCATTGTCAGTCCTGGGTTATTTGTTTTTAAGATTAGACAGGTTCGCTAACAAAATCTGAAGAACAAAGGTTATGATTTAAGTATTTTATACTTCCATGGTTCACTTCTCCTTTTACAAGAAATCGAGAAAACTTGCTGGTAGCGATCGCATTACCTCCAACGCTTTTTCTGGAGACAAATTTTCCAATTATCTCAGTTCCAGAGATCCTGCTGAAAGTTGTCTGCCCAGGGAAGGTACAGTCCTAGAAATATCCAAAGTTGGGTACCTAACTGAAGATATGGAAACTGATTCACAGGACAGCGGTTGAAATCTGTCGAAACAAGCTTGAACTCATACAGCTTTTTTCAACTTTTACTTTGTAATGCAAACAAGACTCCTCTCTTTGATAATGTTGTAACAAACGGGCTCCAAATGGCTATGAATATGTAAGATAATGTACATGCATTTAATTGTTTACATACTTTAAGTAAGGCATGATTTAAAACAGTCCTTTTAATATGTTGCCTTGCGGAATCAGTAGTGTACGTATTTACTGACAAATTCTTATAATTTTCTGTTTTGGGAATATTTTGAACAGATCATTTCATTTATTTCCGATGGGGTTCCCACAAAGCAATCTTCATTTTTTTTCAGGATTAATAGTAGAAGTTGTCAAACTTTGAAAATGATGTTTTATATTAATGGAAGTGATGAATGAGTTAAAGCTCATCGGGATCGCATGATTTCGATGCTAGATGTCAAACAGATGCACAGACGAAATGAGACCATAAATACTTCTACAGCCTGTATAAATACTGTGAAAACGCTTATGTGTGGCGAAACTTTCCAATAAGTAGTGAGAAAGTCATTCAGCGCAAAATTTGTAAAAATTTTGCGCTGAATGACTTTCTCACTACTTATTGGAAACTCTCTGCTTTTTGTTTTGATTCTGATGTTAAGTCTCGTACAGACATTCAAAGTTTGTGGTCGAAGGGTAATCACATTTCTCGAAAATTGCTTTTCTTTACTGTGGTTTATTTGCCGTTATTGTTTCCAGTAAGAAGAAATGAAATATCTTTATCATACACCTGAGATATTAAAATTCCAACACATAGATGCGTGTAGTTCATTCAATAGGAATGTATGTCGCCAGTAAAGCAGCTTAGAAACTGAAGAAGACATGATAACGCCATGACATCAAATGAACAACTTTAATGAAACAAAACAAATTGTCACAGAGAAGCATGAACAAAGCGTTGGCGATACATTAAGCCACGCATGGTAGAACCATAAGTCATCAGGCTGCTGCATGTCGACCACGACTCCTGCAGCTGGTCTGTTGGGCTGCTGTTATTTGCGCTGCTTGCTTATAAATCTAAACATAAGTGATGTTCAAGAATATTCCATACTTGTTTTATGGGCCATAAACTCAGAAACCTGACCGGACATAGACATACACGTTCCATAGAGACATTCTCGAGAGACGTTCTTGATATACGGATGGCCGTTGTCTTTCTGAAACACGGCGCTAAGAATCACAGTTAGCAAAGTGCCATCTACGGGTTCCACAGTGTCTTCGGCATAGGGTGTAGGCGTCAGGCTGAGTGCGAGACTCACTCGAAATATTCAGGTATTATCACTCTCCAGATCATAACGCCTACCAAACGACAATGTCTCTTGTATTGGTACATTGACCAAGTGCCTTCACGCTTATCTGCTGATCATTAATTCATACGGGTAGAAGAAGCAGGATTCATCGCCACAGACCGCCAGAAGCTATTCCGTATCCCAGATAGCATCACTCCAGACTTTGGTGGCGGTAGGCATAGGCCAGTGGAAGACGTCACAATGAACACAATCCCGCCTCCACAAGTCGACAGGGAATGGTTCACCGTGTAATGGAGTGAATGTTCACCACTCTGCTGGTGGAAGCCAGATAGTGCGGTTTTAATTGCGGTATGGACCTATCGCGGGATCAGGCCATCCGTTCGTAGTGTAGTCGTAGACGTGAATCAGTCTGAACCGGATGCTGGTGCGTCCGTTCGAAAAATCACTGTAACTTGAAAGATGGATTGTATAACCGTCACGGCCCACACCTCCCGCCATATGGTGAGTCGAGCGACCGCACTTTTGGACATTAGCAATCGATTTTCATCAAAGAGTTGTATAGCGGGTCATATGGCTGACAAGCCTGTTGTTTTGGTATTCTATACAAGCTCTTGTTCCGCCGGGCACTGATCATTCGAATCTGGGAGAGTGCTACCAATCATAAACTCATGCTGCGTTTAACCATGATATCCATAGGTCCCATCTTTTATTGGCCACCCGCTGCCAGACAGGAAAGTATTGCAATAATTTGCAGTTCTCTACATGAAGCTTCTACCTTCTCATTTGTATATGAATTGGGAAGCCGCTTTTGAACAATGCAATTTCAATGTCCCAGTGTGCATGAGAAACCGCAAGCTATATATTAGTTCCCAAAAAATATGACTCGTAGCCTAAAGTAATTTTTCCGGACCATAATATTTCCTTTAATCTGTGGATGCCATATGCTCACTTCGGAGCCGACGCTTTTATCTACAATGCGATTAAGTCTTTCACAGTTTTGTATCTTGCAAACACGTACCTGTTACAGAATAAAACCCATTACTCTTGAATATTTCAAAATGCTCCACTGACGTATAACACATCAAGCTTGCAGCTGTTGCGCTTATGAAAATTTTCACGCAAACAAGAATTATGGCTTCTTCCTTCAAATTTTGAACAGTTTTGTCTTTTTTTTTTTTTTGGCACGTCTTTAAAAAAAAAAAAAAAAAAAAAAAGAGAGAGAACGTGCTTATGTTATCATTTTGTCTGTCCGTTCGCCTGTGGACACGATATCTCTGCAACTATTAATCCGATTTAAAAAATTCCTTTTCCATTGGGAAGCTTGAAATCTGAGAATGATGATCCTTGAATGCTGTTTTTTCGATGTACAACTTCGCCGCTAGAGGGCGTACATGCAGTTCATATCGAATTCAAAATACATTTTATTCCACATATTTGCTTCTAAATATCCGACAAAATTTTTTTTCTTAACTGTCGATGACATTTATATCGAAGACTATTTTGGGTGCAGTTTCTTTTTATAAAATAATGCATAGAGTTTTCGCTAGGGGCGGTAAAGGTAAATTGCGTTTCCCCCGATATTTTTGCTTCTAAAAGTCTGATTTAAAAAAATTCTTTCTGTATCGGTTACAACTCCTGATGGCTAATACCTTGCATACAATTTCTGATTTCAGTAAAGGGCAAATACCTTGCATATAATTTCTGATTTCAGTAAAGGGCAAATACCTTGCATATAATTTCTGATTTTCAGTCCACAAGGGCAGTAAGTGTTTATTTCTGCTTCTAGTGTATTTGCAGCAAAATCTGAGCTTCTCAAAACTCGATTGAAATAACTTCTTTCGTGGAACGATACCGCTCACCTAGAAAAACCTTTTGAGAATACCTTCTGCTCAAAACAGTCCATAGTTTTTGCGCCAGATGGCGTATATGTATATCTTATTTTTGTCGATATCTCTGTTTCTAAGAGTCCGATTTCAAAAATCATTTCTTTGCTTGAGTGCATTTCTAGTGCCAAATGTTTCTCATGAAATTTCAGAATTTTCATAACGTAAGTGTAAAGCGTGCCAACAGAGGAAGAAGCATGAACTTACGCCCTCTAAATGTGCCACTACAGTGCGTAAGTTCACGCTTCCGTTTATATGAATACCTGCGGGACTAAAAATCCGACTAAAAAAATTCTTTTTCGGTCTGATACTACTAACTATAAAAGCTCTTTGTGTATATTTTCTTCCTAAAATAATGCACGATTTCGCCGCTAGGGACGCAAATGTTTAATCTTTTTTTCTCAATATCTCTACTCCTAAATGTGCGATTTAAAAGGTTATTTTAACACAGAACACTATTTAAACTTGTGGAACATCTTAGGTTTGTATTTGTGCTTTGTAGTTCACAGTTCTGTCGCTAGGTCGTATTTCTGTACTTCTGTTTGCAGCTGTATCGCCACGCCGCTTCTAGAGACACTATTGAGAAATTTCTTTTTTTAGTGTATGCCATTCACAACAATAAAAATGGGGAGCATTATCTTTTTTAAATAATGCACAGTTTTCCCGCTAGGGGCGTAAAGTTCAAAAGTTTTCTTTTCTTTCTTTTTTTTTTTTTTTTTTCTTTTTTTGCTATCTTTTTCTGACTACCTACTCGTATTTGAAAAGTTCTTGAAAAATACTTTTCGCCTGTTTTCAGCTTTTCCATTATGCAAAATTCTTCTACTAGAAGGCGCAGGATTACCTCATGTTGCCTTCTATACTTCTTCTTTTAACTGTTCGATTTGGAAATCTCTTTGTCTCTCGTACTTCCTTCTGCTATGAGAGACTTTTTGTGCTCGTTTGTTAATTTTCGTAACATACTTTTTCGCTGCTAGTGGAAGTAAGTAGCTGTTCCTATTTCTGGACGTTTTATCTATTGTAGAAACAGGATGATTTTTTTTGTAATCGGTTCCATTGACTCAGTAAGTTTGATAAATTTCACTTGCATTGGAAAGAATTCAAGAGACGAAGAAGAAAGACGACATAGAAAATTCGGTGTCGTCTTTCTTCTTATTATTTTTTTTAGTTTTTGTTGTTGTTCTGGAGGTTTAACAACCACCGTGGGCAACTGGATAGTCTGTTAAGCAGTCGTCCATTCGTAATTTAGGGTAGCTGGTTCAAGAAAAGAAAGTGTGCCAGTGCCATAAGACAAACACGACATCTATGCCTCACACGGGATTCCAACCCGGATCCACTTGACCATTGCGCCATGGAGCGTCCAGTTTTATCTTGAATTCCTTTCTTTTAACTAGGTGTTTAACTACCACGGTGAGAAACTCAAAGTGCTATAAGTAGTTGCACGTCCTTAATTAAGAGCGACTGGTTCCAGGGAAGGGAGATAACCAGCTGCGTAAAACAAACATAGTGCCCATGCCTCATCCGGGACTTCAACTTGGGCTTAGTTCAAACGACTAGCCTCTGATCACTAGGCTACCAGTCGGCATCTTGAAAAGTAAAACTCCTTATTTGTAGTTTCTTTTCTTCCTAAGACGTTGCTGATTGCAACGGGCCACAAGAGCCCTACTGAATTTGCGGAAAGTTTAGCCTGATTTTCATCCAGTGTTGGGAACTAAGGCGCGTACAGGTCTTCTCTTTATCGAACTTTGTCAGGGGCTGGAAAGAAGAGACTTATATCATGATAGTAATAATCAGATGGTCTGAAATGAAACAGAAAATATCATAAAGTGAGTAAAGCTTACAAATTTAATTAATGGTAAATACGTTGTTTCACCTAATGAATTCAGCTCCATGTTTCCTGTGGTTAACGTATTTTCTTTCTTCTTTTTCTTTCACAGGATCACATTCAAGAAGTTCTAAACAAATGGCACCAAATTGATGATGAGATCTGGGCCAAAATTATCTGCATGGAGAGAAATCGACGCGTTGCCAAGGCATATGCTAGAACTCCCGTTCTCACAATTAATGGCTCAACAGAGGGTTTCGACGGCTATAGGTAGGAAACAATGATAAAGAAAAATGACAGCGACTTTTGCTCTTCCTCTTTGACCATGAACACACACGAAACATGTAAATGAATTACTGTCGTATAAATGCAAGAAAAAAGATGAGATTTTCCATATATGCTAAAATTAATAGATTTCCTAGACTTCAAATCTGCACAACAAATCTTACTCGTGTTTATGATGGATAAAAATGCTCACGAAGGGAGAAAGTATTCATGTTTTCCCCAATAACCGTTATTTTATATATGCTGAGCAGAAGCTCAGCATATATAAAATAACGCTTTCTGATATGAAAGAGTTGAATGAAAACTTTCACTGAATTGCGGCTTCTCAAACAACAAATGTAAGTCGGAATGCGATGTACGCTTATTAAATGCACTGATTTCCTACAACCTGCCGGATAAATATTAGAGTTTCTTTGCAGGCAAAAAATTCAAAAGAGGTTTTCAATTTTTATTTAACATTTCCTTTACTCTGAGGTTCCTTAGTCATTTCCTTTACTCTGAGGTTCCTTAGTCATTTCCTTTACTCTGAGGTCCCTCAGTCATTTCCTTTACTCTGAGGTTCCTTTTGTAACTTATGATTTATGACAATAAACAATATTTTAGTCACTGGGAAATGCAATCTAAATGGATGTAGAAAAAATATGATGTGGAAAAAATATTTTGAAATCCTCAGAAAGTTCTCCGGAAGCATTTGTCCAAATGTGGAATTTACCTAATATCAACTGTGTGAAATACAAATTGATTTGTCAACTAGATTATACAGTATTTGGGTGATTCTAATACTTGTACACTATTTAGTTATTTCACTGTAACAGTTTCAAATTTTTGATTACCTTCAACACGATAACTCAGTGACAACAAAACAGGAAATCCATAGAAGTTTGACTCAATGGTTTTTCATCGACATTAGAGAGAGAAAACCGAAAGAATACTTCCGAAAAACACAGTATCGTACAAAGTTTTTTTTTGTCTCTAAAATATAACAGCTTTCTCACAAAATGAATTCAAAGTTATGAATTTTTTTTTAAGTTTAGGGAGAAATTTTTATTCTTAATTGAAAACACAAGGTACAAAAATCTCAGTTTCCCCCAATCCACCAAGAAGAGATCAATTTCCTTAAAACTTCTTTAGAACAAAGAATATTTTACATAGAAAATAGATAGGTTTTATCGCCATGATGTTTCACAAAATGTGCCAATAAAACTTGGATTTCACTGAAGTGATACCTTTCATGTAGTAGTTGTAAGATTCTATATTTAGCGAAATCCTCTATCAAGTGGTTATCACAAGTCAATATCGATCATTTTTTATTACATGATTATTGTTCTACCTCACAGAGCCTTATGTTTTTCTTAAATTAAAATTTAAAATAAACCTTTTAAAATTCTACGATTTAAAAAATTCTTTTTTCACCGGATTACATTCTCAATTAAACATATTGTTTGTTATCGTGAACCACAAGTCCAAACAAAGCAAAAATCTGATATAAAGCCATGATACATGGAAAAACAAAGAAAAAATTATTAATAATTCCAGTTAAGAACAAGAAAGATGACAATGAATTATTCAGCGTAATGAGCTCGTCTTTTGACTCAAAAGCATGTGTGATAATATGAAACGAAATGATCATCGAACATATATTGTCATAATAAGTTTTGTAACTGATTGTTTGATAATAATAAACAATATTTTTGTCATTGAGAAATTCAATCTGATACGATTAGAAATTTTTAAGTCGTTATTTTTGAAGGAGACATACAAATGAAAGTACGTATATTTTTAAGTCGTTATTTTTGGAGGACAGATACAAATGAAAGTACTCGTATAAATATCCATTTACGCCCGCCCTACTAGGGAATTTATTTACGACAGTTCACTTAAAATATCATTTACAAGGAAATTTACTTGAAACAAAAAGCGTTTACGGTCGAGGTTTCAGAAACGGAGATGTAATCGTAAACAGAAGCAAACGTTTTCTTCCGTTAATGAAACACTGCTAATAATTAATAGAAAGGCATGCTAATCTTTGGCATACTGACTGATATTCTACGCAGAAGAAAGTTTTTCAATGAGTAGGTTTTATTTCAACGCTTAACAACTCCCATCTGAGTCGATTAGCTCTGACTAGAAGCAAAGCCAAGACTTCAGATTAACATATGATTTCCCCGTTAGTGGCAGATCTGTGCATTGTGGAAAGGTATAAATGGTCTCAACAACACATGTTTTATAAGACATAAAAAAGGGTTTGAAATACTATTTTTAGTGGAGAAAGTAATAAGCGGAAGAGACATGAATTCGTGTACTAAAGCCTTAAAACCACCAAGGAAAGAGGAAAACAGAATGTAATCTTACACCTTGTAGTTGGGAAACTGCATTCTTTCAAGAAAATGTACATGAAATATTTTTCGGTCGTTCCGGCGGAGCAGTTGCAGACCTGTCGTCTAGCCATTCTGCCGACATGGGTCCGGGTTCGAGTCCTGATGAAGCATGGGTGTCTTGTTTGTCTTACGGTATCGTCTAACAAAAGGAATATACATATACCTACTTCTCTTAGCGGGAATACTGTGCATTACAAATCACATATAGAGTCAATACATTCTTTTATGTCCCCTAAGGCAAAGATTATGTACGGAAAACGACCAAAAGATATGATTTTTTTTCTCAAAACATGTTTTATAAGACATAAAAAAGGGTTTTAAATACTATATATATATATATATATATATATATATATGAGTAGTATTTAAAACCCTTTTATATGTCTCACTTAAGTCAGATTAAAATTTTTTTTACACTTTGGGATTTGTAAACAAAGATTACTATGTTCACAGAAAAACAATTGTACATAAATTGCAGCACTACATTTGAAGGAACATTTTATAAAGATAAATAAAAAGTGCACATGAAAAATGAATACTCTTCATCTAGAAAATGAAATAATTCTCCTAATGAAATCGGTTATTGGAAATGTCTTTTTTTTAAATGAATGTGTTTTTCTGATTCTGACAAAATGTTTTGCTCGGAGAAATGTACCGCATCAACATGAGAATTATTTACTTATAATGGATGCTTTTAGGATAAGTTATGATTATCATGTAGTTTTATAACAGCGTAATGTACGCCTGTACGCCTGTCGAAAAATGGTGGAAATTCCTCAGCTAAATACTGTAGCAGCAGGGTGATATTTAGAAATGAGATTTATTTGTCATAGATTTCATTGACCGCGAAGTTGTCTCTCACTTAAGGCAGATAACAGTGTCCCTCACTTAAGTCAGATTGGGACACCGTTTAAAAGGAAGCAAATGATCTGAATCTTCATAAACAACGCTTGTCTGTTTCTTGGTTTGCCTATCGGTTTTGTGTAGAATGAGAAAATACATCAGATAATAAATTTGACAGATGATTTTAAAACTAAATTGGATGAAAATTGAACTGGAAGAGTTTTACATGAGATCCCACTGATACAAAGAGATTGAGCAGAAATATTTTCTCTCAATCTTTTGCATTCCATTATTTGCACGCAACTTGATTCCGCAGCTATTTCTAATGTATCAGATGGACAAATATCTGTTGGACAAATTTTTCCATCGCGACGGAATGTGTTAGTCTTCATTTCACCGTCCCAATATTCTGATTTATAAAATGTACGTTCATTTTCTAGACTGCACTGTATTAAGTTGAATGTTTTTGTCGCATACTTACTTCTCCTTGCTGACGTTGAGCACTTCAGTATTTAATCATCTGCTTTTGGCTAGCTTTAACGCTTTGTTTGTATTGAATAGATGGTTTCTTTCTCCTCATGCTTAGTTTGCTAGATTTTATGCAGATCGCACTAAAAAAAAAAAAAAGAAGAAGAGGTGCATGAAACAAAACTAAATGAATCTAAACAAGAAAGATGACACTGAATTTTCGGGTGTAATATATAAATGGTCTAAGCGATGACCTCTAATCATTCGTCCAAAAGACGTCCGGGTTCGAATCCCGGTAAGGCATGGATGTTGTGTTTGTCTTACGGCACTGGCTTTCTCCCTTCCCTGGAACTAGTGACCCTAAATCAGAGATGAACGACTGCTTATAGCCCATGAATTGCACACGGTGGTCGTTAAACCCCAAATAAACAAACAAACAAGGAAGGAAGATGACACCGCGTTTACGGTTGTAATAAGCACGTGTTTTAATTTCTTTCCGAGGAGAATAAAAATTTTTCAAAATCATTCATAGTCAACGGAACCGGTTAGAAAAAATTCAACCGGGTTTCTACAATCGAAAAAAGATCCATATATAGAAACAGCTACTCACTTCCACCAGCGACGAAAAAGTATGTTACCAAAATTAACAAGTTGTGAACAAAAAGTTTCTCGTAGCAGAAGGAAGATATCAGAGACAAATAGATTTTGAAATCGAACAATGAAAAGAAGAAATATAGAAGGAAACATGATGCAATTCTAGGCTTTCTAGTGGAAGAAATTTGCACAACGGGAAAAGTATTTTCCATGGCAAAAGCTATGCCAAGGAAAACTAATTTTTAAAATACGTAACCCGGTAGCAGAGGTTACGAGAAAAAAGGATTTGACCTTTACGCCCCTTAACGGAAAAGCTATGCCTTATTTAAAGAGAAAAATGTTCCTCATCTTTGTTGTAGCCACTAGCATACAGTAGAGAAAGAAATGTTTCAATTGGGTTTATAGGAGCCAAGGTACTGATAGCTGCAAACAAAATTACACAAACACCTCCTAGTGACAGTACAATCCTAAAGTGTTCCACAAGGTAAATAGTGTCTACTGTTAAAAGAATTTTTTGAATCGCACATTTAGAAACAGAGATATTGAGAAAAACAAATTAAATATTTGCGCCCTATAGCGGCAAAATTGGACATCATTTTGGGAAGAAAATTCACACAAAGAGTTTTCATAGTTAATAGTATCTGGCCGAAAAAGAGTTTTTTCAGTTAGGTTTTTAGTCCTGTAGATACTGCCGCAAACATGCTATAAACGAAAACAACTTACGCCCTCTAGCGGCACACTTGCGCATTATTAAAAATTTGAAATTATACAGAGATATCGTCAAAAATAAGATATACATCTACGTCCCCTGGAGAAAAAGAAGCACTGTTTTAAGCAGAAGATATTCTCAAAAGATCGGTTCACGAAAAAATGTTTTCAATCGAGTATTCAGAAGTTCAGATTTTTCTGCAAATGCATCAGAAACAGAATAAACATTTACACCCCTGGTGGCCAAACTATTATCTACCAAAAATCAGAAATTATACGTAGAGCATTTACCACAAGGAATTGCATCCAATGCAGAAAAAGTTTTGAAATCGGACTTTTAGAAGAAGAGTTTGCCTTTACTCTCCCTGGAGGAAAATATATACATTACTTTAAAACGAAACTGTACCTAAGGTAGTCTTCGTTATAAATGGCATCGAAAGGAAGAAAGAAGTAAATATAAGGAACAAAATATATTTTGAGTTCGATATGATCTGCATTTACGCCCTCTAGAGGCGAAATTATGCATCGTAAAAAACACAGGAGAGAAAGGATCATAGTTCTCACATTTCAAAGTTTCCTATACAGAAATAATTTTTCAAATCGGACTGATAAGGTGTCCACAGGTGGACAGACGGCCGGACAAAGTTATACTCTAAGGACGTCCTTTTCTTTACAAAAGATGTGTTGTAAAATTGTTGTGTTACATCTCGTGATATCTTGCTGTATTCACTCCTTACCATTTAAGTGGAAAATTTAATAAAACTGCCTCACACAAGCATCCCTATGGTATTTAGAGTCTTCCTTCGTGAATTATACATAAATACACATACTAAGAAAATTGTTAGCTGGAACGCTTTCTCTAAGTGATAAAAACCACGTAAAACGAAAGGGTAAAGCGGAAATGAAAAAGAAAAAGATTTTTTATCGCTTTTATCGAGAAAGAGTTAAAAATCACCCGTCACAGGAAAAAGTACCTTGCAACGCAAATATCTAAACTAAAACTGCAACTGCGTATGCTAACCATAATGCTAATATATTTACTGTATACTTTTATGTGCTTCTTTTGCAGAAAAATATTTCCAACACGCAGTTGCTTTTTAAATTAACATTTCCATGAAAAAATTTTGCCAAACGATTTAAACATGCCAGCAAAATTTAACACCAACCATCTGTCATAGAAAAGGAATATGCAAATATGTAAGGTTTCTTTCTAAATTGCCTGTATAACTGTATATATTTTCTTACTCAGTTTTCTTTCGCTCTTAATAAACATGTAAGGTTTCTCTCTGTAACGAAACAGCATATTTGTGTAATGTATTCAATGAGAGAGTGCATTGAATCTAATAACAGCTTTTTCTTCTCTTTGTAAAAAGTTTAGTATATACAGCATATAAGACAGATTTCTCACATAAATCTCATTATTAAATTTCAGCAAATAACTGATGTCACATATGAATTATGCGTACGCAGCAAACGGTCACTTCAGTAATTTTGAGCATTTCACTGTTACTCTGGATTCATAATACCGCGAAGTTTGAAAAGTAATACAACTCACACTGATCAGTAGGGCTAGGATTTTTATGACCTAAAAATTGCTAGAAAATGCCTTATAAAATATGCATTTATGACCCAAAAAACTAAAAAAAGATGCCCAATAAAACAAAAAATGTACCAATAAATGCACATTTATTTCCTTGCAAAACTAATGAATTAAAATAAGAAGCAGAGGTGCATGAAAGAAAATAAAATGAATTTAAACAAGAAAGATGACACCGAATTTTCGGGTGTATGAGCACGTCGTTTGAATCCGTTCTGCCGCTAATTAAATTTATCAAAGCTATTCGAAGTCAATGGAACCGGTATGAAAAACAGTAATAACTGACCGGAGAAAGAAGTTTTTCAATCGGATTTTTAATCCCACAGATATTGCTGTAAACGGAATCGTAAACTTACGCCCTCTGGTTGCAGACTTGTGTGATAAGAAAAATTTGAATTTATATGAGAAACATTTCGCAGCGCAAACGCTCTCCAACAAAGAAATAATTTTTCAAATCGGACTCTTCGAAGCAGAGATATGGACAAATATAAGATATGTATCTACGTCCCCTGGCGGAAAAACCATGCATTATTTTAGGAAGAAAGTATTCTCAAAAGATTTTTCGATGTGAGAGGTATCGGTCCAAGAAAAAAAAATTAGTCGAGTTTTCAGGAGCTCAGATTTTGCTGCAAATACATCAGAAGCAGAAATTAACACTTATGCCCCCTGGTGGCTAAACCATTGTTTACCAAATATTAGAAATTGTATGAAAAGCATTTTCCATCACAAGATACAGGTAGAATTTTTAAAATCTGAGTTTTAGAAGCAGAAATAACGCAGAAAACGCAATTTGCCTTTTCGCCCCCTAGCGAAAACTCTATGATTTACTTGAAAATTTTGAATTTATATGAAAAAGATTTCGCATCGGAAATGCTATCCAACAAAGAAGGAATTTTTCAAATCGGACCTCTAGAATTAGAGATATTGACAAAAATAAGATATACGTCTACGCCCCCTGGAGTAGAAACCATGCGTTATTTTAAGAAGAAAATATTCCTAAAAGGTTTGCCGACGTAAGTAGTATCGGTCCACAAACGAATTTTCTCCAATCGAAGGTTTAAGAGCTCAGATTTTGCTGCAAAAACATCAGACGCAAAAATTAAGTCTTACGCACCCTGGTAGCCAAACCATTTTTTCAAAAATTAGAAATATATGCAAAGGATTTAGCATCAAGAGCTGTATTCGGGGCAGAAAGAATTTTTCAAATCGGAGTTTTAGAAGCAGAGATGTCGGGGAAAACGTAATTTACTTTTACGCTCCCTAGCGGAAAATCTATGCTTAACTTGGAAAAATAACTATACCTAAAATACTCTTCGAAATAAATGGAATGGAAAGATAAAATATTTTTTTTCAATCGGATGTTTAGAAGCAAATATATGGAATAAAATGTATTTCAATTTCGACGTCATCTACATTTACACCCTCTAGCGGCGAAAATTTTAATAGCAAAAAAAAAAACGAAATAAAGGATCATCATTTGCATATTTCAAGCTTCTCAATGCAAAACGAATTTCTGAAATCGGACTAACAGTTGCAGAGACATGGTGTCTACCAGGGGCGGCGATATTGCGAGTGGTGCTAATGCACCACTCCAGAAAATTTGAGTTTTGCAATGCACCACTCCAAATTCATTTATCGTGTTATAAATATTATTATTATTATCGGCAGAAAAGATAGGGATGTTTGTGTGTTTTGCCCAATCTTTCCTTTCAGAAAATGAAAAATAAAATATGTTAATCCTAGTAAGAGTTTTCAATTTCCAAGTGATGCGCTGTTCGCTAACTTAAATACCTCCCTGATCCGAGAAGGCGACTTTCAAGTAAGGTGAGGGTGGCTTAACAGGCTACAACAGCATGTAGGCAGGAAGCATTGTATGATGATGACCTTCAAAAGTTTCAGTGACTTCTTCTGGTATGTGAGCCGGGCAGCGGGGAAGGGGCACTTCTTTCTGGCGCAAAGAAAAAGCAAGAAATTGCTGAACTCAATTGAGAGTCACATTAAAACCAAATGCCGCCATGTGAGATCTTTCAACGCAGAAGTAAGATGTTTTCTGTAAATCAGTGTCCTAATTACGCTCCATCTAAACTGTGTTCCTTTGATGTTTACAGCCAAACTTTCGACGTGGGGTTCGATGGCTCCTTATCTTCCTTCTTCACACCTAGACCTCGCCGGGGATAGAATTTCTTGGGGCTAAGAAGGAGGACTTTTGTTTGGGATCGTCCTCTGCTGGTCAGCATGGGAAAATATACTAAAAACCACTTTTCAAAAAAGGCCAAATTGACTCCCCCACCACCACACGCGCACAGCCGCGTAGCGTACCCGCAAGGGGGCCAAGGGAGGTAAAAGTTCTTTGAAGTTTTCCTGGGCCTTTTGCTTCATGCGCTACGACAAATGCCCTTACTCTGCTCCCCTCCCCTTCGACTTCAGGCATCAGGACATGGAAAATGTGCTATTGAAAACAATAGATCGCCGTCCCGGTGGCGTAGTGGTTTAAGCGATGGCTTCTGATCATTCATCCGAGATAGGTCCGGGTTTGAATCCCGAGGAGGCATGGATGTTGTGTTTGTCTTACTGCACTGGCTCTCTCCCTTCCTTGGAACCAGTGGACCCAAATTAGGGACGGGCGACTGCTCATCGAGTTGCTCACGGTGGTCGCTAAACCCCCAATGAAAAAAATAGATTCATGGAATAAGACCTCGTCTGATGAACTAGATCTCCGAAGTAAAGAAGGCTTAAGGGGCAATACAAATGCGTATCGAAAACGAAAAAGAACTGTTTATATCACTTACACTGAATAGTCAGTGAGATCGACATCGATTTAAAAGCGGAGCATTCAAATATCGCCAAGCAATAAATGTTTTGAGTTCTACTATTACTAAAGTGTTAAACGGATTAGAATTATCTTGTCATGAGCTCTAAAACGCAGCATTCAACATTATTTTCTTTTGTGAAAAAATGGAAAGGAAACAACTAAAATGATGCAAAACACAATGAGTGCGAAATCAAAGCAGTTAAAAAAGGTGAAGTGCGTGAAATTCATTCTTGTTCATCAACGCAAAGTAATACTGGCCCATCCCCGTAAGATAAAGCTGTTTGCAAAACGGATACGGTTCCCAACGCTTCATGGCGTACATTTCGAATGCAGCGGAGTGCTCAATTCTCGTTGCTAAGACTAAATGCTGATGGGAGAGCTATTTGCCTCATCTGCACCAAAGCACATGAAAATTTTTTTACCTTTGCCTAAGGACAGCAACTCACAGAGGGTCTCACGGAGCTTTTGTGCAACACGGCTTTCAAGCTTGGAAAGCGCCCGCCAAGGATGCTTTTCGAAAACGCGAAAGCGGTGACTATCACAGAAGTGCAACGTCTACTTTAACTTCTTTAACAAATGAGGACAGTGTTGTATGTATGATTTCTAGCTCAAAGCAGAAAGAAACGCAAGGAGCACGCGTTGCTCTCAAAACATTTTTCAGCGCTATTAAATATCTCAGTCGGCAGGGCATAGCTTTGAGAGGACATGGAAGTGATGGTACTTCTAATTTAAAACAATCACTGCAGTTGAGAGCTGCAGATAGCGCGGAACTTGATAGCTGGTTAAAAAGAACAAATTATAAATGTCTTCATCATGACGCTGTAAATGAGATAATTAATTTAATGGCAGAAGCAGTGGTACGAAAGTACCTTGATGAAATAAGGGCTGCAGAGTTCTTCAATATCATACTCGACGAAACGTGCAATGCAGCTATGCACGAGCAAGTCTCTATACCGTTTCTTTTTGTTTCTGAAGATACTGAAGTTCACGAAATGTTTTTGGTTTTTTATGAAACCAGCTAAACAAAATCCAAAACTTTGTATAATATCGTGAAAGTTGTTCTTCTCCGTTTTGCCATGGATATAAACAAACTGCGTGGACAATGTTACGACGGGGCAAGCAGTGTTAAGTGGTCAACTTATGGTACTGCATTCTCGTGTAAGAGAAGCTAAATCTCGAGCCTTGTTTGTTTATTGTGTGGCTCATCGTTCTTAAATTATGCGTTCAGCATGCTATGAACAATGTTGTGTTTCTCCGTAACTTTATTGGCGTGTTAAAAGACATGATATCTTTTGTGAGAGATTCGCCAAAGCGGGTTGCATTCTTTAAAAGTCTTCAAGCTGATGGTTCTCTTGCTTTATCGCCTTTTTGTCCGACAAGATGGTGTATGCGCGTCACATCACTTCAAACTGTTTTGTGCAACTACGAAGTTCTCATGATATTTTTTACGACATAAGCAAAAACCGGTTCAGTTATTCTGCAGTAGCAGCAAAAGCATCAGGCTTCTTAAAAAAACTTCAGAGTTTTGAATTTTTTATTTTCTTAAGGTGACAATCAATATATTTGAAAGAGTGGAAATTTTGAAGGCTCAGCTGCAGAAATCGAATCTGTGTATAAACGAGTCCCACGAAAAGGTTAATTTAACAGTAGATGGCTTGGCTTCTTTGTGAAACTCAGGATTTGAAAAAATGTGGAATTCTTCGGTGGAAGAAGCTCACAAATTAAATTTATGCAATCCAACTATATAAAAATTTATACAAGCCAAATATATTGATTGTCACCTTAAGAAACCACGTCAGAGGAAAATTCCGCAGAAGCGGGAATTCATGCTCAAAAGCTAATCAGTTCAAAGACCCATGTGAATATTATAGATCTCAATATTATTTAGTGTTAGACGAGGGTTCTTACTTTCTTAAGAAAAAGATTGAACTCCAGCACCATGAGTGTTCTCAATAAGATTGAAAATTTCGTAGTCGGAAAAGAAAGTGTTAGCATACAGGATGTAATCAATTAGTACGGAGACGATTTTGAAAGAGATGGCGAAAGGCTACTTTTACACAGAAACATGTTTCTCGAGATTGCAAAAATTAAAAACGCTGCTGTAACTAATCTGAAAAACGTTGTAGATTTTTTTAAGGGCAATAGTTCCCTAAAAACCATGGTGCCAGAATTTTCCAGAATTTTCGAAATTAGTGCAAATAATGTTGACTATTCCCGTCTCATCGTGCACTGCCGAACGCTCATTTTCAGTTCTGAGAAGATTAAAACATATTTCCGCTCAACTATATCGCAACAGAGGTTGAATTCTCTAACTTTACATCACGCAAACTCCGCAGCCACTGATGATCTGGATTTGGATTCCTTGATGGACAAATTTATAACGAAGGCTCCAGCACACGTCTGCTCTTTCACAAGAGAAAACTAGAGATCATTCATAATTATTTTAACTTGTGTGTAATTGTTTTAACTTGTGCATATGTGATTCATGGGAAGCAATTTTACTTTCTTATTTGTTAAGCAGTATATATTATACTTTCGATTTCCAGTTACAATTGAATAAGCAGCAAATACATTACATATGAAGCAAAGTTAAATTAATCGTATGCAGCAATTTCTATTGCCATTTCGTATTTACATACATTTTATTTTCTAGAATAGAAAAACAATTAGCAGAAAACATGCTCATTTGAAATTTACAGAACGTATCGATGAAGATCATAAAAAAACATCGTGATAAATCAGTTTTCAGGATTTTATCTTATCATTTTTACGGATATGAAAAAAAATTCGCATACGGAGAACTGGCCACATTGCAATTTCAGTGCCATAAAATTGTTCTTAATAAACAAATACTGTGTGGCTATATTTTTCATTACTTGAGAATTTATTGTTCACAAAACATTTTTTTTTAATATTTCATTTTCAATAAGAAGTGTAGACATTTCCATGATTTTCGGGTAAGACAAAGCGCAGCTGACACCCGAACTGGCCAAAAAGTTTTAAGGAGCCGTATAAAAATTACATTCTTGGCTGCTACGTGCCCATGTCTCCGCAGATATTGGTTATCTGACTCACATAAAGTTTCCGTAATTTCATATTTTTTGGGGGGGATATTTAATATAATTCCTTATCCTTTAAGAAAATGTTTACAATCCACAACTCAACAAAAGAATTTAAAGATTTATAAACTACAGCTGAACAAAATCTCTGCGTGCATGTGCAAACACAGGAAACAAACCTGTAGGTGGGGGGGGGCGGTATTTGAACAACCTCTGTCAGATAATAAAAAAGTTATGACTATTTTTTCATTGCTTTCGGCGCAACCCTCGTACATATTTCTTATGATTAGTAAAAAAGGAATATACAGGGTCTTTATAATTAAAGTTCCACTTTGAAATGGCCATAAAAGGAAAACTACTGGACGAAATGTTACCAAACTTGGTAATAGTTAACAGGAGGTCATGGGATTTTATTTTCCGCAAAACAAAAAAATTAGTTCCAAAACTCACCACCAGCGTGGAATGGCGCTGTATGCAATATTGGGAAACGAAAGAAGACATGACGACATCAGTTGCAAATGTGCGTAATCGTGTCGAACACGAAACAGTGTGCAGTGTTATGCAAATACGCAAAGCCTCGTCAACGGCTGACGGCAGGAAGAATGCAAATTAGAAGTACGCAAATGCGCTGTTCACGTCATTGGATTTTCCACCCTAAAAGGGAGCCTCCCCGTCGGAGCTGTCATTGTTACGAGTCGACGATGTCGGTAACCATGCAAGATCGTGCTTTTCTCGTGAAGTGTTATTATGAATGCGATAGCAATGCGCGGCGTGCTTTGCAGAAGTATCGTTCCGTCAGACGACTACGCCGAGGCCCAATGACACCGCAGGGTTTGAGGAAACTGATGGCAAAGTTTGAAGCCACAGGTTTGTTATCTGTTGCACCTGGGTGGGGACGAAAGACTGTTGCTGTGGAAACCGAGGAGGCTGTTACATTAGCAGTAGAGGAAGCAACTATGGAAAGCACACACGGGACTTGCAGCGTAAGTGCTTTTGCCCGTCGCATGGATTTACCATTGAGTACGGTGTTCAAAATGGTTCGTAAAGTGCTGCTGTACTATCCATACAAAATTAAACGTGTTCAACAACTGGAACAGAACGATCCTCCAGTTAGAGAATCTTTCGCGTGGGAATTCCTTGCACAGATGGCGGTGGATGAACAGTGGCCATGGAAGATTTTGTGGACGGATGAGGCCCATTTTTACCTCAATGGGGATGTGAACACCCATAATTGCAGGATTTGGACCAAACAAATCCCTCATGCTATCCACCCAGTTCCATTGCATTCTCCGAAAGTCACCGTTTAGTGTGGTATGACACCTCGTGTAATAATTGGACCGTTCTTCTTTGAAGAGCAATCGCCAGCTGGGCACGTGACTACCACTCTGACTGCTGTTCGGTTAGAGTCGATGTTACGACGTTTCGTGATACCGGAACTTCAGGAACGTGGCATTTTAGACACCACGATTTTTATGCAGAACGGGGCTCCACCGCACATTGGTACATGTGTGAAACAGTTACCTTAGCAACATTTCACGGATGACCGGATCATCAGCTGCCACTTCCCCATGGCTTGGCCACCCCAGTCACCAGATCTCAACCCCTGTGACTTCTGGCTATGGGGTTACCTCAAAGCCACTGTTTATGGTGATAACATCCAGAATTTGGCGGAATTGAAAACTGCCATACACCGACATGTCCGTAACATTCCTCCTGATATGCTACGAGCTACTGTTGAGAACGCAGTACTGCGATTTCACTTGCTTTCTGAAAATGGTGGCCGCCACATTGAACATGAGTTGTAACACGTGTTCGACACGATTACACACATTTGAAACTGATGTCGTCATGTCTTCTTTCGTTTCCCAATATTGCATACAGCGCCATTCCACGCTGGTGGCGAGTTTTGGAACTAATTTTTTTGTTTTGCGGAAAATAAAATCCCATGACCTCCTGTTAACTATTATCAAGTTTGGTAACATTTCGTCCAGTAGTTTTCCTTTTATGGCCATTTCAAAGTGGAACTTTAATTACAAAGACCATGTATATATGTAAAAAAAAGAATATCCTACAAAAAAAAAAAAAAATAGAGAAATAGAATCTCCTACTTTTCAAGTCAACAGCGTGTAGCCAATGAAAGAAGGCACGTGTCATGAGCTGGCTTGGAAGGCATATAAGGTGTGCTGTTGGCATTCTGAAAGCATATCACTCGTTGCTGTCCTAGATAAAAGGAGCGATTTATCCGATTTGCAAAAAGGGATGATTATAGGATATCGGGCCAAGGGTGGCAGTATTTCTGAAACAGTACAGTTTGTGAACTGTTCGCGTGCTGCTGTGGTTAAAGTGTATCGTGATTGGAGAAATGGCACCATTGCGAATAAGCGATGTGGAAACTGCGGAGCACCACGTGCCGTTGATGTGATAGGTGAACGTCGGCTGTGAAGGTGCGTGACAACCGATCGACATGCTACAGTGGAGCAACTCACTGGCAGAATGAACCAGGAGTCTACCGGAAGTGTGTCTAAAACGACAGCTCAACAAACTCTACTGCGTATGGGGTTCCGACGCGGACGGGTGGTCACTGAACCTATACTAACGAAGGTGCATCGGTAGAAAAGGCTTACATTTGCACAGCAGTATCGGAATTGGACCTCCGCTGATTGGCAAAGGATTGCTTTCTCCTATGAGTCATGTTTTCTGCTCCATCGAGCGGATGGACGCTGGCGTATAAGGCGAGAAACATCGGAGAACAAACACTGTTGAACCATTGCTGGAAAAACACAAGATGGAGGGGGCAGCGTTATGATCTGGGGAATGTTTTTATGGCATTCTCTGGGTCCACTCATACCTGTAGAAGGCACTATGGACCGAATTCGTTATGAATCCATCCTTGCAGACCACGTACACCCATAAATGCTGATTGTCTTCCCTTGGGCGGATGAGATCTTCCAGCACGACAATGTGATTTGTCACACAGCTAGAAATGTCCGAGAGTGGTTGGAAGAGCACGGTGAAGACTTAAAATTACTTCCCTAGCCTCTATTTCTCCAGACTTAAACTCAATTGAGCATCTGTGGGACCACCTCGATCGTGTTGTTCGCTGTGTGGATCCTCCACCACGCACCCTCCAGCAGCTGTTAGATGCACTGGAGTAAACCTGGCTCCACATACCTGTAAACACCTTTCAGCACCTTATCGAGTCACTCCCAGCCCGTCTGGTTGCTGTCCGCGCTGCACACGGCAGTTACTCTGGATATTAGCTGGTGGTACAATAATGTAACTCGACCGTGTATATACACACAGGAAAAGACCCTATATATTGTATATATACAGGAAAAGACCTAGAAAGCCACGGGGAGATGGATGGATGAAATTCGAAGGTATGACGTAGGAGTGACATTGAAAAGTGGCTCAAGACAGAGAGTTGTGGAAGAGACTTGGAGAGCCCTTCGTTCAGCAGTGGATTGAAAATGGTTGACGACGATGATGATGATGATATATGAAATTTTACATAATCGATAGTAATTATTCTACGAAAGAATATGCACCACTCCCTAAAAGCCAAAGTCCCCGCCCCTGGTGTCTACAGACGGACGGACAAACCGGTAACACAAGCACGATCTTTCTTTTACAAAAGGTGTGTTAAAAATATAATTTAATCAGTTGCTATGTCAACTGAAATTCTTAATTTAGTAACCAACAGGGGACCTACCTATATAAAAATAAATAGACAGTAAATACAACTTAATTGTTTTACAGTTTCTGTGCCAAACAAAAAATTATTGCTCAAAAACATGCCTTGTAAGACAAAAAATACCTTAAAAAAGTAAGATTTAACTTTTTACAGTTGCTGTGAAAACGATTTTTTTAATAAAAATATACTCCATAAAAGAAAACAAGAAAAAGACAAAAATACAACTTACATTTTCTGACAGTTCCTCTGGCAAATTGAAAGTTCTAATTTTACAAACAAAAAAACTTATTTGAATATTTTTAGTTTGCCATGGGAAAAAAAAGTTTTTATTTCATCAGTCCAGAACTGCAATGCACAACTAAAACCGTGTGCAGATTTTCGAGAAAGAGAATGATTTTCTATTGTCTGCCGATAAAGCTTTAATCATTGAAAAGCTCCTTTTCACTTTTACTGACACCACAGGAGCAAGCTTGAAATAACATACGTCGCTTTTGTGAATGGAATACTTATTCATCAGATAAAAATATCTTGGAATTTAGTTTTCCAAAGAGTAACATCATGGAATGACAAGAAAGTACACTGGTGGATAAAACTGAAGAAAGAGTCAGGTTTTGAACTGTAGCGTCGCACAGAGAGCGGCATGGATATGTGAAATTCAAACCATAGGAACTCCATTACTTACCGAAGTGATGACGGACACAACACCGATACGTCACAAGCTCAAGTTGTTATCATCGAAGACATTCTTTCACAAACTCTCCGTCAATAATAGACTTCCTACATTTTGCTAACATTTAATTATTCTTTAATTTTTTCTGCTATCATGTAGCTAACGCGAACACTGTTTTCAGACTGTTCAGTTAGCTTTGAGAATAACGACTGCTGACAATTTAGCTAGTCTTTAAATTCATTAGCTTTTTCGCTCCGAAAATGTCCTTACAGTCCAGAATTTTTCGCATTGTGCTTCGCATCATTATGCCTCTTGATGTGGTATGCTTTCATTACCGCAACGCTCTATTGGAAATAAAGCAAGCTGCCTTATTCTTAAGCTTAACAAAAAGTAATGGGACGACCACATTTCTTGAAAAAAATCGCACTTTGTCTCCGAACTTCCTCCTTTTGCTATCACAGCTCACCATTGTGCATGCATTCAAAAACCAAATGCGTCTGCTGACTGAAGTGTTTCATCCGGCTAAGGTCAACTACTCAGCACCCTTCTTATCGCCAGTCAATCACAAGCTTTTGCATCCTCCTGCTCCCCTCTTAACCTCAGGGTCACGCAAAAGTTCCCCTCCTAGCATCCATTCCTCTTAATAAGATAGTGGCAATTGTGGGGAATAGAACGCATAGGTGGCAAAAAGGGGGGGGCAGACACTAGCAGTTGTTTGCACACTAGCAGATAATTTTCCTTCTTTCAGACACTAGCAGCCGGTGTTTGTGACTCCAATAGATGGTAATCATATTTTGTTAAATTTCGTAAAGCAAAATTTTGCGATAAATTATGTTTTGAAAATTACAAAATTACTAATATTAGGCTAGCAATCATTGTCATTTTTTTGGAACTCAAACTACCACCCCATCGCTCACACAAACATTTTATTTATTTCCCCGTTGTGGATTTTGGCACATACAAATCGCTGCGCCAAACGAAATGCCGCCCCTGATAGAATGTTTGCCTAGATGATGTAAAATGGCTTGGCGGGTCAGCCATGGCCTGCGGGCACCGGGTTGAAGACCATAACTTTGACTGTATGTTGAATCATCTTCTATCCCTTCAAGAATTCTTCCAACAAGACAGTTCTGCGTACGCTACCGTTCTTATGTACGATGGCATTATAAAAGGATACAAGTATGTAATCTATGCAATTTTCCACCTTGCTACTTGACTTCTGTCTTCGAAAATTATGATGGCACACACGATACGTACAATTTGAAGAACTAATTTAGCGACCTTTACATGGAATAGTTTTAATGAAAAATTACAAAATGGTGTTTGCCATTTAGTTCAGGCATATTTTCCCCCTTTGTTCAGGTTTTGAAGATTATTAACAATTTTTAAATTACAATGTATAAGAGGTAAAAGTGCTTGTCCTGGGAGTTAGTGCAGGTGTTAATCAAGTTGTCCTGGGAGTTAGTGAAGGTCTTAATCAACTGGATGCAAAACAGGTGAGGCCTCGTTGCACTTATTGTAGCATGATGATAAACAGAGGAGGCCGGACGAGAACAAAAAGTTTTTTGGAAGCGATGGACAAATGGGCAGCACACTATTAGAAATCTTGTGAAATAGGGAAGTTTCTTGTGCATTTATACAAGTAAGACTCATTCATATTTGTGGAATGGTTTCGTACCGAGCGAGATTTTTGTATCAAGCTGTAGTAGAAAATGTTTCTAAGAACGATCAGTAACGGCCGAGGGTACTATCAATGAGGGATCAGCTTTAATTTGATGGGAGAGGATCGAACCCATAGTTACCAGCTGTTACTTCTAATTTTACATAGAAAATTTTAACACCGTACGAGTAAACTATACAGGCTGCCCAGTAAAGTCCTTTCTCAGCCCCGAAACTTTCGAATGCCGACAGCTATAGCCATAAACTGGTGTCTAGGTATAGTAAAGTGGCTATGCGCTATTCGATGAGACCACTTACAGCTCCTCCTAGCGGCAAAGCCAGGAGTTAGCGTGTCGATCTCAAAACCTATACGAGATACGGGAAAATAGTCAATTACAAAGTTGTAGAGCAACATTGATTTAGTACAAAAAGACACCTTGCGCACATGAATGCTAAGAACAGAACGCGTACAACGATCGTTTGTTTGTTCGCGATGTCGAACACTGTTACGTCACAAAACGCGTCACACTAGCCCGACTCAACTGCGGAATGTTTGGTTCCAACATGACGGCGCCCCTCCGCACCAGCCAGGAAACGTAAGAAAGTATCTGGTCGAGACATTCGAGCAACAAATCATCGGCTATGGTGGTTGCGTAGAGTGGCCTACACGCTCACCGGACCTCACCCCATTGGACTTCTTCCTGTGGGGCTACCTCAAAGAGCAGGTGTATCAGACCCCTCCGACAACGTTGCAGGACCTTCGACGCCGTATAACTGATGCTTGTTCCAGCGTGTCACCTGACATGCTGCAAGATATGCAGCGTGAGATTCAATCTAGAGTCCAAATGTGTATTGTGGCTGACGGAGAGCACCTTGAGCACCGACGGTAAATGTGCCTAGTGACAACTACTTGCTCCTTTCTGATGCGTTTCGTGACGTAACAGTTTTCGACATCGCGAACAAACAAACGTGCGTTTTACGCGTTCTATTCTTTGCATTCATGTGCGCTAGGTGTCTTTTTGTACTAAATCAATGTTGCTCTACAACTTTGTAATTGACTATTTTCCCGTATCTCGTATAGGTTTTGAGATCGGCACGCTAACTTCTGGCTTTGCCGCTAGGAGGAGCTGTAAGTGGTCTCATCGAATAGCGCATAGTCACTTTACTATGCCTAGACACCGTTTTTATGGCTATAACTGTCGGCGTTCGAATTTACGGGGCTAAGAAAGGACTTTACTGGGCACCCTGTATATATGAGCCGCTCCGGTGGCGCACTAGTCTAAGCGCTGGTTTCTGGCCATTAGTCCGAGATGGGTCCAGAGTCGAATCCCAGTGAGGCATGAGTTCTGAGTTTGCCTTACCGCCCTTTTTCTCTCCCTTCTCCGAAACCAGGGGCCCTGGATTAGGGTCGGGTGACTGCATATAGCCCACTGAGATGCTCACTGTGGTCGTTAAACTCCCAAACAAACAAACAAACAAACAAACAAAGAACTATATGAAACACACACATGGTTGTCCGCATGTCGGAGGGGTAAATGAGAATATCTGCGAGTGGTAGGTAAGTAGGAGAACTGCTGCTTTCTGAACAGCATGGAAAATTTTCAGGATTGACTTAGATATATGTTCCAAATGTACGAAGAATACTGTACTTCGGAGGAACTTTAAATTTACATAGTTTCAAAAGTAGTACGTAGAAAAAATATCATTCATCTGGAGAGAAATGGTAGTTTTCATTTTTTTTTTAATTTTTATTTCTTTTTAAGAAACGCATCAGCTACGGAGGAAACGAATCTATGCCAAGACAAGTTGGAGGGAAAACACGAACCTAAGAATTCCAAATAGTATGTTTTTACACAGGGTTGCTTGTTCTCAAATGAACTATTTTGCGAAAGTTAAAAGTTTTGTCCTTAGCTTGAGGTTCAGGAAGCTGGCAACACTACAGCGCAGTCACTGTTGTTCAGAGTAACACAAAGTACATAGCGTTGGGCGTGCTCGAGACAAATGGAGAATACTCATAGTCAGTGAAACTGTGAACTGGATGAGCTTTAGTGAACAGGAGGTAGTTGACAAAAGAAGGAATATAGATGAGAGTACGGATCCTTAAGGGAGCTTTCGGTAAGGAAAATTTGTCAGACCATGTACCTTGGAAGACAAGGCATGTGCAACAGCCAGAAAAATGGGTGGAAAATCAAGGATATCTTGAAGAAAGAATATTTGGCTGAAATGTATTTAGAATGTTTAGATGATAGATTTTATGCACACACCGAGGTAACGAATTAGAAACCTTTATGCAGATGTACGTGCAAAATGCGTGATGACGTGCGTTACCACGTGATTGATCTCGGCAACTATTTAAAATTTCCGCTCGTCAGTAATCATCAGCAGTGTTGATCTCAATGGGAAAAACACAGGATCTTTCGGAATTCGATAAAAGACTAATCGTGAGTGCTCGTCTGACTGAAAGGACGATTTTGAGAAGAGTAGAGCTGATTGGTTTTTCAAAAGGTGAGGTATGCGTGGTCTTTAATCAGTGGAACAATAACTCACATTGCTTGTCTAAGATGCGTAACTGTGGCGCGACGACAATTTGTCAGGAATGAGATCGCCATCGTCTGAGAAGGCTAATGGGGTGAAACAAGATTTCCTTTTCTGTGTACAGCAATTGACTGAAGTATTCAATGACGGCTCTTCCCGACCCATATCTCAGCGTATTATGTGCAGAAAATTGAAGAGGATAGGAATTGGCAGTCTCATGCCTATACGGAAGTCATTTATTTCTCTGAAGAACAGTTCATGTACAGTGGTGTCAGAAACACGTGACTGTACACTGGAATACTGAAAAAAAGTCATGTTGTTCGACGAGTCGCGGTACAGCTTATTCTGCACACTGGAATACTGAATAAAAGTCATGTTGTTCGACGAGTCGCGGTACAGCTTCTTCTGTACACTGGAATACTGACAAAAAGTCATGTTGTTCGACGAGTCGCGGTACAGCTTGTTCTGTACACTGGAATACTGAAAAAAAGTCATGTTGTTCGACGAGCCGCGGTACAGCTTGTTCTGCACACTGGAATACTGAAAAAAAGTCATGTTGTTCGACGAGTCGCGGTACAGCTTGTTCTGCACACTGAAATACTGAATAAAAGTCATGTTGTTCGACGAGTCACGATACAGCTTGTTCTGTACACTGGAATACTGAAAAAAAGTCATGTTGTTCGACGAGTCGCGGTACAGCTTGTTCTGCACCCTGGAATACTGAATAAAAGTCATGTTGTTCGACGAGTCGCGGTACAGCTTGTTCTGTACACTGGAATACTGAATAAAAGTCATGTTGTTTGACGAGCCGCGGTACAGCTTGTTCTGTACACTGGAATACTGAAAAAAGTCATGTTGTTTGACGAGTCGCGGTACAGCTTGTTCTGTGCACTGGAATACTGAAAAAAAGTCATGCTGTTCGACGAGCCGCGGTACAGCTTGTTCTGTGCACTGGAATACTGAAAAAAAGCCATGTTGTTCGATGAGTCGCGGTACAGCCTGTTCTGCACACTGGAATATTGAATAAAAGTCATGTTGTTCGACGAGTCACGGTACAGCTTGTTTTGTACACTGGAATACTGAATAAAAGTCATGTTGTTCGACGAGGCGCGGTACAGCTTGTTCTGTACACTGGAATACTGAAAAAAAGTCATGTTGTTCGACGAGTCGCGGTACAGCTTGTTCTGTACACTGGAATACTGAAAAAAGTCCTGCTGTTCGACGAGCCGCGGTACAGCTTGTTCTGCACACTGGAATACTGAATAAAAGTCATGTTGTTCGACGAGTCACGATACAGCTTGTTCTGTACACTGGAATACTGAAAAAAGTCATGTTGTTCGACGAGTCGCGGTACAGCTTGTTCTGCACACTGGAATACTGAATAAAAGTCATGTTGTTCGACGAGTCGCGGTACAACTTGTTCTGTACACTGGAATACTGAATAAAAGTCATGTTGTTCGACGAGTCGCGGTACAGCTTGTTCTGTACACTGGAATACTGAATAAAAGTCATGTTGTTCGACGAGTCGCGGTACAGCTTGTTCTGTACACTGGAATACTGAAAAAAAGTCATGTTGTTCGACGAGTCGCGGTACAGCTTGTTCTGTACACTGGAATACTGAAAAAAAGTCATGTTGTTCGACGAGTCGCGGTACAGCTTGTTCTGTACACTGGAATACTGAATAAAAGTCATGTTGTTCGACGAGTCGCGGTACAGCTTGTTCTGTACACTGGAATACCGAAAAAAAGTCATGTTGTTCGACGAGTCGTGGTACAGCTTGTTCTGTACAAACGATGGACCGAGAGTCTGGCGAGAGTCCTATGAAGCAATGGTCACAGCTTGCCTTGTAAACACAACTCAAAGTTCAGGAGGTGGTGTACTGGTGTGGGACCCGTTCTGTCAGTATGAAACGAGTCCCTTGATATTGCTGGAAGGTCGAGTGTCCTCCATGGATTATCTGGACATTGTTCCCGATCAAGTCCATGCTGCATTGTTGACTTTTTATCCAGCAAGTGCCGGCTGTTTCATGAACGACAATGCTACTGTCCATCGCGCAGATATGTTCAGCAAACATGAGAGGGACTTCCATCTTCCCTGGCCACTACAAAGCCTCGAATCTGAACCCCATTGAGAAGGTATGGGACATGTTAAAAAAAACGTTCCGGGTACAAAATCATCTTGCGCCAAATCAAAACCAATTAAAGGACTGCCTGGTAAATGCCTAGTGTGCTGTAGACGTAGATGCCCTCCAACACCTTGTGGAATCTATGCCAAACCGCATACGTGCTGTCATCTGGCTAAAGAAGTTCCAGTTCTGTAGTGAATAAAGGTTTCTAGTTCAATGGCCGGTTAGTGTAGTATCGAGCGCCACAACCGAGCTTCAGCAGTCTTTTCATAGATTCTTGAGATAGATTGAACTCCAAATCAGAGGATTAGGAGACTTACTGGAAACATTGCTAAGAAAGATTGAAATATCCCCATATCTATCGCTTAGGACTAAAGCCATACAAAAAGTCATTAATGAGCTGAGAAAACTCCAGATAGGACCGTCTACAGCAAAAAATTCATTATTATACCATTTTTATATCTATGTTGTCGTTTGAGTTACATTTGAAAAATTCTCATCGTACTGTCGGAAGTCAATCCTGTCAGCTCTACTAAATAACAGCATTACGTTTGACTTCCAAATATGATCGCTAAAAATTTTTGCAGCATTTCTTTTTATATGAATATGATGCCTTAATAGAATTCTTGAAATTTATACTTCATAAACATTAAGAAAAAAACATAGGAATATGATAATTTTTTCAACTGAGGAATGAGTTCTTTTTTCTAAATATGCAGTTTTATTAATTTAACTTTGAAAATCGTAGAAAATAAAAAATATATATTTATTTGATTTATTCGATTCCCCCATTACGAGCAATTTTTCATGAATGAAGTTTTATTTTTGTGTATTTTTGCTCTTCTTTCACAAACTTTTATGCTTTACTTTCTCAGTCAATACAAATGCCAAAATAATCAGTACCAGGACTAAGAAAGTTCGGCTGCTTTCCTAAATAAAAATTAGGACTTTATCAGCATGCGAACTCAGTAGTCATTTTTCTATTTGCTGCCACCTCTCTTTCTCTCTCTCGTGTTTCATTTCCTAAAGCCCAGGGATGGCAGTTGTTGCTTTTTCGCTAAATAAGTGTGACCTGATCTCTGAAAGCAGTTCCCCCAAGCGTTCCAAATTGCGTTAAGAAAGGCACGTAAAAATGAGGTTAACGTTTATTTCTCTTCCACATGCGATTTATTCGGTTCTAATACTTGCAATTCAAATCATGTTCCCGTTCTACTTTCTCTGGCTCAGCTGAGTCCGCCCGCCAGCTTTCCTCCTCTTTTCGCCGTGCCGCGTGCGCCTTTTTTGCCTCTAACAACAGGTTCCTTCCACCCACATGTCCCATCTTCTGCCTTTAAGGAGAAAATAAGGAAGAGCTTCATTTCTTTATAGCTACTTATTTCTTATTTAAGAAAATAGCAGCAAACGATATGAAAAATTCTTCATAGCGTAAACAATCCTTTTGTGTAAAACCTGTGGTTATTTCTCTTTTAACTCTCTGATGCTGTTTTTCTCATGCAATTCTAATGGTTATTCGACATCATTAGTTCTGAATATTTCATTACCGTACATTAAAAAGCATACACCGTCTTTGCACGATATATTTAATCTAAAAAATGACAGATATTTACATATTTAAAAGATTGAAAAACCCATTAGTACTTTCAGGTCGACAATCGACCCGTCTTCAGATGGGGGACAGCTGTTGCTGCTCGTGTGCTCCCATATATATATATATATCCGAATATGATGACGTACCAGGAATGGACTAGCATCGAAAGGGTGTCACTCTGTTGCCATCATTTCATGGCTAAATCACAAATCCCAGAGGATTAGGAGACGTACTGGAAAATGATTTGTGATTTAACCATGAAATGATGGCAACAGAGTGACACCCTTGCGACGTTAGTCCATACTTGGTACGTCATCATATTCGGATATATATATATGGGAGCACACAGGCAGCAACAGCTCTCCTCCATCTAATGACTGGTCGATTGTCCACCCGAAAGTACTAATGGGTTTTTTAATTTTTAAATATGTAAATATCTGTCATTTTTTAAAATGAAATATATCGTGCAAAGACGGTGTATGCTTTTGAATGTATTGTATATGCACGACATCTTCATTAATACTATTTCATTACCGTTTTTTTGTCAATGCGCCGGAACTAAAGATTTTCTTTTTTTCTTAGGCAATTTATCACTATACATATCACTTCCTATTTTTTATCTACGGAAGTACGTTTTCCTGCAAACATCTCGTTAGACTAATTTCAGTATCTTTAAAATAAAGCATTCTATCCAAATCTTCTATTTGTAAATGTCGAATATCTGAGCCAAAACGTAAACAATATAAACAACCTTCTGCTCCTAGGTTTCCAGCTCGCTGAAGAAACAAAATTATTTAACAAAGTTCCCAGTAGGATGCTCTCTGGGGTCTTGATCCCTCATGGATTCAGCTGATTTTTTTGGCTAACTATGGTCGAGCGTCTGTACAGATCGAACTGTTTGTATCTCTGATTCACAGATCTTGGCTTTTCGCCGTAAAGCTCTGTAATACAGGCAAATAACCGGGCTATTCTTTTCTGTTCAACAGAGGGCGCTGGAGATCGCGCGCGCATGTTATTCAAAGCTACCTTTCCTTCCTTAATGAAGTATCCCTGGTCTATCTGCCGCAGTGTTCGGGAGAGGTATCTGCTTATTATATTACGGCCTTAATCTTCATTGTTCTTCCTTGGATCCGCGGTCTGTAAAATTCCGTGGTAAGTTTTTATGACCTGCTGTTACTGTCGTTAACATGCTTTGTTGTCAGGTCTTGGGACCACTTCGGAATGTGAGATGGCAATTGTTTGTATCTCGATGCTTTACATTCTTACCGACAATTCTCAATCATTTGAGTCTTTCGGGCAAAAGTGTTGCATCAAGTGAAGGGAAAGGCAGCTCCCTAAAAGAGGTTGTATTTTTAGTATCACTAACTAGTCGGTTAGCAGACCCATTTCCTTCTGAAAGGAAATTGTAGCGTTTCATTTATTTTATAATAATAACAGACTCAGTGTACAATTCAAAGTTGATAGTAATTATCAAGTTCTCCTGGTTTCTCTGTCGAATCTATTTCGCAATCAGATGGCACAATTATATCTATACGATCGGTTGTTTTAGTAGTTTTGTTGATGCAGTCGAGAATGGTTCAATACTTTTTAGCATGAGTTTGATATCAAAAGAAAACACGAAAACGATAGAGCAATGCTCTCAATATTCGTATCCAGAAAAGAGGAAAATAATGCAATGTAACACTTGTGATTGTATTTTTGCAGTATTTTTAAACGCGGGTTTTAAAGAATATACACTGATTAGCAATAAGCAATAGAATAATCTGCTTACACATGACGACCCTTAGTAAGCAGCTAAGCAGCTGGTAACTGTTACAGAATGCGAAACGTTTTGTTTCGTTTTCTAAAACATTGTTTTCGTATATTGTGTAGCTTAAACACATTGACTGCCACACTAGAAAAAAATTTCTCTTGGGGCCACGGTGTTTTATTACGAAAATAGAATAAAAACTTCGAAAACAAAACGATCTTGTCTAATTTAATTATAACAATAAGAACATTAACAAGTAAGATTTTTACGAACCAACTGCAGGGTTTTGCCCAGGGGGGCCACCCATCACGTAACATGTATGTTACAGCATGGCAGGTTGAGTTGCTTACGCACCACGCGGCTCCCAAGGTAAAGAGACGTGTGAGTTATATTTGCTTAACGAGGCCCCGGACTCAAAACTAGCGTGAGTTAAATACAACTCACATGGCAGTTAAAGTGTTAAATTCGACGAATACACTTTGCAAAGGGATTATGTGCCTAATTGCAACAGCTATAGGCGGATTGTGAGCAGTCTTATTACCGTACATATTATTTCAATAACTGCAGACGGATTGTGAAACAGTCTGCGTTTCGTTGCGACAGATAGAGATAGACTGTGAAACGATATTTTGACTTTGGTCTTTCGTGGTTTAACTTTGTTCGAAAGTTTCCTACACCAATTTTTCTATATGTGAGTGAGAAACCTGGCTGATATTATCAGAAGATCGTAGTTTTCAACCTCTAAAATTATTCTATACATGCCAGCATATAAAGTCGTTTCAAGTTTACTGTAAAATTCACACGTATGAGGTAATTTTTCAGGATTGCATAATAGCCTCTTACAAACTATTGCCCATCAATGAGCAAATATGTCAGCATTAGTTTCTTTAGACAGCATCAAGATGATATATTTTGTTACATTACTATGTATTCAAATATGTGATGCCTTTTTAAGTCCTTTATAAGTTTCCATAATATGGGAAATAGCCTTGTCACCATTTGTTACATTTGAGGCAAAATCCGGTTCTATGTGTTTGTCCAAGGGTGACTTTAGAGTAACAATTTATATTTATTTTGTGACCTTGAATCGTAAAAATTATTCCACCTAATGTGGGTGTTACATTTTTATGCTTTATCCAATTAAAAAGTTGCTCTACGGAAACTTTCCCAAATGAAGCTAAAGTTTGCTGTTTCCATTTTGCCTCAAATACAATGACATCATGATTCAGTTAGCTGTATTTTTCTCCTGAATTCTGAAATTTTGAGCGAACACAGTTCGTCACTTTCAAAAACCATTAAATATCTCAGCATTTACTCACAATGCATCTTAGTGTTCTTGTCAACAACGATTTTTGTACACTACAGAACTCTTCGATAGCTTGTCATGAAAATAATCATAAATTCCTGTTGAAGAAGCTAAACTTATCGCCAAACTAAATTCACCATCAAGCTTAACATTTTAGGAGTTTTTCATATACAGTATATCAAAATTCTTCGCAACTTGTAAACGACATTGCATCCACTCATTTTCTATCACGCGCGTGGAAACAACTGACAAAAGTCCGTGCCCGTCAATACCATTGACGATGCCACAGCGATTTGAACATTTAAGTGCTATTTGTCCTGAGGAAGCTGGGCCAAACCACAGCGAAATCGTGATTGAGAAAGAATAAACTGATTGTGATTAAATGTTGATTTCTTCAACCTTATGTACTTTACAATGTTTGCAGTCTAAGATTTGTAACACTGAATATCTCATTTTTATAACTTTCATCCTACGTAAAAACAATTATGGTTATAATGAAATTACCTTTATTATTTCAATAATTCTTTGTTGTTTTCACGATCACATAGTTTGAGCAATTAAATATGAGGTCCTTTTTCTGAAACATAAATTACCAGATTCTACTGCTTTATGACTAATCATATTTATTACAAAAGCAAATTAGGTGGAGACTGACCGTTTTATTTTTCCAAATATCTGTTAATCCCACCAAACGTCCCAGACTCCTGTTGTCTCTGTATGCTAGCAAGCAGTTTCGTTCCCAGACGCAAGCCTTATATTTTCCGACCTCGTTCTTCTATCAAATTGTAATAATATGAATCTTAGTCCTATTAAGTTAAACTTCCAATTGAAGTTCCATCCAAGGCTAGCAGCTTACACAACAGAAAATGTAGTATGATAAATCATACAGTCTAATATTTCATATACAGTATATATACCTATCTTTTGACTAAGCACACATATTTCACATTACACACCATATAATAATTTAAAAAATATACATTGTCATTCAGTAATGGCGCATTTTGATATATTTCATATACAGTATATACCTATCTTTTGACTAAGCACACATATTTCACATTACACACCATATAATAATTTAAAAAATATACATTGTCATTCAGTAATGGCGCATTTTGATATATTTCATATACAGTATATACCTATCTTTTGACTAAGCACACATATTTCACATTACACACCATATAATAATTTAAAAAATATACATTGTCATTCAGTAATGGCGCATTTTGATACGCAATCACGTATTTGAATAACCATTTGACATTTCCACATTTTTGGTGTGACATTAGTTTCTTTATCATCTGGCATTTTCGTCTTCAGTTCAACAAAAGAAATGGTTTTGATAAAAAAAAACAATTTTTTTATCTGGTTTTCAATGGATTTCGGTCGAAACATGGACTTCAGACGACAACCAGTATTCTTGTTAACAATATTTTTTTCAATTTTCAGATGTAAATAAATTTTAAAGAATTTTAAGGACTGTTTTAAAAGTTAAAGACTATGTGGGTCATCTGTTCCCAATGAAGTTTAGCTAAAACATAGGAACTGGGAGAGATAACCAATATTTCTAGTAATATAAATAGAATTTTTGAACTATAAAATACATTTCTTTGGATTTTGTGTAATATGACAGAATTTTATTCGGAATGTACAAATGTAGAACAGAGTTTTATATTGAAGTTTTATAAAGAGAAGACATATTTTTTTTTTCGTTTTTTTATTATATTTTTTTTTTTTGCTGAATTCAAGGCGAAAATGCCAGGTAATAAAGAAAATAATGTCACACCAAAAATGTGGAAATGTCAAATGGTTATTGAAATACGTGATTGCGTATCAAAATGGGCTATTGCTGAATGGCAACGTATATTTTTTAAAATCATACAGTACACAGGTACTGAAAATAATTTCAATCCCATAAAAAGTTTTGAACTGAAGTACATGTGTTTTTCACGTTATCAGCGAAGTGGTGCGAAGGAAAGTCTTTGGAAAACGAAAATTAAAATCGTTCTTTTTCTTTTTTTATAGTTATTTGTTTTGTTTTTTACGACTGGCATCTTGATTAGTTGTTAATGCTAATGAATATCAGAGATTGACAACTAATACATAATTATTGATACTAATCGGCATCATAGTTTTGACAACAAATTATTAATACTAAAGAATATCAGAGTGTTGGCAACTGCGAAAGTCCTTTTGATCTCGAATGTGGACGATCCCGTATTCTAAATTTTTGATTCCTAACTTGCTGAAAGTTTTTGTTGGACGTACTTGTTTAGTAGTTTCATACTCTGAGGAATTCACAGTTTAAATAAGATTCACACAACTGTTCCTGTTACGCAGAGAACTCTAAGTAGCATGATCACTAAATTTTTATGCTTAGATGAGGCCTATTTTCGCTTCTACTCAGATGTTAAAAGTTTCAGCTTTCACTACCCAGCAAAAACAGTCTTGCTGGGCCAGCACTGGGCCATTTCTGGCAGCCAGCACTGCCAGCCAGCACTGCCAGCAATGGCCCAGCACTATGTTGCCGCTGCCGAACCGTCAATAAAATGTCCGGGCGGCCAACAGAAGGGCCAGCAGTTCAGGCCAACAGCTGGCCAACAGTTGGCACCCCATCAGTTGTCCTATGCCACAACAGGGCCATCAGTGGTCCATCACAGGCAGTAGCTCCAACAAGTGGCCCTTCAAGCACGTGCCAGAAATGATGGCTAGCCTAATGTGGTCCGCTATTGTGCCGTTAGTGGCAGCCAGCAACCACGTGACGTAACTGGTGGCAGCCAGCAACCATGTGACGTAACTGGTGGCTTGCCGAATCTTGTCCGCCTATTTCTCAGTAGTAGCCATAATAATAATAAAAAGCAAGGATAACCGTAGTTTCTCAAAGATACAATTTTTTTCTACACTTACGAAGAATGTGAATTAATGTACTGCGCTGGGGAAATTTTATCAACAGACCGGGAAAACGCCTGTTTGCATCTGCCTAGATTTGAACCAGGAGCCGTGGCAGCTGAGCTCTCTACCGACCGGACTAATTTGCCACGCTCGAGCATATGCTTAAAGCTGTCTCTTTGGTATGCAATGTGTAACCGAATGCTTCCCTCTTTCATTTTACAATATTGCGAGGTATTTTTCATAAAAGTCAGTTTCATATAATTGATAAATTAATTTTTTCAACGTAACGATAGTTTTTTTACCTTAAGGGAACTTTACTCATTTTCAAGGAGTGCACATACTTAGAGTCGCTTTCCAAAGTTTTGTACTATCCTTGCCGTCTTGAAAATAGATTGTTTAATAAATATATATTTACCCGGGTTCATGTCACATTCTGTTACATTTTTAACGTTGTGTCTTTCCTTTCCGTTGTCCGAAGCTACATTTGTTTTAAAGAGTAAAACATATTTTATTTTACTTCTCGTTATTTTTAGAAGCGAATTCCTCCCAGTCTTGTGCATTCAACCCATGGATGAGTACACCACATAGCGTTGCTTTTTTTTCTTTCAAATAATTAATAAATTTTGTACGCGTATAATTCTTTTTTTCCCCAACAAACGTTGTTTTAATGGTTTTCCAGGATATTTGTTTCAAGCGGTTTCAGACGTAAAATTTCATTAGGAAATTAATTCGCCTCTCCACGTATGGATTTTTTTCTTAACATCCACTAAAATAACACGATGGCGCTAGCGTCGTCTTCAACTAACTGGTACCATGAGAGACACAGCAAGTGTTGCTTCTGCGCATGCGCAGTCCCGTTGCTTCTACCTGCTGTTGGGGGTTGCATTGGTTGCCAGCAACGGGCCACTAGCGAACTTGCTTGGAGGCCCACAGTTCACGGCGATGCTGCAGGGCCATCAATGGCTCGCCAACTGATAGCGCGGCCACCAACGGACCACTACCGGGCCGTGAGCGGCAGATTTCAGCCAGTAGTGACCCATCACTGCCAGCTGGTGGCCAGCAGTTTCCCAGCACTTGTGTTTTTGCTGGGTATTAAATGTGAAGACAGTTGCTGCCTATTTCTGGAAAGTCATGGTTCCTTTACACAGACAGTATGAATTTACAGCTGAATCATTTGTTTAAGGAGATATTCTTTCAACAGGCAACATCAGAAGTTTCGTTAGCAGCTTTTATAATTATCTCCTTAGCTTGCCGATACTTTTTAACCTCTCCAAAAGTATTTGGAAAATATCATCAGGTGCAGAGAGAGAACGGAGTGTGTGGGGGAGGAGGATGAGAAAAGGGAAAAGGTAACAAAACTCTCTGATTCAATAACTCACAAGGCTCAGATTACACTGGACAACACACACTTTGTCTATGAAATGAAAATAGCGAATCTATACTAATTTCAATGTGCTGAACACGGAAATGACAATAATATCTGTCGATTGGATCTTGTCCAGTCTGCAACATATTGCGTCATATTGCATAAGCTCATCATACGCACATCCCCGCCAGGAGCTGTTGCATCATTGCAATGCAGTTGAGTCTTGGCATCGCTGACGTAAGATGATGCCTTCATTAGTATAAACTGATGCCCCGTAGGGTGAGCAAGTGTTTGTGAGACTTCCTGGGCTGAACACCCATTTATTTGTGCGTCATATACACAAGTAATCCCTGAAAGTGCAAATCCAGCAGTCGTGATGCCTCATAACGAATAGTCCAAATAAATTTTGTTATATTTGCGGCGAAGTGACGTTTGCAAGCTAAAAAAGGCCATCACTCTGTTAGTGAAAAAGGCCTAGCAGCTTTATCTTGGATGCAAGATCGGGCTCAAGGACAAGGCATGGGTACCACATAAATGCTGCGGTGAATGTGCTAGAAGTCTTCCGAAGTGGATGAAAAGCGGTAAAGTGTCGATGCCGTTTGCTGTTCCTATAGTTTAAAGGGAGCCAAGCAATCATGCAAATGACTGCTACTTCTGCATGGTAAAACCTATTTTTGGAGGCATCACGAGGAAAACGAAGTGGATAATAGCGTACTTGAATATACCATCTGTTATCCGCACGCGGCGAAGGACCTCCCACTCCCGAACCACCGAAAGAATTTTCCATCGATTTGGAGGACGATGAGAAAGGAGGGGAACTCATGTCGGATTCTCCTGAGACTTCGGCGTATACCAAAGCGGAATTACTGGGATCAAAACTTTTACAATGGAATCTTCTCAAGGAAAATGTCAGAGTGACATTCGTTTTGAACTCGTCATGAACAATTTGCGCCTTACTTCCGAAAGGAATATGACCTTGTGTTCTGCTACGATGTAGATAGCTTGATGAATGCCATTCAAATCAAACATAAACCGCACGAATGGCGGCTATTCATAGACTCGTCAGAATTGAGTCTCAAGGCGGTGTTGCTCCGTAATGGAAACCAGCGTCCATTTTCCCCAGTTGGACACGCTGTCTACGTGAAAGAAACCTACGAAAACCTAAAACAGCTACTGGACTGTCTTCAGTGCAGCAAGTACAGCTGGCATCTCTGTGGCGACTTAAAAGTAGTGTCTATGTTGATGGGTATGCAGCTGGGATATACGAAGTACTGCTGTTCTTTATATATATGGAACATCAGAGCAAGGAATTTGTACTATGTGAAGAGACTGGCCTGCAAGGAAGTCTCTGAAGGAGTCGGAGAGAAGAATATGCAACACCCAGCACTGGCAAAACGCACAAAATTCTGCTACCACCCCATATACATCAAATTCGGTCTGGTAAAAATCTCCGTAAAGCCATCGACCGGACTGGATCAGCATTTAAATACCTGGCTGACAAATTCCCTCTACTCAGCAAAGTGAAAATTAAAGAATGTTTTCTGTGGGTCCTCAGATCCGAAAGCTCTTCATTGAAAAGATTGTGAAAACACAAGTTTCTCCAATCCGAGCATCAAAGCCGGGTCCCCCTCACTCCGGAGTAAGTCGCTCCCCCAACTGAGCTACGCGGACATGTGCTCTCATTGCTATCTACCTCTATCTCATGTGTGTCCTGCGGCGCAGGCACGTCACATCTCCCCCCCCCCCGAAAGAGGACCGGGACCATGTGTCGCTGACATTTATTTTTTCGAAGCACTGAAGAAGGGATTCTCATTTTTCCTCTCTCGCGGTGTGGAAAGAACATCACACCATTACGAGAAACTTAACGGCCAGGTCATCCTTGAAGTTCGGGCGCCAATGTGAAAACACTGGTTTGCCCACGTCGGGCATCGAAATCGGGTCCCCTCACTCCGGAGTAAGTCGCTCCAGAGTGAGGGGACCGGATTCGATGGTTAGCTCTCCCAACTGAGCTACGCGGACATGTGCTCTCATTGCTATCTGCGCAAGATGTTTGACAACGTCACAAGATGTTCGAAAACCTGCTGCAGGGTGATAAGAAAAAAAACTTGGGACGCGTTTCGTCTGGTGTCAACTAACTTCCTCGGAAATATCCCGGCAGAAAACTACAAGGAACTGGTTGAGGACATGTTGTCTCTGCAGCAGCAACTTGGCTGCAGCATGTTCCTAAAGATGCACTTGCTCCATTCCAACTTTGATTTCTTCCACGACAACTACGGCATGGTTAGTGATGAGCATGGTGAACGCTGCCATTAGGAAATTACAACTACGGAGAAAAAATACCAGGGAAAGTTGTTCGCTGCTGTGTTGGTTGACTACTGTTGGACGCTTGCTAGAGATGATACTGGGCAACTATGCAAGCGACAGTTAAAACGACGTCGGACGTAAAAGCAGACATTTACGGGCATATGTGGTAATTACTTATGATAAACTATTGCGGATCTCTCACAAACCGTAGTCAATTTTGCGTTTTCGTTGTCCTATTCGTGTTCAGCACCACGAAATCTATAAGAAATGATTAATTTAATCTTGAAGACAGGGATCTACTTCCGGGCCGTTATTCTGGAATATTATCGCAAATGTAGAATTGCGACTGCATTTTGAAGGGGAAGTTATTGTGCAAGCTTACGACGATGATTTTGTGGTTTTGGTCTCTGCCAGCAGACAACATACCACTGAAGAAAAGATTCACAGAACTTTGAAATACACTCATTAACAATGAAATTTGCGCACCTAGAAGAAAACATGTTACAACCGCGAAACTTTGCAAATGGCTAGAGTGCGTGCTGGTATACAAATGATTCACATCTCGCGCGATTGCGCATAAACTCACACGCTGTGGTGGCGCTGCAAGCACGGACCGGAAGCTTTATAAACTGGCGTGTAGTCGATACCCCATGAAAGCGAAAAGCACCGGCCGACGCAAGAAAGAGCACAGAGTGACAAGAATGCCGGGTAGATGCCAGAGACGTCGATTTACGCAACTGACGGACTTTGTGAGAGGCCTGATCATCGGGCTGAAAACTGCAGGGCGGTCGGCGCGCCGTATAGCCCGTCACGGCGATTGTTCTGACCATACCGTCCGACTGTTTTGGGAGCAGTGGACACGTGACCGTACTTCCACATGGCGGAAGGGCTCCGGACGGACCAGGAAGACCACCGGTAGAAAGGATCGACGGATTGTACGCCAGTCACTAACAAGATCTCACGGGGACCCAGTTCACTATATAGGCAGATGTAGTGGCTCCTGTGTGCCCACGAACTATTTCCCGAATCCTCGTGGAAGTGAATCTGTGATCCCAGCGCCACTTACGTGTGCTGCCATTAACACCGGACCATTGCCGGCTCCGTTTGCAGTGGTGCCAGGCCAGAGCGACGTGGAACGCCCCAGACTGGCGACGTGTGGTGTTTATCGATGAGTGCCGCTTCGTTTGGGGAACAGATGACCATCCTGTCTGGATGTGGAGGTCCCAGGGTCAACGGCGCAATCCCAAACGCACTATCGAGCGCCACACCACCACCACTGCAAACATTATGTTCTGGGGAGCCATAGCCTACAGTAGCCGATCAGCTCTATTAGTGGTACGTGGATCATTGATGGGCCAGCGGTATGTGAATGAGATCCTACGGCCTCATGTGCTCCCATTCCTGGCTGGAATTCCAGATGCGCTATACCAGCAGGATAATGCCCTCCAGCACGCTGCTCGGGTTGCCCAGTACTGCCTACGTAATGTCCAGACACTTCCATGGCCTAACCGCTCCCCGGATATATCCTCTATCAAGCATATGTGCGACCAGTTGAAACGCCAGCTGCCGCCGTGCTGCACTAACCGAGATTTGGAGCACACCGTTCAACACGTGTCGGCCAGTCTGCCGCAGGACAGCATCAAGCGTTTATTCGCCTCCATGCCGGACCGTATTGCAGCATGTATCGCCTCGGGAGGCGGTGCAACGCGCTATTGAAGATGACCGGTCTGCGTGCCACAGATATCATTCATCTGTATCATTACGTCCATAAAATTTCAGTTCAATCCGATGCTTGGGGCACAAATTTTATTTTCCGTGAGTGTAGTTGGAGGATTGGAGCATTGGGCATTCAAGATGAAGCTAACGTTTGCTCCACGCAAGACAAGGCTTATAGCGTTCCCTAAGGGGAGGGGGATGAAAACTTCCTTCAAGTGCAAATTTGGAGGGATTACTATTAAATCAGTTAAGTCTCTAAATAATTTAGGTGTGTTGATTGATCACAAACTTACGAGAGTACCGTATTTGAAGTTTATTAGGGAGTGAATCCTAAAAATTTGGAATAGACTGCAAGGGATCAAATTGCCCAGGGCTACTTTAAAAGCTGTATATAAACTGGGGATTGAAAGAATTGTTACCTATGCATGTGGAGGATGGTAGAGAGATACCCTTAGAATGAAGAGAAAATTAAATCAAATACAGCGTCCTATCTTGCTGAGCTCCACAGGAGGAATTCGAACTACCTCGATAGTTGTCAACTCGACTGTATCACTGAGCGATTCGACTTGATCGTATCCAGAACTCGGGAGCGGAAGCAGAGAATGGTAACATTGGATTCTATTGGGTTACAGTAACAAAAGAAGAATAAGGAAAATATAACAGACTTATTGACACACCAAGCAGACTTTCAGTGCCTGAATTGGGATGCCCTTGCACCTAGGGGTATTGGTCATGAGTTGTTTACTGATGGATCAGGTATTCTTGATAGGATAGGTGCAAGATTTAATGCATTGTCCAACAACCACACGGTTATTGCTAAGAGCTTCCGTTTGTTGGATAATTGCACAGTATTCCAGGTGGATTAAAGTGCAATTTTAGAGGTTTAAAATGGGCAAATACTAATTGTGGGATGGAAGAACTCCACATCTTTTCTGATAGCCAATCAGGATTGATGGCTCTTCAAAAATTTGGAAATGGCGATCATCTTGTTAAATAAATACTAAGGAAAGTTGGAAGAATGACAAACATAGAAGAATGACAAACATAGAAGTTCATTTTCATAGTGTTCGATCCCATCAAGGAACATTTGGAAATGAGAAAGCCGATAAGCTGGCAAAATTGAAAACAGAGAAGGAAGAAGTGGATATTAGACTTGGGACTTCTTCCATTTTTTTTTCTTTGGATGGAGGTTTAACGACCACCGTGAGCAACTTAATTAGGGACGGTTGCTCACGGTGGTTTAACGACCACCGTGAACAACCGTCCCTAATTTAGGGCCACTGGTTCCAGGGAAGGTAGAGAACCAGTGCCGTAAGACAAACACAACATCCATGCTTCACTGGGATTCGAACCCGGACCCCTTCCGCTTACCCCTGATCATTCGAAAATGGTAAGCCATCACTTACCCCTTTCGAATGATCAGAAGCAATCGCTTGGACCACTGTGCCATCCGAGGCCTTGGGACTTCAATTAGAACAATTAAGACAAAGTTACATAGAACAATCATTGCGGAATCACAGCACAGATGGTCCAAGGAAGAGAAAGATCGCGTTACGTTTGACCTCTTGCCAGAAGTTTCTACAAGCAGATGCAGTGTTGATAAATATTTTAATCAGCTGCTAACGAAACATGGAGTCATCCCGGCCTATTTATTTAACATTGTCGTTAAGAGTTGTTCATGCCGCCCCGGTGGCGCAGTGGTCTAAGGCGCTTGCCTCTGATCATTCGTCCGTAAGGGGTCCGGGTTCGAATCCCGGTCAGGCATGGATGTTGTGTTTGTCTTACGGCACTGGCTCTCTCCCTTCCCTGGAACCAGTGACCCTAAATTAGGGACGGGCGACTGCTTATAGCCCATTGAGTTGCTCACGGTGGTCGTTAAACCTCAAATCAAATCAAATCAAGAGTTGTTCATGTGGATATCCAGATGTGGAGGGTTCTATTCGTCATCTTGTTTTTGACTGTCCCTGCTTAGAGACCAGGAGAAGATTGTTTCCCACCGGTTTGAATTGGAGATTTAATATGATCTATCAGTCGTCTCGAATTAAGAAACATATTTCACAGTTTATTCGACACATTGTAGAAAATCAAGATGTGCTGTTTTCAGGGTCTCGAAAACAACACATCTTGATTTTCAAATTAAATTATTAAAAGTTTGTGTTCTTAATTTCGTTGTAAATATTTTGAAGTGTTTACTTGTGGGAAGATATAATTGTTTAACTGGGTTTTGGTGTATTTCGTATTGCAATGCATTAAAGTGTTTCGTGAGTTGTTTGTTAACATGATCTTCGATTGTACTGTTTTTGAAATGGCATATGGAATGTACTTTATCTATAAAGTGTGTTAATGTTTGCCTCGTTTGTAAATATTTAATTGTAGAAAGATATAATTGTTTAAGTGGGTTTAGTGTATTTCTTATTGCAGTGTATTAAATTGTTTCATGAGTTGTTTTGTTGGTATTGGTGGTATATTAATTTTGGTTTGTTATTGGGTTTCACTTTTGCAGTAGTGTTGATTTCTTTTCTTAGGTAAGATGTTAAAATCAGTCATTGGTGGTAACATTGTTCATTCTAAGTTATGGTCTTTTGATTGTGCATCTAATCGATTGATAAAGTTGTATTTTGTTTGGAGTGATTGAGTATTGATGTGTACAGCTTGAGTATTGATGTGTACAGCTATCTCGATTTTTCGGTCATTTAATCCATCTTGACGTACAGATTTACAATAATAAGAAAGATGTAAATTATTAAATTTTTTTGTAGATTTTCCTTTTGTTTGCCTACAGAAAGTTAGACTGTATTCGTTTACATCAATAAAGAACCAGGTTGGTTTCTGCTCCTTTTGGGCTAAACTCCTAGTTTCCGCGTTTCCGGACTTGCAGTGTGGTGGCCAAGTTGTGGTCCCGCGGTGTGAGGCTTCTTGGTGCAGGTGTCCGACTTGTGGTTTTGGGACTGAGTGGATTGCTGTGGCAATCTACTTTTCTTAACATTAGTTCTTTTAATACCTGGTAAGCCTATGTGGTGGTTGTGACGTGCCTGCACCGCAGAACGGACATGAGATAAAGGCAGATCGAAGCGAAAGAGCATAGGTCCGCGTAGCTCAGTTGGGAGAGCGACTTACTCCGGAGTGAGGGGACCCGGATTCGATGCCGGCGTGGACAAAGATGTTGGAGAAATTTACTTCGTCATATTGGCTCCCGAACTTCAAGGATGACCTGGCCGTTAAGTTTTTGGCAATGGTGTGATGTTCTCTCCACACCGCGAGACAGGAAAAATGAGAATACCTTCTTCAGCGCTTCAAAAAACAAAACAAAAAAATGTGTGTGATGTTACGTTCCACACACCAAATGGTCTGGGATTTCTCAAATGCACGTTCTTCATGGGATGACTGCCAACACGATACATTGTCCCGGATGACCCGTGGACCATGACCTCGGCCCTCTTTCGGGGGTGGGGTGGGGTGGGGGAGATGTGACGTGCCTGCACCGCAGGACGCATATGAGATAAAGGCAGATAGCAGCGAGAGCATACGTCCGCGTAGCTCAGTTGCGAGAGCGACTTACTCCTGAGTGAGGGGACCCGGTTTCGATGCCCGGCGTGGACAAAAATGATGGAGAAATTTACTTCGTCATATGGTACAGGATTGAATATTTATCAGTATCTTAATATTGGGCGCAAGACTTCTTTAAAAAATTGTTGTCCAGTTTTATCGTGTCTTGCAAACATTCGGAAAGTAAACTACAATAGATTGTTTCCATAGTTCAAAATTGTCGATACCAGCTGTGAGCGTTATGACCACAACCACCGTAACTAAAGTCTCGCTGGAGACTTTATGCTCCCTCTAATCGGTAAAGTATTACGAGTCATTGGCTTCGCAATATTTTTTGGAAAAAAAAAAAGATGATAGCCAATCATATGGTAAAAATTCACTTTTCAAACTTTGAGAAAGCAAAATATTATTCGTAATTAGGGCTACATCAAAGTATGTTCATTTCATGGACAGTATGGCTGTAAGAAAAGTAGGTGTGGACTACCATTTCTGAAAAGACCGAACCGAACAGCAGGACTGCAGAATAATCGGGGAAAACGATTGTTTTATTACCTGAGAATTTTGACCCGTGATATGTAACAGCGCTTACCCGAGGCGCATTCCAAAACTATTGAATGGTAAGTACTGCTAAAGCAGAGTGCGGATATAGCTAGCAGAAAATTCTTAGTTTCGCGTAATAGTTCTCAAATTGCATTCACTACAGCACCTCTATCAATAGCTCTTAAACTACAAAAGCGACATTTTTTTCTCAGTCATCAGCCATGCTTTTTTAGCTGCCGAAAATCTCCGTATCATTCTTGCCCACACTGAAAACACTGCTGTTTACATGGTGTATAAAGAAGACTTTCTATGCAAGCCTGATCATTAGAAGCTGATGCCAAAGTCCCATTTCGCATTTATGGGTGAAATGTTTTCTTCTCCCAGTCCCTTTGTTACTTTACGGACTTCATAATTTTTTCGTTCATCTGCCAACTAAAATTTATAAAAAACTTCATCATAAAATTTTACAAAATTGTTTTGCCGACAGTACCGCTAACCGTAAGTCTTCGGCATTCCAGCAGCTCAAGATGCCGACAGTACCGCTAAACCTAAGTCTTCGGCATCACAGCAGTGCAAGATGCCGAAGTCTTACGGGATGCAGGTGTTATCGATCCACCATTGTGTATTATATCCTTTATTACGTAGACTGAACGGGGAGTATTTTCTTTTTATAAAAACTGGTGAGTAAAAGATCGCTTAGTGCGTGTAGTGCGGTTTTGGAATTATAAAAATTCACGACCCCAGTAATCTTGATACTGCGGCGCCAGTAGTAGTCGTGGTAAACTAATCTATAGAAAACCCCAAATTCAGAAAAATATCAACATATAACCAGTTGATCAATGAGAAGATTGTTAGTTCTATCAACCGTTACAATAATTTTTAGTTATTTTGTTACACCTTGGCCATACCAACCACCTGTTTTTATTTCTTATCACTTCCGGCTTCCTGGTCATCTTTGAGATCTATACATGGGAGCTAATGCGATCGTGGTACCATTAACGCAAACTGAGAGGTATGAACGCAAACTGAGAGGTATGAACGCAAACTGAGAGGTATGAACGCAAACTGAGAGGTATGAACGCAAGACTGATACAAGTGGCCAATGCAAGATAAGTGCCAGTATTTATATGGTTTCATGTCTTGAGTGGCATTTCAAAATCAGCATGTCAAACGTTCACGATATCAAGCACTTAGGTTAGTTACTCTGGATGGTTAATTATCTTCCAATTGCAAGATATGCGTTGTACTCTGTGATAGCGATGAACTGCTGAGTACTTTTGGCCACAGACGACTCAGAATTTATTTCTAACAATGAATGATTTACTACACTGAATTTGTGTTGTGAAGGAACAAATACTGAGATTGTAATTACTTTTCATTCCTAAGACAGAAGTTTGCTTAATGTGCACATCTTTGCGTTTTCTTATGAAGACATTTCTTCGTCTGTAGATCGACACTTCAATATGATGATGTTAAATCTTGGTTGTCTGCTTCCCTGCACGATAAAAATGCTCAGTGGGAAAACATCAATAAGCTCGTAATCACGATATAACGGCCGCGTCTTCAAAATATACTACGTATGAAAACATTTTGACAACGTGATTTGCATATTATGAACATTCTTTTCCATTTCCGTTTCTTCTTTCCTTTCCTAGATTCCATTGATGAGTCCAAGAAAGCAAATTATGTGTCATAAGATTGAAATAAAACTATAAACGCGACATTTTAAACGGAAAGAAAGTTACTCGTGGAAAAACGCAATAGCCCATCAAGCATATTTTCATCCAAATAAATGAGCACTGCTGTTATTGTGTGATTGCTTACAGATATTCTTATTTTGAATGCATGCCTAAAGTGCTTTACACTTGGTTTTGTAATCAACTCTAAAGTCCTTTTATCAAAGGGCGAGAGAAATGGTGAAAATCCTCTAAATACGTGGAAACAGTGTAAATAGACAAAGTAATCGCTCTTTCCACTTTTTTCTATAATTAACACACAGTAACCGAAAAATTGTATTTCAACTATTTTTGAAAACCTCAGATCTCTCGATAACTAGCCGAGTGCTTTCGCCTTACGCAACGGTGGCCAACAACCCCAGGCGCTATGTGTGTTTATCTGTCAGCATCTGACTTCACAAATTCCTAGGGATGGGCTCAGCAACTGAGACGTCTTCATCAGGTGGGACTTAACGGCACCACTAGATGAGCGGTGTCAAATACAATTTTTCGGTTGCTGTGTGTTAATTAAAGAAAAACGTGGAAAGAGCGATGACTTTGTTTATTTACACAATGCATTCCTTTTTTTCAGTTATACTTATTACTAATGCGACAGCATGTTCTTTCCTAGCTTCGTGCTTCACACCAGATATGAAAGAATGTGTATTGCATAGTCCATTCCCTGATTTAGGTTAATTGCAAACCAGCACTTTCACCAAAACAGTGAAAATGTAGAATTGATCTGAAATTAAATACGTTGTGGTTCTTTAAAATTCTTTGTTAAGTGATATAGAACAAAATGCATCGATATATGTGATTTTTTCATTGTGTTCCTACTGTGTTCTAAAATATAAATTAAGACTAATCTCAGAGACTAAATTATTTGTGTGTGTGTGTGTGTGTGTGTGTGTGTGTGTGTGTGTGTGTGTGTGTGTGTGTGTGTGTGAAATATATATATATATATAACTTAAATATATATTTGTACATAATTTTAATTTTCAGATGATGTCTAAGTTTTATGGCTCTATTTCAGAATCGGCCTATGCGGATTTGAAAATCCGATGCGAGACCCGAAAACTGAGGAGGCTAAGCGAAGAATTGGACACGTAAGATAATAATTGTTTTTAACTCTTCTTGAAATAACATCATCTTTCTTACCAAAGCAATGAAGTGCAATTTGGACCAGGAAACGAGCTGTTTAAAAGAAACCTTGAAATACACTATCTACCAACAAGTAATTGGACACCCCTGCAATCGACGATATCTGCGGTCCTGATACACGTCACGGCCGCCGCCGTTAAATATCATGTGAGAAACAACAACGCAACCAGTCGCATGCAAGATGCCACGCAGTTCGGAGCTCTCTGATTTCGGGAAAGGTGTAATCGTCGGATATCACGGAAATGGCCGATCCATACGTGACATATCCAGCGAGTTAAAGTACCCAAAATCGACAGTGGCCTACGTGATTGGCAAATAGAAGATGAGAGGTGACTGTCGGAATGTGCCCCGACCCGGCAGACCCACAAAACTGGGAGTTAGGGACCGACGGGTGCTGGCCAGAGACTTAAGGGGTGTCCCCACCGTCCGAAATCGGTGAAGGAACTGACCTGTCTTCTCCAAGCCGAGTGGAAGAAAATACCGCTAGCCGTCATATAACGCCTGGTTGAGAGTATGCCCCGGAGGGTAGCAGCTGTAATCGCCGCTCGTGGAGGCTCCACCAACTATTGAAGGTGAATAAACTTCGTTTTCCTTTGCTATCACAGGTGTCCAATTACGTGTTGGTAGATAGTGTAGTTAAGAAGCAAGAACTGGCCTCAGAACTTAGTTTCCATTCAGTATGCGCTCCCCTTTTGCGCCTAATTTCTAAGCTCAGGAAGACTTAATTTGGGTTTAATTACACTAGATACAAGAATATCTGAAGCGTGCACTGAACTGGTAAACTGAAAACGAAGGAAAATAAAAATAGATTAATTTAAAGCATTGAAAGAGACAAAAAAATTATACTCTTACAAAGCTGCAAAGATATGAAAAATATGCGCACGAATACACGGAAGCAAGGGTGAATTGTATTTTTGTTAAAACTCTGGAATACGTGCCACTAAAATGTATGTGTTACAAAATAAAGCATAGGCAACAGATACTTAGAAAAACAACCGTACTGAAAATCAACAGAAGATCATTTCAGTCGAAAAGAGACGCATGGATAAAAAAATGAAAATCTTCAAAATATTAAAACGCAAAAAAGAAAAAAATAACTGATACGAACGAAACAGCTCAATGAACTGATCATCAAAGAGCAGTTGTAATGTTATGGTGCCTCAAAGGGAGCAAACCAAATTAACTGAAGCGACAGAACAGAAACAAATGAACTGATCATCAAAGAGCAGTTGTAATGTTATGGTGCCTCAAAGGGAGCAAACCAAATTAACTGAAGCGACAGAACAGAAACAAATGAACTGATCATCAAAGAGCAGTTGTAATGTTATGGTGCCTCAAAGGGAGCAAACCAAATTAACTGAAGCGACAGAACAGAAACAAATGAACTGATCATCAAAAAGCAGTTGTAATGCTATGGTGCCTCAAAGGGAGCAAACCAAATTAACTGAAGCGACAGAACAGAAACAAATGAACTGATCATCAAAAAGCAGTTGTAATATTATGGTGCCTCAAAGGGAGCAAACCAAATTAACTGAAGCGACAGAACAGAAACAAATGAACTGATCATCAAAAAGCAGTTGTAATGCTATGGTGCCTCAAAGGGAGCAAACCAAATTAACTGAAGCGACAGAACAGAAACAAATGAACTGATCATCAAAGAGCAGTTGTAATGTTATGGTGCCTCAAAGGGAGCAAACCAAATTAACTGAAGCGACAGAACAGAAACAAATGAACTGATCATCAAAGAGCAGTTGTAATATTATGGTGCCTCAAAGGGAGCAAACCAAATTAACTGAAGCGACAGAACAGAAACAAATGAACTGATCATCAAAAAGCAGTTGTAATGTTATGGTGCCTCAAAGGGAGCAAACCAAATTAACTGAAGCGACAGAACAGAAACAAATGAACTGATCATCAAAGAGCAGTTGTAATATTATGGTGCCTCAAAGGGAGCAAACCAAATTAACTGAAGCGACAGAACAGAAACAAATGAACTGATCATCAAAGAGCAGTTGTAATGTTATGGTGCCTCAAAGGAAGCAAACCAAATTAACTGAAGCGACAGAACAGAAACAAATGAACTGATCATCAAAGAGCAGTTGTAATGTTATGGTGCCTCAAAAGGAGCAAACCAAATTAACTGAAGCGACAGAACAGAAACAAATGAACTGATCATCAAAAAGCAGTTGTAATGTTATGGTGCCTCAAAGGGAGCAAACCAAATTAATTGAAGCGACAGAACAGAAACAAATGAACTGATCATCAAAGAGCAGTTGTAATGTTATGGTGCCTCAAAGGGAGCAAACCAAATTAACTGAAGCGACAGAACAGAAACAAATGAACTGATCATCAAAGAGCAGTTGTAATGTTATGGTGCCTCAAAAGGAGCAAACCAAATTAACTGAAGCGACAGAACAGAAACAAATGAACTGATCATCAAAGAGCAGTTGTAATGTTATGGTGCCTCAAAGGGAGCAAACCAAATTAACTGAAGCGACAGAACAGAAACAAATGAACTGATCATCAAAGAGCAGTTGTAATGTTATGGTGCCTCAAAGGGAGCAAACCAAATTAACTGAAGTGACAGAACAGAAACAAATGAACTGATCATCAAAGAGCAGTTGTAATATTATGGTGCCTCAAAGGGAGCAAACCAAATTAACTGAAGCGACAGAACAGAAACAAATGAACTGATCATCAAAAAGCAGTTGTAATGTTATGGTGCCTCAAAGAGAGCAAACCAAATTAACTGAAGCGACAGAACAGAAACAAATGAACTGATCATCAAAGAGCAGTTGTAATGTTATGGTGCCTCAAAGGGAGCAAACCAAATTAACTGAAGCGACAGAACAGAAACAAATGAACTGATCATCAAAGAGCAGTTGTAATGTTATGGTGCCTCAAAGGGAGCAAACCAAATTAACTGAAGCGACAGAACAGAAACAAATGAACTGATCATCAAAGAGCAGTTGTAATGTTATGGTGCCTCAAAGGGAGCAAACCAAATTAACTGAAGCGACAGAACAAAAACAAATGAACTGATCATCAAAGAGCAGTTGTAATGTTATGGTGCCTCAAAGGGAGCAAACTAAATAAACTGAAGCGACAGAACAGAAACAGGTCATACCAGATGAATAAAGATTAAAATTTTCTGGGGAGATGTAAATGAAAGAAAAAATTCCCAAGTTGCAATGTTGCACATGTTCGAAAACCCATTAACGTTTCAAGAGTTACTTTGCCCAATCATTAATCCCCATTTAACTGAAACTTCGAAATTCCTTATTTGGTTACGTTTTTCCTAAAAGTCATATCCTTCATTTGTTTAAGTCGTGAAAAATACCATTTTTAACTATATACATTACGTTAACTGTATGAATTACTCCTGAACACTTTAAACAGTTTCACATTTTATGACAGGAAACGCCTATAAACGATCATGGTTCCATGCATCATTTAAAAAAACACATCCTTAAAAAAAAACCAAATCAAAATGGCATGCAAAGTAAGTTAATACTCCTTCCTCCAATGATGTTACCATTAACAATATCATCCAGTTTACAACTCGTGACATATTTAGTGCATAGACTGAAGAGACATAGGAATAAAATTCAAACTATGTGTTTCCTAATGTTTCTAATACACACTTTCATTGAGCGGGGGAATTAATGCTGGATGGTTGAAACTTACCACTCCTATTCCACTGTACGGCAATGACTTTTAGAAGCTGACTTAGTCTCTACACTAACTTACTCCAAAACGGAGTCCGGATCCAGAATTTAACAGTACGTCGTATTTTCTTCTTTTTGCGTATAGTGTCTACTGAGAATTCATTTTCACTGTTTCGTCAGATTTAATGTCTGCAAAATGTTGTTAGCTTTTCTCTCTGCAACCAGTACCACGTCTCTTTTCTTTCCTTTTTTTGAAAATTCTGCTGCTGCGGCAAGACTTTTCATTATTGTACAGTGACAGTCGAGCAGCTGGTGGCAAAATTCAATATGTCCCTTTCAGGGCTTAATAAAGCCTTACTAGTTTCCCACGCTGCAACAGGAAGCAGTAGGCTCGCTTATAAATAATGTATCTTACACCTTGAGGATTTCTGACTCCCTAATGATGGCCACTCAGCTTTATTCACTGGTAAATGTCTCATCATCGTACCTTCTAATGGAAAAGTGTCAGTGTCAGTCATACCTCTCTAAAGAATATTGATCAGATCTGTCCAAAAATCCCACATTTTTGGGCGAAATTAAATTAAAAAAAAAATCTTTAAATTAAAAAGGAGTAGGTAAGCACGAAAAGATTACTTGTCTCGAACGGCAAAATTGCCGTAAGCTCTGTCGGCGCGCGACAACTCGAACAGGGTGTTATTTTAGTTCTGCTTTAGCTTGACCACACTGAGCAGTATACAATTTTGCATGAGCCCTCATGTTGCTGATTGAAGCAAAATACCTTCCGCAAACCTTACAAATACGGGTATAAAGTTTGGCTTGCACTGATGGACAGTACAGGTCGTATGGTGTTGGCCTGAAAGCTCGGCTGGAGCGTGGTATCATTTCTAAAATATCCAGATAAAGATTTACGAAGAATGATTCATATTGATGTCGACCTGTTTCTCCTAAGTCTGCAATCTTTAAGTCATCCGGTGTTTGAGACAGTGGAACAGGTGGTGGCAATATTCGATTTTGAAGGATGAGGAAGAGTGAACTTCGACACGGCACACAACATTTTTGTGTCCTGACATTTGTGACGTGCCTGCCCCGCAGAAGGCACATGAGATAAAGACAGATAGCAGTGAGAGCACATGCCAGCGTAGTATAGTGGATAGCACACTGAGCTCCGGAGCCGAGAGTTGTGGGTTCAAATCTCTTCCCTGGCATAAAAATGATGGAGAAATTTACTTCGTCATATTGGCGCCCGAACTTTAAGGATGATCTGGCTGATAGGTTTCTCGCAATGGTCTGATGTCCTTTCCACACTGCGAGATAGGAAAAATGAGAATCCCTTCTTCAGTGCTTCGAAAAAATAAATCAGTGGGATGTTACGTTCCACACATCAAATTGACTGCGATTTCTCAAATGCACTGTATTCATGGGATGACTGCCTACAGCGACGCATGGTCCTGGCTGACCCGTGGGCCATGCCCCCGGCCCTCTTTCGAGAGGGGGATGTGACGTGCCTGCCCCGCAGAACGCACATGAGATAAAGATAGATAGCATTGAGAGCACATGCCCGTGTAGTATAGTGTAGCCGATAGTTGTGGGTTCGAATCCCGCCCCTGGCATAAAAATGATGGAGAAATTTATTTGGTCATACATTTTACTATTTGCCAAAGATACTGGCTTTCAGCAAGGTGTTTGTTTCTCCATGAAATATCTTTCTCAAGAAGGTGGTTCAACTAGCTCAGAGTCCGTGGGATCTACATTTTCCATGATTATTAGATACTCATCGATAACAGTGTCAGACCAAACTTCTGCAAGTGTTTTTCCAGCGAACGCGAGGTTAATTTTCTCTTTTTCGATATCAACTGTTCGACCTTGCGCATCCAAGTGGCTTCCATAATGATCATGCGGTAAAATCAAACCTGCGAGTTCTCTCTCTCACGAAAAAAGGAGCCATTTTTCGTCCGACTCTGTTAAAGGAACTTCGACCGCATTACAGGCAACGAATACAGCAAAGGAGCATTACAGGCAACGAATTTAAGGCAACGAAATTAAAGAAGCATTACAAGCAACGAATACAGCGTCCAGATTTCTTGTTAAAAATGATGTATACTTATCTTGATAACTTTTTCGTAGCGTGGATTTTTGTTAGGGCCACCATCAACAGTGATTATGGACGCTGGGTTTGGTTAATTTCCTGGTATAGTTCTTATGATGTTCTTAAACTCAGGAAAATCGTATACTCTGCTGAAATCACATGCGTGAGACGATGCGATGGATGATGAATATTTTCCCGACCTTATTGCTATGAATGTTGGACCAGAGTAGCTAACAGCTTCTCCTTCTCCAAACAGTCCGTCTTTAATGACAATACTTGCATACACTGATGGAATTAGTTTATGGTGATTTGCAATTACCTTGTCATGATCAAGCAAAGTAACTCGGTATTCCACGTGCATTAGTATCGGTGGTTGCTTACTGGATGCTGTTAGCCCTAGAGGTACGCGTGCTTTATCATCCTGGCTGAGAAAAGACACTTCTTGTGCCCCCAATAAAGAAGCAAGCTGCTGAAGAAACGACATTGTTGCCATTGAAAAACCTGGATCTATATGTTTTGCATGTGATTCAGATGTTGCTCGAATTAATTTTACAGGTACAGTACGGACATGGCATTTCCCTTTTGACGACAAGCTTCGTCGTGGAAGGAGCCGTAAATAAACAGAGCTTCTTTAACATCAAATCCATCCTCCTTCAGCTTTTCCGTTAACTCAGATAACGTCTTTAGCGAACGATACGATTCTTCACGGCGCTTCTCGTGGGCAGCAGAGCCAAATATAGTTATATCCGTAATTGCTTTCAAAAGCAGTGGCTCGTCGTTTTCTAAAGAAGGACGGCCTGTTTTTTCCCGGACTTTAAGCTTGGATTTGAATTCAGGATGTTTTTCACAAAGTTTACGCCTCTTACTTTTCTTTGTAGCACACTCTTTTCTTTTTCTCTACATTTCACGCTTTTTTTCCCATAGTCTTTTTTCAAGTTCCTTTAGCTTCTGCTTTCTTTTACGTTTAGTTCTTTTCGTCTGTATTCCGTTAACATTCCATTTTGTTTCCTTTTCAGTAGTCTAAATGCATCTGCGTTTAAAATATCGATTTCATAATTCAGAACTTGTAGCGCTGGTGCTAATCGAGTGGATATTCCTGGCTTAATTTCTGACGAACATGGGTTTTGTTCTTCATTATATTTTTGATCAGAAGAAACAACAGCATTTTTTGTCGTTGTAGATGTTCTGGGAGGACAATTGGCTTCAATGCTCGAAGATGCATTTTTTATGGCAGCTTGTTGGGGTTGTTTTCCTCAGAATGACAGCAGTGAAGCTTTTCTTTGTAACTCTTTTGATTTCGACTCATTTAAGTACTTTTCTACTAATTCAGATAAATTTAAATCTGCCTTGGAGATCCAAATGGATACGTCGTCCTGTTGTTGTTTCCCTGTTTCATTTGGATGCGCTGTTTTATATCCTGCCTGCAGCTGCTGAAATAATAACTTCTGCTTATCCATTCGGAATGAAAAAGCCGCAGATATATACAACCGTGCTAGCCCAGCACTGAATTGACTTTGATTGAGTGCTTTATTCAACATACTCTGCCGAGGTGAAAGGACACGTAAATTGCCTCGAGTGAACGGTTCTGTCATAGTGGCGCCAGTCGTTGTTTGTTTTCGTTCCACCACGACAACGACCAGTTTCATTGACGTTTAAACTATCCCACGCAATCCAAAACTTTTCCTGACTCATTCATCTTCGCTCGGTGCTGTTTCTAAACTGCTACCCTAAGGTGCGCAACCCTTCTCTAAACAGCTCGGTTGACAACGCATTAGCCATTCGTTTTTTTTTTTTTAATCGAAGCAAATGAGATACATAGTAGGGCCCGGGGACAACTCCCACCCTGAAAACGAATACACGTTGCAGACGTATATTTCAGGTAAAATATAATTTAGCAATAAACATTGCGTTCTCTCAATAAATTAAGACGAAAGAGCTTAATTCTAAGAAGCATAAAAGGTACTGCAGACTCCGTCGTAAAGGACTGCGAAAAAAAAAAAAAAAAACACTATCTTCCCACGATGACATAAAGACAGATCTTCGAACATATTTAAATTCCAATGTGAACAAACGGGGAATTTGTTGAGCCACCCCACCCCGGTGGCGCAGTGGTCTAAGCGATGGCCTGTGATCATTCGTGCGAAAGGGGCCCGGGTTCGAATTCCGGTGAGGCATGGGTGTTGTGTTTGTCTTACGGCACTGGCTCTCTCCCTTCCCTGGAACCAGTGGCTCTAAATTAGGGACGGGCGACTGCTTATAGCCCATTGAGTTGCTCACAGTGGTCGTTAAACCTCCAAACAAAAAAAAAATGATATTACGATTCCACTATATTTTTGCCGCTGGATGTCCGAATTACTACCCCTCCCCTCGTCTGCCATGACACATTTGGTCCGATTGTCAGGAATCCCCTCTCCCCCTGTAATCTCGGACGTACTTTATGTACGGCCTCTAAAAGGCATTCCTATTCTACATTTGAATAATTAGAATACAAAATTACAGAATTTGAAATTTTAAGAAGTCTACACGGTACATCTGACCGATAAGTTGATAAAACTCACAAACATACGTTTGTGTGTCAAAGTAAATACTGTATTTAGCTAGAATCATATTTTGATAAAGCGTAATTGGACGGCTTGTTCCGTAAGCACTGAAAAAAATGCTGAGGTTAAGCGAAGTGAATAAACATGTGGTCATCAGTTTTAATTTTGCACTAAGCTAAAGTCACCGTATTTGCCTTTACAAGAAAGACGTCGACTTTTAAATAATCACAACCCGACATGATTCTAGGGTTTGCAATTGCAAAATTTCAAGTGTTTTACAGTAATTCAAGTATGCTGATTACGAATAGCACATCCATTTTTCTCTGTCGCCCACAGATTTTTCACAATTTCTCATGTTATTTTTTTTATGTATGACAAAAATGGAAAATATTATGAAATAATCTGTTATTTTTTTATTCTAAAAAAATAAATTAACTACCTAAAGCAGATCGCGGCAGTTGGAAAATGATACAATGGATGGATAAATTTTAATTGGAACGTGATACAATAGACGGCGCCTCTATATCAATGAATGAAACATTGTGTGTTTTTGTCATTTTGAACACTGTGTTTCAAGCAATAAGACCGAAGTATATTTCGCTCATTTTAACTATTGTGTTGTTCGTTATTTCTGCGTTATGGCGTCAAGAGGCTATGTTAATTGTCCTAAATTATTTTGTTATATATGTGGTAGTTTTGGGGTGAGAAAAAAGGGAACGCAAAATAACGGATTTTGTCAAAAAGGCGTATCAGGCTTATTTCGGTTTAAAGCTTGGAGACTAGGACAAGAAATGGGCACCACATCAAGTTTGTCACACGTGTGTTGAGCAACTGAGAAAATGGACTCAATGTAAGAAAAACTCTCTTCCATTTGCTATTCCAATGGTAAGGCGGGAGCCAGTGAGTCATAAGGAATGTTATTTTTGCTTAACCACACCAGTAAAGGGCTACAATTGCAGAAATATAAATAATATTGTCTACGGAATGACACCCTGTGCTATCAGTCCTCTACCTCATGGTTCTGATTTACCTGTTCCATCACCTCCTACATCATTAGATTTTTCATCAGCTTCAGAAGTTGAGTTAAATTGCAGTGAAACGGAGGACTTCTACAGCAATCCTGGAACCAGTAGTGAACTATAGAAGTTTACACAAAGTGAATTAAATGACTTAGTATGGGATTTAAATCTGCTGAAGGAAAGTGCACAACTTTTAGGATCAAGACTCAAAAACAAAATTCTACTTGCTCCAGGAACAACATTTTCATGGTACAGGAACCGAGAAATGGAATTTGCTGAATATTTCGCCCAAGAAGAATTGCTTGTATTTTGCAGAGACATTCCTGTTCTTATAATGCATTTGTCTTCCACTTTTCATGATTCATCACAGTGGAGATTGTTCATTGATTCTAGTAAGACAAGCTTAAAAGGAGTTCTTTTGCATAATGGTAACATTTCCCTCTCAATACTAGTTGCTCATTCAGCACATCTGAAAGAATCTTATAAAAATCTAAAAGCCGTAATCTTGACGTTCTCCTTAACAAAATAAGATGTCAGGAATACAACTGTCAAATTTGTGGAGATTTTAAAATTCTGAGAATGATATTAGGGCAGTAAAGTGGCTACACAAAAAAATTTCATGTTTCAGCTGTGAATGGGACAGTAGAGCTTATAAGCAACATTGGATCACACAAAAATATTCTAAATGAGAAAACTTGATTCCAGGATCAAAGAACGTTCTCCGCCCTAACCTAGTGGATCCGGAAAAAGTTATTTTACCACCCTTGCATATTAAATTAGGATTGATGAAACAATTTGTCAACGTTCTGAACAAAAATGGTGAATGTTTTCAATATTTGATTAACGTTTTTCCACATTTATCAGAAGCAAAAATCAAAGAAGAAGTTTTTGTTGCCCCAGATAAAAGGCGGTTAACTAAAGACAAAACTTTTGAGGTAAAAATGACTACAACAGAAAAAGAAGCATGGGTTAGTTTCAGAAATATAATTAAAATTTTCAAAGCAATTACAAGGATCCTAATTACAGAGTCATCGTAGCAACTATGCTAGAAAAATTCAAGAACCTGGGTTGCAACATGAGCTTGAAAATTCATTTTCTGCATTCTCAATTTAACTATTTTCCCGAAAATCTTTGTGCTGTGAGTGAAGAGCAAGGTGAGAGATTTCACTAAGATATAAAATATATGGAAAAACGATATCAAGGACGATGAAATGTAAATATGATGGCGGATTACTAATGGGGTTTAAAGAGAGATTCTGCTTCTGAAATTTCACAGTATAAGAAAAGCCATAAACATTCGTTTGACGAAAAAGAAAATGATTTTGTAAGAATATATTAATTTTGATTAATTTTGTTTTTTATATTACTTTTTCATTAACTATTTTTTTTATCTTCACACCAGTGATTTTTATTTAGATTGTATCAATATCAATCGACCGTGGATTGTATATTCTCTTAAGAAAATGAAACAAATTCTATAAATTACTGATAAACAATATATGTACTGTATACACTATATTAACAAAAGCCCTCGGACACCCCTTCAAAAGCAAATGAACGGATCCGCTGTGTTGTTAAGATGAGCGGTACAGCTGCAAACGGCATAAAAACAAGCCTGCAGCTGACAGCGATCATATCGCACTGTGAGGTTGAGTGAAAATGTCGCGGCGGGAGGGAACTGACTTTGAGAAAGAAAAGATTGTTGGGTTTTATATTAGTGGGTTGCCCATAAGAGAAACCGAGAGGCGTTTAAACATACTCAAGTCAAATGTTTTGGATGTACTGAATAAGTGGAAGACACATGGCGTGCCTGAAGCAGCAAAACGTACCGGCAGGCCAAAGAAAATCAGTGATAGAGGACGTCGAAGCCTCAGGAGAGTCGTTACAGCTAATAGACGGAGTACTGCACAAGACCTCAGTGTACAGGTGAGTAAAAATGCCGGAACTTCGGCATGTACACGTAGCATTCGCAGAGAACTTCATTCCATGGGTTACCTTGGTCTTGCGGATGCTCATGAGCCTTTCATCTCCACTCGGAATGCTACTCGTCGTTTAGCATGGTATAAAGAACATTTATCGTGGACCGCAGAGCAATGGATACAGGCCCTATAGACTGATCGATCTAGGTACATGATCCATCAGTCTGATGGCCGTATGTGAGTATCGTGGTAGCCGGAGGAACGCTGTTTACTACAGTTCCTACGGTCTAGTTCGGAGCTCGCAGTGCACTAGTGTGGGGGTGTTTTTCGTGGTATGGTCCCCGCCCATTGGCTATCGTGGACAAACCTGTTAACCATCACGTCTGCTTCGATATTCTGGACAATTACGCCCTACCAACTCTGTGGCAATACCATGGAACCGAGCCTTGTTGTTACCAGCAGGATAATTCTCCGAGCCATAAAGCAAGGACAGTTACGGTGTGGTTTGACGATAATTACGTATCTTGTGTGGACTGGCCAGTACAAAGCACTGATCTTAATCCCATAGAGAACTTATGGGATGAATTAGAGCGCCGCATAAGAAGTTTGGAATCAAGGCCTACTACTCAGCAACAGTTAGCGGCAGCATTTTGTACTGAATCGAAGCGCATACCTATAGCTGTGTTCCAAAACCTTGTGGAAAGCATGTCTCGAAGGGTCATTAAGGCCAAAGGTGTACCGAAACCGTAGTAATGTATGTAAACAAATGCTATGTTGTGTTTCTCTTCTAGGTGTCAGGTGACTTTTGTCAATATAGTGATATATTGACAAAAGTCTCAGTCATATACAGCATATTCGTGATCTTTTTTTCACGATTGTGAAAAATCGTTACGAGACAGAGAAAAATAAATGTTATTTTTAAAATCAGCATTGCAAAATTAATCTAAATCACTTGAAGTAATGTAAACCCCAGTTAGAAAAGTTACATTTTGTAGGGTAGTGTAATTACATGGTTTGAGTTCGAGCCAGCCGGCTTTGTGTGCATCATGCGATTGCAAGTAGCATTGGTTTCTGAAGTACACAGCAATGTGCAATTAATCCCAGACATTCAAGGTTCGGTTCAGTTTCAGGCCTTTGCTAGAGAAACATGAGAATTGAAAAAAAATGAAGTGGAGGGAAAAGCCTTCGTAAAGAACGAAAACAAAAGCTTTTTCCCACCCGTTAAAATTTAAATCATTCAAAATGTCAGCTCATTTATCCACGACGTTATGCAAATTAAGGTCTTTCACCTCTGACTGATACGTTGAACACGTTTCTCCAAGGACAAAAATACCGTGTGTAACTATTAAATTCATTTCTAATTAATTCATTTCAGTACGTAATTCATTAACGAAAATTAATTTGCACCACAATGTGATCACATCTTCTCAATAGAAGCATGTCATTCCACCCTAAGACTTTACACGCCACGTACCCCTATTAAATTCGCATCACCCCCACCCTCTCAAAATGATCAAAGTGCAGCATAGGTGATAACCTCGAAATGCTGAGCTCGATAGTAAGCGGCCTTGTTTGGAAATGATGGGTGTGCTGCGTTCTCTATGGGTGGGTCGGAAGACATCTTAGGAAAAGTACTCGACCTCTGTTTGCGTAGGTCGAAACCGCGTCCGCGTGAGCTTGAGGCCACTCCTGCGGACTAACAGAAGAAAACAAGTCACTTTTCTTTAGTACTCTCTCTCTTCTCTATGATGGTGGGTGGAACGCTTGAGGAACCCACGAACAGAACCTAAAAGGACAACACCTGCCTCCTGTCAGCTGAAGAACATATGGTCGACAACCGTTGGTGGATGATCTTGTTCGATAAAAACATGCGCAGGTGATACACGTCAGGAAACCAGAAAGATACAGTAATTGCTTAAAAACATTCTGAAAAGTATTTTTTGTGTGATACCGAAGGTCAAGGCACGGGAACAAAACTCATGAAAACACACTATGACAATTTTATGGTCAAGACATCAGAAAACATGTCAGAACGACGCCTTTAAATCATTCTGCAGCTCATCAATCAGTATTAGAATTTTGATGTCATGACATTTTACTATAATTCAATAAAATTTTGTGCATTAAAATATCAGTTGAAAAGCTTTATTCATGTAGGAAAGATCTTAAGAATCTTCCAGTTCAGTTTTTTTTTCTTTTTTCTTTTTTTTTTTTTATTGAAGGTTTAAGCAAGAGTTAAAGAACAGTGCTGTACATCTTATAAAAATATTTTGAATAAAAAGTATTTTGCTTCTAGTGTGGAGAGAAGTGATCCTGCAAACTTCCTTTCTCACTTATACCATGAAATTCGCGAACTGCATAATAAAACCAAAGCTATCGAATTTCTTCTCTTTCTCTCTGGAAAACTAAATAAATCAATAAATAAAGTAAACTTTCTTTTATTTATGTTCTTTCGAATTTCGCAAAAAGGATGTTAGCTAAAACATTTCAGTACTTCACGTACGCAAGAAATTGGCGGGCGGTAATGACATTTTTATGACAAAGCACAACGTTTTTTGTTGTTTTTCCCCCCATAAAGCAGCGTAAAGCGAATCTCTTGATATAGTTTCCCAAACATCTGATGTATATAGATGTAGTCTGAGAAATTGTTGCAAGACATTTGATGTATTTGGAATATGGGATGCCCATGAAGTGTATAAGTAAATGAAAATTTAATGCTCTGCAAGGCACATATCAGCATTTCTCCTTCTGTAACAACTACTTGACGGATGGGAGTTTATTTACATTCTGATAAATTTCTACATGAGCCTAATTTGCGGCTGATTTAGAAATGTATCCTGCAACATATATTGGCTGAATTGACTACTCAGAAAAATCGGGTTCTGTACATGTCAGCTGTAGAATATCAGACGTCAGCGTGCAGATGATATCTGCAATACTGGCGCAAAGTTTGCGACGTATATCTCTAATTTTAGTTCCCTTTTGAGTTCCCGTGTTCTGTAAATTTACACTACAGACTTTCTCCGACGACATTGAAGCTGGAAGTCATGACAGCAGGTCAAAGGGCTGGCAACGTAGATAAAGACTTTTGAGATAAGAGCTGTGTGTGCAATGAGCAATGTGCAGTGTTACGTGAGCGATGACGACCAATGAAGTTCAACGATTCAAGGAAGATTCAGTGGTTTACGATATGCAACGTTGAGACGGTGTTTAGCGTGTCATGAAGTCTGTTTAACGTATTGTGAAAGACTTTTCTTTTACGGACCTGTTGAGGTATTTTATTAACGAATAAAGAAAGTGGTTTCGATACTCGTAAGTAGACTTGTGTTATCATTTAACCTTGGCAGTGATCTTGAAGTGTCATATATGATTAATTAAGACTTTCAGCTACAAACGGCTGAGGTATCCAAGAAAGTGATGAATTAAGTCTACAAGTTAAGATATTCAAGTGAAGCCAATTCAATAAGTCTACAAGCGTAAAGCCTCAAGTTAAATTTTCCGCTTTAAGTATTTCGAAGCAGGAAGTTAACGTAAAGATACATTTAAACAAACCAGTTAATAATTCACACACACACACGCACACGCACACAGAGATGGCCCTTAACTTTTCCATTATATTCACAATTTCGTTGCCATAAACAAAATTCAGAAAGTAATGGAGTTATAATTTATACCTTGGAAAGTGTATCTGGCTGAAGGAAATAAATATTTTCAATGATAGATTCTAAAAAATTCTATTCGACATATGCTCTGCTTTTGCAGTCAGTTGACGAAGTACTACTGAGATGCTCTTGGGGAGAGAAAATTTTGTTTGAGTATTTTCGAAAGTCAATTCCAACAAAAACAAGGGCCCTTTTTACATATGGTAAGAGGAACAAAGATTTGCGTTTAATCACTCACAAATTCCTTAGTCTTTTTAAAATTTGAAGAAAAGGGCGTTGATCTTTGGGAAACAATAAACTCCATTCTTGTTCTTATAAGGACCTGAGTGCGTCTTTCCATTTTTGTTGATCGATTAGAAACCATTGATAGGGGTGTACTTATTTTGTAAATTTCATACCTCACCTGGGATCCTCACATAGAGCAACTGGGATGATTTGCCACAACCCGACACATTTGACCGCCATGTAGGATTCTTAAAATATCAGAAAACCTATTTTATTTACCACGGTAAAGTTGAGCTTCCTTCCACTGGTACTGACAGCGGCAAACTTTTCTTGACACATGAAAGCGTGTATTTTCTCAAGTGCATATGTGCATGTATGTACACGTGTTTGGTGTTTTAAAATTTACTTATGAAATTTTCTACTCAAAGCAGCTTGATGTAATTGCATTTATATCTCTAAGACCTGGTTTTTACTCGTAGTTAAATTGAGAGTTTCAGACACCTTTTCTACAGACAAAATTTTGAAAATAGTTTGAAAAAAAATCACTTCTTAAATGAGCATCTGATAGTCTATAAAAACCTAAGCAGTGACCTTCGAGAATAGAAAGGTTTGATCCAGCACTGGAAAGTAAAATCAATGATTGATATAAAAAAACTTAGTGCAGCTGTTTAATTTAGTATGCCTTAACCCACAGAGAATTTCAGTTCCCTCTTCTCAGGTCTGTCATTCGTTATGCACCCAGTGTTTCTTACTACGTGTAGGTGCGCAGCGAACAGTAGACAACGGAGCACGCAGGCAAAGACTATGGGAAGTACTCGTAATAAAGTTGTTATTCAGTATCTCGGAATCAATATGACTTATTTTATTTTTGTGGGACACAGAGATCTGAAGTTGAAAAATTCAATGCCCACTCTGCACTGAAGTTGAAAAATTCAGTGCATACTCTGCAATTGCTCGACCATTCGTGTGCAGGTCTTTCCGACGGTTGTTATACACGATGATTTAAGAATAAAACAATGATGGCAAACGTATTACGAGAATATATAGAAAATATATTTTGTGCTTTGCCACCAAACGAATTAACTTAATTATTAGCATCCACTAAATTTTCAATATACTGAAAATTTACTGTAGACTGTACCTAATAGATAACGATCCCATTGCAGTTGAAAAGATTCTCATTTTCAGCTATCTCTGAAAATTTGTTTCACCTAAAAATCCTGAAATGATGGCGGTTATGTTCTAGGCAAACGTAAATTGATTTTTAAAATCAATCTATCTTGTCTGAAAGCATGCTCTTTTTTCCTTTATTCGAGAAAAAGAGCACGCATGGTGGAATATAAATGTTGCACCGAATGCTTAAAGAGTTATGGTATCCATAAGAGTTCAATACTTTATTTTCGGTCCTTCAAATCAGATTATTTTCCCTGCCTTTCAAACAGTTTGAAAGGCTTGTAAATGCAAAACATTCCATTGTTTAATAACGGCATGAAAAAAAAATTTAAATTCGTTTTCTTTTGAGAAAACTAACCCACTGCACGATTTACTTTTCAGGGTGTAAAAATCAAAATGGACGATGCCGGAAATATCATCCTCAAAAGGGTCAGCAAATATAACGTATTCGTTCGAGATGCTTGCGGTCCTGACGATAACTGCCTGTCTTCTGAAATTCAGAGGACAAATGGGCAGCTGGAGACAGAAAAGCCGGTCAAGGTAAGTGTAACAACTATTCAGTTTACCTTTTTCTTCTTCTAAAACTATTCTGTTTTTTACGTGTAATTGCAATTCATTCGTTCATGTTCTGGCATTTCCCCCTAATAAACTCAACAGCAAGACTAAAGGAACTGGCCTTATAAGCGTTGCCAGCTCACATGTAAGGAAATATACCAGAAGAAATTCTTAAGAAAGCACTAAGGGCTAAAGCTTTGAGGTAGAATTTAACGCAGAAGTATAGAAAAAAGTAGAATTTAAGACAAGCTTCAACTTTTCAACGTAAGTTTTGAAGGAGAACATTTTTTTGCACTTACAAGACAAATTTATAACTAAGCAAAAGTAAAAAAGTAAAATGAATTTTAAGAATGAAGTTCTTACTGGTTGTTATCATGAAGTAAATTATTAATGGATGCAATCAGCATAATTTTTCTGGCAAAATGAGAAGTATATACGAAATTCACCTTACAATATAAAATTGATCTTACAGAATCTGCAGAGCAGTCCGGCGCGGCACAGCCTTCAGTGTCGACGTGTGTAAAATTGACAGCAGCCTTCTTTGTGTGAGGGATGCGGAATAACAAACCATTCCAGCCTGTGAATGGAAATGACACGCATGGATCGCTGAAGACAGCGCTTCTTTTCACGTGTGTTCCCTAGAAAGGTACATCCTGCTCTGCAGATTGTCTACTTTACTTATTCCGCTTCGGCGAATACCGAGTTTTCGACAGTATAAAAAGTACTTAATCGGGAAAACACAGTTTTCTAAATACCGAGTTTTTTACACTGTAAAAGTAGTTAATCGGGAAAACTCAATTTTCTAAATACACTGCTGGCCATCCAAAATGCAACACCAAGAAGGACACGAGATAGCAAAGCCAGATTTACTGCACGCATAAGATACAACAACAGATACAAAGATGAAACGATTGAGCTTACAGGCCTGTGCAACTTGCGGAACACGCAGACATCAATAGTTCGTTTGGCCCCCATGGCTGGCAATAACGGCCGCAACACGCCGCGGCATAGAACGAAAGAGGCTTTGGATGTTGGCTTGGGGTATGTCGGTTAAGGCTGTTTCCACACGTTGCCACAGTTCACCAGGCGTAGCCGCGGGTGCTGTTTGCCGGGCCACTCGGTTGCCGATTAGCGACCAAATGTGTTCGATGGGCGGCATATCGGGAGAACAGGTGGGCCACGGTAGCAGTGATACCTGGTGGGCCGTGAAGAATTGTTGCACGATGCGTGCCACGTGTGGGCGCATTGTCCTGTTGAAACGTGGCCACTGGTAGGTCTTGCAGATGTAGCGGTGGCTGTTGAGTGTACCGGCGATGCGTACCAGAGGAGTGCGGGTGTCATATTCAATTGCGCCCCAAACCATAACGCCAGGCGACGGACCGGTATGGCGATGTATAATACAGGCGTCATACAGTCTCTCGCCGCGGTACCGCCAAATGCGGATCCGACCATCGTGGTGTTGCAGGCAGAAGCGGAATTCGTCGGAGAAGACAATGTCGTTCCATTCCGTAGTCCAGGTGCGGCGTTCTACGGCCTACTGTCGCCGCACTCGCCGGTGGTGTAACGTCAATGGTAATCGGAGCAATGGGCGCCGTGCGTCAAGTCCCCGCTCCTGCAGACGACGTTGAACGGTACGTGCTGACACAGGTTTTTGCGCAAAACACCCTAATTTCCGCGCTAACGTTCGTGATGTGGCGGTGCGAGCCGTCAATGCCCGCCGCACAACGTTCCGGTCCTCTCGTTCGGTGGTGTGCCGCGGCTGCGGCAATCACTCACGTCGGTCCGTCCGTCCCTTCTGCACCCACCGAATCCATACTCGCCTCATTATGGCTGGATGTCGTCCCACACGGGCGCCGATGTCTCGGTACGATAAGCCGCTGTCGCGATAAGCCACTATTCGTCTTCTGTCGAACTCCGAAACGTGCTGGAATGACTGCCGTATTCTGCGACGAGGCGTCAGGAAGCTTTTCACGCACAGGTCCGGCAGCACAACACACTTCCATTACTTACGCCTTCTGTGCACCATTTTTATAGTGCTTCTCTGTGGCGTGCCGGGCACACATGATTTGCATATGCCTTGCAATGCTAATCGTTTTCATGTCCTCTCGCGGGGGACGCACCCTTTGAATTTCAGACCAACCGGACGCTTCCTTCTTGGTGTTGCATTTTGGGTGGCCAGCAGTGTTGAATATGGCTTGCCCTCTTGGCACCACAGTGGTTCATGCGACTGTGTAAACATACCTGTTTTTGCTCTCAAATATGGGAAACCTCTGAGATGTTCCCTTTCTTTAAAGCCATCTGCTAAGATTGTTTTAAGTGAGATAGTTTGATTACAGTCATATTGCTATCTACTTGTGCGAAGTGCAAGATTTTTTACTAAATTCAGTGCCTTCCAAAATTTCGGTGAACATATACTGCTATTTTTTTCATCATGAGATGTTTCGAAAGGCTTGTTCATCAGCCGTTGCGCGAAAATCCGAATTCGATGTATGAAAGGCAAGTTTAGAGGTAGCTTCAAATGGAGTAGTAATAAAGGGAAAGTGTTGCCGTGTAAATGGCAGTTTGAAGAAAAAATGGGCATGTTTGTAGTGTCGCACGAACTACCGCGGTACAAAGGGCTCACTGTTCGAAAGGTGAGCGTTCGAAAGTAAAGAATCACCTCACAAGTGTACGTTTCTGCTCAATTAGAAATGTATGGATTCAAGAGGAAGCTAATATTTTTACTGAGGAAATGCGCGGCTGATCTCAGTACAGTCATAATTAACTCATTTAGAGAAGATAAATTGTATATTGCCGTGCTATATCATAAAGGTTCCGCCCTGAGTTGAGTCCACCGCTATCTACTCAGCAAAAAATGAAATATTTCTACAAGTTTACTTCTATCCAAATTTCAGTGTGGAGCTCCCTAGTGCATTCTGATAAAACTAAATAGCCACTAAAAGCATGTGTTTTTCTGCATATCATGAGTCTCAATTTATGTACTCACGAATCACGGAAAAAACATTTTTGAATCATTTTGGTTTCTCTTCCAGATGTTCGACATGAAAAAATTCCAGCAACATGTCTCCCGAGAACTGCGCAGGGCGTATCCGGACCGCCGAAAATTAGAAACACAATGCATCTGCGTCGTAGGCTTTGACAAAGACTGTGCGGAGCTCTTGGACATACCTTGTTGGATCATGATCATTAACATAGTAGCCCTGGACATGCTCAAATCGAAACTGCCTCCTAGTAAGTATGCATTACCACGCATTAGAATTTAAAATTAAAGATGATGAGGACATTCAGAATTTTTAGATTTACAGTGGGCAAAAAAGTATTTGCACACTTACATTATTTTGCGCAAATAAACGTGGAAAGCAATTGAGATGAAATATTTTTGACCATTGGATTACTTTTACAATAAACACACACAAACACACACACACACACACACACACACATACATATTATTTTTTGGTACTAATTCCAAGAAATATACAGTATATATAACAAATTAAAATCTTAAATTTTCATGCCAAAAAGTATCTACACACATAACAACGTTCGGTTTTAAAGCAGTTAAACATTATATTATGCAAATTGACAACAAACGAAAGTCTCGCACTGTTTAAAAGATACGTAATAAGATCTTTGGAGCTGCAATTTAGTTAGTTTCTGCTGTCACGGTTGCGAAAAAGTTCGAGTTTTCTATTGCAATGGGGGAGAGGAATATATAACTCTTCATGACAGAAGTTTAAGTTATTAAAAAATTTGTAAGTTAAAGTTGAACTTTTCTAGTGTTCGGTATGAAATAAAAAAGAAAAAAGAGTGGTAGTACAGAGAATAAATTGCGATCTGGGTGTCCGAAGAAGATAAATGCAAAGTAGCAGAGGGACCCCATTAGGAAAGCATAAAAAACCCCTCCGTACTCGATAATTGGCTAGTGATGTCGTTTGAACATAGGGGACCATATTAAGTTCTCAAGCAATTCGTAATATTCTTCACGATGCACGTATTCGAGACGGGACACCCAGAAAAAAATTATATCAGTGAAACAAATGGGCGGAAAAGACTTGTGTTTGCCAAAGCTTGTGTCAGCAAACCAGTAGAGTTTTGGCAAAATGCAATATTTTTCAACGAAAGCAAGTTTAATATTTTCGGTTCGGATGGAAAAAACTATGTGTGGCGAAAGCCAAACAGCCCTCTTGGAACAAAAAATTTAAGACCAACTGTAAAACACGGCGATAGTCATGTGATGACTTGGGGATGCATGGCTTTTAATGGTTGGCAATATGGACTTTATTTAAGGTAATGTGAATGCTAGACAATATATTGATATATTGCAAGATAATTTATTGGCTAGTGCATCGAAATTGGGAATTGAGGATTCATTCTATTTATAACAGGACAACGATCCTAAACATACAGTCGTAACAAGGTCGTGCTTGCTTCATAAAGAGAAATCAACTGAAAACGCCCCCCACAATCATCAGACCTCAGCCCTATTGATAATTCGTGGCATTTGGTGAATTTGCAAGTGAGAAAAAGGAAAATTTCCAATAAAACAGTACTTAGGCAGGCACTCAGTAAAGAATGGCTGAAAAACAGTGTAGAAACAATTAGAAACTTAGTAGAATCAATGCCCAGGCGATTACAAGCTCTAATCGAAGCAAAAGGCATACATACTAATTACCAGTAACATTTTTTAATTCCGAAAGTTTCTTGTTTTGTTTATCTTTACAAATGTTCAGATATTTTTTTGGCTCGAAAAAAAAAGGATTTCATTTGTTATGTTTATGTATGTATTTTTTGTGATTATTAAAAAACACACGTGTGTGTGTGTGTGGGGGGGGGGGTATTGTGAAATTAATTCAATAGTTACAAATATTTCGTCCCAATTGCCTTCCACGTTTATTTGTGTAAAGTAATGTAGGTGTGCAAATACTTTTTTTGCCCACTGTATACTTCTTTTCCTTCTCTCTTTTTATTCTTTTGTTTCACGTAATACACCAGCACACATCATGTGACGCATACTCTAATACACTAATTATAAAAGGAGGGCTGTTGCAATTTCGAAGAGAAAACGTGGTGATATGCAAATTTAGATACTACTGGAGATCGGTTATCAGCGTGGGTAGCTACGTCATTTGTAAACTAACATCATGAGAACACAACACGGTGCGTGCGAGCTTTGATAAAAGTTCCCTGCGAGAAGTGAGAAAGGGATCGTTTCACCGCTTGGTCTACAAGATTGCTGAACGTATGGCCTTCAGTGTAGGATTAACCTGAAGTGATGTCCAGGCTACGTTAAAGCAGTGAAAACAGAAACAGGACTGTTGGCATGTTACAGGCAGATATGTACGGCAGATCGATGTGGCTGCTGCTTTAGGAGTTTCGCAAAGTGCAGTAAATTGGCTATACACAAGATTTCTGTGGCATGGAAATGTTGCAGAAGTACCACAGTATGTACGCTATCACAGTACCACAGTATGTACGCTATCACAGTACCACAATATGTACAGTACGTACGCAAACGGTACGAAACCATCTTCACGAGTATGGACTCAGAGCAAGCAGGCCGTTGAGATGTGTAACATTGACATCAGCTCTCCGTTGTTAAAGATGTACTTGGGTCCTGAAATACATGTCATGGAATACAGATTGGAACCATGTACTTTTCACAGACGAATCCCGTTTCGCACTTTATCCTGTTACTCGACGAGGCTGCGTATGGAGGAGATCTGACATACGAACGCAACCAAACTATGGGCAGTCCGTCCATCTATACCAGCGGCAGTCAGTTCTGGTCTCGCAGGAGTATGTTTTAATGGCCGTACTTTTTTGTATGTTTGTCAAGGCAGCATGAATGCCTCAACTTACTGAAACGAGATCAGTGTGCTGAACGTAGCATTGTTTCACGCTGTTTTCTCTATGACAGTGCAACTGTTCACAGCGCCTGGAGTGTGCTTCAGGCGCTAGAAAATCATGGAATTGAACGTTACAGCTGCCTCTGAGGTCTCCTGACCTTAATCCTATTGAGAACATTTTGGACGCTGTACAGCGACGTCTGAATAACCACGTTCAACATCCTAGTACACCGACAGGCCTCGTATCGTGTTGCCTTTAATATGGAATGAGCTGCCCCAGACACACACCAATAGTGTCATTACAAATGTGCATGGGGAGTGTCAAGACGTTCTTCGACACAGAGGTGGTGTTATATTCTCTGAATTTCCCATTTTGTTTATATTGCAGTGCTACTTTTATGAGGGCAGAAATTCCACAATAAATTGGTTTTGTAAATGATGCACTCTTTATCTTTCGTGTTACGTAGCCTCACTGATGATATTTCAATTCTTGTTACTTGAGTCAGATACATATGTCCTTCATTTCATGCAATATTCCTAACTTTTTGTGGCCAGTGTATAATTTCCCTTTTTAGTTCCTGTATTTCTGTAAATGTTGGTTCGCTTTCCTTAAGCAGTTTCTAACTTTATGCTACATTTACCTCTCGATGAATATCCGTGTGGCAACCTGAATTAATGAATCACGTACATATTTTGAATGACGTACGTGTTCTACACAGATAAGAATGATGTCTACGATGTAACTATATTTGGGGCGTTCTAACTGGCTTCCTAGCTGTGTTTGGTCCAATGCTTCCCAGATGATTTCCGTGAGAGAGGTGTTTCTTGACAGATGTATTATGTTGTTTTTACGTTAAATGTTTTGAGTTAATAGTTAGATATTCTGAGTCTCTCGTTACGAAGCTCGCTCTTGTTGGAATTTGATTGTTATATTGTTTTGAGATTGAAGCATTAAACTTTTATCAAATTTGTTATACTCGAAAACTGTCATAAGTTGGGAGTAATCTGCTGCATTCAGAGCACTCGAGGACCTGTTTCATCCAGACGTCAAACTACTGGATGCTATGACAATGTGCGTTTCCTTTTAATTGTCTAAAGGAATAATGACGATGTTGTGTTAAAGTTTTTGTAAGTAAAGACTTGTTACTTAATTGGTAGTTTAGCCAATAAATGCGCAATTAAATAATATTTGTGTGGGATATTTAGCTATCCGGAGCGTCATATAAACGATACGGAACGTTTTAGTAAAAGAAGCAATCTTTTTCACGTAATATAATGTTCTAGTGAAACTGACTTTTCACATATTGTTATACATAATTAATTAAGAATATTATACCGCATGTATTTATACCAAATACACTCTTCGACATAGAAAATGCCAACACCGTGAAGTCTTTGTTAAGTGCCATGCAAATTGGTCAGTATGTATCCAAAATTTATAGGTTATGGGTTATGTAAGTGATCGCAGTTGCCAGCCAAACACTCGATAGATGAGGAAAATATTGCGGCAAAACAGCTAAGTAGAGTTGTCCTCACCTGGGCATGTTGACCACTACATCGAAACGATATGGGTGGCAAAAGTACGTGTGCGGAGTGGAAATGCCTAGGCAACCTCATCGGACACTCTACCATCGCACAGACACCTTATCAGAGGCTTCATCGTAGGGCCTACCTACGCCCAGTTGGTACCTTCGTTGTATCGTTGCTGAAACGTAACGGGATGCAACAACTGCCAGCCGAATGTGTCGACAGTGGTTGGAGGAAAATTACGTGCTTCGCCGTTGTAGGACTCGTGCACGTAGGCGGACATCGGAACACCTCGTTCGTCGCGTTAAACGGCAAGTCGTAGCATCCCCATAATCCACAGCGGGCGATATTCGACGAGGTACACAGATAGCTGTTGTTATTCCCGTATCGATACTGACCGTGAATCGCAGATTGGCGGAGGCAGGTTTTTACTCTCACCAGCCTTTCGATGACTGCCGATCACCGCAATACGTCGTTGCGCGAAGTTGTAGTGGTACCATACCAGACATGCGTGGCGGGACGAATGGAGCCCTGTCGTACTCAGGGAAAAGTGCTGCTTCTGTCTGAGCGTTGACGATCGCTAATTGAGAATTTGGAGACAATGTAGTAACGTGGCTGATTTTGTTGCCATGCGTGAGCCTAAGCCTGGTGTCATGATTTGAAGCGCTATTCGATTCATCAAGCGATCAATGTTCGTATGCATAGTGGGTACATTTGCGGTAGGACGATACGTCGATGAGATGCTGTAGCCCGTTTTGTTGCTGTATCTCCGTGGCTCCTTGATGCCCAGTTTCAACAAGATAACGCTCACCCTCACACTCACAACATCAGCAGACAGTGCCCACAAGCTGTCTAGGTGCTGCCGTGGATAACGCGATCCCCAGACTTTTCCTCAATAGAGAACTTGTGGAATGTCATTAGCATACGATTTAAGGCCTCTGCGCGGACCCCTCGTTATATCGATGAAATTTGAACAGAGGTAATCGATGCATAGTCAGCGATACCTCAGGACACCACGGGACTTTTCTACTCGATGCCACACAGTCCTTTGCCCGTCGCATTTCTGTAACCTTCGGAAATTAAATCACTTATATTCGACGTACTTGTCTGCATGTGTGGTAAGTTTCGGTTCATTCCGTGCATTTCTTGGTGTGGCATGTTCTATGTCGAGCAGATATGGATATTAATGAAATCCTGACATAACTATTTATTTCCATCCATGTAAAACAGTATGCAACCTTACAGGTAGAGCGACCATGTTTACCCTTTCACGCAAGTAATTTTCTTTTATTGTTGCCTTGTTCAGTGTAAACAGAATTCATGTTGACAAACTTGCATTCAATATTTAGCTAATGTATTCGGAGCAGGTGATGAGTCCAAAATATGTAAACCAATCAATGCCATCAATACGGAAGCATCCTTAACAATATTCCTTCCAATCGCAATGATGGAAAAGAAAGTAATTCTTGTTGTTCTAAAAGTGCGTCAAGATCCGAATATTTTCTTTTTCCTTTTGCAAGTCTTTTGCCAATGCAGAAGGGGTAATGCCAACGATTCCCATGCATCAGAAAGTTTGGACTCATTGATATTCACATGAAAATGCCTATGGCATTCCTAAATGAAACCAAAATACTTCTAGCGGACACATCACGTTGTTTAGCAGGTGTTCGAAAGGAAGCAACATTCTTGTGGTAACGCTTTGTCTATCTTTTCATCAACCGCAGATACAAATTAAAAAAAGTTTTTGCATTCGATAACGTCAACCATGATGATGTTCATTTATGCTCTTTGAATTTCTGTGATGCGCAGTTTTCCAATCAGGTGGAATAAGTGTGTTTTGTGTTTGGCAAGATATCTGCATGTGTTGAACTGGAAAATTACTTTCGCATTTGCTACTTGGAACAGTGAGCTAAACTTTGTGTACTTTTTCCGCTTTGCACGGTACACAGTTTTTCTGGTATGACATTAATGTATATTTCTGCAAAGTGAAGTAAATTTACTTTTATCTAATTTTGTTATCCGTATTTCTAAAAGTGCAATTTAAAAAGGTATTCCCTCCGATCCAACAGCTATAAATGCTGTTCAAATTTCCGTTGCATTTTCAGCGTTTCTTGGTTTGAAGTTTTCACGCTAACTGGCGCAGAACTCATTGTTTGATGGCATCTCAACTTCTTCAGATGAATTGAAAAAAATTGTCTGATATTGGATAAATGAAGTTGTGATCAAGATCGCGTACATTTTCTTTTCACAGTTGCACGTTTTTTTTAGCAGTAACCATCGTTTGTAAAATTCTGTTTGATGTGAATAAGAAATAGCGTGGCCTAAACTACCCACGAATCCTTCTGGTTTTCTTCATGTAAACATTTACTGATCTGGAGCGCAAAAGCATGTTTGGTCTTAAAACAGTCTTATTGAAAACATTTGCTTTCTCAACGGATATCTAGGATCGTCACCAATAATATACAAAGGCCGTTCCATAAAAACTGAGACTAATTGTTTTTTGAGTTGGCAACAGTGCGAAGGAGGAAAATAACCACGCAGACAGTGCGAAGGGGAAAAATAACTGAATTAAGGAAGTATCTATGGCAACAGTTACAAGCCGTGGCAGACGATTCTGGTTTTGTTATTGCACAGTTGTTTAAGGTACGTCTGCATTTCGCCATGCAGCTATGTAGGGGAGTGATTCAGAGTTAAGAATTGAAATGCGTTATGCTATAAAATTTTGTTACCGTTCGGGTAAAACAGCTCCTGAAATAGTTGATTTAATGAAAAAGCTTACAAAAATAAATGTTTGGGTGAGTCAACGATTTTTAGATGGTACCATTATTTCAATAAAGGGCGTTTGTCGGCAGAAATCACTCATAGGCCTGATCGACCTGAAAGTGTTGTTACGGAACGTATTGTTAACACTGTTTGGGCAATCCTGCAAGAAGATCGACGAATGACGTGTAAAGACATAAGGGTGTCAACTAATATTTCAAAAACGTCGTCATTCCGCATTCTACGCGACAAATTACTGCTGCATCGGGTGTGTTCCAGATGGGTACCTCATCACCTGACGAGAGAACAATTGTTAGCCAGAGTTCAGGTGTGTCATGAGTGGAAACAAATGATTGCAAAGGATCCAAACTTTCTAAACACAGTACTAACTGCCGATGAAACATGGGTTCACTATTTCGACCCCCTCACAAAGTGCGCAACGAGTGTCTGGAAACACAATGTCTCCCCTCCTCCGAAAAAACGTCCACCAAACCAAATCATCTGGGAAGGTGATGATGATAATTTTCTTTGTTCATAAATGTGTACTCTACCAGCATGCCGTTCCTCCACAAATAACTTTCCTGCTGACTTGGGAACGATTGGCTGCAATAAAATACCAATTATTCTTATATTTGTTTAAAGAAAAAGCACTTAAAGTCTTAGCTAAAAAGGATTTGAGTTTGGCTGAGGAGATAATATTTAATTCTATATTTTAAGGTCTGAATTAACTTTTACAGTGCTTTGATAAATTTCCCCTTTTTAAATTTATAATTTTCCCTTGATATTTTTTTTCAATGCTGAGTATTACATTTCAGTCTTGAAGCATCTGCATCGACACATATATCGATCAAGCAACCGGAACTGGTGGGCAAGTGGACCCTACAGCATGATAACGCCCGCCCACATGTGGCTGCTTGTTTTCAACAGTTTCTTACGAAATGCAGTATTGAAATCATGCTACAGCCTGCCTACAGTCCTGACCTTGCCCCATGCAATTTCTGGTTGTTTTCAACAATGAAGGGGAAGTTCCGTGGCGCAACATTCAGCGCAGATGCTGACGGTATTCAAGCTGTACAGGGGTCGCTAAAGCAGCTTTCACAAAATGCCTTCGTCACATGCTTTGAAAGGTGGACTGAACGATGGGTCCGTTGCATATCATCCGAGGGAAGATAGTTTGAGAAAGAATAACATGTATTTTGCTGTACCAATATTTCTTCATTTTGGGTGATTTCATACCTGCCAACTACTACGGAGTGTCCGTAGCTTCTACGGATTCAGTTGTTTGACTACGGAACTACGGAACTCACTGTCAAAACTACGGATTCTACGAATTTTCATTTTGTTTCTCTTTTTTATTTTTTTGCTATTACGAAATAACACGATTTCCAAAACTTTCGAAAATCGTAGTTAAACGGAGTAAAAGATTTTTCCGTAACAGTAATTTTTTCTCCCGATGTTGCGTTTATGTGCAATATTCTTGTTAAATGTCATTTTAAATCGATTTAAAACTGAAGAGAATTTGGGGATAGGGATCGTTTTCCGTCAGCTGACGGTATTTCGTGTTTCAAAACTTCCGAAAACGGTGGTTAAACGGAGTAAAAATTTTTGCCGTAATCGTAAGGTTTTTTCCCCGATGTTGTCTTTGTGTCCAGTAGTCTTGTTAAATATCATTTTATTGCATAAATGTTTGTATTTCATCTTCAAACTGTAGGCAACAATATGCGAAAACGGAAGTTAGACGCCGCGAAAATTTCCTCGTTATCTTCTTTCGCGAATTTGGGGAATTCCACCTTTTTCGTTATTATTTTGGTCATTTGCGAGATCGATGTACAAGTGAACAGAAATTTTTGGGGATTTGGTTTCGACGGGAGAGGGGGCTGTTCGTCGGGGGAACGGAATTCATTTTTACGAAACTTCTTTCGGAAACGGAAGGTCGAAATCGTCTTTTTTTTTCGCGATGTTGTCTCTGTCCAATATTATTGTTAAATAACATTTTATTTCATAAATATTTATATTTCAGCTTGAAAATAGGGGGAAATTTTCAAAACCAGAAGTTGGACAGAGCAAAGAGTTCTTCCGATCCCCTCCCCTAACGCCGCGCGATGTTCCCGCTGTCCTGTGTTGTTAAATATCCCCCGTCCTGTTAGTTTTTGCATTCAAGCTTGATAAGGGAGGTGGAAATTCCCCAAAACCGAAGTGAAGAAGTTGGAATATTTGTAAAAATTGATGCATGGTGTTCAACAGTATTAATATTCTCAAAGATACACCATTTATCTAAAATAGTTAAATTAAAGCTTTGATATCATACACACATTCATGGTCCTCATGCTGAAAGTTCTTTCAGCATGATGGATGAAATTATTATTATCGTAGGGCATAAAAAAAGGGGGGGGGGAGAAAGAAAAGCCACAATGGAGAAATAGGGAGAGAAAGATAGCAGAAAGAAAAATTAAGCAATGGATGCTGTGCAGCTACAGAGTAAACAAAAGACAAGCTGACAGTAGTCTGCATTCTACTACTGTCAGTTTGTGTTTTGTTGACTTCGATTATTCACCCAGTTAAAACGTTCGGCTTTTATTTTCCTTCTTTGGACTCATCTTGTCATAAAGTGCAATGTCAGAGGCAGTATGATTATATGGTAAGTGGAGGTTTGCTCACTGTGCGTTCACCTGCTTGGATTTCTCATCTGTCAAATGTGAAATTCTGAACGCACCGGACTGATTTTTACTGGTGGTAGTTTTGAAATTGAATCTCACAATGTTATCTATCATGCCCTCACCAGGGGAATCTACTTTGTGCTTCCCACATGTTAATTTTGTTTTATTGCTGTCCTTGTTTGTTGTAATGTTTTGTTGTGCTGTGTATTTATTTTTCACAAAGAGATGGATCGTTTCGTAAAAAAGCGTCTATGTATGCCGCGCGATAATGCTACCTACTACTGACTAGGCTCTACCCAATGTTGGCAGGTATGGGTGATTTTACTCTCAGTTTTTATGGAACGGCCGTTGTACAAGATTTTGTTTTGTTTTGTTTTGTTGGAAGTTTAACGACCACCGTGAGCAACTCAATGGGCTATAAGCAGTCGCCCGTCAATAATTTAGGGCCACTGGTTCCAGGGAAGAGAGAGAGAGAGAGAGCTAGTGCGGTAAGACAAACACAACATCCATGCCTCACCGGGATTCGAACCCTGACCCCTTCTGGACGAATGATCAGAAGCTATCGCTTAGACCACTGCGCCACCTAGATGTTTCATCTCTTTCCAAGTTCTCAGATCTGAAATTTTATATCTAAGGGCTCAGATGTTTGTATTTAGTACCACATCTTTACTTTAAGTTGTATTGGAAAATAGTTTTTGAAGTGCACAGCTAGCACAATAGACCAGATTTTCTATCTGTTGTCTATGAATTCTTTCGAGCTATCCTTGCATTAGGCATAAGTGAATATCTGCACTGCGCATTTTATTACTGCTTCTGTCTGTCAGATTAAAGACAATTATTCTTCTTTTTGGGCATCTGTAACATCAATAAAAATTTTCCGAAAGAATTATTCTTCCTGTATTGAGTATCTGTAACGTCACAAGATTTTACTTTCTGGTTCAAAATAGTGCCGATGCATATTAGAGCTTACGACCTCATCTGTTCTGGTACGAGAGGGCTGAAAGAAAATATTCTTTAGGCAACATCGCGGAGAACATGAACAAGTTTATCCCGCGTCAGAGAAAGTGATTATGTTATCTAGGAGATCTTCAGGTTTTAGGCAACTACTGAATACGCACTGAAATAATTTGAAATGTTTATAGAGTACAAAGTTTCCCACTTCTGGTTCCATGCACCTTACACTCGAAGACTCCGTAGCATTCTAATTGTGCTTTCGCCTAAGTTTTATTGTTTCGGTCGAACAATGCACTTGGTTTAGAACATCAGATATTTTAAGTATGCTAACGTCAAAGCTTGTCTTGAAACGCCCAACCTCCGTCTTTCTCTTAATTTCTTCGCCTGTTTTTATTGGGTCGTTTCATAATTATTGGCCGATTCCGACACAAAGAAACAAACAGCAGTAACGGACGACGAAATGCATTTTATTCCGAAAACTTTCTGCCCTCGGCAGCAATACACCGTGCCCAACGTGTTTTCAGTGCAAAAATACCACGGTGGCCGAAACTGGCATCAGAGTGGTCCGAGGAATCGCTAACGGCCGAAATCACAGCATTCTTGTTAGCGAACCGTTTGCCTCTCAAGAAGTGGTCCAAATGGCGAAACATGTGAAAGTCTGAGGGGGCCAAGTCAGGTGAATAAACAGGGTCAGAAAGGACCTCGTACCCCAAAGCGTTGATTTTTTGCATGCTTCCAATAGACACATGCGGTCGTGCGCCATTCTAAAGCAGTATGGGACCCAAACGATTGGCGAACGGTGGTTGCTTGCTGCATAATTTCTGGTGACATTCGTTCGGCTGACGGCAGCACACGTCCGTTGTGGTTGTTTGACCTCGCGGCAAAGACTCATAATGAACCACAGTCTTGGCAGTCCACCACACAGAGATCAGAACCTTCTGTGGGTCCAACTCGGGTTTGGACATGTGTTTTGGTGGTTCCCCTTTATCGAGCCACGGCGTTGTTCGCTTACCTTTGTCATAAAGCACCCATTTTTCATCAACCGTAAGGATCCGATGCAGAAAGGGAGCACAAAACTCATGTTTTTGGAGGGCAATGCATGTTTCCAGACGCCGTATCTGCTGCTGTTAGGTGAGTTCGTGGGGAACCCAGGTATCCAGTTTTTAACCTTGTCCATAGCTGCCAGGTGTCTTCAAACTATCGCTGATGATACGACAAGTTCGGCACTGAGCTCACGTACTGTGGACGTTGGTTTTTCTTCCACTTTCCGTCTTAAATGTACAGTGTCACCCAGAACTGGACGACCGGCTCCTGGCTTATGGTTGATGGCAACATCACCGGCATGGAACTTGGGAAACAGTCTACGGACAGTTCTGTCACCCTTTGTTCGGACAACCCACGGTCTATTGACATTTGCGACCGTTTCGGACACATTCCGGCCAAGTTTGAATTCGTGCAAAATTACTGATCTCGCGTCGGGTTGCTCCATAACTTCCCCAACTGCTAAGATCTGTCTGAAATACCGTTTTATACACGCGGACTGAACCGATTCAATTTGCAGGAGCGTTTGGTAGTTCCTCCTACTTGGCGTCCCTTGTAACCGGCTATGCAAATTCGCCTTGTGGGCATCGGCCAATAATTATGAAACGACCCAATATGTACTTTTCTTCTTTCACGGAGGAAATCAGTATTCTTAAAAATAATTCAACTCAAAATAATGTTAAGTAATATAATTGAGTTCTTCAGCGTGATAAATCATTTCAGCGATGTTGATAAAGCTCCTGTAGTCTTGTGAAATATTGATTCATAAGTGGATTACTTTTTTGCAGCTGTGTCCAAAAGGCAGAGTAGCACTCCTAACTTGGCAAGTATATTCGAGAGGCCACGCCATATGATCCTCGAAGAAGACCCTTACAGCCTTCCAGGATCTGGAACCTCGAAAATATATGGAGTTCTTAGGGAACCCAAGCCTCCAAAATTACCGCCAAGAGACATTCCGAGAGTTCCTGTTCCGACAGTAAGTGGAATTTCTCCCTTTGCATTTTCACAATAACTTGCAAAGAAACAATCTTATAAACCTGAAGTTCATCGAGACGTGAACTTTTTTTTCAGCCTTTAACAGAATTTTTCTTTTAATATTGTAAGAAATCCTTTTGGTGACATGATTCTTAAACACAATTTCATAAATACCTCAGCATTTGAATTGGTATCATTACTCCCTGAAAGCGTTTCCTGTCGTATATTTGTCAACTGTGCTCATGCATATACAGTATTTAACAGTAAATTTACGAGATCCTAGAAAGAGTTTTTTGTAACACGTTAAATTGCATTACCCTTTAGTAAAGGAAATGAACTTTTTAGATCTTTACCTGTACGAAAAATTTCGACTGCATACTGAGAACAACTGATATTTCACAATTGCATTTACGTATCGTATTTACTAGTTCATTTAAAATTTAGGGAGGAAACCATTTCTCCTGTGTTGTAGAAGATTTTGTTCGTCTTCTCGCCAATAAGATACATTCCTACTGATTTCTGCAGACAATATTTTCTCCACTAGTGCCTTGCATCATGAATTACGTTAAAGTTTTGAAACTTGCACTACTTGGGCATCAATCATTATTGACCATGCAACTAGAGCATCAAAAATTTCACAATGTGTGGAAAAATCATAGTTTTTGATAAACGATCACTACTAATGGGAGCGTGCTGTGAATTGTGTGAACTAGCATGCCTCTAAAAATTCACATCAATTTGCAACTCATTCCGTTTGCTTCATTAGTTCACGATCCATTTTTTAAATGTGTTAAGAGAGTTTCGATTGACCTCATATTATACTTTGTCCGCAGTTAAGTGTGAGTTCCGAAAAAGATTCTCTCCGCTATCTATTCCTTCTTCAACGACAACTTATCTAAAGAAAAAACTTAAGACATCGCTGCAAAGACTGTCCTCAGGCTTTTGTGTGTGGATAGGTGTCAATAAAACAACGGCAATTCTTTCCATGCTTTTTTCCAAAGGTAATTTAAAAATGTTCCTATTTACAATATTTCTTCCTTGCCTGCCAATTTCTTCAAATCAATAAACAATCTAACAGCCAAACTTGATGGTAAAAGAACTCCATGAAGAAACATAAATCAATTTTTAACTGACTATGTTGATCTGAAGAATGCGCTTCATTCTTCAGATCAGCATAGTAAGTTAAAGGAGATACTTGTGCGAATATTTTATTTATGTGCATCGCTAAGATTACATAACTCGGCTAGATAACGCCATCTGAGAGTGAAAACGAGCACATGCTACGCACTCACCCCTTTCTCGTAGCATGAGTTGCCACAATAACTATTGGCATGAAACCTGGAAAACCGAAAGTAGCATATTTTCCTTGATATAGTCTTTGTGAGCATAAAGAAAAAAGACGTGGAAGAAAAAAATTCGAAGCGCATTTATGGACATGCATTCTCATTTTAAGATTTGTAGTGGTAAACGAAGCGGTTGTTGAGGTTCGAGTTAATGAAGATACATTTAGCTCGAGAGGTACATTTTTTTGTTTTAGCTGTGTGATGTTCAGTACAATACTGTATTTACTGCGAGGACTATAGAATCACAGAAATTCAAATAACTCTTAGTGGGACGCATTGACCTGTTTATGCTATCGACGCTTACTAACAGAAGTATTTTTTGTTAATTACTCTTATCCATATCTTAATTATATTTCCAATATGTAAATATGTATAATAAAACACATGCTGTATTTATTTTCAGCAAGCGTTCTCTTTGCTCAGTGGTGAGAGGGAGGGGCGTATTTGTAATAACTGAAGCATGTTCGTCGTACGGCTCTCATTCCGTTCCTTTCATGTGCTACTGCACATAAATTAGGGACGAGTAATTTCTTCTAGTCTTAGATGTACATGAGTATCATTAAACCCTGACAATACAAAACTTCTGGTTGGTTCTTTCGGGAATGAAATAGTGTTCTACTATCTTGCCGTTTCCTCTAACCACAAAAAGACTATGAGACATAAGTAAGTACTTAAGTACGTTTCAGTGGTTTCTTAAGGCATTTTTCAATGAGAAATAAATGATGCAAAAAGAAAATAACTTGCTAACTTATGTTAGTTAAGCAGAAATATTTTAGTTAGAGCTTTGATCACAAAAGTGTCATTGTTCACGGTGAAATTAAAAAACTCGATGACGTTAGCTAAATCGTTGTTCAAAATAGACTGGTGTCCAATGTTAACATAACAAATACAAATCCAGAACGAGACGACTGATTGTAAAGCTTTTTCAGAGACACGTGTGATGGGAAACGCCGACTCGACGTACCCAAGCAACACTGTGTTAGCCTCTATGAAAATATGAAAATGACGACCATACGTCATCGAGCTTATCATCACGTGACCTTATTTATCACGTGACCTTGATAAACGTGACCCTTATTTATCACGTGACCGAGATAAACGTTACTGTGAGCTAGCTGCGGCAACTGAAGCCTGTCTTGAACTGTTAATGGAAGAATTAGCTCCGCACCATAGCTTAGAAATATTTACGGTGGAGAGAGAGATAGTGATCGATAGATTGAAAGCAGAGCACTGGTAAGCTGACGTAGCAAGATGGCTGAATGTGCGCAGGCAAGTAGTCTCCAATCTCTAGAGGGAATTTCAGGAAACTGTAATAATAACTAAAAGTCTAGGACAATGACACCCACGAACCACAAGTCAAGACGATCGCTATTTGCCTCAACCTATTCGAAAATGGGGATTGGAAACAAAAAAAGACTAAAAAATATCTTTTTAAGATCCTCCCGCCCCAAAACATACACACAAAATTTTTTTGTAAAAATTCTACCGAAAATGATTTTCTATCCAAACTACGGGGCGGGGCACCTTAAAGGCGCGGAGCCCGGGGCACTGTTGCCACTATGATCCAGCCAGCCCTTGTACTAAACGTGAGGCTGCTTAAAAGCTTTTTTTGATCATGCTGTAAAAGTTGGACTGAGCAGAATGCAAAAGGTTGATGAAATTTCTAAAGTTCTCACGTTCAATGATGAATGAGCTGGCAATGTGAACACAATGCCACAGTAAGAAATAACGTGTTTGAATTTATCTTTTGTTATGTGTTACAGGTGATGAAAATAAAACAGTCATTATAAGTTTATGAAAACATGCTAAGGCTTAGCCTCAAAAAATGTACCAGCACAGCAAGACCACAAGTGTGGGAAAAGTGCTGGCAGAGCCATCAGTTGGCAACCTCTAGCATAAGCTGGAAAATGCTGTGCCGGATCTAGCTAGCTGGCAGCGTCTAGCATAGGCTGGAAACTGCTGTTCAGCCTCAGCCTCTAGAAAACTCTAGTTCCAGCCTCTAACATAGGATGGAACTAGAAAACTCTAGTTGCAGCCTCTAACATAGGCTGGAACTGCAGCTTATACTGCACTGGAAAAAATGTTTTTTTAATTCAGCAAAGAAAATGTTGAATCAACCAAAAAATGTTGTCGATATTCAGTCAACAAAAATGTTTGTTGAATTTACAAATCTATTTTGCTGAAAATTACTGTTGATTCAACAAAATGTATTGTTATCATGACAAAAGGTTTTGTTCATTTAACAAAATGCCTAGGTCGATTTTGGGGAATTTGTTTGATCCAACAAAATGTATTGTTATCGTGATAAAACGTTTAGTTGGATTAACAAAATATAGCCAGCGAAATAATTTTGTGTTGCCAACAAAACAATTCCGATAGTGTTTGGCTAAAGCAACAAAATAAATCGACAAAACAGCTCAACAAAATTATTTTGTTCTTTCAAACAAACTTTTTTTTTTCAGTGTAGAGGCTGGAACAAGTGTGGGAAAACTGCTGACAGAGCCATCAGTTGGCAGCCTCTAGCATACGGTTAATGGCCCTGATGCATCGCTGTGAATTTTGGGCCACCAGGCTAGCGCCAAGAGTGATCCGAAACTGGCAACCGAAGTAACCCAATACGAGGTTTAAGCAGCGGGACTGTGCATTCACTGAAGCAACACGTGCACAGTCTCGTACTAACAATTAGTTGACGTTGACGCCAACGCCATCGTATAATTTTAGTGGACGTTAAGGGAAAAAAGCCATAGAGAGACGAATTAATTACCTTATGAAATATTGCGTTCACGAAGATTAACTTTGGAGGAAAATTACATAGTAAATAATTAATTAACTGTAAGAAATAGTCAATTACTCTCTGGTATTTATAGAAACTCATTTCACAGCAAATTTTTTCATTAACACACGAAGAATCCAGAATACAAAGAGCCATTAAACACATCAACTCCATTCCCATAAACAACAAGAAATAATTTCTGAAAACTTAGCAAACGTGTCGAATAATCCTTCATTAACATACACTAAACCGCTTCAAACAAAAGTCCTCCCAAAGACATTTAAAAAATCGTTACGTTGGAAAAAAATATATGAATTATAAAAACTGGATATTTCTGGAAACGTACGGTATAATTTCATCACAAAGTGATAAAGTATCTGAAAAAAAAAAAAAATAAGCAACGCCATGCGAATATAATGCATTCATCCATGGGGTGAATACCCAAGATTAGGGAAATTCGCTTTCGAAATAACCAGAAGTAAAAATAAGACTTTCCTTTTTAGAACAAATGTAGATTCGGACTGTGGGAAAATAGATACAATGTTAAAAATGTAACAGAATGTGACATGAAAACGTAAATATATTAATTAAACAATCTCCTTTTAAGACCACGAGGAAAGCACAAAATTCTGGAAAACTGCTTTAACTTGGTACACCCGTTAAAAATGAGTGAAGTTCTCTCAATGTAAATAAAAAGGAAAATCGTTACGTTGAAAAAATAAATTTATGAATTGCATAAAACAGACATTTACGAAAAATTGCTTGCAATATTTTAAAATTAAAAAGTAACTCTTAGTTTTACACCGCGCAAGAGGGAGGCTCACCTTCAAGCAAACTCCCCAGCTGATGATGCGATCTTGTGGTTAAAGCATCTACTTTGCAACCAAAATATCGTGGGTTCGAAGTTACACTGATGCAACGCTCGTTTTTCAGATTGTTTGAGAAAATTTCTCCACAGCTGTGATGTTACGCTGTAAAATTTCTTGTGGGGAAAAATAGTTGCGACCGAGTCGTATCGTCATCCAACATGGCCAGCTCACTCGATCACGTGGAGAAAAAAAGTCGCTGGCCGGGAAACTTCGAGGAGTTGGGATGTCGTCGTCCACAAGAACAACGATGTCATCCAAACATCGTTGACCCTCCAACCCACGTGGAGGGAAAAATTACCAAGAAGCGTTAAGGAGTTGACGTCATCCAACAGGGTTGACTCACCCTACCACGTGGTGGAACATGATGTCAGCTCTTGCAATCGATCATCTCGTCCCCACTTGCGACGGTGACACGCCCACATCGATAGGACAGAACTGTGGCCAGCTTCTTTTGTCCTAGAATCGGTATTGTGCCACTACTGGGAAATCGGCGGACCAGATTCGGCAAGCCATCAGTTACGTCACGTAATTGCGTGGCTACCGGTTGCCACAGTCGGAAACTGGTGAACCACATTAGGCTAGCCACCATTTATGGCACATGCTTGCAGGATCACTTAAGTGCAGCTTGTGGCAGCCATCTGCCTGTAGTGAATAACTGATGGCCCTGTTGTGGCATATGACAACTGATGGGGGTGCTAGCAGTTGGCCCACTGTTCGCCCATGTGTTGGTGGTCTGGACATTTTGTTGACTTTTGGGCATCGACACCATAGGTCTGGGCCACTGCTGGCATTGCTGGCTTCCAGCGCTAGATTGAGTGCTAATCTAGCAAGACTGTTTTTGTTGGAGTGTATACCTACATGAACATAATTGAAGAGAACTATTGTGTGCAACGTTGTTTATCAAACTACTACGTTCTTTCCTTTTTTTCTTTCTGCACAGTATCTAGACGTTTTGTAGCTCAGTTGTTGTCACGAGCACAAAATACAAGTGGAAGCTGCTGGGAAAAATGTTGACGTTCGTCGATGAATTGTTTAAACACAGTACTAGGTAGCAAAAATGTTCATGAACATGTTTGAAGATTTCTATCCAGGAAGAAGCCACCCGAAGAGAAGGAAAGACTCACTTTTAACGATGAGTCCGAAGGTGCGGTAATTTAATACACAAAGGAACTGTCACAAGTACGGAGGTAACCTTAAAAAAATAAACGTTTGTGTGCCGTGGCGCTCTTTTCACAAATATGGATCTTGCATTACTAAAACATTAGACATTGTTACTTGTAACAGGATGGAAAAACGCAAAAAGATAAATACAATATATTGGCAAAAGTCACAGAATACCCCTTTAAATGCAAATGAACGGATCCGCTGCATTGTTAAGATGCCCAGTAAAGCTGCAAACGGTATAAAAACAAGCCTGCAGCTGACCGCAATCATATCGCACTGTGAGGTTGAGTGAAAATGTCGCGGCGGGAGAGAACTGACTTTGAGAAAGAAAATATTGTTAGGTGTTATATTAGTGGGTTGTCCATAAGGGAAACCGAAAGGCGTTTAAACATACCCAAGTCAACTGTTTTGGATGAACTGAAAAAGTGGAAGACATATGGCGTGCCTGAAGCAGCAAAACGTACCGGCAGACCAAAGAAAATCAGTGATAGAGGACGTCGAAGCCCCAGGAGAGTCGTTACAGCTAATCGACGGAGTACTGCACAAGACCTCAGTGTACAGGTGAGTAAAAATGTTGGAACCTCGGTATGTACACGTACCATTCGCAGAAAACCTCATTTCATTGGCTACCATGGTCGTGAGGCTGCTCATAAGCCTTTCATCTCGACTCGGAGTGCTACTCATCATTTAGCATGGTGTAAAGAATATTTATCGAGGACCGTAGATCAATGGAAACGGATGCTATGGACTGATGAATCCAGATACACGATCCATCAGTCTTATGGCCGTGTGTGGGTATGGAGGTAACCGGGAGAACGCTATTTACCATAGTGTACTGTTCCTATAGTCAAGTTTGGAGCTGGCAGTGTATTAGTGTGGGGGTGTCTTTCGCGGTATGGTCCCGGCCCTTTGGTTTTCGTGGACAAACCTGTTAACTAGCATGTCTACCTCGATATTCTGGACAATTATGCCCTACCAACTCTGTGGTAGTACTATGGAACCGAGCTTTGTTGGTACCAGCAGGATGATGCACCGAGCCATAAAGCAAGGACTGTTACGTCGTGGTTTGACGATAATTCCGTATCGTGTCCAGCACAGAGCCCTGATCTTAATCCCATAGAGCACCTATGGGATGAATTAGAATGCAGCATAAGAAGTTTGGAACGAAGGCCTACTACTAAGCAGAAGTTAGCGGCAGGATTATGTACTGAATGGAAACGCATACCTATCGCTGTGTTCCAAAACCTTATCGAAAGCATATCTCGAAGGGTCAGTGCATGCATTAAGGCCAAAGGTTGACCGACACGGTATTAATGTTTGTCAATAATGGCTATGTTGTGTTCCTCTTCTAGGTGTCCGGTGACTTCTGTCAATATGGTGTATGTGTTTAAACAGTTGTTGGTACTGTGTTGCCTTTTCTTGATAGATAATTGACAGTTTGTGGGTTGGTAATGCTTCCTTCCAGTTTTATAAGAACCGTGGCAGTCGAGGTTCCTTTTTTCGTTTAAATACAGAGCCAAGCAATCAAGGAGATCCTCGCCCCATCAACATCGGATGAGTATTTTAATACGGACAAATTTTGAACACAGGAAAGCGTAAGCGTTGTTTACACATCATATAATGTAGCAGCAATATGAACAGGAATATTGAAAATGCGTAGTTTCAACATAACATATCTTAGAGGACTTTCGTTAAGTATGAATTATAAGAGAAACAATGAGAAATTCTAGGGGTTCTTTTTCATTTCTTTTTCTTTTTCAGTGGAAAAGTTTAATTTTGCTATGAAAAAATAAAATTTTCGAAGAGAACTGTTTCACTCCCGATCGTTATTATTTTGACTAAAATCGTTAGAACGATTTATCATCTCAATGGGAAATGGAAGAGTTATCGAAGTTATGGGTGGCATAACAGCATCTCTCTTTGGTAACCTGAGTGGAGATTATCGTCATTAGAAAAAATTAAAAATGTAAACTCGGTTTTCTGAGACGTAGAGGACGTATCTTAAGGGTTCTTTTTCTAGGGAAAAGTATGTATGCATTTAAAAGTAAAAGAAGAGAAGCACGATCTGGGAAAACTAAATTCCACCGGTTCAAACGATCCTTCAGTTACTATTGTTTCAATGGCTAGTTCATTTATGGAACTTAAGAATTTCTTATGTTCAAGACAGTGTTGTTCATTATGACAACAAGTCGAAAAGTAAGTTGCTGCATCTTATTTTATACGAATTTCAATACAATGCTCTAGAAGTTTGCACATGAAGTAAAGATCACACTTCAAAGACAATTGTGATGCAATGTTTTGAAGAAAGTTTCAGCATAATTCTCTAGAATTTTCACAGTTTTCAATTTAGTGCGTGAGTTTTGAAACAAATAAGTCACTTGCTGGCTAGATATGATGGTTTCAGAAACTTGGAACTATTAATTATCATCGATACAAGAGGCTAATGAGTAAATGTTTTTAAATATTTTGTGTTCCATGTTAAGTGAAATTCTCATTTTGTGATTTACAATGTCGTAGGACTTCGTGAATCTCTGTTTAGCTGGATTTTTTTATATTATGACATAACGCTCTATGTATAATTTCCTGAGATGTTCTATTGGAACTACATCCTGTCATGTTTTCCCTGTGTATCTAATTTGTATTTCATCTTTTTACTTTTAGCCCGATTATGATATCGATGACAACACTGAAAACCATTTCAAATTTCCTCCTGTTCCGAATTCTAGAAATAAAAATGTTGCTATATATGGTAAGTGCTGTCTTCATTACCTTTCAGTAAGTAACTACACATATTGAGTTTATTCACTCACTGTTATGTTATCACCGCCTCTTCTTTTCTTAAACAACCTATATATTTTGAAAAACATTTTCTTTTCTTTTTTTACTCTTTTTTACTGACAAAAACAACGTCGTACATTGTAGTTACATTTCATTTTTCATACGCAGTCTAAAAAATCATATAAACACCCTTCCATTTTGTCCCCAGGAAGACAACATGCAATTCAGTTATCTCCTGAGTAATAGTTTCTTAAAAAACAAAAAGGAGCACCAAAACGTTGAGCATGTCCTAATATACCCAACGTATAGTATCTGATTTCAAATTACGAAAACCTGCCTGTTTAGTATCGACTCGTCCTCTATTCAGTTCTATCAGTTTCTGAGCAGTGTTCTGAAAATTACCTCCCTGCAGATGAATTGCAACAACTGGCAGATAAATGCTAACGGGTACAGTGCTAAATAATATCAGGCTTACAACTGAGATACTTTGTAGCAAATAAAAACTGCCTTCTTGCAGCAGATCAGCTTACAACGTAATTGCATTTAGGCGTCTAAACCAGTGTTTCCTAACATTTTTTATTTCGCGGAACCCTTGAAGATATATCAGATAGATCATATGTAGAGGATTTTAGGAAGGGAGTGTCTGACCCCAGGTCTTAAACAACCCTTAGAAATAAGAAACTAGGAGATTTGGGCTAGGGTGCCCGATAGGAAAATCACACAGAAGCGAGGTAGAAAGAGGAGGAAGACGCCTTTATTTATTACCGGGGGCCAGTACCTGGAGTCCGACGGCTTAACGTGCCCATTCGACGCACGGCGGGTATTTAGTGGTTTGAGCGTTCGTACCTACCCAGGATCGAACCTGAAGTTATCTCCATGGTAGTCACGAACGCTGACCACTAGGCCACCCGCGGCCCAGAACCCTTGAAGTAGGCCTTCAGACATCATGGAAGTCCAGCTCGCATAACTACGCCATGCCTACACGATGTTAATCAATTTGCCTAACATTTAGTTTATTTGATCAGATAAACTAAAAAGAACGAATAAAATGACATAAGTAATATTGAATTGGGATGAAAAAAGATATAAACAACGATTCTTGATTCTAACACAAATTATATTATTAAGTAAGAATACTTAATAACATAATATTTAGTTTCTGCACAAATAATACAAAATGGAATGGGACAGTGTTCATCAACAGTCCAAGTAAAACCCATTGCAAAATAGCTTTCACAATACAAGCTATCCTTCCTAGTGTCTTCTACTTGGTTTGGATATCGAATCGTTTTACCTTGGCCATTGGTAGATTTTCTGTTCTCTGCACTGTCTTCTTGATCCTACGACGTATGAACTTCCACATCTTCAAAACACACAAGTCTTAATTGTTTGCATCACGTTCACAAAAGTACTTTCACAAGCAACTAAACGTAAGTACAACATTATTGATTGAGCACTATAAGCCGATAGAGGAAGTTTGGAATGTTCGAGGAACTTTAGAAGTGATGAGTCTGGATGTTTATAGAGTTGGAGGTTTTCTAGGAAGGATGGGCTCCTTATCGCGGCTGACAGAAAGTGCTGGCGGTTTACTGATTCCCGGAACTACTGGCTCTGTTCCAGAGAGCACAATGTGGGTCACCACAAGTGTCAAAGCTAGGGTAAAACAAGTAATCCTTGTTGAATGGGTATACGTGTCGAGAAATTCCAAAGGTAATAGTTGCAACACCGTCTTGACACGTTAACACATTAACGTGTCAAGACGGTGTTGCAACAATTACTTTTGGCACCACAAGTGCATTCCTGCGTTTGACCGTGGCTTGACGCAGTAGCTAGTTGACCAACGAAATTTCCCTCAGGGTCAAAATTACTCCTTCATAACGGCGCTCTCTCCACAGACAAAATAAAGCATATTTACATTTGATTGTCGTTATTCTTACGTCTTATAAGCAACGTATACATTCATCCCAGTGTAAATATTTGGTCTTTTAAAATTTCGCGGAATCCCTGTTGGGGACTCGCGGAACCTCGGTTGGAAAACATGATACCTACGCATCAGTTTAGAGGAAGACATGCTGTGATACCTACGCATCAGTTTAGACGAAGACATGCTGTGATACCTACGCATCAGTTTAGACGAAGACATGATGTGATACCTATGCATCAGCTTAGACGAAGACATGCTGTGATTCCTACGCATGTCTTCGTCTAAACTGACGAAGACATGCGTAGGTATCACAGCATGTTTAAAAGCAGGCAACATTAGACGAAGGGGTTCCCTCTGTTCTAATCATTTTAGTTTGGGGGTTTAACAATTACCGTGAACAATTCGATGGTCTATAAGCAAGTCGCCTGTCCCTAATTTAGAACCACTGGTTCTAGGAAAGGCAGAGAGCCAGTACCAAAAGACAAACACAACATCCATGCCTAATTGGGATTCGAACTCGGGCATATCTCGGGCAAATGGTTAGAAACCAGCGCCACCGTGGCAGAAGTTACAGTTTTTTCGAACATTACTCTATATCAGAGTTCTTTTCAAAATGTTTAAAGTAGCATTCTTGTACTTGACTCAATTAACGACCCACCAGGACATGCGACCACATACTAAAAGTTTTCAAATTTCGTCAACTCACCAATCAAAATGTAATTTTCGTGTATAATGTAAAGACTATTCATAACCTAACAGCTTATGAAGTCATCGCAACAACATTTCCTTCTTGTCATCACTTGCATTGTGGACTCTGTGAGTTCAGACGTGTCGTTCAAGATGCCTCGTGAATGCACAAATAATTTTTATTGTATTTGTGGACAAATTACTTTGCTATCAGAAAGTCGACCAATTACACCGATGATAAAGAAAGCTGAGAGCCTTTATTTTCATTTTGAGATCGGGGACCAGGACCGGTACTGGGATCCACACATATGTTGTCAATCCTGTGCAACGATTTGTGCTGCTGGTTGAACCGAAAAGGACGACCAATGCGTTTTGCAGTTCCAAGGGTATGAAGGGAACCGACAAACCATCTTAATGATTGTTAATTTTGCATGATGCTTTCAATTAGACATGGTATTTCTAAGAAGAAAGGGCGGCCTTTGACCTGTCCGAGTATTCCCTCTCTTATGCGTCCAGTGCCACACGGGGAAGGACCTTCTCTTTCGGACCCTCCAGATTATTATATTCTGGATGATGAAGAAGATTCCATTTCCAATGAACATCCGTCACCTGTGAAAGCATCTACATCTAGAGATCATGATTTCGTGCCCATTGAAGAGTCGGCACAGCCACATAAAATTACCCAGAGTGAATTGAATATCTAGTGAGAGATCTGGAATTGTCAAAAAGTAAAGCAGAGCTGTTGGGATCCAGAGTGCAGCAATGGAGTTTTTTAGAAGATGATATGTTTCGTGCTCCGTAAAAGGATCTACTTCCATTTTCAGAATGACAGATAACCTCATGGCTTGCGTTGACATAGTGGGTCAGATGGCAGCACTACAAACTGGCTACAAAGACGATGATTGGAGGATGTTCATTGATTGTCCAAGTTGAGCTTAAAAGCTGTACTGCTCCATACTGGTAACGTTTTACCATCTTTTCCACACGGGCATGCAGTCCATATGAAAGAAACGTAAACAACTGTTATACACCATCAACTATGACAAGTGGCAGATTTGTGGTGACCTGAAGGCCATTATCTAAAGAAGGGTTACACAACGTTTTGCTGTTTCCTTTGTCTCTGGGACAACCGGGCCACAACTTCCCACTAGAAAACAAGGATGGGCCCCATTACAATCACTTGTACCCTGGTAAAAGAATGTTCTTAACGAACCATTTGTAGAATTCAGCAAGATCTTGCTCCCTCCTCTCCACATCAAACTTGGACTAATGAAGAATATCGTAAAGACCCTGGCTCGAAATGGGGCAGAATATTTGTACCTTCGTGATAAATTTCCAAGTCTTAGTGAAGTCAAGATCAAGGAAGGTGCGTTTGTCGGTTTACAGATATATCAGCTCTTCCGAGAGAAGAGTTTTGTTGGTATCCTCACAGGTCCTGAAAAGTTAGCTTGGAATGCTTTCCAGCAAGTAACCACAAACTTTCTTGGAAACAATAAGTCTTACAATTATCATGGGCTAGTAGAAACTCTCTTGCAGCGCTACGAGAGACTAGGGTACAACGTGTCATTGGAATTACGTTGCTTTTACACTCTCATCTGGATTTCTTCCCGGCTTACTGCGGTGCTGTCAGTGACGAGCACGAGGACCGGCTTCATCAGAACATTGCTACCTTTGAAAAAAGGTTCCAAAGGAAACGGAATGTCGCAATGTTAGCCGACTATTGGTGGACCCTTGTGAGAGATGCTCCAGAAATCCATTTCAAGCGATAGGCAAAGAGGCGTCGTTGTGAATCATTTGCTCTGTGAGGTTTATCATAGGATATATGTATGCAAATGTGTAAAACTTGTTTTATAAATATTTCAAAAACTTGAGTTAATCTGGTTTAACGCCCGGTCATTTTCGTATTCAACAGCCCGAACAACATAAAGATAACTTGGTTTAATCTCAGATATACACAAAAAAAGTCTAAATTTGTTGTCCAGTGTATTCCAAAGGAAGCTTAAATTAAAGGTATACACCACGTCAGCCCCCTCCCCCTTAATTTTTTGTTGCCGAAACCTTCCCAATTTTGGATCTGACGGTTAGTCTTTCAAACTTTTATTTATTCTTCATTGCATTTCCATCATCATTATTACTTTGAAACAATATTTGGTTTCAAAAAATCAAACTTTCATTTTAAATACGTTGCTGCTGAGCTCCTTTCAGCTAATACAGGAGATATTATATGTTTGGGGAGGTTGCAAAGTAGAGTTACTAAGGCTAAACATTGTCATAAAAAGTGTGAAGCAGAAAAGCTGGTTCATCAGTATAAGGCCTCTCCTACATTTTGTAAGAAAGGTGCGGTGGACAGAAAATATTGAACTTTTTGAAAAGATATGAAATATCGTTCAGAAAGTGCCCAGATGAATTGCAGTTATACGGTGTTTGAGGAATAGAATCACAGTAAATGCTATGGTAGCCTAATGAGTCAAGTGAAAGATGGGGTAAATGTGAGTTATTAGAATATGAAAGCAAAGATGATTTGCAGATAGAAATACGTGATGCCACAAAGATGGAAGCAAGCACAGCAGCGGTGTCAAGACAAGAGTGCCGCCCCGGTGGCGCAGTGGTCTAAGCGATGGCCTCTGATCATTCGTCCGAACGGGGTCCGGGTTCGAATCCCGGTGAGGCATGGATGTTGTGTTTGTCTTACGGCACTGGCTCTCTCCCTTCCCTGGAATCAGTGGCCCTAAATTAGGGACGGGCGACTGCTTATAGCCCATTGAATTGCTCACGGTGGTCGTTAAACCTCTAACCAAAAAAAAAAAAAAGAAAAAAAAAAAAAAAAGACAAGAGCTTTGCACTGCTTTAAAATCTTTCGGAAATGGTATGGGTCCTAGTTGCAGACCGCGTGACAGCTTAGATGTTAAAATATGGTGATGACTATGTCATTGACGGTTAAACTGAAATATGACAGTTGTGTTGGAACTTAGGAAGTGTCCCTAACATTGGAGAAATTATTTTTTCTTATAAGGGAAGGACCAGGGCCGTAGCCAGAAATAGTTTTAGGGAAGGGTTTCTGAACTTGAAAATTAATTTTCACCGTACGTTATACATATTGTAACGACCCACCCCCGCCATTAATTTAGTAATTAATGGGCGTGGTGCATATATGAAATTAATTAAGTATTAATTATGTTCGAGGCTTGATTGGAGTCAAAGTGTAAACAGCAGAGAAAGTTTTATCTGGGGGCTTGGAAAGAAAAGAGGCGAAGAATTCTCCCTCTGGCTGGGTGGTCTCAGAATAGCTCTGTTAGGTCGTAAATTGAAGGTTGCAGCTGACGGCCAGTCTAAACAGTGAAAGAGGTACATTTCGAAGAGGGCCACTTGTGTAAATGAATGAAGATGGGGGACAAAAGGTTTAGCGAATAATCGTAAATTCGACGATTGTTTGGGGCATTTTCGAGAACAATTGCTCTCTGAGTGTGTGGTCCGTGCAGAAAAATAAGATTTCGCACTTGGCGTGAAAATAAGGAAGAAAGTTCAGTTGTCTGTACGCTCTCCGATGTGAAAGGCTGGATGCCTTGGATCTGCTATATGAATTGGGATAAATGAAGCAGCAAATCTCTCCGCATTTGGTGAGAAACGGAGACGACAACTCAGGGCAGCTGGAGATGCCAGTTTGCCATAAAGACAGCGGAATGCCTAAATGCGCGTGATAAAGCAGCAATTTCTAGGCCGGGAACCTAATGGAAATTAGCGACTGGTTGGCCTAATGAAAGCAAAGTTACAGAGGAATTAAGAAATCTGTGAGTGGACAGTGGTTATTCCAATGAGAAGCGAAGCTCGGGTTCGAATACCAACCACTGCAGTGGGGAATCACCATCCTTTCCCTGAAGCGGCGAAGGAAGCGCTCTGGTCCTGCGGGACGAAGCGAAGCCCCATGTGTGTGTGTGTGTGTGGCTACATAAGCAGCGCAGCCACTACGTGTAAGTGCGACGAGATAAAGCCGGCGCAAGGAAAATTGGTAGTGTAAGAGGGTGGCTTGGATACCAAACAAATATACAGGTGAAAAGTTAAATCACAATTTGGATTTATTCTTGACAGCATCCATGTAAGTAGAAAATTTTGTTTTTATTGTTACATCTTCTACGCAATTAAGTGAAGAACTGAACTGAGAAATAGTAAGACAGAACTGTGGAATTTAAGTTCATTACAACTATCTCGCGGGAACTGATTTAGGTCCAAGTTGACCCAATACTTATGTTCAGAAGACAGCTAAATTTTATTCGTATGTGTGCCATTGTTGTGTTTTTCTAGCCAATTAAATACTTGTTTAGGCAGTCAGCGAAGTCATAGGACACATTATTTATGTGTACGCATTTGATTGGTTCAAATTGTTTAAGTGTATGCCCATATAATACAGTTTTCGCGCGAAGAACTACGTCGAAAGACCTAAGAGAAGAAATATACTAATTGTTCGGCTACGGTTGTTAAATTGATTGGCCGCGGTAGGATAATGATCCACTGTTGTAACATTTTGGCGGCGAGCGGTGAATGCATAACCTAGCTCGGCCCGGTACGGTAACAGTATGTTAAAATTTTTATGTAACGTTTTACTTGCACATGAAATTCTTCTATTTAATAGCCCCCCCCTTTTCAAATGCTAATTTCCATGCTATACTACTTACAGAAGTGTATCGATCTATCTACATTCTTTTTATTTAAACAAGGCATTTCGGGGAGGGTCTAAATCCCCCAAACCCCTCTCTGGCTACGGCCCTGGAAAGGACTGAATGTAAGCACATCGTGGTATCAGTCAGCTGAGTGTGGCAGGCAGAGTTTTTCGAAAAGGCAATTACAAATAAGTTAAAAGGCTTAAAATCAGTGAAGGTGTGGGATCAAAACATACGTTAAGAGGCTTAACCTCGGTGAAGGTGTAGGATGGTGCTATGTTTGGTAAAGGCTAACTAATCAAATTTGTGCATTACGAGTGGTGACTAAAAGTATCTATCTGTTTGTAAGAGCGTTTTCCTTGTCTTGGAAAATTTGGAGAAAGCTTATGACTAAGTGAACAGGGAGCTCATGGGGAAGGTCGTAAACAATTATGGTATAACTGGGTATCTGCGCGAACTGCTCGACATAGAAATTGCCCCACCCAGGAGGTGGTGTGCTATAAACATGCAAATCGTAGGGTGGGTGTATCCACTCGAGATATGCAAATGATATAAAACTGGAGCCGATGACTGACATCACACTTCCTGAGAAAAAGGTGACAGCAGCAACAAGATAGTAATGTGTGGTCGCTGGTGGAAGTGGCGCGGACATTTCAGATTTGCTGCTTATTTTGGGAAACTGTTCAGCGAAGGTCGGAAATGCCGGGTACACGTCGTCGGCAGGCTTATCGCCATTTGGGTGCGTTTCAGAGAGAAAGAGTTCTAGGCCAGTGTAAACCGGGCTGGCCTACACGTCGTATCGCTGCGGATGAGTAACGGGATCCACGAACTGTTGGACGCTGTTGGCACTAGGGGCTACAGGAAGGTTCGTACGTGCGTCAGAGCGGCAGTGGTGCAAGTCGACAGACGTCAGCAAGCCTGGACCGGCGGAGTGTTCGGCACGCTCGTTCGTCACCAGAAAGCACTGCAGCCGATATTCGACCTGCTGTGTCATCGGCCATGGACGTCGCCATAATGACCTGAACTGTGAACCGAAGGTTACATGTGGCAAACCTGCGCAGTAGGCAGTCGTTACGTCTACTGTCATTGACGGACAGTCATCGCAACTCTCGTCTGGTTTGGGGCCTAAGTCATGCGAACTGGTTTGACGAATGGACCGCTGTGGTCTTCAGTGATGAATTCCGTCTCTATCTGGGTGCTGATGATCGTCGGATCCGTGCCTGGCGACACCCTGGTGATCTGACAGAACCAAGTTTCGCTCGCGACCGCCGCACCGGCCGTCAAGCAGGCATCATGGTATGGGGTACTATTGCGCATGACAGCAGATCACCTCTTGTCCGAATCACGGGCACACTGACAGCAGCACGATACGTGAGGAAAGTTCTGCAGCTCATTTTGATACCGTCCCTGAATGTCCTACAGTGCCTCATTTTCCACAAAGAAAACGCCGGTGTACACACCACTCTGGTCTCTAGACAATGTTTTCAACATGTTCAAACACTGCCATGGCTAGCAAGATTGCCCTATTTATCCACAATCAAAAACTGGTGATACTACATTGGACGTCGTCTGCAATCGAATCAGCCTGCTCACGATCTCGATGAATTATGAGAGCAAATCAGAGGTGCTCGATGTTCCATTGCTCAGGACAATATCCGTCGACTGTATGACTCATTGCCACGCCATATTGCTGTTCGTATTGCCGTTCGTAGCGGTGCAACCACTTACTGAGGCGTACACATTATGCTGCATTATCTCGTCTTCTAAACACCGTACGTGGCTGAAAATAACATCAAGGTAAACCCTTATGTATTCCTATTTGCATCCTAAATTTCACCTCTCTATCCTAATCCTTCTGGGTGGGGCAATTTCTATGTCGAGCAGTGTGTGTTAGCAGTTGAGCATGTGTATCTACAATGTATAAATGTTGTTTTATCGAACTGGTTTTCAATTGGTGCAAGAGTCATGCAAGTTTGTGTGATATCCTCATGGATGTTCAACGTATTTGTAGATGCACGCACGCATGATACTAAAACGACAGTATATGTTTATGTGTTGGAATTGTGGCGTGTACTCGTTGCTGTAAACTGATGATACAGCCCTGTTGGCAGACAGCAAAAGTGACTTGAATAGTATGTTTTTTCAAGGAAGAGCAAAGTTTGCATGACATTTAAAAAGAGTAAAACAAAGGAAAAAACCGAAGTTACTTTTGACCTAGGAACTTAATACTGAATGCGCGATCAATCTAAATGATACACAGACCAAGTGAAGGAGTTTGTTTATTTAGGAAACATGTTTGACAGTTTGGATAGTGAAATCAGTGGACGAGCACATTCAACTTTTAAAATCATAGATGCTTTTGGAGAACTTTGTGGCACTGATGGGTTTTCAAAAACGTCGGGAATGGCTGTTTATAAAAGTGTAACTTTTAAATACTCTATGCGTAGAAGTGAAACCTGGGTACAAATATATCTGCTGTGTGGTAGTGAAACTGGGTACAAATATATCTGCTGTGTGATAGTGAAACCGGGGTATTGTTTTTAAGAGTCGTTTTTGTCCTGGAAACTTCTGCTTGCACATACAGAAGTTTTACAGACAGATGCGTTCTGATCACGCGAGGAAAGAAGATGCGCTATTATATTTTTAGTGTGAAGCAAAACTTTGGCAGACAAATATCTTGAAGTGATATGACCATGTTGAAATAATGAGTGATGAGGTGTTTTACATTATTCCCAGTAGTTCGAAGTTTCTGAACGCCACAAAAAGGAAAACAGTATCCTACCTTTCAAGGAAAAATATACAGTGTTACAAGGGAAGTCCGTGATTAATCCAATATCTCACGAACTATGGCAGTTAGCAATTTACTTCTTGTGCAGTTGTATAGGAAACCTTCTGTGGCGCACACAATAACACCAGGAAGGATCCCCTCGTCCCCTTTTGGGGTATTGAGGGGGCATTCGCGCCTCCCTCAATACCCAAAAAGGGGACGTCAAAAAGGTCAATTACAAACTTGTTCAGCGAGTCAAAAAGTGCATAAATGTCTTTGTCCCATAACAGAAGATGGAAGGGGACTCTTCAAATGCGAAAAAAGCGGAAAGCTACATGAGTCGCTGTGTATCAAGCATATTTGCATGGATTTCAAATGTACTTTTTGTTCCGCTGTCAGAATACAAAAATGATATGCCTAGTCGGTATGCCAACCCTTCGTGAACCAGTGACGAGAAATCGAAAGCTTTACCACAGTCAATTATATATGCACACAGTTTTCCTATTGGATGAGTGTTTCGCCACTTTATACTATTTCTCCTTCTCTCAGTGTATTTTTTACTGTATTGAACATCAAAGTCTGATATTGAATATGTCAAGAAACTGCGTTTTATTTCAGAACAAGAACTGTTAAAGAGGTTTGTTGGAATTTTTTTCCTTTGTGCTTTCATTTACTTAGAACTTGCAAGTTTAGATAAGTTCGAAGTAATAAGTTCTTGTATAAATATTCTGTCGTTGCTTCCGGATGTTGTGATTTTTTTGGGACCACATTCCCGGTCCCCTTCCATCTTTTGTTATGGGAAAAAATATTTATGTACTATTTTTGCCTCGCTGAACAAGTTTGTAATTGACTTTTTTGCCCTATCTGCAAAAGGAGCCCCGTCAATCCCCCCAAAAGGGGGCGAGGGATCCCTCGTGGTGTTATTATGTGTGCCATAGGGGGTTTCTTATACAGCTGCACAAGAAGTAAATCGCTAACTACCATAGTTCCTGAGATATCGGCCTTTCCTTGTAACTCTGTATATTATTCTTCCAAGGGAAAGACAACATCTTTAGATACCCGCACGTCGTACCACTCAGCCATTGGGGCGGCGTTTTTTCATGTATATTTTTCTCTGTGTTGATGTGATTTTTAATTTCTTACATAATTCTCAGCAAAGTTTTTGCTTCTATTGATGCTATGCAAAGGTTGCCTTGAAATGTTCCTTAAATTGTGGCATGTCTTATGAAACAAAGCGGTCGATTCTTGTTCTACTTATGTCTTGGGTTTTTTTAGTCAGGAAATAGTCCTGGATGTAGGCACAGGGATGCATTGGATTAGTGGTCGTTAATCTAGACTTGTCTTCTTGACTGTATAACGTAATATGTCTTTCTGCTGTAACTTAATCCTTGCATCAGTAATTACGTTATGTGTGCTAAAGTCAATGTGATATTAGAAGGTATTATCATACGCATTACAAGAAAGACACCAATTGTAGTGCTCACAGACACGTTTATTTTGCATGCATGGTTTGTACTCCACACTCACATCCGGTTTATTGGCGTACTCAATACAGTATCAGTGATTTAACATCCACTCACAGTATAACAGCACGTCTATCATGAATAACATTAATCTCCCTTAAGCAACCGCTGCATTGCCTTTTTATCTATCTTTCTTATCCGGCCACACATACGTCACTTGTTTCGCCCTCAGTGTGCTGCCAACATTATTCTCGTTTGAGGGAAAAGACATAACGTTAAGGTTTGAAAATGTCTAAGAGAACGAACTCAAATTTACATAGAAAGAGAAACTCAAGAGGAAAGTTAAAACAGAATATACGTTACATCAGTCCCCTCTTAAATTTTTTTTGAAGCCAAAAACTGTCTAATTTTGGAGAGGTCTTCCTTTTGCACAACTGCGCATTCGTTCAACTCATTCAGATAAGAACTTGCATGTCACAGTCTCATGAATAACCTTGTCGACGATAAGCTAGCGGTTGATTTTAACTACGTGAAATGAAAAATTATTTCTTCAACATTACTCTAGTAGGATTTTCACATTGTGAAGACATCATTATATACAGTATAATACAGGGCAAGACGTATTAAACTTAATCACTAAAAATATCCCTTTGAAGAATCACATCTTAACAATAAGACACGTAATCATGGTATCAAATAAAAAACATCAGTTGAAGAATCACATCTCAACAAGAAGGCACGTAATCATGGCATCAAATAAATGCTATCATCACCAAAAATATTACTTTGAAAAATCACATCTCAACAAGAAGGCACGTAATCATGGCATCAAATAAATGCTATCATCAACAAAAATATTACTTTGAAAAATCACATCTCGGCATCAAATAAATGCTATCATCAACAAAAATATTACTTTGAAAAATCACATCTCAACAAGACGGCACGTAACCATGGCATCAGATAAATGCTATCATCACCAAAAACATTGCTTTGAAGAATCACAACTCAACAAGAAGGCATGTAATCATGGCATCGAATAAGTGCTATCATCACCAAAAATATCACTTTCAAGAATCACATCTCAACAATAAGGCACGTAATCGTGGCATCAAATAAGTATCATCACCAAAAATTTCACCATGAAGAATTGCATCTCAACAATAAGGCACTTAATCATAGCATCAAATAAGTGCTATCTGTAGAACTCATCACAATAAAACAACGCAGCAATGTACACTTGTAACGTGGTAAATTTTATCGTCGCATCGTGCGAACATTTATTTGTCAGGAGACAATTTCAGAGATTACACATGCAAGCACTTTAAGTAACAAAAAAAAAAAAAAAAAAACTGCGCTGTGCACTTGTAAGCAATAACATTTGTCATTCCTGAGAGGTTTCCAGGGAAGACAGAATTACACATTTCGTTAGCTGAACTTGAACATGAACATAAAACGTAAACAATAGGTTGTTGATTAAAAAAATACCCTGCGTTTTGCAGCAAAAAACAACAACAACATAACAAGTGTTATATACAACAAAAAGGTTAATCATGGAACAAGTAACAACATTTTACTAACACTTGGCGGCCAGGGACGACTTCTGACTCTCCCATGTATTTGCACACCATTTTGTAATGGTGGAATAGGGGAAACCCTGGAAAACCCTACTCTGGAAGAAAACTTGATACATGTCAACAAATAGCAGTTGTAAACACTAGACGTGTGCCGGAAAACTTATATTTCATAGTAATTTCACAATTATCAGGTATACGTGATTTTGGCTTTTTAGCACGAAACTTTGCGTCAAGATAACATATCATAACAATTTGCCATTGGCTTAAAAAAACCTTTGTTGCACTAACTCGCTCAGGAGGACCCATAGAGTATGAAAAAAATAAGATAATCTTTGAGAGATAAGGTGTAGAAGTGCCAGGACCCTATCCATGGGCACTGTGAGACAACATTCTTGATAATTTTTTTTGATTGAAGAAAAAACCCAGGAAGAATGATTTTCACAGCATATTGATAAATACAAATTTTGGGGTGGCGCCACACCAAAGAACTGTTCATGTATGCGTGTACAAAAAAAACATTTAATACAAGTTTCTAGTTACGACAGAAAAACATCTTACGCAGGAATTTTTTGGTGGCTGCCAAGGAGACAACAAGGCGTTTGTTGCTCCCCGTTTAACTTGTCGAGAGCTCACCTGGTCAGGACTGGATCCAAGCTGGCACTCAGGAAACAACGGCTGGACAGGTGCCAGGTAGAATCACAGGCTCCGGGCTGATTGCGAAGAATGGCGCCGTTGACCTAGAGTGGTCGACTGAAATACAGGATCTGTTGCTGCGGGAACTGCACCAGATCCTGTATTTCGTTTGGCTGCCATTGGATCTGGGGTGAAAACATGTGAGCGTTTCCGTCGACGAGGAAGACTTGCCGATGAAGGTTGCGGGGACGTCCTTCTAGATCGCAGCTGCAAGAGACGAAATCCAGGAGGATACAAAGGCTTTCTGCGGCAAGTTGGTGACTCACCTGAAGAAAGACCACGTTTCGGGTGTGTTGAAGGAGAAACTGGCAAAGGTCGAGATGAAGACTGAAGACATGGTCCCATGGAAGAAGGTGATGAGGCTGTTTTTTGAGACACTACTATAGAAGCTGACTTTCACTCACCTCACCAACAATGTGTGAATGATGAGTATTTACAGGAATCGGCTGGCCTGTATTTACTGTAGAAACAGGACCAGAGAAAGTAGAAGGTGAATGAGCTGGTGCCGGGCGTTCGACATCCTTAATGGAACTTCTAGAGTATGTCGAACGAGATATTTCGTGGACTGGGCATTTAACCGCTACCACAGATGATGAAAACGCCGGTGGCAGGTATTTAATGCCAGGAACAGAAATTATAGTATCAGACGATGAAGATATCTCGTGGAAGGGTCTTCTGACCCCCGTTGCACCAGAATGAAAAGGAATTGGTGGAGACAAAAGTTTGACAATGCTTGGACCATATATTGAATGTGATGAAGATAAAGAACCACGTCTTACACGAATCTAGGAATAAGAACTTGGAGATTGAGCTACAGGTGAAGAAACATCGAGGCTCGGAAATGCTGGCGAATTCAGGGGAGAATGAATAACTGTCCTTTTAAAATGAACAATATCAGCATGGAATGAAGATTGAGACATTAGCGTTGCAGAGACAGAAACGGTTAAAGGTCTGGATTTTCCTCAGACGAAGCAAAATACGGAGTTAGATTAATACTTTCCTCGGTGTCATGAGGTTGTGATTGATGAAGTGCACATGCTTTCGGGGCAATAACTGCATCTACATCTCTTGTGAAATATTTTCTACATTGCTGCACATGAGCGTATACACTTTCACAATTTTCTTTCTTCAAAACCACGTTATTATTATATAATTGAATAACTTCGAAGGGCCCTTCATATAGGGGAGCAAATTTTCTAACTAAGGTATGAGCTACCGAGGATTGGAAGTGAGTTTCAAGTAGGGCCAAATTCCCAACCTTCAAATCAGGTTCCCTACGTTTCTCATTACAGTTCCGAGATTGTGCTGCCTGAGCATTCACCCTTGCGGCCTGGGCCTTAGCTGCCAAAATACGGACAGAGTCAGGAGTTGGTCGTTGGTTGTTTTCATCAATAATACTAGTTAGATTTTCGAAAGGAGTACGTATCTTACAACACAAGAATATTTCAACCGGTGTGAACCTAGAGCTTTCATGCACCGACGAGTGAGGAGCGTAACAAAAAAGATCCAAATGCTCGTCCCAAAGCTCGTGGTTATCCTTGACATAAGTAGCAATCATTTTAATTAAAGTACGGTTAACCTTCTCGGCGGCATTTGACTGAGCATGATAGGGAGAGATGAATTTATGTTTGATTTGTAGTCTCGCACACATTCAATTAAAAATGTCAGAAATAAACTGAGCACTATTATCAGATATTAAATAATTAGGGGCCCCAAATCTAGCAAATACATTACAAATTAGAATATCACAAATTGAGTATGTAGTAGCAGATTTAAGGGGGAATACTTCCACCCACTTAGAGAACGTATCAGTAATCGCTGAAATGTAACGAGATTTAATCTTATGGGACATAGGGTATGATCCCAGTAAATCTACCGATAGGACGTCTAGAACATATTAACTAATGCTAGAAATAAGATGACCAACCGTTCTGTTATTATTATAATCATATTTTTGACAATAGTCACAAGATTGAATGTATGCGAGCGTACTTTGATACATGCCCGGCCAGTAGGTTACGTCTCGAAGCTTAGCACCAGTTTTTCGTATGCCTAAATGGCCGGCAAGAGGAATGTCATGAAACTCATGTAACAGAACTATGTGGAGAGTCTGAGAAGGACGATACTCCGCCCGAGAGGAAAAACGTTTAGTATTGTACAGAGGGCCATCATTTAGACCGCCCGCTAAGGAGGTGTTATTTGAATCAGGAGCTCCTGATAACAAATAGTTATAAATTTCACCAAAATCAGGATCATTGGGTAGTTCTGCAATAATCTGCTCACGAGAAGTGATTTCAGGTAGTAGGAAGAGAGAAACAGGCTCTTCAGTGATCTCCGTAGGAACCTCACTCCCCGGGCAACGAGACAAGGCGTCGGGCAGCTGGTTATCTTTACCAGGCTGATCAGAAATTTTGATATTGTATTCCTGGAGTTGGAGAGGCCATTTACAGAGCCTGTGAGAAAGATTTTTAGGAGTATATAAATACTGTAAGGCAGAATGATCTGTAATCACATTTACCTAAATTTGATTTAGGCAACAGCGAAATTTCTTTAAGGCAAATAATATCGCAAGACACTCTCCTTCGATGGCAGAGTAGTTGCGTACTGCCTTAGATAATGTACGAGAAGCGTACGCTATTGGATGGCCATTCTGCGATAAAACTGCCCCAAGACCAACTCCTGAAACGTCTGTGAAAATATAAATTTTTTTAGCGTGATTAGGAAGAGCGACTGGAGGTGGCATTAAAGCAGCTTTTAATGTAACAAATGCACTTTCAGCCTCCGGCGTCCAAATATATTTCTTATAATTACGTTTCAAGGCATACGAAGGTTCACATATGATTGCATACCGAGGAACAAATTGTTAGAACCAACCAGTCATACCAGAAAGCTAGACAACTCTTTTGCCGTTTTAAGCCTTTGAAACTCTGCTATGGGCCGAATCTGGCTGTCATCAGTTAAACCATTAGCAGAGATTTTTATATCAAGATAAATTACACTGAAGAGCAATTGAATTAGAGATACCTGTTTAGTAACGTGTAGCACCACCTTTCGCCCTGATGACGGCGGCGATTCGTCTCGGCGTGGACTCTACAAGACACCGGAAGCGTTGGAAAGCCATACGGATTCACGACCACTGAACAAGTCTCACAGTTCACGAAGATTTGATGGAGCTGGGGTCAGAGCCTCGAACATCTCTATCGATGGCATCCCAGATGTGCTCGATGGGATTGGGGTCAGGTGACCTAGCTGGCCAAGGAAGCGAGGTCACGTCGTCGGAGTGTTCATCAAACCATTCGGATACAATTCGGGAGCGATGGCGCGGTGCATTTTCTTGTTGCAGGATGAAGTCCCCAGTGGGATGTTGAAGACGCACAAACGGGAGCAAATGGTCGTCCAGGGTATCCCGGTAACGTTGACCTGTGAGGGACGATGCTACACGTACCAGGGGTCTCATTTCAGTCCACGTAAATAGTCCCCAGACGAGAATGCCATCCCCACCTGCTTGAAGAGTACCCTGTGGGCAAGAAGGATTCATCGCTTCATGTGGTTTGTGCGGTACTCCTTAGGCATGTACCAACTACTACATGGCATGTACGTTGGTACATGCCATCCGCATGTACCAACGTGAATCTCGACTCATCAGTCCAGGCAATATTTCCCCATATGTCTGGGGTCCAGTGGAGATGTTCCGGCGCCCATGCTAATCTTTGCACCCTGTGATGTGCGGTCAGCAGCGGCACCCTCGTGGGACGATGGCTTCTGTACCCATAGCGAGGAGATGGTTCTGGATGGTGTGGCTGCTTACACGTTTATGTACACCAGCGTTAAATTGCCGAGTGATTTCTTGCACTGTAGCCCGTCTATACGCTGTTACAATGCGAGCTAGCCGACGATGACCCCACTCATCCACACGCTGTTGTCCACGGCAATTGGCCTTTGGAGGGATGGTTTTACCGGATTCGATGTACTCATGGTGAACCCGTGACACAGTGGCTCGTGAAAATCCCAGTGTCTGCACGACTTCCGAGATGGAGTGACCCATTCGTCGGGCCCCGACAATTTACCCACGAACAAATGCGCTTAGATCCTTCGTCTTACCCATACCGCGTCCGTCTGTTACTGATTCCCGTCGCATCACTCCTTATATTGTAGGATCGCTGCATACGTCATGTCGTTTCCGTTTACAGAGCTGCCCACAGCGCTACATTTGCATAACGCCAGCTGTCTCTAATTCAATTGCCTTTCAGTGTAATTCGTCCCTGGCATATTGACATTTGGCAGGTTTCAAGGTAAGCCCGGCAGAAAGCAACTATTCAAAAACAGTATCGAGAAGATATAAATGTTCCTCAAAAGTATTAGAGGAAATAATGATATCGTCTAGATAGACATGAACATTGGGCCCAAGCACAGGTTTTAAAACAGTATCCATAATACGTTGAAATGTTGCTGGTGCATAGGCAAGACCAAATGGGAATTCATAGGCCCCAAAAGGTGTAACAAACCCGGTTTTATCAACAGAGGCCGGATGTACAGCTACCTTCCAATAGCCGCTGGCGAGATCCAAGGTAGAAAGCCATTAAGTTGAAGATAAATTCTGCAAAATGTCGCTAATTACCGGAAAAGGGTAAATTATGCTTGTCGTGATATTATTCAACTTGCGGTAGTCAACGACAAAACGAGGTTCCCCATTTTGTTTAGAAACTAAGAAAGCAGGAGCCGACCAGGCATTAGTAGACTGTGTAATAATTCCAGACTGTAACATCTGGTTAATTTGCCTGGTATCTCGGCCTTACGATGGGTGTGGCTTTGTAGTCATAGGTGAGCTTCACCGGTCTCAGTGGTATGATAGACTACCTGAGTGAATCCTGGTTGTTCTGAGAACAAACCAGGTCTTTTGTGCAACAATTGTGACAATAATAATATCTGCTCTATTGAAAGTCTTTCACTGAGAAGAGTGGTTGTGCGATCAAGATCCTGAGGAACCTCAGCAAATGGTTCCGGCATAAAAATAACTTTATGCTCAAAGTTAAGTGTTAATTAAAGGACGTGAATAAAACTAAGCCCAACAGACAGTCAAGAGGTAAATCATTTAACATTAGAAATGTATGTGAGAGCTTAACGGACCCTAACTGAATAGGTAGGGTCACATAACCTGCTACGGAAAAAACAGCATTCTTGGCCTCCCGCAGACTTTGCAACTCGGGCTCAACAGAAATATCAGGAAAAGAAACAGAGCAAAAATGTGCATTCAACGCAGAAATGTCCGATCCAGAATCAATCTTTGTTCGTACAATTAAGTGACCCAAAGTAAGTAATACATCAGGTAAAAGGGGAGTTTGAGTGGTTAAGGAAATCGACTGTAGGTCATTTTTAGCAGGCATGGGAGTTAGCGAAGACCTTGCTCCTACCTCCGTCGGTAGTTTAAAGGAGGTTGGTTTTTGGAATTTGCAACAGCGGGACAACAGTCTTGTTGAAATCTTGAATTTGCAGCATTGAAGTGATACTGCTGATTTCCAACAATGAATGTGCGATCAGTGCGCTTACGGTTGCCTGAATGGTCACGAGAAGCATAATGATTTTGGAATTGCTGATACCTGGGGAAATTATTCTAGGAGTTGATTCCCTATGATAGGTTTGTTGTTGAGCTGGTTCACGATAGTGAGGAGGAATATACCTTTGCTTATGCGGTTCTGGTTGACTCCTGTACTGTGGTACCAGCTGGTGCTCAGAGTATCTATTTGGATTCTGTCCTGCAGCAGAAGTTTGAGCAGCAAAACCATGGCGTTCCTCATAAATTCGTATCATCCTAAGGCCGTCCTCAATTGACCTGGGTTTATGAACCTTCAGAAAATCTTGTAAAAATGGATTGAGCTGCTGCAAGATGGTGTCCAGTATGTCTGCATCAGAGGCATTCGGGTCCCACAACCGATAAAGCCTAGCTGTTTCCAGGGCTAAAGAGACAGCGCTATCATTGCACGCTGCCGCCTTGAAAACAGCTTCTGAGCAATGCCCGTTTTATTAAAGCCGTAAGGAAAAACCTCAAGAAAGTGGGCTCGAAATTGATCATAAGAGGTTTCCTGGTTTATTGTGCGCCATTGCCGGTACCAAGTTTTAGCTGCATCTTTCATACAGGTTCCGGCAATCTTCTGGGATATTGTAGAGGTCGAAATGGCCCTCAATAACTTTCAGGAATTTTAGAGAACCACTCATACCATTGAAAATAATTGAGCGAGCCTGAGGTACATAGTGGGAAAATTTTTTACCCCGCCTAGTCGTAGAGGTTGGGGTATAAGTTTGCTCCCGTCTGAGCTCCCTATGCATATCTGGATTGACATTGGAATTCAAATTTGGGGTTGAACTGCCGGGTACATGGAATGCAAACTCATTGAAGTCATCAAGTGAAAGATTGAAGGCACAAGCTTCATAAAGTTGCTAGCGTCTGATATTGTCCACAGATGCCGGTAAGGCCGTATTACACGCCTGCTTAAATGTGGTATTATATTGCACTTCTTGCTGCGTCATAATGATAATTTGCTACGAAAACCAGGTGCGGTCCACAGGAAAGTTCGGGCGCCAATATAACGCAATTTGTCTTTCTGCTGTAATTTAGTATTTACGTCAGTAATTACGTTACGTGTGCTAAAGTCAATGTGATATTAGAAGGTATTTTCATACGCATTACAAGAAAGACATCAATTGCAGTACTTACAGATACGTTTATTTTGCTTGCATGGTTTGTACTCCACACTCACATCCGGTTTATTGGCGTACTCAATACAGTATCGGTGATTTAACACCCACTCACAGTATAACAGCATGTCTATCATCAATAACATCAATCCCAGTAAACAACCGCTACATTGCCTTTTTATCTATCGTTCTTATTCAGCCACACATACGTCATTTTTTTTCTGACTTCAGTGTGTTGTCAACGTCATCTCGTTTGAAGGAAAAGACATAACATTAAGGTTTGAAAATGTCTAAGAGAACGAACTCAAATTTACATAGAAAGAGAAACTCAAGAGGAAAGTCAAAATAAAATATACGTTACAACTGTAGATGATTGATTTTGATACTTCTCCGTTACTAGAAACAATGAGTTAGGGCGATCAACCCAGTATACATAGTGGCACTGTAGTGTCGTAAGGGCTTTCTCGTTTGTAGATTCACAGAGTTTTCCAATTACAGGATATTCTGAAGACTTGGTGTCTAGACATTTTAATTCCTAACATAGTTAGTTCTCTTTCATTGACAGTCATGACCTAGAGGAAAACGAGAAATTTTTCGAGACTGCTAAAATTACATTCATTGAAAAAAAAAAAAAGAAAAGAAACACCCAGAAGGAACTATCCAATCGAGATGAAAATTGTTTTGTACCATGTTGTATATGTATAGGAAAGGAAATAATAATTACACAGTTGACGTGGATACAAGTGGTTACCCGGCGTGGCATAGACGCATATAGTTCACGGATACTGTCCTGAGGTACAGTGGCGCAGCCACTCGGGAGATGCAAAGGGTTCAAGCCCCTACAGATGCTCACTGAAGTGCCCTTTGCAAAGCAAAACTACCAGTAGGAGTACTCATTCCCTGATTATTCTCATTCCGCCCTTTTTTTTCACATAACAAAAAAAGGAAAACAAAAATACTCTGAGCGGTTGACTTGCCCTTTCTCTCACGCCGCGGCCTTTTTGTTGTGCCTGAGATCGTAGTTTAGTCAGCTAGCTCCGGCCAAGCTCACTCGCCGACATTAATTTCTCATCCTCCCCTGCCCCACTCCAGAAATGTGGGTCTCGAAAACTCAGTGGATAACAACCTTTGCTCAGAGACTCTCAAACAGAAGAGAAGAGTAGATAGTTTCAGCAATTGTTTAGCGCGCACGGCACGAGCATGTAACGGGAAATAGATGATATAAAGAAAGAGCGAAAACCATCTAGCAAGGACTTCCGTCAAGCTAAAACAAAACATCTCATGGCAGAAAGTGCTAAGAACACTGTTTCTATTTTCAAATTCATGAAATCAAATTTACGGCGAGTACTCAAAAATTCTTAATTGAATGATAAACCTATTCAAAGTGAGACACCCGTGGCGGAACATATATCAACTGCAGAAGGTACGCTTGACACAGAACCAGCAATAAAAACAAGATTTCTTTCCTGGAAAACACCGGAGGAGCATGGATAAACAGATGTGCTGGTGACAGAATCGGTAATCGGAAAAGACCCACACAGGAAAAGTCCCTCACATTCGGAAAATTCCCCCACCTTTTTTCAGTCAGGGACCGTGCACAAATTGCATTTTACAGAAAATATCAATTGTGGGGAAAATTTCCCGGGTCAACATCTCCATTTTCACACTGTTTAAAACAAGATGCAGCCTTACAACGAGCACAAATATGTCAGGGAAACTTACGGGGTCGTCTTTCCAATTTTTACCGTGGTTTATAGTAAAAATCAGTCTTACAATTAGCTGGACTGGGTGGGAGAAATTTCCGGGGTCGGCATTTCGACTTTTATGCAATTTATAGTAAAAAACGGTCTTACAAGTAATTGGAGGGTGTGGGGAAAATTTCCAGGTTAGTATTTTGACTTTACCACGGTTTTTAGTGAAAAACGGTTTTACAGTTAGCAGGCTGACTGGGAAGGGGAAATTTGGGGGTTGGCATTTCGATTTTCAACGCAATTTACAGTAAAAAATGGTCTTACAATTAGCAGGATGCGGTGGGGGGAATTTCCGGGGTCGGCATTTTTTATTCCATCGTGCTCATGTTCATAACGTTTACATAACGCTTCAATTATTAATATTCCGATATTACTCAGACAGAAAATATTATTAAGTCTAAAGTCTAGGCTTAATAATATTTTCCAATGTGGGAGACTTTTCCGAATGTGGAGGAGTTTTCCTGAGGAAGGTTCTTCCCGTGGGGAACTTTTCCGCCCATCAGGAGAATCGCTTGATATTTATTTCAAAAGTAAGTTCTTCCTCTTCATCTCCTGTAACAAAGGACAGTATTCTTCATTCGAACATAAAAACTGCAGACGTTGGTTTGTACACGAAGTAAGCTTTATTTAATGTTGCAACCAAAAAACAAGTAATAGAAGAGGGCCTTGGAAACCTAGTAGCAACGATTACAAATTTCCGCAGTGTCTTGAAAGTAATAGGCGTTTTCAGTATTCATGGTTGTCCCATTTCCCATGGTTTGCATACAGCGAAGTAAAAGGTGGGGGCTTTTGTATGTATTGTGTACTCTTTGCTCCTGAAGCAGAAGGGGCCCCAAAACCCGATTGCAAAGCTTAATAAATGAGCTTTTTACAAAATATAAGAATGCCATCGAGGATTTTTCCAGGCATGCAAGTACAACACATCATAAAAATGCTGTGAGCGCCTGCAGTGACTTTATGAGTTGTATGCCAGGTAAAATTCTCAGTGTACTTACTTAAGTTGATCAGCATCGCGCAACTGAAGTCGAAAAAAATAGAGCTGTTTCGGGATCAGAACTATTTTGGGACTAGTCTTTTGTGGACGCAAAAAATTAGCATTGAGGAGACATCGGAATTCTGGCGATTTTCAAGATATGCCGGAAGTGAACGATGGGAATTTTAGAGAAGCTTTGAGGTCCAGAATTGATGCTGGAGATAATGATTTGAAGAATCACTTAAAAATGGCGTCAGCAAATGCTACGTATAATTAGTTGGCTAACACAGAATACTATAATTTAAGAAATGGAACAGTGCATTACTGAAGGGCTTGTCAAAGATTGCCGAAGCTAAATATTTTAGTTTGTTAGTAGACAGAACAACCGATTGTTCTACTCAAGAACAAACGAGCAGAACAATACGTTATATTAAATGGAAAATTGCAAGAAAACTTCCTTGCTTTTGTAAATACCTATTAGCGATTGTACTGCAAGCAATATTGCGAAAGGTATTTTAGAGACTTTGGACGCTAAAGGAATAGACTAATCACATATGAGGGGTCAAGGAACGGCTGTACTGTAACGAGCGGGCATGTAAAAGGTGTTCAAGATGTTATTAAAGAGGTATGCCGAACTGCAATCCACTGTGCAAGCCATGTTCTAAATTTTGTAAATTTTGCTAGTGATAATTCTGCAATTAGGAATGTCTAAGAAACTGTACTTGAACTACGTTCTTTTTTCGGAGCGTCAGCGAAGCGACTTACTTTGTTGCATTAATGTATTAAAGACGTATACCCTAAAAGTTCACATTCCAGATTAAAATCTCTTTGGGTAACTCGTTGGGTACAAAGTTAGGAAGCTGTAAACATATTTCTCGAGATGTTCCCAGCTATTTTTCTCGTTTTAGAAAAGATGTCAACAGATAAAAATAGAGAAAATAGTCAAAAAGCAGCTGCTCATCTTTCTTCTGTTTGCAACACTATAAATTTGTCGTAGCACTTTCGTGCAAACAAAATAAAGGGGGGGGAGGGTACATGTATCTCCGCGGCCTAGAACTCTTGAACTCATTAGCAACCGTGCCAGAAACATTTTTATTGTTCCTAAACATTGCTAAAATACTTAACATACTCGGACAAATTAGTTGTCGTGCATAACTCGAATTATCCAATAATAATCGACACTGTCGTTGCACGATTCAAAAATCCAAAATAACGAAATCGCACTAAAAGTTTAATATATTAAAATACCTTATTTACAAGACAAAAGCTACGAGATTTCTCGGGCCGTCGAACGTGCCCATCCTCAAGTAAAAAACAACACAAAAAATTACAGACACCAGGAACAGTTGGTTGTTGGTCGGTGACGCAAAAAGCGTGGAAACGCATGCTCAAAGAGTTAGTCTTAAAGAATTGAAGTTTGGGAACTCCACTTACCATGGTGATGATGTGTAGTCCTCATCGTCAATTATGGCGTCTTGTTGTATTCCTTCGATGAGGGATTTCCATGGGTGTGGCACTAAGGCGAATCCTCATTACAACATTTATCACCAAAACTAGAACTTCCGGCAAATAAGGTTGAGGCCTTGTTCTTTTGATTACCCAATGTTGAAACTTTGTTCCGTAAGAGGGTATATGAGCCCTTTCTTATAAGTCGGGAGAGAGAGGTAGGTGTTGATTGGTTTCTGTCGTTATATTTATGTTCTTTTAGTCTTACGCCCAAAGTACGTAAAGTGGATCTTATGAAACTTGGTGTTTATCTGTTCGGTCGTGGCTTTCCAATGGTATACAATATATACAAGATTTATTAAAGTCTTCAATCAAATACCGATCTTTTTTAATCATCCAGAGCAGATTAGGTATCGTTTCGCCAAAATCTAATATATGTGTCCTGCAAGCATTCTTTGTAATTGGTGCAACGGTGAGTAGATAATTCATGGAGCAGACAAATTTAACGGAGCGTCTCTCGCGTTCCACTGTTCTAAGTGCTGATCGTTTAACATTTTTAGTTATTTTGTATACACACTCTATGGGGCACCCATCTCTCACTGCGATGTTTAGTATAAATTTGAACTCCAGCTTTCGTAATCTTATCGTGGAGGAGTGTGTATATGCCCGACGGATAATGTGTTGGAAGGCTGCTAATTTATGTTTCATCGGTTGTGCAGAGCATATTAGAATAATAGTGGAAATCGTCTTTCGATATATGGAAAAACTGAGTTTTAGTGTCATAGGGTTACGTTGAAATAATATACTGTGTCTAAGAATGGCAGTTTGCTGCCCTGTTTGATTTCCATGGAAAATAGGAAGGATGGGTACCTTGACGACATGATATCTGCAAATTGTGTAAGACGTTCTCTTGAATGAGTCCAAAATATTAAAATGACGTCAATATATCTCATATACATGACAAGCTTAAACTGCAATTGGCAAGAATACTGTCTTCAAGGTTTCGCCTACCATATCGTTATTAAGTATGTTATGCTCAATCATTTCATTACGCATTACTTATTACGTATTTGCATTTCGTATCGCCCGCCCTCCTGGCGATACGCACTGCTGTTGAAAGGGAAAAAAGTTATTTTGGTTACAAGTCGCAATGCAGATAATACAGCATTAATATCAGTAGGTCGACAGGTATTCAATGCATTAAGTCTGCTCTAAATGATTACGTGAGCTGCTGGAATAGATACATTTGGATACAAAAAAGTAGAATCTAATGAGAGACCATGATGAATGACACATTAGGTATTTGGAAAGTTCTTTTTCCATCGAAGACATGAGTAGAACTCGAAATGGAATACTCAGAACGTGAAACCAGTGGGGCCAAAACAGGGATAAGGCTTTTTCCAGTGGCCTGGACTGGATGGATTGGCAAAGTTAGATACGAGTGGGCGAACTGGATAGCCCTCTTTATACATTTTCATTTTCCCGAATAATTCAAGTGTCCTTGGTCCATGAGGTGTACTCTGGAATTTGGCCCTGATTTTTTAGCTTGCTGAGGGCAGTAATGGTGGCTACCGTGGCGTCTGAGCGCAATACAGAATGAAGGATCTTTGAGATTGCTTCTTGCATTTTATCATGATATTCATTTTTATTCAAAATAATGATCTGCTGCTTTTATGTACACTGACGATTGCTATGTCGAGATTATCACGTAACAATTTCAGTTTTTTAATCTCTTCAAGTGATTGCGAGTGATCATTCTGTCTGTGTTTAGTGTTGAAACTCCTAATGGCCTTGGCTACTTAATGACGCACGAATTCTTGATCATGTGGTGATGTGTCACGGTTTTCACTTGGCTCTCTCAGCCCAATTAAACGTCCTCTGTCAAACTTTCTCAACTGCTCGCATGGGGTACGGATCCTCACACTCCGTGAAGGTTAATGTAACCACGATCCCCTGTCACAATTGTGCATGGGAATCGCACATCGTTAATTTTTAATCATTTGCATCTTCGGCATTTTTTGAGGTATAAGGGTCGCCCAAATGTAACTGAGACTGCCGGATATTGCCGCAAGGGTTTACAGGATGGAATATGTGAACATACAGGAAGTAAGAGTGATACATGGGCTACATACCCGTTACACATAGTCGCCTTGTTGGTTCAAGCAAGTGTCGCAGCGCGGCATGAGATTGTGGATACCCTGAGAGAAGAACGTCTATGGTGGGCTTTGGAACCAGCCTTCAACGTGTCCCAGGCCTCAGCGTCGTTAACGAACTGGCGGCCTTTGAGAGATGTTTTCAGTGGTCCGAAGATGTGGTAGTCGCCGGGCTACAGATCGGGACTATAGGGGTATGGTCGAGGACCTCCCAGCGGAAGCTCCGTAGCAAATCTTGGCCCCCTGTCGCCGCATACGGGCGTGCGTTGTCGTGCAGCAGAATAACCCCATTTGACAACCGGGTCAAATGGGGTTATTCTGCTGGCCATCACGCTTACGCTTGATGGCCATTTTGAGGTTGCGTAACGTATTGCAGTATGTGGGTGCCTGACCGTACTGCCTACGTCCAGGCAATCGAACAGCAATGGGCCATTCTCATAGAAGAAAACCGTAAACATCACTTTTCCAGCTCTTAAGGAGGACTGAGCTTCTTTTGGGCGTGGAAAATTGGGATGCCGCCATTCCACGGACTCCTCCGTTTTGTGGCCGGATCGAAGTGGTGACACCAAGTTTCATCTGCGGCCACAATCTACCCCCCTCTGCGTGATAACGATGCACATGCTCTAGGCAAGCACCCATTCTCTGAGTCGTCAGCTCCTCCTGGAGATGCTTGGGAACCCATTGTGCGCAGACCTTCCTGTATCTCAATCGGCGATGGAGAATGGTGTTAACAGTTTCCTTACTCGCGGGGAATGTTGCCCCTAGCTCACGGGTGGTGATTTGGCGATTCTCCTTCACAACGTTGTCCACGGCAGCAATCAATTCCATGGTGATGGCCACTAGTGCTTGCCCAGGTCTCGGCATGTCCTCCGTGCTCGCACATCTTTTATAAAATTCACTACACCAGGGGAACACTGTACACCGTGACTGACACTCATTCGCATACACATCCTTCATACGTCGATCAATTTTGGATCCACTAACACCTTCTGCCGTCAAAAGTTGCATAACTGCCCGCTGGGTCTGTTTGGATGAATCCATATCACCACCCTACATAGTCAACTTGCCTACGCAAAACCTCACATTGACACGTGTCGCCGATAACAGCGTCAAATTGCCTACACAAACAGCACATTGACACGTGTCGCCGATAACAGCGTGCTTCCTGATATGACACGAGTCTCACTTTGTGCAATTATACAACGACGCTATTACACGAGTCTCACTTTTATTTTGGCGACCCTTGTATTTGCATGCGGAGTTTCATCAGGATCGAAAGACTTTCTCTGGGTGCTTCGTTTATTTTTTGCTGAAGAGTGCATTAAAAATTGCGTACTCGACAGCAGAATTTATCAAAATTTCGTTTTAGACTCGTAATCACTGCGAAATATTTTAAACTGTCTCTGAGATGTTGTTATACGTGAGTGTCGCTGACTTGATGATCTTCGAAATATTGGAGTTATAGCCAGCTTCCCGTAGTCAATGTTAGTCGAGCTTCGGGATTCTCCGAAAAATACACGGCGAGGATGCAACTTCAGGTGTAATGACATTTTAATGGGATCTGATGATCTAATGGGACGTGGTTTGTTTGGTAAGAGAACTCGCGCTACTGGACTGAGATGTAGAAGCGATCGGAATGCTGTCCTGCAGAATGATTATTTTTAGGAGAACGCCAAATGTAGCATTTATTACAGTCGGACCCACATATAGCGAGTTCGCATAATACAAAATCCCGCATAAATCGAAGGTTTTATAGATACCTTAAACCAGTGGCCCAATGAATGGGGGTGGCCCAGGGGACCGGGCCCTCCCCAAGAGGTATCATTTAGTCCTTCCTTCTTTGTTGTTGCCTGCTCTGTTTAAACATTTTTGTATATACATTTTAAATATATATTTTACGAATTATTGGAAATGCACTTCAATGTGGAGGAGATATTTTTATCGCTTTCCAATATTTTGAGAGATGGTTTCTCTGGGGTATTTTTCTATGCATCTTCAATAATCTGGGCCACCTCCATAAAGAAATCCTGGGTGCGCCACTTCCTTTAACTTAGTAATACTTTTTCTTATTATTTTAACTGCATATGGAACGATAGTTTTTGGAAATCCGGCATATATCGAACGAAGTTCATCACGGTTATCAGGAAACAAAATGAGTGGCATTTACCTAGTTTTTACCCTTTTCTCGCTCATTGGAAAATTTAGGAATTACCTGCAGTTGACAACACCCAGTAGTTCTTCTTAGGGACAGGTGAATTTGCTTGAAGATGAAAATATCTCTGTTTCTTTCCTCCCTTCCTATAACCCCGTTACTGACACTTGGAGCATGTGCTGATGCTACCATTTATCCCATCCCATGTCACCCTTCGATCACTTCATCTCCGTTCAGAAAATCTTTGAGTTAAATTTGCATCTAGAAACATCTTAACGACGGCGTCGCAGGAAGTTTGAAGACATTTAAAACAGTTATCAGGACGAGCACAATACATGCAACATTTAACTTATGTTTCCGAAGTTGCGTGCAAAAAAGGCAGATGTAACAGGCAAAACTTTAAAATTTTGTCCCTTGCTTTAATATTTACAATTGTTAGAGACTTTGCTTATTGCAGATTTCACTCAATTTTTTTTCTAGCTGGTTTTTTTAGATTAACTGTTATCAATTATCTTCGATTAATTGATAAACAATTTATGGTTGGCTAGTTTAAACCTAACGTAATGTAATTTGCCAGAAATAGCCCTTTTTCATTTGTCCGATTATAACGAAGTTCACTTATATCGAATCTTTTTAACTCCCCCTTCGATTTCGTTATGGGTTTAGAAAGGTCATAGGCTAGGACAATATCGTGTAGCACTCATACTATCGGGGCATAAATTTCGGCGCACTACGATCTGTCCAGCTAAGGGTTTAACGTGAAGTTGAAATCTTCACCCAGTATTTTGTTTTTATTTGGTGAAATGAACACCAATTGTGACTAGTTGGCTAAGAAGCTTTTATTCAGCGCTGTTCTGAGTAGGCGCGGTAATAAACCATCACTTTGATCACACTCAGTTGTGGAAGTGATTAGGTCAGACGGACGATGGTGAATCGCAAACGCGACGGAGCCTCGTGAATTAGTCAAACAGCAACTGTCGCAGACAAAAATGACCAGCACCGCCAATTATGAAAATTGTAGAAGCAATGCAGTTTGTTTCTCGCAAGAAAATTGTGTCAGGATTGTAGAGAGATTAATCCTGTTTAAATAGTGCGTCCGCGAAAGCCCTTGCACCGACTCTTCTTTTGAAACGGAGTACTCTTGCATATTATTTTAAATACAGGTTGGAAAACATGCTCACCTTCATATTTTTCTAGACAAACAGTCAGTTCTTTAATGCGGTATTATAAACTTTCAGTTTTGTGTTCCTTGAAGCGTTGTGACTTTAAAGTTGCTGTCAGCTGACGCAACTAAAACTGGAATGTTTTGATGATACCCGTATTCAAATTGCGCGTATTTGTACACATTCTTTTTATACTTAACATCAGTAATATTTACTAAAGTCACAAACTGTTCGGTGTTCGGGGTCCAGCTAGTAAATTTACTGAGTCAAGTGTTCCTGTCTCTGTTTCTGCTCCAAGAAACTTGGGCTTTTTCTTCCTCTATGAAGCTCGTTGTGTAGAGCTGGTGCTTTCAAAAGACTGAGGCATTCGGGAGAGAAATTCCTTCTTCAAGTAACGCTTCTGCCATATCGGCAGAAGCAGTTTCTACTATACGTCTTGTAACGGAAAAGACAGGCGAGTCCCTTCAGTTGTTTTGCGTTTTCGTGCTCTCTAGGAAATGACAAATCCTTTGCTGTCTCGCTGGATTCATCTGCGCTCAGAATCACTGCTTGTATCTGTAAGTGAGCATCACTATAAGATGCTGCTCCTTCAGCCCTCACTGAGAATTATCGCGAACACTGAAAATATCAGCTAGTGATATTTTCGTTACTTCTTTGATATCCTTGTATCGAGACCTTCATTTAAATCTTATTTAAATGCTTCATTTAAATTTGTGGTCGAATTACTATGAGCCACAGGACTAACTCGCGCCGGAAACGAAGTTTACCTTGCCGATTCCGGTTATATATATATCCGTCTTCTCAACCTTGAACAGGAATAGGATCTGAAGAGAGTGACTTTGCGTCGCTAAGACATGAGAACATTTGGAACAATAGGATCCAAATCTGTTACAGCTGAAGCATTGAACTTCACTTGTAAAATCCAGAATGTAAGTCCACCTAATAGTCCTGAGATAATTAATTTGTGATCGGGACTTGCTGAACACGAACTCCAGATAAGCGAGGAATGCTGTTCACATTTTCTAAACCCGAACTTCTGGCTGCTTCTCGTATTTTTTCAATATTTCCCACTACCTTACCATACTTATTTAAGCAGCTGAGTAGAATCGAATCCGAATATTCGGGCAAAATATTCAAGATAGTCACTATTACTGGTTGTTGTGATAGTGGAATCGAGAAAACGTCCAGACATGTATTTCTTTAGTAATTACGATATCAACTTGCTGAGAGGTCTGAAAATATACTGTTTTACGTTCGGTAGTGCGTGTAATGTCTGTGAGTGTTTATATAATGTCTCCGACAGAGAAGGAGATTACTCAAACCCTGTAGATACTTTTCAAGTAGTATGACAAGGAGGGCCTTCAACTCAACTCGCAGTTTATCATTTGTTTTACTTTCTTTAATTCTATTAATTTTTCAATAAGAGTTATTACCGGCGTTGATGAGTTAAGATTCACATTTTTGTGTGAGTTATGAGCAGCAGAAGATATATCGTTTGTTTTAGATTTTAAAGACAACCTAGAGCAACTTTTATGGCAATAAGTTGCCGCTCTTTCCGAATTTGAGGCCAGTAGTCAAAAATAAAATAAAAATAACGAACCACCCCCTTAACATTTGAATTGTTTGTCGCATGTAAACAAGTAAGGTACCGCTGAAAAGCACTTGAAGGGAACTATCATGTGATGTGAACAAACATGCTCATTATGCTAATTAACATGCTATTTAGTTCTCTATCTCCAAATTTTTCCATAAAAGAGATATGTTATTTTTGGCGCATTCTATACAGCACCTAATAAAACCCTTAAATTCCAAATTTCATGCGAATCGACCAATAAATACTACAGTGAGCTACGGAAAAAAGATGCTGCTAATGTTAAATTGCGAAAGTTGCTTTTGATTTGTATCATTTAATCGAGAACAGACACAGTGATTCGGTGTTGCAACAGTAAAACACAAAGAGGCCCAGATAATAATATGAGCCGCTATACAAGAACAGAACTGGTATATTAAGGGATTTATAAATTATGAAATATGATCATGAAAAACATGAATTGTGACCATATCAGATAAATAGTCCATGGGATGCAAAATATTTTTAAAGCCCTAAATACAAATTTACAGCGTAATAGCATAAAACCTTGCTGAGATGTAAGCGAAAGCTCAAGCATAGATCCATTAAAAGACTGCATTAAAAAACATATTTTCCTCTACTTACTGTAAAGTGGTTTACCTCGCAATACTTACAAGCACTTAAGAGAAAGTGTTTCTACGCGACATTGTTTGATACTGAAGCTATATTAATACGATACGGAAACCATGGGATTGAGGAAATCCAATGTGTAATTGCAACTTTTAATGATGTACATGATAAGTTAATCTACGTGTGTAGCTTTGATCTGTACGCAAATCGCCTCTTCAGCATTAGACGTTTTCGATTACCGGTTAAGAAAATAACCGTAAATACAGTACTAGCGTCTGGAGCATTAAGTTTACTTAATACAGTTTAACACGGATCTAATTGTATTTTTAGCACATTTTGTGTGAAAAGATCTTGCTTATGTTATCGGTTTGTCCGTCCGTCCGACTATGGACACCGTATTTCTGCAACTATCTGTCCGATTTGAAAAATTCTTTTTGCACTGGGAAGCTTGCACGTGTTGCATTGGGAAGTGCGAACGAATGATGATCCTTTATTTCGTTTTTTTCACGATGCACAATTTTGCCGCTGGAGGGCGTAAATGCACATGATATCGAATTCAAAATTCATTTTATTCCATATATTTGCTTCTAAACGTCCGACTGAATCTTTTTTTACCTCTCGATTCTATTTATGTCGGAGACTATTTTAGGTGTAGTAACTTTTTCAAGTTAAGCATACATTTTCCAGTAGGTGGCGTAAAAGTAAATTACTTTTTCCCTAATATCTCTGCTTCTAAAACTCCGATTGAAAAAATTCTTTTTGCAGCGGATACCGTTCCTGATGGGAAATCTTTTGTAGGTAATATCTAATTCTTGGTAAAAAACGGTTTGCCACCTGAGGGGGTAAGTGCTAATTTCTGCTTCTGCCACATTTGCAGCAAAATCTGAGCTTCTAAAATCTCGATTGAAAAAATTCGTTCATGGACCGATACCACTCACGTCGACAAACCTTTGGGAATACTTTCTTCTTTAAATAATGCATGATTTCTCCGCCAGGGGGGCGTAGATGTATATCCTATATTTTTCGATATCTCTGCTTCTAAGAGACCGATTTGAAAAATTCCTTCTTTGTTAGAGTTTCTAGTGCAAAATGTTCTTCATATAATTTGAAAATTTTCAATTCATAGACTTTCCGCTAGGGAGCGTAAAGGTAAATTGCGTTTCCCCCGATATCTCTGTTTCCAAAACTCCGAGTTGAAAAATTATTTCTGCACCGGATACAGTTTCTGATGGAAAATGCTTTGCATATAATTTCTAATATTTGGAAAAGAATGGTTTGGCCACCTGGGGCGTAGGTGTTTATTTGTGCTTCTGATGTATTTGCAGCAAAATCTGAGCTGAAAACTCGAATGAAAAATTTCCTCCTTGGACCGACATCGCTTATATCGAAAAACCTTTCGAGAGTACTTTTCTCTTTAAATAATTCCAAATTTTTCCGTCACGGGGCGTAGATGCATTTCACTTTTTTGTCAACATCTCTGCTTCTAAGATTCCGATTTTAAAATTTTTTTCTTTGTTGGAGAGTGTTTCCACTGCGAAATGTTTCCTATACGTTTCAATTTTTTTAACGCACAAATCTGCCACCAGAGAGCGTAAGCTCACCTTTCCGTTTACAGCAATATCTGCGGGATTAAATTCTCGATTGAAGAACTTCTTGCTTCTGTTAGATTAGTCAGGTTAAGAACTTCTTTCTTCGGTATAACTATGCAATCTCTGTGTGCGTATTTTCTTCTAGAAATAATACACCGTATTGCTGCTAGGGGACGCAAACGCTTAATCTGTTTTTCTCAATATCTCTGCTTCTACATGTGCAATTCAACAAGTTCTTTCCACACCGGATGCCATTTACTTTGCAGAAAATGTTTGCCTAGTATATAAGGAACTTTGTAGTTCATTTTTGCCTAGTATATGAGGAACTTTGTAGTTCACACTTCTATCGGTAGGTGGTGCTTTTGTACTTCAGTTTGCAGCTGCATCTCCACTTCTAAAAATACTATTGAGAAATTTCTTCTTTACTTTATGCCATTCGCTACACTAGAGATGTGTAGCATCATCCTCTTTAAATGACGCACATATTTCCCGCTAAACGGAGTTTCTGCTTCCGGAAGACGTATTTGAAAAGTTATTTTTCCTTAGGATATCTTTTTGCATGTAGAATATTTTCCGCCAATTTTCAACCTTTTCATTGTGCAAAATTCTTCCGCTAGAAGGCATAGAGTTATGTAATGTTTCCTTCTCTCGTATATTTCTTCTTTTAACTGTTTGATTTAAAACATCTTTTTGTCTCGGATACCTTCCTTGTGCTATGAGAAACTTTTTGTGCGCCATTTTTTAATTTTTGTAATATGCTTTTTAGCCGCTGGTGGAACTAAGCAGATGTTCCTATTTTTGGATGTTTTGTCGATTGTTGAAACCGGTTGATTGTTTTCCTAACCTGTTTCATTGACTTTGAATAGCTTTGATAGATTTAATTCGCGTCAGAACGGATTCCAAAAACGTACTCATTAACAACCGAAAATTCGGTGTCATATTTCTAGTTTCTTTTCTTTTTTCTTTCTATTTCGTTTCTTTTACAAATATAAATGAAATAATAACTCTGCGAAAATTTTTTTTGTTATATTCTGAGAATTTTATACTGTAGTTTAAGGAAAAAGGAAAAAGGTAGTTCCCAAATCATGTTTCTTCAGCATGCGTATGAAATAATAAAACACTACTCTATTGGAACTCTCAATTTTTAGAATTAAATGAGAAAAGATACTGGTTTGACAATCTAAAATATACATTTTAGGTTCGCAAGGGAAATCTTAAAATTAAATTTTATACGATAGAGTTGTTGTCGGGTGTTTCAATCCCGAACCTGCCGGCCATCTAGTCTGCAGTTTTTCGAAGGTTTTCCGCAGCCTCCCTGGGCTTGGGTACGCGACTGCGTAGATGGTTCTCTGTAAACTCGGACCCGGACACACTTTGTCCCTTTCTCTTCATGCTGACCGTAGCAGAAAATGCACTTCCCAAACCGTCCGGTCAACGTGGGGAATTAGACCATTACCTTCCCGAATAAAGAATTGAGAGATAACTGTAGCCAGAAGTGGCTATGAAAAGGGTTAACAGACAGACAGACAGACGATAGGATTCTAAATGAAAATTTCTATATGTCGTTTATGAACGACAAAGTAGAACCGAAATTCCTGATGTAACATTTTCCTGTTTCAAAAGAGTTGATTATGTGACGTAATGCATCTCTGACGTCATGTCAGAATGATTTAAATGGCATGGCGTCACACCAGCAGCTATTGAAAATCGGTTTTTGTTGCTATAACAACAAAGCAAAGTGGTACACGTGTGCGCTGTACGCGACAATATGAGTCAAACGTTCATACTTTCGAACAAAGAAAAAAATACATTGTTTTAGATTGACCCGTGGAATTTATATCAGACGTGCAAATTTAAATTACAAGACATAGCTGTTCACATTAATTCGTATGTTAAGCACGATAACTATGAAAGCAAGGTGAGTTTTTGAGGTGGAAAATAGCAAATAACAAGTCATTTGGAATAGATCGCACACTTTCGTAGCATTTTGCGAAAGCAATTTCCAAAGATAGGGTGATCATTGCATTCCTCATACGTTCCCAAAGTGTTCCGAATGTGTATCAATCTGTTTCGCAAGTGTTATCAAAGCTCTCTCCACCATAACAAATTTTATGATAGAAGATACTATTTTACATAACACATTCGGAACACTTCGTGTCAAAAGCATAGAACATTGTCGTAGCGCACTGCGAACACATTGTCCAGAATTGCTTTCTCGATGTGTTCCGAATGGGTTATCAACCTTTTCTTCACAGTTGTCAACCTTTATTCCGAAATGCCACTGACGGCTGGAAAGGAAATTCTCGAAATAGGGCATGGGTCAAGAATCTGCATCATTTTAACTGTACTAATGTCCTAATTTATTGGGTTTTGGTTAAGTGAAACTTGACTTCAAACACGTTATGTGTTTTTTGGTGCACATAGACATTCATTTGTATCAATTAAGTAGGTTAACAGTAGTGTCAGTCCTTGTATATTCCATGGCATATATATAAGAGTTTACGATTTTAATCATTGTGACAAAGAACCTTTTCACCGTTCGGTATATCAGAGTAGAGCATAAACTGTATTTGCGGGTTTATTTCATTAGGTCGAACCAGTCCCTTCCCGAATTTCGACTATTTATACATCTTGTTCATGTGTGGTTGTACCCGGCTCTAATGTGGACGTCTGAGCTGGTTTTCGTAATACGTGACCAATGACAAGCAGCATACAGTTTTATACGTATTTCCAGTTATATTTGATATTTACATTCCCGTTTTCTGTATTTGTGCCTTCCAAATATTTGAAATAAAAATAAATGATGACACCGAATTTTAAGTTGTAATGAGCACGTCTTCTGAATCGTTTCTGAGGCGATTTAAATTTTTAAAAGTTATTTAAAGTCAGTGCAACCAGTTAGAAAAAATCAACCGGATTTTTACAATCAAGAAAACATCCAGAAATAGAAAAAAAACTACATTACTTCTAACAGCGGCTAAAACGCATGTTGCAAAAACTAACAAATTTCGCACAAAAATTTTCTCATAGCAGAAGGGTATCGGAAACAAATAGATTTTCAACTCGAACAGTTAAGAGAAGAAATATAGAAGGAAACATGATATAACTTTACGCCTTCTAGCGCAAGAATTTTGCATAATGGGAAAGTTGAAAGTAGGCTGGAATTTGTCACATACGTCTCCCGCAAGCAGGTGTAGCGAAAAAAACAAACGGCATTGACCCTTACACAACCAAGTGGGAAATCTGTGCATTATTAAGAGAGGATAATGTTCCACATCTCTATTGTCGTGAATGACATTCAGTGAAAAAGCAATTTCTCAGTACGGTTTTTAGAAGCGAAAATACAGCTGCAAACAGAAGTACACAAACACCACGTAGCGATAGACCTGTGAACTACAGTATAAAACTCCTCAAATACCAACATAAAGTTTTCTACAAGGTAAATGGAATCCGGTGTTGAACGATTTTTTTTAAATCGCACGTTTAGAAGCAGAGATATTAAGATAAACATTGGCGGCCCCTAGCGGAGAAATTGTGCATTACTTTGGTAAAAACAGAGTTTGCAAATTTAATAGTATCTGACTGAAGAAAGTTTTTCAATTGGGTTTTTAGTCCCTCAAATATTGCTGTAAGCGTAAATGTGAACTTACGCACTTTCGTTGCAGACTTCGGCGTTTAGAAAAACTTGAAATTATATGAGAAACATTTCGCAGCAGAAACGCTCTCCAACAAAGAAAAAAAAATCCAATCGGACTCTTAGAAGCAGAGATATTGAGAAAAATAATTCTGGCTTGGCGACGAAAGCCTTGGTTTTATTGAAATTCGTTGCCTCTAGGAGGGGCAGAAAGTGTTTCAACAGGTCTAACAAATTTTTCACAGTGAGATAACGCCGTAATGAGAAGTTCGTCGGTGATTTCGGGTGGTACGGTATAAAGACTGACAACAGTCGACCCATAGGCCTGGTAATTCACATCAACGTGGCAAACCTCAATGGGCAAACTATTCGCAATCATCTGCTCAGCATAATGAAGATCAGTGAAATGAACAATAATATGTATTTCTGCCTTGCCGAGCACTAAATGGGATACATTTCTTAGGAAACTGCGAACGGATAGCAGTACTATACCTGAGAACAAATTTTATTACAGAGAAGGGAAACCAACTTTGAGCTTTAATCTGTTTCCAACATTTTGGGAAACAGTAGAGTTAACCGAACATAGATAGGAATCCGACAGCCATCAGGAGAAAGTTAGATAAAAGTTCAGAGCCTAGCGTCGCCGACGAGATACCACTGGAAGACGAAGAGAAACTGATGTCACCTTGAACAGCACTGGTGAAGGTCTGATGTCTTCGGATGTACAGAAGACGAGGTCAGCTGCGTCCTGTCAGTAATCTGAGGAGAAGTAGTAAATGGCGACGACGGCATAGTCATACGAGAGTCAAAGCAGGTAACTGAGATGGTCGGTGAGGAAAGCTGAGCACGCACAGCAGCAGAAGAAGAAGCGTCAATGACGCTAGCAAAAGACAGTGAGCTTAATGCCTATAGAGCTGATAGTTCATCACATCCGGTGACGAGTATCCACCTGATGGTGTTCACCGAAAGCCGCCATCTTGATGGCGATCAAAGTGAACAAACTGTCGCTAACAGAAAAGTTACTGATAATATCAAAATTAAAACTTACGTGGCTCTCGTCTGTGAAAAATTAGAAGCACGGAACCTTCATGCAAGCAACGTGAACAGAAAAAGGAACGCAAAGGTAGTAAACAGCAGAAACTTTGCGATAATTACAGAGCTCAAACGGAGAGAGCCAGAGCCATAGGTCAAACACAACACCCATGTCTTACTTATGACTCGAACCCAGGCTCAGCTCGGACGACTAGCAACAAGCCAGCGCCTCTGACGACTCAATCATTTGGGTGGCTAGAAGATTGCAAGAGTATAAAATTAGTGGAGGAAATTACTTTTACAATACGTACAGAAGTGGTTCTTAACACAAGCTTGAAAACTTCAGTAGGATTTGAAGCATGTGCTTGCTATGTAATTTTATCTGGCTGAAAAGGAAGGAAGCAGTTCGATGCGACGGCAGCAGCCTCAGGCAAAATATTATTTTTCGAAGAAAAAATATCTTTAAAATACACTCATGTTCACAAAAAAACTGAACACCTAAAAGGTGTAGAGCTTCGACTTTGATTTTTACAGGATATGTTCCTTAAGCAATACAGAACATATGATTAGAATCTCGGTGTCATACGAACCAGGTGCGTCAATGTAACTCTGGCTACCTGTGGCTTGTATCCCCTGCTGTACGCGCTGATGTATCGAATCAAATAATGTCTGAATACTTTTCTGTGAAATAGGTATGCGATCTGTTTTGACCTGCGTCCAAAGTTCATTAAGAGTTGCTAGAGGACGGTCGTACTGCTGCACCTGACTTTTGAGAATGTCCTAGAGATTTTCTATGGGTGATAAATCTGTGATCTAGTCAGTCAATGCAGAAGTGAAACTTTGTTGTCCCTGAAGAAGGCACGTGTTGTCGCTGCAACATGCGGTGTGGCATTGTTCTGCTAAAATATGGCCTCGGGGACATCCTGCAGGTATGCAAAGGAGACCGGCAGTAGAATTTCATTACGTAACGGGCACTCGTTATGGTGATAAGGACTCTCACGAGAGATGATTTGCTTTCATACTCAATAGCACCCCAGGCCATAATGCCTCGTCTTGGTGCGGTATGCCTGGTGCGAATACACTCTTACCAACGCTTCTTCCCCGTCGTCGGCGGACACAGATACGGACATCATTTTTGCCTAAACAGAAGAGCGCTTCGTCCGAGAACACGATATTGTGCCATTTGTCACGCCACTCCCTCCGTTCGATGCACAATCGCAGCCTGACTGTTCGTTCCTGCGGTGTCAAAGACAGCCTGAGGAGGGGCTGATGAGCCTGTAGTCTGATCTATAGCATGGCTGTTCGTTCCTGCGGTGAAAAAGGTAGCCTGAGGAGGGGCTGATGACCTGTAGTCTAAACTATAGCCTGGCTGTTCGTTCCTGCGGTGTCAAAGACAGCCTGAGGAGGTGCTGATGACCTGTAGTCTGAACTATAGCCTGGCTGTTCGTTCCTGCGGTGTCAAAGACAGCCTGAGGAGGGGCTGATGAGCCTGTAGTCTGATCTATAGCATGGCTGTTCGTTCCTGCGGTGAAAAAGGTAGCCTGAGGAGGGGCTGATGACCTGTAGTCTGAACTATAGCCTGGCTGTTCGTTCCTGCGGTGTCAAAGACAGCCTGAGGAGGTGCTGATGACCTGTAGTCTGAACTATAGCCTGGCTGTTCGTTCCTGCGGTGTCAAAGACAGCCTGAGGAGGGGCTGATGAGCCTGTAGTCTGAACTATAGCCTAGCTGTTCGTTCCTGCGGTGTCAAAGACAGCCTGAGGAGGGGCTGATGAGCCTGTAGTCTGAACTATAGCCTAGCTGTTCGTTCCTGCGGTGTCAAAGACAGCCTGAGGAGGTGCTGATGACCTGTAGTCTGAACTATAGCCTGGCTGTTCGTTCCTGCGGTGTCAAAGACAGCCTGAGGAGGTGCTAATGACCTGTAGTCTGAACTATAGCCTGGCTGTTCGTTCCTGCGGTGTCAAAGACAGCCTGAGGAGGTGCTAATGACCTGTAGTCTGAACTATAGCCTGGCTGTTCGTTCCTGCGGTGTCAAAGACAGCCTGAGGAGGGGCTGATGAGCCTGTAGTCTGAACTATAGCCTGGCTGTTCGTTCCTGCGGTGTCAAAGGTAGCCTGAGGAGGGGCTGATGAGCCTGCAGTCTGAATTATACTAACAGGTGACGTATGTTACAGCTGACATGGGAGAATGCATCGCAGTTCACTACTGCTGCGCCAACGCCGTTGATGATGCAGAACGGTCACTCACAGACATCCTCATGAGATGACGGTTGTCCCTCGGTGTTTTCTGTGTACGACATCCAGAACCTTCTCTTCGTGTCCTATGCCCTTCTTACCATTCCCTGCACACACCTGCTGCGACAGACACACTGCGCCACACACGGCCGGCAATCTCTCGGACGTAAGCACCACAGTCTCTCATGCCGATAATGCGATCTCTGTTGAACTCGCTAATGTGACTGTACGTCTATCTTACACGACGACGAGGCATCCTTACCCACTGCTGACCAAACGTCTATCTTGCACGACGACGAGGCATCCTTACCCACTTCTGACCAAACGTCTGTCTTACACGACGACGAGGCATCCTTACCCACGGTTGACCAACCGCTGACATGCCGACTGAGCTTCACGGCGCTTATAACAGAAAAACGGCCGGTTTCCCGTATGTGACGTTCCGCGATCTGATTTGCCTGAACGCGGTACGCATGCACCTATGACGCCGAAAAGGGCTAATCATTTGTGCGGTATTGCCTGATTAACATATTCTGGAAAACTCAAAGTCGTAGCTCGACTCTTTCATGTGTTCTGTTTTTCATGAATACGACTGTACCTTTTCAAGGACTCTGCTGCGCATTACGGTGCCAGGAAGTAGGCTAGCTGACGAAGGCTCACTGGGATCCAGAACGAAAGCTATCAACTTGGCTTAGCGGCTGCCCATGTAAACAAATAAACTAATGGAATAGAAATAATTATAACATAAAAATGGAAAATATTTGATGGTGGAAGATAATCCTACTGTCTAGAAGTACAGGATAAAACATTTACACTGAAGAGCAATTGAATTAGAGATACCTTTCTAGTAACGTGTAGCACCACCTTTCGCCCTGATGACGGCGGCGATTAGTCTCGGCATGGACTCAACAAGACACCGCAAGCGTTGGGAAGCCATACGGATCCACGCTGGCTTGTTGCTAGTCGTCCGAACTGTGAAGATTTGATGGAGGGGAGTCAGAGCCTCGAACATCTCTCTCGATGACATCCCAGATGTGCTCGATGGGATTGAGGTCAGGTGACCTAGCTGGCCAAGTAAGCGAGGTCACGTCGGTGGAGTGTTCATCCAACCATTCGGATACAATTCGGGAGTGATGGCACGGTGCATTTTCTTGTTGCAGGATGAGGACCCCAGTGGGATGTTGAAGACGCACAAACCGGAGCAAATGGTTGTCCAGGATATCCCGGTAAGGTTTACATGTGAGGGACGATGTCACATGTACCAGGGGTCGCATTTCAGTCCACGTAAACAGTCCCCAGACGAAAATGCCACCCCACCAGCTTGAAATGTACCCTGCTGGCAAGAAGGATCTATCGCTTCATGTGGTTTGCGCCGTACTCGTATCCTGCCATCCGCATGTACCAACGTGAATCTCGACTCATCAGTCCAGGCAACATTTTCCCACATGTCTAGGGTTCAGTGGCGATGTTCCCGCGCCCATGCTAATCTTTGCACCCTGTGATGTGCGGTCAGCAGCGGTACCCTCGTGGGACGATGGCTTCTGTACTTCATAGCGAGGAGATGGTTCTGGATGGTGTGGCTGTTTACACGTTTTGGTGCACCAGCGTTAAATTTCCGAGTGATTTCTTGCACTGTGGCCTGTCTATCGGCTGTCACAATGCGAGCTAGCCGACGATGACCCCGCTCATCCACACGCTGTTGTCCACGGCAGTTGGCCCTTGCAGGGATGGTTTTACCGGATTCGATGTACTCGCGGTGCACCCGTGACACAGTGGCTCTTGAAATTCCCAGTGCCTGAACGACTTTCGCGATGGAGTGACCCATTCGTCGGGCCCTGACAATTTGCTCACGATCAAATGCGCTTAGATCCTTCATCTTACCCATACTGCGTCCGACTCTTACTGATTCCCGTCGCATCACTCCTTATATTGCCGGATCGCTGCATACGTCATGTCGTTTCCGTTTACAGGGCCGCCCGCAACGCCACATTTGCATGACGCCAGCTGTCTGTAATTGAATTGCTCTTCAGTCTATACATGAAAAGCTCATAGTTACTTTCATCATTATTGACAACAGCCCTGCTTATTGTGATATCGATCAAATAAAATCTTTTATACTCCTTTTTTTCTCTCATCTAAATATGAACAGCATACAGCAGTATTTGACTCTAGGCTATCATTTAAAATTCGAAGCACTGAGAACCCCACTGTTGTTGCAGCTGCTGTTGAACCAATTAAGAAAATTAGGCACCTAATCCTTTTGTATTTCTATCAAATTTTCATGACCCTTATCGGCCAGTTAAAGCGAAATCGATTGCTAATGATTTTCGTCATACTGCTTTGTGTTGAATAACGTAAAGCTATTAGCCAACTTTGGAAAACATCTCGGTAATACCTTCAGTTGTATGCCCTCGATAATGTTATTTGGGCACTATCTCAGCCACATTCTGAAAATCAGGTGCCTAGTGAATTTTTGAAGTAATTATTTCTGTTTTTAATGTGAAAATAGAGGTTAGAGTGCAATACAACTGAGGCAACTGTACTACATTTATTCTTGTTCTCGTTATACTAAATATGAGTTACATCTTTAAAATACGTCTGTAGCTTTTAAATGTGTAAGCGATTTGCTTAAGTATTTTAGATATGCAGCATTGTCATTGTGATTTTTTCCCTAGATGATCCGTACTACTGCGGCTTCAGTGCTCGTGTGCCCAAGTTCCCTAAGCGAATTCCTCCCCAACACCAAGTACTGCACATGCCCCTAAGAAAGGCACACAGCGGAAGCTTCCTCAGCATCGTTCGGCCCTATGATTCTGGACTGGGTAAGTAAGCATCTTCTTTCTATCATTTAGTTAGCTCGAATACTTTTTAATAGTTTAGTCTTTCACGTCATGAAGTGCATTTTGTTCTCGAAGGCGAAAAAGATAACGAAAATAAAAAGTATTGCCATCTGAAAATGTTAACGTTCTAAACTCATTAAAAATTCACGATGTACAACTTCAGCTGTACACATTCTTAACTTTTCACAGTAACACGATGGAAGTACTGTCTAAAGTCTTTACTCTCGACAGCAACCGAACGAAAAATACACTGATGTGCATAAATTAAGGGACACAGGCAATATGAAAATTTGCGGACGTTGAAGTAGGTTTTTATTGGCAGAAAATCGCTGACGGTAACAACCGACGTAAGGGGTAGGTACGACCAGTTGGCTGCCTATCATTTACATATGTGGGAACTCGCGAGAGCACGAGATTGCTAAACAATGATAAAAGCTGAAGCGATGTACATGTAGTTATCTTTACGTGTGTTAAACCGTTGGTTACTTGTTGTTGGTTATTTGTTGTTATAGCGAGTTGCGCAAGATCACGAAGAACACATCTCAATTATTTTACCCGTGGAAGAATTGTGGAAAAATTGGAAGCAGGACGCTCAACGCGAGATGTAGCCAATGAGTTTGGAGTTGGAAAAAGCATTGTCGCACGGCTGTGGGAACAATTTTCCGAAAGTGGAACAGCTACCAAACGGTACAGCAGTGGTCGACCACGCAAAACAACCTCTGCTGATGATCGTTATATAACTGTAACGGCGAAAACATGTCGCCGTATTACTGCTGGCAGGTTAACACTAGAGCTTCAGGCAAACACGAGAGTCACAATATCGCTCCAGACTGTGTCAAGGCAATTGAATAGTGTTGGATTGTATGCCCGCAAACAGGTACGATGTGTACCTTTGACCAGATCACACAAAGCACACACAGAGGTAACACGCCAACTGGACTGACGAGCTATAGGCCAATTTCCTGTTCTCGGACGAAAGTAGATTTTGTTTGTCGTACGATTCGAGGCGCCAATACATCTGGCGTGAACCCCGCACTGCCTTTCTTCCACCAACATCGTGGAAGTTGACCATTACAGACGTGGTGGGGTGATGGTCTGGGCCGGTATCATTACGAATGGACGTACCGAACTTTACGTGTTGCAAAGTGAAACCATGAAGGCTCAGTGTTATTGTCAAGATGCTACCGTTCCTCATGCACGCGCAATTTTCGTGGTGCTTCTGGAAATTCCTTCATCTTTATGGATGACAATGCCTGTTGCCCTTGTTCGGCCTGTGTTGATGACCTGCTCAACATCGAAGGAATAGACAGCATGGAGTAGCCTGCGTACTCCCCTGACCTGAATCCCATAGAGCATGTATGTGATGCTCTTGGTATGCGTATGGCGGAACGCAATCCCCCGCCGCATACCAAAAATGACCTGGTTCTGACGCTGAAATAGGAGTGGCGCAACCTACCTCAAGATCTGCTGGACAACTTGTCAAAAGCATGCGCAACCGATATCATGCGTGCATTGCAGTGAGGGATGGATATATGTCCTATTAAACTTTAAACTTTGACAAGGGACAATATTCCAAATGTTATGGACGTTTTGCTTGTGCTTTGCCAAGGACCAAAAATGGTACGTTTTGTTCATGTACCCTATATTACCTGTACTTCACAAACGTCTGCTTCTTTATGCGTATAAATTTCTGTTTAGTCTGTCTGTATGTCATATTAACATATTTATCATCATCATCCTGTCAGAAATTATTTTTCTCTAAAAATATAACTGCCCCTTAATTTATGGACATCAGTGTAAAATGCAACGGGCTTTTCCACTCACTTCCAAAAATGATAAAAATAATGATAATCTAAACTAGTTTCGCACCATCATTTTTAGGAAATGGTTTCGGTCCTCTGTCTTTGTGTTCACAATGATCACCACGTATTCAGTGTATCTAGTTGCACCGCAAGTGATATTCAAATTTTGCACTGTATTTCTGTTAGCAGTGATATAATTGCAATTACTGCTGCTTCACTGCAGCATATGCTTGTTGGTTTCTAAGCTTCATATCAAAAAATGGGCAGAGCAGGTCATCATACGCGGCGGTCGGTTCGCACTACATAAAGCGGACAAGCATCACTCCAGGCATAAGCTCTGAGCGGAGATGAACTGAGGCAAACAGCGCACCAATTATTATTAAACATTACCTTTGATCTTTTAGGTAACGTGTTAAAGTACTGTAGAAATCTCTCACAAGATGTCAGCCAGTTTGCATGATGAACATCTGACAATTCACAAATTACACTAGGTTTGTAAGCTTTCATGTGAAGATCATAATTCAGTGTGCTGTGTAATGTTGGGTAAGAAACACATAAATTTACAGATCAGTTTCATTAATATTTTGTTGGTGATGTGAGAACTGATGCTTAAATGCTTTGTATGTCCATAATGAGACTTTTTGGGGCTTCAGCAATGCTTAGCATCCATCACACTTCCAGTCTGAAATGTCTAATGTTTTCAAAGATATAGATTCAATTTCTACGGCGCTCTCTTCTCCAAATTCTCATTGGAGACTATCTGCACCAGTGTCAGTATAAGGATGTCAGTATAAGAATTCTTGTTTCTTCTAGTGGTTCCAAACTCCTTCTATCAGCCTTTCTTCCACTGCAAATGGGCTAGTTTGGCCATTTTTGTTTACTGTGTTATCATTTTCATTTACTGTACATTATCTGAAACAAAAAACCATTATAAAAAGATAGTACGAAAAATCTTCTGTAGGCAGATAAAATACCAAAAATAGCGTTCTGGGATTTGTGAAACTCTGTTGAATCAACGTAAAAAGTGTCATCAGGCTGCTGGTATTTTCAGCTCTCCAAAATTTTATTGTCCATTTCTGCTGGGCCATTAACGGGTTTTTTATAGTTATATCAAGTTTAACTACTGTGTTGATTAAATATTAGATAGCTGCATCTTTTACGCAATTCATCAAAAAGGGGAATGCGCTTTTTGTTTTTGTTTTTTTGCTTTTTATGTTAGTATAAACGAACATTTCAGTGGAAAGAATCTTTCTTTGGAATTCAACAAGATTTGCATAACCGAGGTGGTCCATTCAAATTTTTTTCGAACCTTTTTTGTATGTTTTAACATTGTTTGATTATGATACTAAACTCACATTACTTTCTTTGAAGCTCCTGAAATCTTTGAAATTTAAAGTTTGGTAATGAATGAAAATTATAACCTCCAAAGAATTTATTCAAGTATCAGATTCAGACTATGGAATAGGAAATTATGTACGGAGATGCTGTTGATTAAAGAAAATCTAGCAGACGTGATGTTCTGTTGTAAATCACCAGACTTTAGACGGATCTTGGTTATAAAGAGATTGCTCAGGAAAAACCCTGGGATGACTTCCCACTTGAAAATTTCTCACACATCACATGAAAAGGGTGCAGTTGCCACTTCGGGTGAGCTAAAATAAATCATGAAACAGCAAAGTTTCAGTTTATCAAAAGTTCATAAAACAGCTCCTCCGTCTCTTGAAAAAGTTGTGACGAAGCAACTTCCATGCATTCGCTTATTGAAGTGGAATTTATTCTATCGGAAAAGTTAAATGGCAGTGGAGAATAAAATTATGAATCACATTTAACAGCGTTTTATTGTGTAGTATATGCTGCAGAGTTATAATACTCCAGTTTCTGCTTTGGAAAGGAAAACCCGAGAAAAGCTGTCATTTGATTATGCAAAATCTTAGCTATTGTTAAGTTCGAAAGAAGAGTACATAATGAAGAAGATAATCCTTATACTGACACTCGTATTCTTTTAGCTCTAATAACTGTGAAGACTCTTACTGTGCCTTTCACTAAAGCTAAGACTTCTGTACATACTGTCGTAAATGCAATCATTATAAGAATGAATGTTGGCATTTAGTTGTGAACAACAAGGCAAGTAAGGCTAATCAAAATAAATTAAAGTTTGGTACGCCGTCCCGATGGCTTCTGATAATTTGTCCGACATGGGTCCGGGTTCGAATCCCGGTGGGGTATGGATGCCGTGTTTGTCTTACGGCGCTGGTCTCTTTCTTCCCTGGAGTCAGTGACTCTAAATTAGGGACGGGCGACTGCTTCTAGCCCACTGAGTTGTTCATGGTGGTCGTTAAACCTCCAATTAAAAAATGTTTGGTACAATGCGACAGGTCTGCAAAAATAAGATGCAGAGCTTTAATATGTCGCGCAAATCGAATGTATGCAATGAAGCTGAAAATTTTCGAACAAAATATTGTGAAACTTTTAGATATTTATTAAACAACAGGTGTGCGACGGTAGAAAGCAGTGTGACTAATGATTAGTAATGGATAATTGACTCCGGTGCGACAAGTCAGATGGGTGACAACTTAAAGGTTTTTATTAACCTTGATCATATAAATTTCAGGGAACAGTGGTTTCCATAAATTAAGGGGAAAAAGAAAAATAGCAACTATTCGTGAAAGAAAAGTTGGAAATGCATGTAACTTGGGTCATATGACATCAAACGCAATGGGAAGTCAGAGTGTCGTATGCAAGTGAGTGGCGATGACATGGGCGTTCTACAAATGAGCCGCAGAATAAAAAAGGCTGTTGCCGAGGCGTGCGTCAAGAGGTTTGAGGAGTGTAAAGGAATGCTTTTCAGATAGTAGATTGTTGTAATGGGTATGTAACGATTGGTCGACAAACGGTTGGTCGACATAACGATTGGTCGACAAACGGTTGGTCGACATAACGATTCGCCGACACACGATTGGTCGACAGTAACGATTGGTAGACATAACGATTGGTCGACAAACGGTTGGTCGACATAACGATTGGTCGACAAACGGTTGGTCGACATAACGATTGGCCGACACACGATTGGTCGACAGTAACGATTGGTCGACAAACGGTTGGTCGACATAACGATTGGTGGACATAACGATTGGTCGACAGAAATTATTAGTCGACATAACGATTGGTCGACAGTAATGATTAGTCGACAGTAGCGATTAGTCGACAGTAACGATTGGTTGACGGTAACGACTGGTCGATATAACGATTAGTCGGCATTGGTCGACATAAAATGGTCAACGAAACTTGGGGAAAAAAATTGAATAAGTGCAAACAGTTTGGCGGTAAATTTCCCCACCGGAAGATTGCCACATATCTTTCAGCAACCCGGAAAATTGCCACACACAGAAAAATTGCACCGCCGGAAAATTACCACATGGTTTTCATTAAGGGGACGAGCACAAATCGCCGTTCGTCCAAGAAACGCTTTGAAAGTGTGGCAATTTTCCGGTGGGGTAATTTTCTGAGTTTTCGAATTATGTGCGGCAGTTTCCCCAAGGTGCCAATATCTAAAGTGCTCCGGTGCCATTTCGGAAATAAGATCGTTCAGAAGGCCCTGTATATAGATTTCAATTAATGTACAAAAGATGGCACGGGGGCCTATTTGTAAATAATAAGTTATAATGCTTTACGTTCTGAGGACTACATTCTAAGCGATATTATTTCCAAAAAGGAAAGTTACGTTTCGAGAGGTCTGTGCGTTCTGAGAGGTACCGCTGCGAATGTAAACCATAATCCTCTGAAGCAATGGTTATCTCGACTAGTCGTTACGGTCGTCTGATCATTATGTCGAGCAATCGTACTGTCGACTGATCATTATGTCGACCAATCGTGCTGTCGACTAGTCGTTACGGTCGACTGATCATTATGTCGACAAATCGTGCTGTCGACCAATCGTTACTGTCGACTAGTCGTTACGGTGGACTGATCGTTATGTCGACCAATCGTGCGGCCGACCAATCGTTATGTCGACCAATTGTGCGATACCGGTTGTAATGGCTGTGAAATAGCATTTAACGGGTGAAGTGAGATGGAGAACGATCGGAAGACAAGAGGCAGGCCGAGCATTAATTTTTCTGCCGTAAATACACGTGCTTTCTTTGAAGTGCACTGAATAATTTTTAATTCTTAAGTTTTTTTACTTAAAAAAGACTTCCTGCTAAATAAGGAGAGTAAAGAACATCTGATAGAGTGAAAATGTTTTCGTCTTCTCTTAGAATTTAAACGCTTAGATCATCCATCAACCCCCATTCCATTCGTATTTCTCCTTTTACTGTAATTATACTAACCTGGTTTCCATAAATTAAGGAAAAAACAGAAAAATCGCTATAATAAAAAAATACATGATGAAATGTTATGGCTGCTTGGGTGACGCAGTGGTCTAAGCACTGGCTTCTGACCATTCGTCCCACAAGAGTCCAGATTCGAATCCCGATGAGGCGTGGCTGTTGTGTTTGTCTTACGGTACTGACGCTCTACCGTCCCTTGAACCAGTGGTTCTAAATTTGAGACGGGCGACTGTTTATAGCCCATTTAGTTGTTCACAGTGGTCGTTAAACCTCCAAACAAACAAAAAATGCTATGAAATTTGGTGAAAACCTGTATCATATCGTACGTTAGAGAAAGACCCTAAAACATTTTGTAAGAAACACTTCATTCTGACAAAAAGGACCACATGTAGAAGTAGATGTAAAATGTGAAAATGAAATAGCTAAAGCACCGAAATAAGGAACGTTAGTTACACCTCACAGCAATGCTTCATGCTGTTGATGATGGTCTTTAGGAGTTCAGTACGTAGCAACGACCATTGTTCGAACAAAGCTTGTCTAATCCCCTTCAGGTGTTGAAGGAGGGGTTCAGGGATGTAACACGTCTCCATAGAGCATTCCAGACATGCTCTATTGGATTAAGTTCATGAGACCTGGATGGTTAATCCATAAGGGCAACGGCCTCCCCTTGAAGATGTTGTTCTACCAACCTCGCTCGGTTGGGACGAGCTTGTACGGAAAGGTATCTCCCATTGCACTTGCATAATGGCGAACATAGGGGCCCAGGATATAATAACTATAGCGTCCAGCACTCAGGGTTCCTCTTGGAAGCACATACAAGTCTATGCGTCTACCTAACGAGATGCCATCCCAAACCAGCACGTTACCGCCAACATAAGTATCCCTTTCACAGGTTATGAGTGTCTCTCGTTATCTCCAGACCAAAGCACGTCTAGAATCGCTCTCTAAAGCAATTCTCGACTCATCCATATAAAGTACACTACCCCGCCAGGGGGCGAAAATGTTTAAACTGTTTTTCTCGATATCTCTGCATCTAAAAGCCCGATTTAAAATTTTCTATTAACTCCAAATACCATTTTGCACGTGGAACACTTTGCACGGACTCCTGGATTTTTCTTTTCAGAGTTCTGGCGCAAGGTGGTGTTAAAGTATATTTATGTTTGTAACAGAAACTTCGCTCCTAAAAATCCTATGTGAAAATTTCTTTCTGCACTGTATGCCATTCGCTACAATAAAGATGGGGAACATTATCCCCTTTAGATAATGCACAGTTTCCCACCTTGGTGGCATGTCAAACTTTTTTCTTTCTATCTGTGCTCTTTTTTTTTATTTTTTTTCATTGAAGGTTTAACGACCACCGTGAGCAACTAATTGGGGTATAAGCCGTCGCCCGTCCCTAATTTAGGGTCGCTGGTTCCAGGGAAGGGAGAGAGCCAGTGCTGTAAGACAAACACAACATCCATGCCTCACTACGGGATTCGAACCTGGAGCCTTCTCAGCCGAATGATCATAAGCCAGCGCTTAGACCACTGCGCCACCGTGACAGTGGTCTAAGCATGACAGTGTCTATCTGTGCTTTGAAGAAATGTATTTGAAAAAATTATTTTTACTCTGCATAGTTTTTGCTATGAAGAGCACTTTTAACACATTTCCTACTTTTCCTTTTTTGCCGCCCCGGTTGCGTAGTGGTCTTCTGACCATCCCTCCGAAATGGGTCAGGGTTCGAATCCCCAGAGGCATGGATGTTGTGTTTGTTTTTCGGCACTGGCTCTGTGCCTTCCTTCAAACCAGTGGCCCTAAATTAGTGACGGGCGGCTGCTTATAGCCCATTGAGTTGTTCATGGGGGTTATTAACCCCCTCCCCCAAAAAAAAAAGAAAAGAAAGAAAGAAAGAAAACTTTTCGCTTTTCCATTGTTCAAAATTTTGCAGCGAGGGGCGTTGGTGTATATTTCTATTTGACCGAGTTATTCGATTACAAGAATTCCTAAGAAAAATGCGGGGTTTTTTTTTTTTTTTGATACTCTTCATTATGTAGAGTGTTTCGAACATGTTTTCTTCTCTAAATAACACAAAGGTTTTCCGCTTAGGCGACGGGTAAAATTATATCATGTTTTCCTATTTACACTTTTTCTTCCAACTGTTCGATTTGAAAACCCTTTTGTCTCTGATATCATTCATCAGCTGTGAAAACCTTTGGTGCACAATTTGTTAATTTTCGTAACATGCTTTTCACCCTCTAGTGTGCGTAAGTAACTGTTTCTATTTCTTAATATTTTATCGATTGCAGAAATCCGTTGAATGTTTTTAACTGGTTCCATCTCCTATGAATAATCCTGCTTTCATTACGTATTTTAAATTATGCACAGTTCTTCCCTAGGTGGTGTGTGTGTTTTCTTTTCTTTTCTTTTTTTTTTTTTCGTGGAATTTTCAAATTTTTTTAGTAAACTGCTTTGAAGCATATTTTTCGTGTCAAAAATGATTCAAACGATGTGCACATTACAACCGAAAATTTGGTGTAACATTTTTGGTTCGCTGTTAAACAACCACAGTGAGCAACTCTGAGGGTTATAGGCATTCACCCGCCCCTAACGTAGGACCACTGGCTACGATGAAGGGGCAGAGCTAGCGCCTTCAGATAAAACACACCAACTATGCCTAATCCGGGAATCTTTTATTGCCTTGTCTCATATAAATAATTTATTCCGAGATTTATTCTCGGAATAATTTATGGTACCATTGTGCAAGAATAAGTTATGGTACCATTGTGCTTCCAGGACTCAGGGCCACATCAATAAATTCGAAAGCTCCCACGGTCCGCATGCCTGTAGACACTGATAAAGGATCAGAGATGACCCATTTTAGTTATTGCCAAAAGCACGTTTAGTAGCAATCTTACTTTGTACTTTATGAAACAGAATGAATACAGTACTAGTACGAGTATATAGCTTCAAATCCATTGACAATATCATACTCACATTACATCAGGGATGGGTGTTATTGCAGTCTCAACGAGACTCTTGACATTGTTATGTTTGAGAAAACCTTCAATATCAGGTGTAATCTGCGCTGTCGCCATTCTTAAAGTGCCCTCCAAAAGTTGATTGTGCTCTAGTTTTTTATTTTGTGTTCTTCATTGGACTGAACAACTTCTCGCATAAGTAGGTACTTCCAAAGATAGAAGACATGAACGATGCATGTTTACGTATTTCTGAATACTTTTCTTCGGACCCATATTTAGAATAAAAGTCAATTACAGTTGAAACTTGTAACAACTTGCATTTCACTGCAGAGTCAAACTGGAGATCTGCGAACTCTAATTGTAGATGAGGTGGAACACTTTCGATGTCAACCAAGAAGGGCGAGGAGAAAATTACCATAGAAATTTCGTTTTCTCTGAAGTCAGAAAATCTGCTTTGAACTTCTCTCTCAGATTCGAAATGCATTGTACATAACCATCTGAGCTCCATGTTGTGTTTTGATTCACCAACGCCGCTAATGTTGGAAAGTGAATGCGGTTTTTATTTTGCAATTGACGTTTCCACAGGATAAGTTTCGTCTTTGTTGTGACCTTATAAAATTCTATTCTATATATACAATACTCAAGAAGGCACTTTTAAGGCACAACACCTTATTAGTAAACCTAATCGAGCACCACTCTATAAATAACAAAATAGCTTGTCAGCCTTACTGCATAGAACAAAATATAATATATAGACAATATATATATATAACAGCGTCAGCTCTCTGCCGCGCTGACGCTGTTTTGAAACAGTACGTGCCTTAACAGCACGCAACAATCTCGTGCGCTGAATGAGACATTATCACAGGCGACATCATAGACAATTACGTATCAACTACAACATTTCCTTCTGAAGCAAAAGCTATCGGCCGTTCGGTTCCGTCAGTCTGGTGCGATAAAACACCACCTAGACCATAACATAGCCGAATGGAAAGAAGAGGCCCTAAAACATATGGCTGTCACTGAGGTCATGTGACCAACTGAGTTCAAGCTACCGTGTGTGCGTCGTCTCAGCTATCAGTAATGCGCTGATGGGCTGAATCGAAAGGGTGACAGAGAAGCGGGAGAATTTCATAAAACGTGCGCAATCTTGGCATGTGAAGCAAGTCTTTATTGTCTCATAGCCCACTGGAAAGAAGAGGCCCTGAAACAATTTAGTCATGTGACCAAAAGGGTCTGAGCTTCCCTGTTCCGAACTGCACGTGAAGTACTGAACGCTATTAGTCCGTTAGTGTGTTGCTGTGAAGTTGTTCATATTTTCTTATTTCTATTTATTATTATGATATTCATTCCAAAGAAAAACGAATTAACACTCGTAATAACATATAATGTTCATTTACCACTGCAGCAGAAGAAAATGTTAAAGGTTTTTCTTTTTAAAAAGAAAAGGGATTATTTAATTCTACCCACTGGTTTCTGCTGTTACTGATATACGGGTAAGATTTATTTTCTGTATTAAGTAATACACTGGCGTGCAATAATTAAGGACGCCACGATTTTTCGATGTAACGTCGTACAGAAGTGCTCCACATCGACTCAAATCATATCATAAGATCCCCAAGATGTAAGAATATGGGACAAGTGAGCAAAACCGTCCAAACAAGGAATCCAAAGGATACAAAGGCACTTTATTGCAAAGGTAGCTTCAAGCACAACTGGACAGGAGACATAAACGTCCATGTGAAAGGCGGCTGCCAAGAAAAATCCAGTCTTTAGTAAGGAATATGATCACATCTGACTGCGTTACAGGATTTACAATGTCTGTCCATGCCCAGGACGAGGTTGTCAAGGAGCTGTTGAGGCACCGCGGCCCATTCCTCTTGTAGCGCCAATCGCAGCTGCGGAATTGTTGCTGGCGGCTGGTGACTTGCTGTCAAGCATCTCCCGAGAAGGTCCCACACGTGTTCGATTGGATTTAGGTCCGGCGACCTTGTACGATGAGGTGTAGCGTTTTCGTCCATGAAGAGGAACTCAGGACCCACAGCACCTCTAAACAGACGCACGCGAGGCAGGAGAACACCTCGGTACAATATCGGACACCAGAGACTGAACCTCCTTGGAAGATGTGGAGGTCAGTACGGCTACTAAGCATGATACCGCCCCAAACGAGAACTCCACCACCTCCAATTCGGTCCCTTTCAATGATGTTGGAGGTGTGATTGCGTGTTCCTTGCTCTCTCCAGATGTGTATACGTCCAGAATCGCTCGTGAGACTAAATCGGCTCTCATCCGTAAAGGGAACTCGACCCCATTGCTGATGTGTCCAGTTCTTGTGTTCCTGGCACCACAGAAACCGCCGTCTCCGATGAGCAGGCGTTAATGGCACACACCGTACTGGTCGTCGTGCAAATAGACCACTTTTGTGCAGCCTCCTGGCCACGGTAAAACGCGATAACGGACGTCCAGTTGTCTGTTGCATGTGCCTTGCTATTTCCTTCGCTGTCTACCGTCTGTCTCTTCTCCCCTGTAGGACAATATACCGGTCTTCCGCCGCCGTGGTTGCTTGTGGACGAAGATTACTAAACTCTCGGACAGCTGTTCCTGTCGTTTGAAATGCTCTCCAAGCTCGTGAAACGATGCCGCAAGCGATCCCGAACTCTTCGGCCACACTAGTCACACTTCGACCTTCTTCCAACTTCCCGATGTCGCGACCTCGATTAAGGTCACCTACTGGATTGCCTGTTGGCCATATCGCACAGTAGCAGCAACTCGACGTCGTTCAAACCGATGTACACCGTGCAATAGCTTTCACCGAATTGCTGAGCGCACACCGCCCGTGTGCTTTACACCCTTCCGACCCTCCCCCCGCCCTTCTACGTCATGCTGCATATATGCGCATGCCCTACCGTACCGGACCCTAGTCTATCTCCTTAGTGGTCTTTCGGTCCGTTCTGCCTGCTCGTTCCGCTGTTATGCTAATTTCTCCTCTTCGTCCTTAATTTTTGCACACCAATGTATATAACGTGAAAAGTTTAGTTATTTATAATTACATTAAAAAAAGAATTTGTTATGCATACGTTTTGTTGGTAAAATTATCTCAGCTTTTAACGGTTTAGTATTTCTGTAAGATGTATACATCTTACAGAAATGTTTTGTGCACCGCTTTTGTTTTCCTTAGTGGTAGATTCACTAAGTGCTGTAAGTTCAGACGACAAAAGTCCGCCCTTCCAAAAAATAACGATAGTAAAAAAAACTCAGAAAATATGCTCAAGTCAAGCAAAAGAAATGCAAAAAGTACTTAAAAGTCTTCTTCCTTGAGTAACCCATGAATAAGGAACACACAGACACTGCAGACCGGTAATGCTACAATTACGGATAGGCCAGAACCAAAAATACCGACGCCGGAACCTCCAGAATGGCGGCGGAGAAAAGTCCTTCAATAAAAATAGAAGAAAACTGGAAAACGTTGGGGAAAATCCAACAGGGAGTTCACCAGGAGCGAAATAAAAATTGTAAACAAGCCGCCATCTTGGAATCGATGCAGACATCCAATATGCCATCGAAAACATTAAAATATTCGCATTTCGTACCACAACTTTTTAAGTAACTTATTAGCAAAACAACAGCCCATTTCAGTTATTTTGTGCGGCAAATTTTAAAGTTCCCGTCAGCTGGAATTCTAAGAGGAAACTTCACAAATACTTTGTCAGTTTCCTTTAAACATTAGCATTTCCTTTATTTTGTGTAAAATTTTTAAAGTAATTTGTGAACTAAAGAAACAACACTTGTTTTATTCAGATTCCTCATTTCAAAATAGACTTCAGTCTGGATATCTCGCCGAATGTCCAGCAAAGCGTTTCATGCCGCGAGATATCTACTGATCTCTTCTATGACCGAATTCTTGGGACTATATACACGGTCGAGTCATATTATTGTGACCACCAGCTAACCGCCGTGTGCAGCGTATTATTGTGACATCCAGAGTAACCACTGTGTGCAGCGTCGACAGCAGCTAGACGGGCTGAGAGTGACTCAATATGGTGCTGGAAGGTGTTCACAGGTATGTAGAGCCATGCTGACTGCAGTGCATCTAACAGCTGCTGGAGGGTGCGTGGTGGAAGATCCATAGAGCGAACAACACGATCGAGGTGGTCCCACAGATGCTGAATTGGGTCTAAGTCTGGGGAATAGGGAAGGGGGGCAGGGAAGTACTTTGAAGTCTTCATCGTGGTCTTCCAACCACTCTCGGACATTTCTAGCTGTGTGACATGTCGCATTGTCGTGCTAGAAAATCCCATCCGCCCCAGCAAAGACAAACAGCATGTATAGGTGTACGTGGTCTGCAAGGATGGATTCATAACGAATTCGGTCCATAGTGCCTTCCATAGGTATGAGTGGACCCAGGGAATATCACGAAAACATTTCCCAGACCATAACGCTGAACCCACCAGCTTGTGTCCTTCCAGCAATGGTTGAAGAGTGTTTGTTCTCCGATGTTTCTCGCCTTATACGCCAACGTCCATCCGTTCGATGAAGCAGAAAACATGACTCATCGGAGAAGGCAATCCTTTGCCGATCAGCGGAGGTCCAATTCCGATATTTCCATGCAAATGTAAGCCTTTTCTGCCGATGCACTTAAGTTAGCATAAGTACAGTGACCATCCGTCTGCATCGGAGCCCCATATGTAGCAGGTTTCGCTGAACTGTCATTTTAGACACACTTCCTGTAGCCCCCTGGTTCATTCGGCCAGTGAGTTGATCCACTGTATCGTGTCGATCGGCCCTCACGCGCACCTTCGAAGCCGACGTTCACCTCTCACATCAATGTCACGTGGTGCTCCGCAGTTTTCCAGTCGCTTATTCGCAGTGGTGTCATTTCTCCAATGACGATACACTTTAACCACAGCAGCACGCGAACAGTTCACAAACTGCGCTGTTTCAGAAAAATGCCACCCTTGACCCGAAAGCCGATAATCATCCCTTTTTGAAAATCTGATAAATCGCTTCTTTTATCCATGATAACAACGACTGATATGTTTTCAGAATGCCTACAGCACACTTTATATACCCTTCAAGCCAGCTCACGACACGTGCTTTCTTTCATTGGCTACGCGCGGTTGTCGTCAAAAGTAAGAGGTGGTCACAATAATGTGACTCGACTGTGTAGTATATAATTATCAGGTGAACATCGGCGTCGTTCAGTCTGGCGATAAATCGTGCATCTGTCATTCACAATGACTACTCGATTCATAAATGGTGATCGAGGTCGGAGATAATGTTGCGTTGCAGCTTGAGAAGTCTGCTTGCTGGCACCGATTGTTTGGGACAGTTCATATGGAACTCTTTTTTCAGGTTGTGCCAACTTCCCTTAGGTATTCAAGAATTCAAGAATGATGGATGATGGAATAGGCCGAAGTGGATTCCAAAGTAAGTTTCTTAGACCAACGATTCCCAAACCATCTGTTATGGCGAAGAGGACATAACAGATGATTTCTTCAATATACAAGAGACTGGTGTTGAGCTGTAGGTAAGCTTTTAAAACATGATCTATACAAGAGACTGGTGTTGAGCTGTAGGTAAGCTTTTAAAACATGATCTTTCCGTGCATTTCGCGGAATGGCTCGAGGACCATCACTTTGAGAAGTTCTGCTTTAGCTTTTTATGCTAGATTTGCCTTCATTGCCGTTTCTACTGAATTCAATAGATATACTTATATTGTGTTGCTGCTGAATTCAACAAGTTGGTCTGGCTATGCGATGTTTTCGTGATATAGGGATTTTTGTCACCCATAATAATGTTTATTTTTTAATTCAGTTAAGTTGAACAGAAAAGGAAACGAAAAATAACAAATAAGGAAAATGGGAAATGGAGTATTCTGAAATGAAAGATCTGCTAATTGTTGTGGCGTAAATCTTAGCCAGCTTATATTAGGGTTAGCATAATAAATAGCCAAAATTAAACTTGAAGGGAAATTTTGAATTTTGACTAAAATTTAACTTTGGGAGATGGGTAGATGCATTTCGAAACAAAAATATTTTCTAAGTATTAGAAGGCCATGAACATCCTAAACAAAAATGCATCTAAGAATTTACATTCCACAAGAAGTTATTGAAAAGTTTGCGTTGTTTGTGTTCACGCAGAGTTGAGTCGTCTGAAAGTGCAAAAATAAATGAATATTGTTGCATGTATATGAAAATGTGTCACTATAAGTCATAGGATAAAATGTACTCGTTCAATAACAACTTGTGGAGGCTGTGAAAGTCAATTAAAAAGGACAGGACAAAAATTGCAGTTATGAAATACCTTATAATACCAGGATTCGGATCGATAGCCTTAGTCAAACTAAGGTGAACACATGGGACCAAGTCATGGAAGACAACAGCACACAAAACTTTTCACACTGCACTAATTTTGGACTTTTTTTGAAAGGCTACTGCCTGTATTTATTGTTTTTTCTTTAAAAACTTAACAAGGTAATTTAGTGGACAATCAGATGGTATTTCCTTTTTTCTTGTTTGCTTTAAACACAGCAGTATAAAAACAGAATCTCAATTTTTTTTCTATTTCTATTTGGCCACTGGCCTTATGAACAGCACAACTTGACATATTTCAACAAAGTTGGTTTGAACACCCGGCATTGACTTTATGCATCCAAAATTATACTATGATTCAAATAGTTTACACACTTTATGCATCCAAAATTATACTACGATTCACATAGCTTACACAAAAAAAAAAAAAATACTGTATTCTTTTTAATTCCACAAGGTGGACAATGTTCTGTTCTTTTTGAAACGTACTCTCTTCTCCCTCACCTAATTAGCTCAATGACAATTTTACACTTTTACACTTATTGATTTAAATTTACCGCACCTAAACAATCTTAGCAAACTCTGCAATCTCCCAGACCAGCTTCAAAAACTTCAATTAAATTTACAGTTATTGTAAGAGCCACAAATTATACATTAACAAATCTACTATCCGCAAGTAAACAAACCAAGTAAATTATCCTCAAAACAGAATTTACACTGAGCACAAGCATTAATTAACATTACATAACCTATAGAACTACTATGAACGAACCTACTTCACTTATAAAGAAACCTCACTAACTAACTTAAAAATTATCACTATTCCTAACATCATCAACATAATTCAGAAATTCACACAATCTTCTTGCACTAGCTTGCTCATAAAAATCACCTCACTCTGCACTTCAAATAATAGCTCAAAATACTTAATAACTCTATACTGTAAACAAAAGCTCAAAATACCAATTAACTAAATTTGCAAACTAAATATCATGCTCACTAACACTAACAACCAGAATTTAGAATTTACATCCCTAGCACTACAGCATATCATAAACAAATTAATTTAGATACTTTAAATCACCAAAACAAAACTTAAATGTAACACCTGCAGTGAATTACTGAGGTAGCGGTGAGGCAAATACTCTCAGTTCAGACACTACCCTGGGTTTTGAGAACCAACACAGGACGAAAATACCAGTCAGGCTGAAGGCGTGAAATTGGGTCGTGAATCCAATTTCAGCCTAGACAAAGGGAAAGGAAAAAATCCTCAAGTGCGACACATCATCATCAAGCACACAATTTCCTCTAACATGATCTCGCCACATTTATTGAAGCAACGCCCGACCGACCCTCGCTGGCAGTACATATCTCCGTGAGCAGCGAAACTACTGGGGGGGGGGGGGGGGTTGAAGACAAGTTTTCCCCAAAAAACCACGTCCTCCAAGGCTCCCCCTTTTCGAACCAATGCATGATCCCACCTTGATCAACCACGCCTGCAAGAGCCTGTCGTACTTCAACCCTAAATACTCCAGGCACATCCGGCCCAGAACTAACACAACTATATCCCAGGAAAATTCACTTATCTTTATATATCCCAGGAAAATTCAAAATCACAATATCCACATATATCCCAGGAAAATTCACTTATCTCTATCCACATATATCCCAGGAAAAATCACTTATCTACCCACATATATCCCAGGAAAAATCACTAGCAAGGAAATTCTTCTGCACCATGGCAATGCGCAGGTCGCACTGCAGATAACAACACTGACCATTTACATAACCAACTAAATATTTTCACCTTATTGAAAATTAAAATTACATTTAGACTCTTAACTTTTTTTAGTAAAAACAAGAAAATTTAGGCCAAAGAAATGAAAAGAACAATTAATACTGGAACTGGTGAGCAAAAGTGTGTCTTCTCAAATCATGATGTTCATTCTTTTTGTGAAATACTAAACTTGAGAACCCAAATACCTCAACTTCTATTTTGCACATATTGCATCCTGGTGAAAATTCCCTACTCAGAGCCCTCTGCCCTAGGTCAAGTTCCAGGCTTGCCCTAAGATCACCCCTTTCCAATGGGAGATTAACACTCATCTGGAGCATGTAAAATACTGGTCCTCAAATAACACACCTACTATCTTAATTTCGACACTCAACACTCCAAGAATGTAAACAGCACTTTAGGTTTCCAATTTCATCACACTATACATATGTTCCCAAAATCCCAATATAAATCATCCCATAATTTATCTTCACTCATAAAAAAAATAACTCAACGCTGTAAAAGGCTAGAGAAAAATGCTTACAATTATTTTATCACCCACGGCATCACAATAACACTGCTTTTCAATTATCACATGCCCAACTAAACTACAATCGATGCACCAAAATTCACTGTGCTCAAACATTAAACCAAATTTTTTCGATACATCAAAATTTACTGGCCTGGGGAGTTGCTAAAATGCCAGACATGACAACACAAAAAAACATAAATGAAAGCATTTTCAACTCCCCTTTCTTTTTTCCTTTCTTCTTTCTGAACTCATACCTGAGGAACTAATAAATTTTAATTTTGAAAACTGAACGACAACACAGCCATAATCAGAGGCAAAAAAAAAAAAACTTGCTCTTTTTTTTTGTTTCTTATGCTCAGCTCGAAGTTTAGGTACCCTGCGTGGGATTTTATGTATCAATAATAAAAGATATGAACTAAAACATTACCTTTGAGCTGGCGTCCCCCTTTTTTTTTTATTTATGTTTTTTTCTTTGTTTTTTTTTTACAGTCCTGGCACACCCACAGTCTCGGTGGTATTTCTTTCTTTTCCTTTTTTTTTTCTGAACAAGGGCACCGCTGGAATGAGCAGACTTGAGGTACCTTTTGATGAGAGGTGAGGTGAGGGCCCCACATATTCTCCTAGTGATTAGAAGCAATGTGCTTCTCGATGGCCTGCAGGGAAAAGCCTCCCTGTTTCCCTTCCTTAAACGGTTAATAGCCGAGGTAACCATTTTCGAAACTTTGGGATGAGATGGACCCTTTTTTTCTTTTTTCCTCCGGCCTTTGAAGCAGGCCTCCCCTTTGGAAGTAGCAACCTAGCCCTAGGACCTATTAATTAATGCTTGATGCGCGTGTAAATACGCTATATTACTAACATGACTTGTTGGGCAAACCTTACGAATACGAGTAAGGCAGGTTAGAAACTGAAAAAGGCCTATCAATTAATGTTTGTTACCTAAGAAACAGCGCAGCATTATTAACTTGACTTGTTATGTAAACGTTATGAATATGAGCATGGATGATCTAAAATTGTTAAAAGGCTTGGGCCCACAGCTTTATAATTAATTTTTGGTGCTTGAGTAAAAGCGCGACATTATAAACTTTCCAGGTTATTTAAACTTAAATAATACGAACATGGTCGGTTCAAACTTGTTAAAAATAAAAAGACCCCATCTGGTGCCTTATAATAATTTGTTTATTTCACCGAACACCATAGGTTCAAAATTTCTACAAGAGAATGGCAATTTATTTCCTCAAATGAAAGTGCAATTGTCGATTGAATTCTGTAATTCAACAAAGCACATTTCGATTGGTTTAAGAATAATTTATCTCAATGAAGTTTTCCACTTAATTATCATTTTATAAGTGACAATAATATTTGTTGCGCACGTCTATTTTCACAACAATGTATTTCCGTTATGTATTTAGGTGAAGTGGCCAAGAAACTGCATTTTTTATTGTTATGTAAAATAAAGTGTGTGTGCCACTTGTCCCCTAAAGTGTGTGTGCCACTTGTCCCCTAAAGTGTGTGTGCCACTTGTCCCCTAAAGTGTGTGTGCCACTTGTCCGTGTGCCCAGCTGTCAAGTAGCCATTTGCTCCTGTGGTTGGTTGTCCGATGGTCTCTTAACCGAAATGAAGTTTCGGTTAATTTGTTTCATCTTTTTCGAAAAATTCTTCTTTCGGTAAATTTCTCGTTCGATGAATGTGCATTCAGTGATTTCTTTTTCGATTAATTCGCTTTCGTTGAATTCGTCTTCGATGAATTCGTTTTCAAAGAGTTCGCCTGCTCCTATCCATAATGTTTTTCTCGAAACTCCCTGGCACACTCAGCAGGCTGATACCATGACAGTTCTTGCATTCAGCCTGATCACCTTTTCGTTATAGGCAGGGGTCAAAAAATATGATACTTGATAATATGATACTAGTCAGCAGAAATGATATGAAAATATGATACTAGTCAGCAGAAATGATATGAAAATATGATACTAGTCAGCAGAAATGATATGAAAATATGATACTAGTCAGCAGAAATGATATGAAAATATGATACTAGTCAGCAGAAATGATATGAAAATATGATACTAGTCAGCAGAAATGATATGAAAATATGATACTAGTCAGCAGAAATGATATGAAAATATGATACTAGTCAGCAGAAATGATATGAAAATATGATACTAGTCAGCAGAAAATGTCACTAGTCAGAGATTTCGGCATTTGCAATATCAAAGGTAGTGAACATTAAGGTTCACATTTTGCCCGACAGTATATGTTTTCCTTAATATTTTTGTTGGATCTAATTTGTTGAAATCCCTTGGGTCACAGCAGAAAATAAATATTTTATTTCATCAGTGGACTACCTTCTGACGATACATTTAAACATTTGCGATTAACAACTTTGTAAAAAAATTATGATTTTGAAAAAAGGATAGTTTGAAGCTTACATTTTGACTTTTGTCTCCTGTGTTTTTTATTTAGTAATGTATGAGAAAAATGTGAAGCAGCATTGACCTTTTACCTTTTTATGTCATGGAAATCATTTCATTACAACCCTATCCGGCCAAAGAGAATCTTTCTTTTTTGTTACAGCACAGTAATAAAAAAGATGACCAGTAGCAATCTTAAAAAAATATGTAATTTCTCTGAAAACTCGGTGGTGGTTCAATCCCACTAAATTTCAATCTTAAAAAAAATATGCAATTTCTCTGAAAACTGGGTGGTGGTTTAATCCCACTAAATTTCAATTTTAAAAAAATATGTAATTTCTCTGAAAACTGGGTTGTGGTTCAATCCCACTAAATTTCATAGCATTCAGTTTTCTCCCCATAACCAGGGCTAGGGATTCTTGTCAGCAGTTTATGTAAAAAAATGCTATGTCAAAATGTTAAGAAACTCAACGCACTAAATCCCTCAAAATTATCGCTTTTCCTTGGTGATGGAGGATAAAAATTTACAATCCCTGAGAATTTTTTTCTTTGTCTATTTTAAAAGAAATTTGCAGGCAAATTTGATGCTTTCCTCCTTTCCAATTTCTTTTGACATTCCCGAAACTTAAGCTGAAGTGGAGGCAATCCCTTATCCAGCCGTCCCAGGCATATTGTTCAAAAAAGTTACATTAATTAAAAATTATAAAATTCCTTTCTAAAAACCTTGGCATGTCCTTGGCATGCTGCAGAAGGTAAGGAACGAAAAGAACGTACGTGTCTCTCAGTCACCAAAAGCAACATCTACTTTGCCTTGATGAGCGAAATAAAAATGCAAAACAAAATCTCCGAATTCTTCACGAACTCAGCTGAAATTTTTGCGAACGCCATAGATGGCAAATGCAAGTTCAAATATCATAGAAGACTGTCTAAAAATCTTCGAAACTCACCATGACGACCGAATGCAAAAGGAGTATGGATGGCTTCTCAAAATGTAATAGCACAAATATAGTAAGATCGGCACAGGGGGAAAAATCCAAAGCATTAAAAACTAATTTCATAAATAAAGGCATAACTAACACTAAATAAACAAAACAAAACAAATTATCACACACAGAATGTGCGAAACTACGGAAATGTTTGGAATAACCAGCACGACATAAGGGCAGCAATTGCGATTAATGGCGTATGCAAGGTCAAACAGAATCTCCCATTGGTAGAACTTTCATCGGAATCGGACAATTCTTATTGAAATTATCGACGAACAAATCTTGTGTATACCTCACCAGCCCAGCTTCCCTTGCTGATTTCAACCATTTTCAATACGGTTGGTCCAGCTTTGGTTTGGAAAAATTATATTAAAATTTCGTCGCAATCGAACAATTTTTACGCAAGTTATCAAGCAGAAGAATTAATCCCTTTCGAATGGTCTGTATTGACTGTATTTCCAAAATGACTGTTGACAAAATTGCTATTGACTGTGTTTTCCAATGGCCTTTGACTGTATTTCGCCAATTTTCAATATTATATGACCCTTTAAAAAATTAGTTCACGACAATAACAGAGTTAAAGCAGTTTAGATACCAATACCACCAATATTCCCATGAAGAATCTCCACAGATTTCTTAATAAGAATCTCCAGTTTATGAAATACAGTATATATATGTGAAAATGCACGCTTAGCAATCTTCCATACAAGCATAGGCGTTATTTACGGTAATATGTAGATGTAATTTGTAGTTTTTCTTCAGTAATCAATGGTTCGTCGTGGAATGAGTTCGGCAAATTTTGATTTCGCGCTGATTGGGAAATATTAATTTTCGACTCTCGTCGGTTTAACGGTCTCATATACAATTTTTTTTATCAGAATCAGTCCAGTAGTTTGGCGTTAAACCAATGATTTTTGATTTCTGCCGATTGTGCAAATCTTAATTGGCTGAGCTGATTGGGAAGTATCAATTTCGACGTTTTTTGGAGTAAAGTCACTCACACCGATTTTTATCAAAATCGATCAAGTAATTTCGTCTCTGATGTTAGAGGGCGGATGGACGGAGAGAAAAATAGTAGCACCAGCTAGAAACGGTAATTGCCAGACTCGACTTCCTATATAAGCTGTTTTTTCGTTTTGTTTTTTCATTTTCGCTTACGTCAATGTTTAAAGGATTGCAATATTTTGGGAGGTTGACCAATAAGGTGTAGCGCACATGCAGTAGCTGTGGCCGCTGTTCAGCACGTGATTTCACTATCGGCATCTCCCTCTTCAAGAACAAGACTGCTATCTCTATCAACTTCTTGCATTCCCAAACTCCCCATGATATCAATCTTCCCCACCTTAACGTTTCACGGGCCCGCTCCTCGTTCTCCACTCATTGTCATAAAAATCCGCGCACCAAGAAAAAAACCGTGCGAGCGATTAACGCGAAACTCGGCGAATAGCTACGGGGAGGGCAGATATGCAAATGACTAAAGTTTCTTCCGATTCCGCAGGCTCGCGCGTTCAAGACCGGCGTTGCAATCGCAATCCTTGGGGCTTATAAGGTGCGAAGCAGGGGAGTCCACATTCGTGTTAAAGTGCACGGTAAGAGTCAGATGAGATCCCTGAGCGATAGATAGACAGATAGAGCCGCCGTAGATGTGCGTACTGGCAATTTACGGAGTTTGAACTAGGCGGTATCGTCGGGATAAGAGAGGCAGGGTGGCCGGTGCGCCGAATCTGCCTCCACTTGGGCCAGTCGGACAGTACGGTGCGATCGTGTTGGAAGCAACGGACACGGGAAGGCACCCAAACGCGCCACCAGCAGAGAGAACCGTGGGGTCGTTAGAGAGGCACGCACAGATGCAACGATGTCCTTGTTCAATATCTAGAGACATGTGGCGGCTGTACAAGGGACTCCTGTGTTCGCCAGAACCATTTCCAGACGCCTGGCAGAGGCGAATCTGCACTCTCGACGGCCGTTACGTTTTCTTCCATTAACACCTGACCATCGTCGGCGTCGATTGCAGTGGTGTCAGCAACGAGCAACGTGGAATGCTACGGACTGGCGATGTATAGTGTTCAGCGACAAATCCCGCTTCTTTATGGGAACGGACGACCACCGTGTCAGAGTGTGGGGGACCGTAGTGAGCGCTGCAATCCCAACCTACCTGTACAGCGGCACACGTCCCGAACTTCTGGAGTGATGGTCTGGGGAGCCATCGCGTATGACAACCGGATTTCCCTCGCAGTGATCCGAAGGGACGCTGACAGCCCAGTGCTACGTACAGAAGATCCTGCGGCCGCACGTGCTACTTTTACTGGCGGGGCGGCCCGGAGCCATTTTCCAACAAGATAATGCCCGTCCGCACACGGCTCGGCTTTTCCAGGACTGTCTACGTCATGCTTCGACGCTTCCGTGGTCTGCCAGATCGCCTGATCTCTCGCCCATCGAGCACGTGTGGGACCAGATGGGACTCCAGCTTTCTCCATGTCCCAGTGTTCGTGATTTAGAGTGTCAATTGCAAGAAGTGTGGGCCAATCTGTCCCAGGTTAACATACGGCGTCTCTTTGACTCCATGCCGGGCCGTATCACAGCATTTATCCTAGTACGAGGCGATCTGACGCGGTACTAACGCCGACCGGAATGTGTACCGTTTGTCCGCGGGAAATCGTCCTGCTGCTGTGATACTGTAATCACTTCTGTCCTTGGTATGTACTATCTGACTACTAAAATCTCATTTCAATCCGACGCCTCCTTCTTGGTGCGCGCGGATTTTTATGACAATGAGTGTATATTCTAAGAATGGCGCCCACCATTTCACCCCCCCCCAGCACAGCTCAGGCCTTGGCTCAGGACGCCGGGCAATCGCTGGTTCTCCTGGTACAGCTGTTAGCATGTGCGGAATAGAGCTTCCAAGACGCTACTTTATTCTTCAAAAATGCAGCACAAGAACGTAATTCGTCCGATTTTCACGTTTGTTACGGAAGAAAGGCAGGAATTGTTTTAAAACTTTCATGACAACGATTAAAACCAGTATGTTTAATTCGGCTGGAAATTAAAAAAAATGCTTGCTTTGTAGCGTCATTCGTCAGCTATAATTTTTTACTCGTCACGGACGAGCAGACGAGTGTAATTTTGGACCCCTGGACAAATGGCAAATCATCAGGCTCTAGTTATATGATGATATAATGGTTTTCAACATTAGACAGAAAATTGCGCAGCAGCAGAAGTGAAAGGAAATTTTAATTTTACAAAAAGCCAAATCACACCCAGATATTACTTCACAAAATGCCGAATTAATCTTTCCGCCTCTAAACATGAAATCCATCAGCTGGCCGTTCGGTTCGGGCATTATAAAAAGGTTTTAAAATTTACCACTACCAAAGTATCGTGAACCAGGTTTTGGAAAAAATACGGGTACAAGCAAATGCGACAACTGTCTTCTCAGGAGAGGCAGTTTTGAACAATTTACTTTGGATAACACTGCCATAAAAATTTCCTGTGATACCGTGCGCAGATGTTTCTTGAAAAATTGGTTTCTTTATCTATTAAAATACATCACCCACAGTAAGCGAATTTGGAGGCGCATTGAATACCCCCCCCCCCATTAATCACTGAATTTATAGCAACTTAAAGTGAGCCCTTTAGATCACTTATTACTTCTCTGAAATCTAACGTAGAAAGGATTGTGAACACAGTAGAAAACTGATGATGACGGCACTGCGACAACGGAGGAGGCAGTGGCCACCGAAGGTGTTATTTAATTTGTGAGAAGATTAAAGAACTTTTTCTTGCAAGAATTTACCCTGTTGGATTAAAAAATGCTCTCAAAAGCAGAAATGTGTATTTCAAAGAGCATTTAAGGTTACAGCAAATTTAGAATGTGAGAGATCAATGTAGCACACTGCTTTAATAGTTTCTTTTCATTGCATGTACGTATTTTCCCAAAGCGAACACTTTCTAATGACGGATAATTTGCTGTTCCCCGTAGTGTGCTTTATTGGAAAGTTTCACTGTATTATCTTAATCATTGTGCTATATAAGAAGAGAGAGGATAATACAGAGGATGTTAACACATTTTTAAAAAGTTTTCCCATCGATATAATTAATGTTTAAAATAAAATTAGTTCTCTCTTAAATGTTCTCTCTGGCAGCCCTTTCTCTGGACTACGTCTAGATTTTCAACAGGGAATTTCTTAGAATTGGTAGTGGTATTTTATTCACTCCTCTTCCACTGCTTTCCTGGCGCTCTTTGGTCAAGCATGGCCTTGCGCCACAAAAACCTTTCCATGGACCAATCATTGGTTTGGGTCTGCGTTTAGAAAGCGCTCTTTTTTAGCAGTTCGTAGGCACAATAGTCGATTGGGGTCACATCAGGGGGCTTTGGAGATATATGAACAAAAGGTATAAACCTGATACGCGTCTCTTTTTTCAAGAAATAGATTGGTAGCTTTGGATGTATGACTGATAGCCTTATTCTGATGGAGTTCTACTCTTTGAAGGCTCTGTGGATAAAGGAATGGTATTTCCTCTTTAAATATAGTTAAAGCATTATTTTGGTAATATGTAGAATCAATTTCAACATTCTTTTCAATTTCTCTTAACTATTATTTCTCATTGTACGAGAAACCATCAATAATCATGAATCCTTTACTAATACTTTCTTTGGATTCTTGGAACCAAGTTTGTAAATCTTTCTCTGCTCTTTTGTGATAGCAAATCATCCTTTTTATTTCTTTTTCTTTTTTTGTTACAGTGGTGTAGGTAAAACCAGGTTTCACAAATAGTCACAACAAATTTCTATCTGTCTCCCGCTAAGTGATTTTCATAAAGAAGTCTACATTGTGTTCTGCGCTCAGCCAGGTGCTTAGGCAAAAGGCGGTGAACATTATGTTGTTTGTTTTGTTTTTTCAGATTCAAATCTTTGTTTATTACCTTGTTTATAGTTGATACAGAGATTTTTAACGAATTAGCGATTGCTCTTTGGGTCGGTAGATTTTTTTGATACCTTACTTTTGAAATAGTCGTAAAAGAACGTACTTTCTTTGGATATTCGTTTGGTGTTCTTTTTCCTGCTGAAAGCAATGCTTAACGGTTTTTCCATCTAATATTAATAATATTTCTTGTTTTACACTCAGAAATGCTAATTCCATGGTTTTCACAGAATCTTTTGTTTTTACAAAATACAAATATTTTTCTTTGTAAAGAGCAAAACCATAGCCTTCTATCGATAACTAGTTTTTCTCAGCAGACGATATTTAACTGCAGCAGATGTTTCTTTGATGTTCATCTAACACGCTGTTGCCAGTTTCAATTATTTGAACTTCTTTTATTTTCTGCAATTTCTTATCAGAAACGTTCTACAAATGTATGAACATCCTCTATAGTTTTTCTTGCAAGGTCTACTTAAAATGTATGAATAACTGTATTGGAAATATTTTTAAGAATCAGCCGAATAAAAGTGTATACGTATGTGTGTGAAATGTACATAATAAGTGTTGTCTATTGATTTTGAGGGACTTTTGACAGGTACCTGGTCAAAAGTCCTATGGAAGTGAAAGACAGACCTTTAAATCAACCATACGTCTGTACAAAAAGGGCCTTGAAACATACAGAATGGAAAGAAGTATTAGTAGGTGTTTAAAATGTACTGTGGAGTAAGCTGAGTGCATAACACGATGGAAACTTCAATGTGGAAACACGGATTGTTCCACCTTTGTTTAAAATCTAAATGAGATTATTTAGTTTCAGCCACTGAAGTAGATGGTTTTAATACCATCATGCTTACCATGAAGTTACACGTGTTACAACATAACTTCATTCATCTAGTCATAACGCGTGAAAATTTTGTAATGAAGTTAATTGTGCTAAATTTAAATATACAGTTAGAAGTCTAAGTTTGAGAACATATTAATTGGACAGAATAGGAGGAAAAGGTATGTTAGTTAACAAATGTGGGCTATTTCGCTTGATTATTGGAGTAATTGGAAAAAGTTGTAGGCGCTTTTGTTTGTTTTATTTTTCCGAACCACCGATTTCAAAAACCATGTTTCTTTGACGCTTGGAGAGGCGAATCCATTGTGTTTGTCCTCAAGCCCTTATCTATCTATGGTGTGCTGTTCCTGATACTTTCTAAAAGTTCAAAAACCGTGTTCAGGGATTTTTGCAAAAATGCTTTTCATGTTCCCATGTGGTAATTTGTAGAAAATGTTCTCGAAGTGGCAACAAATTCACTCGAGTATTGGGCATAACACGGCCCTCATTTGAGTGTCGTCTTCAGTGTCGTATTATACCTGCAAGGCGGAATCATTTGTGTGTTAATATTTGCCGTATGTGCGCCAAGCTTTTCAAATCGGCAAAGATTGCGTTCATCTGGGTGAAGAATCATTTTCATTCTTTTTCAGGTAAATTTTGCTTCAGTTTTTGTCAAATTCATTTATTCAGAGTAATTCAAATTAAGATTAGGAAGAGCCGTTTAAAGTGTCGATTACTTGTACATAAATATTTCTGACGACTGCATTTTGTGTTCAACAACATTTGCGAGATTGTGTTCCTATCCCTCGTAATCTGTAAACTTGCTGCGGGATTAAATAACACAATATTTTCTTGATTATGCGACTGAAACTAGTCTCATATTGCAATGTCACAAATTTGGAAATTGATAAAATAAAATATTTTGGAAAGTGTAAAGTTTAAAGTTTTAACTGTAAAGTTGAAACAAACTAGTTTTCAAAAATGACAGTTCCTCAAGAGTATGTACATGTAAATATTGAAAAATTGACGGAAAGAACTATGCCACCGAGAATTTCAGGATAGAAATTATGCTAATAAGATAAAATTTAGCAGGGATAATATTTGAACCCAAACCTCAAGTTGTGGACGAGACCTGTATTGAAAAGGATAAACAATGTACAGCTTTAATATGCTCGTATATTAAACATTTACAACTTAATCATATATTACAAGAAACTAGTGTGAAAGACACTTGGAACAAACTTAAACAGGTACATGAAAGAGGGTTTTTGTTGTTGTTGTTGTTGTTTTTGTATTGAAAGTTTAACGACCACCGTGAGCAGCTCGATGGGCTATAAGCAGTCGCCCTTCCCTAATTTAGGGTCACTGGTTCCAGGGAAGGAAGAGAGCCAGTACCATAAGACAAACACAACATGCATGCCTCGCCGGGATTCGAAACCAGATGCTTCTCGGACGAATGGTCATAAGCCAGCGCTTAGACCACTGAGCAGCCAGGGCGGCCATGAAAGAGTTAATTTGTTGAGAAAACTTTTCGTTAAGAACACTGCAAGTGTAAAGGACAGTTAAACAGTTTCTACTCAGTCTCATATTAAAGGACCCTATGAACTTGCAGAAAAGCTAAGCCCGTCGGAGAATAAACAAAGGAAGCACGTAAGACAGCAATATTGTTGTGAAATACGCTACAGAGTTACCAAACGTTTATAACTGCACTTGGGAGTAAAATCCACGAAGAACTGTTGTAACATTACCTCTAACTTAACCTTCCTATTGAGTTTCTGTTTCTTATGTAAATTTCGCTACTTCTCTTTAAACATTTTCTTACTTGACGACACATTGCTTCCCCGAACAGCTTGTACGTTTTGGCAACGCTGACAGTGAGTTAGATGTAAATAAAAAGTCTAAGTCGAATGAAAAAGTTTGGCGATATTGTTGGGAGAGCGAAAGAGATGAAATCTTGTAAGATTTATTTGAATAGAGAAAAAACGAGTTGTGGCCATACGGTTCAGATTCCCATGTTTACAGTGAAGCCTCGGTTGTACGTTTTTCTACGGAATGGCCTTAGCAACGTATAGATGAATAAAGCATATAAACGAAATTTAAAAATGTTAAATGCTATTGTAAAATTTATGCTTTAAAAGAGTATAAGATGTTCCTTAAGAAAAATGTATTTAAAGTCGAATTGCCGGCGAAAGAGAAAAAAATGAGCTACAAATTATAATATATTTTATCGCATTGCAAAAATCCTAAAACCTATGATAATGAAACTTCTCTTTCGACAACTCTAGGTATCTATAAATAATCCTGGTTCTAGATGAAGTGAAATCCTCACACCTGAGAATTTGAGACCAGTGATTACTCATGAATTAACAGCTTTTTCTCCTGCGGACCCTGAGCGCATCCATTTGAAACCAGAATGTTGCATATTGATGATTTATCTTGGATTCTATTTCCCTACACCACTAAGTCCCAGAAATTTATCAACTTATAAATAGTGCATATACTGAAGATTTAGTGCATATAATAGTCCATATACTGTATGTGCAAGTCGTGAAACCAATTTTTCATCCAAACCGAAATAAACAAACCCTTCTCTGATGGGATCAAGGTTCAACTTTGACTGCACCAAGAAGGAACACAACAACGCTGTCTGAATTCTGTAAAAGTTGTAACATATCGTGCAACGTATAAACGAATCAAAAATCCGTATGTTTTTGATAATCTAAAATTCAAATTTTAACGTATAATCACAAAAAAGGTATACATGAATTACGTATAATCGAGTTAAAAAAAGCGATAGAAATTACAGTAAAATATTGAATCTAACGGTGAATTACGTATGTAAGCGGAAAACATATAAGTGAGAAACGTATAACCGAAGTTCCACTGTGTATCAAAGCTTGCCATTAAGAGACAGCCGATGAATTACGAGTTGATGATTATAAAATCAAAGTGTATTGGTAACTGAATCTGTCAGTGCGTTAGCACATTGAGGAAAATAAAAAGCAGCTTGCTGTTAACGTAAGTGTTGATTCACCTAGTTATTTGTGGAGTAAAATGTATACAGTGAGTTAGATAAGATCACTAGTTGGTTCAATGACTTAAGCTACTTAAATCAACTTCAAGTAACTAAAAACATCATACTCTGTCATTTGACTAAATTAAACCTCAATTTATTGATGAATTTGATTGAGGAATACACTTGAAGGAGGGAACAACACAATACGTTCAATCTCATTCTTCACTTTTTAAATCAAAGAAAGGTTCTGCTGTGCCAACTTCAGACAAATATTGCACTGTTTGTAATAAGTTGCTGGCATCTTTTATCAAATTATCTACTTCAGAAATACCTTTTCGAAAATATCATTTTTATACATCTTTTGATGCGCAAATATACATTTTCATTTGTTTGTACTTATTTGAAACAATCTGTTTTTTAAATAACCAGTGAGTGTTATACCCATAAATGTTCAGTCGGAGCACAGAAGATAAGAGGTAGTGATCAAAATTATTCCTATGTTTTTAAGTATGCATTAATACCTTGTGTAAGTATCATTAGGTCAAGTATTAGAATTAAACTTCAAGATAAAATATATATTAAATCTATTTATTTCCTTTTTTATACATTTATAAAGATGCCAAATTATCTTTCAGTCTGCTAAAGAATCGTTCAAAAAAAAAAAAAGGTCTGTTAATCATCCCCATGTAGGCCTAATCAACTCTTACACTTACCAGAAGAGTAAGAAGATTCGTGCTGAGTCAATCAAATTACTAAAAAGCCGTCTTTGCACGATTTCAAGAATAAAATTACTTTAATGCAAAAGTTGATGTTAAAACACTTTAAAACATCAAAAACATAAGATATTTCGGGTACCGCGCCGACCCCTTCTTCAGTTGGAGAAACACCGAGCAATAGCATGAAAGGTAGGTGATTTAAATACACAGTAAAAATGTCATGTGCATGTGAAATGCGCAAGTCAAACAAAAAAGTTTTACATATTATAAATACATTGTTAAAAGTTCCTGGTTACCAAAATTAATGGTCCCGATTAAGAAGGAGTTTCCAAGGAAGAGTTATTGGAATTGGAATTTCATCATTACAGCAGTTAAGTCCGTCCTTATATATCCACAAACTCTCAGAGAACAGAACAGAAGAGCTCATCATTGGATCTCATTTAAAAGACTTATCCTAATCTACAAATAACTTATTAAGGTGATTATTCTAAAAATGGGATTTAAATGGGATTAATACGCAATCTGCATCTGTAGATGACAATTGACAGTATTAAATCGAAAACAAGCTAACTTATCCTTGAAGCGATGAAAGATTTCCGTCTTTAGCACGATTTAATATGATTAAAAGATGAGAAATATATACAATTAAAAAACATGAGCACTTTCGAGGCAGCGGCTGCCTCTTCTTCAGATGTAACAAATAGATACACATTTAATCTATATATAATATAGATCATTGCATTGTGGGAAGCATGGTAAGTTAGCCAATAGTAATCTACATGCGTCAAAAATGTTGCGTATACTGTTGGCTTAATGGTCTGAAGAAGAAAAACATGGAAATATATAATAGAAATAAATGGTGTAGGGTGAACATTCAATTTTAAGTTTGTATTACAATTTATAATTTACATTTTTAATAAGGGATTTCCAAACGTTATGTAACTCATAGGGGGCATGTTCATTACAACATTGCTCACCGGAGGCCTCTATATACACACTTTCAGCAATTAAAAGATCACCAGGTTTACTAGGAGTATTAATTATTCTTACATTGCTCCAGTCGGGATTAAGGTCATCTTGTGTAACAGATTTGGCTAGTGATGTACAATTCATGCCAGTTTTAATATTGTATTTGTGTTCTTTAATTCGTAATGCAATATTGCGTTTTGTAGAACCCACATAATTAGAAGCTGCTTGTCCTGTAGTAGCCTTAACCAGAGGGATATTGTAAATACCCCACTGTCCCATTTTGTTATTCCGTTCACGATCCTTACGAACGACTGAAAATAAGTTTCGTGTACGTGAACCAAATTTCAAGTCATATGGTTTACATAGTTGTGTTAAGGCTCTCGTTAAATGTGGATTGTATTGCATAGAGCCAACATATATGGAATTGCAGTTGGAGTTTCTTAACAGGGTGGTATGTAAGGCATATTTAACCTTGCCAAACATTTGCCTATTCAGATATTTAGGGAACTCATATTGCTTAGCCAAACCAAAAATATAGTTAACTTCTTGCTGAAATAATTCAGTAGTTGATGAATGTGAGTGAGCTCTTCTAAACAAATAGAATAATGCTGTCAACTTATGTTGTTTAGGGTGTGATGAATGATAAGGTATTAAAACAGGTGTATGACTGGGTTTTCTATATACACAAGTGGTAATGCAGTTAAGGCTATAGTCCTTACGAATAAGAATATCCAAGTAAGGTAAGCAGTTATTAGCTTCAAATTCTATCGTGAGCCTGATAGTTGGGAACATGGATGATAGTTCGTTGGCGAATAAGTATAAATCATCCCGGTTGTGAGGCCATGCAACCAGGATGTCGTCAACGTACCTTAAATAAAGCAACGGGTGGTGAGGGAAGGAACCAAGGACCTGATTTTCAATGTGCTGTAACAAAATTTCAGCTAGAACAGCAGACAGGGGGAAACCCATTGGGGAGCCCTCCAACTGTTGATAAATGCTGTCTTTAAATTTGAAGTATGAACGTTTCTTAACAAGACAAAGTGCGTTCATAATAGCATTAATTTCTGAACTCGGGATATGGGAATCAGCAAGTTTTGCCTCAATAATTTGATGTGTGGCCTCAACAGGTACATTAGGGTACAATGAGACCACATCAAGAGATGCCAAAATGAAAGGCTGCGATTGTGGCTGAAGCGATCGCAGTCTTTCTATAGCCTTTGTGGAACTTTTAATAGAATAAAGTGAATCCACAGTATAAGGGGCTAAATATTGTGCCAAGGCTTTTTCTAAGGGTCTGGTAGGGCTAACATAGCCAGACACCAGAGGACGAATAGGAAAATTCTCTTTATGCAATTTAACCCGTCCGAACATATCAGGCACACGATAGCCGGGGGGAGGGGTGAATGCATGTGAAAAACCTGCAGGAAAAGAATAAGCCTTTTTAAGTCTTTGAAGAGCCGCTACCGTGGCCTGACTAGGATCACTTTGAATGGTTTTATGTGGAATAGTGTTAATAACTTCATGCATTTTTTGAACATAGTCACAGTTATTCAACAACACAATCTGACTAGATTTGTCTGCAAGCACAATAGATAAGTCATTATTATTTTTGAGTTCAACCAATTGTCTCTGCTCTTGAATAAGATCAGGTTGTGGGATAGGGTAACAAGAGTCATGTTGTAAGATATGGGCCATTATCACTCTGGCGTAATCCTTATGCTGTTCAGGAATACATTTAACTATGCTTTCCACCTGGGTAATAGTGTTCAGTATGGATCCTTTCTTTGGTGGATAAGAGAATTTTGCTCCCTTATTTAAGGCCTTGGTTTGCAGACTGTTAACTTCAATATTACTGAGATTTTTAAACTTTGTTATACTGTGGATTCACTTTATTCTATTAAACGTTCCACAAAGGCTATAGAAAGACTGCGATCGCTTCAGCCACGATCGCTTCAGCCACAATCGCAGCCTTTCATTTTGGCATCTCTTGATGTGGTCTCATTGTACCCTAATGTACCTGTTGAGGCCACACATCAAATTATTGAGGCAAAACTTGCTGATTCCCATATCCCGAGTTCAGAAATTAATGCTATTATGAACGCACTTTGTCTTGTTAAGAAACGTTCATACTTCAAATTTAAAGACAGCATTTATCAACAGTTGGAGGGCTCCCCAATGGGTTCCCCCTGTCTGCTGTTCTAGCTGAAATTTTGTTACAGCACATTGAAAATCAGGTCCTTGGTTCCTTCCCTCACCACCCGTTGCTTTATTTAAGGTACGTTGACGACATCCTGGTTGCATGGCCTCACAACCGGGATGATTTATACTTATTCGCCAACGAACTATCATCCATGTTCCCAACTATCAGGCTCACGATAGAATTTGAAGCTAATAACTGCTTACCTTACTTGGATATTCTTATTCGTAAGGACTATAGCCTTAACTGCATTACCACTTGTGTATATAGAAAACCCAGTCATACACCTGTTTTAATACCTTATCATTCATCACACCCTAAACAACATAAGTTGACAGCATTATTCTATTTGTTTAGAAGAGCTCACTCACATTCATCAACTACTGAATTATTTCAGCAAGAAGTTAACTATATTTTTGGTTTGGCTAAGCAATATGAGTTCCCTAAATATCTGATTAGGCAAGTGTTTGGCAAGGTTAAATATGCCTTACATACCACCCTGTTAAGAAACTCCAACTGCAATTCCATATATGTTGGCTCTGTGCAATACAATCCACATTTAACGAGAGCCTTAACACAACTATGTAAACCATATGACTTGAAATTTGGTTCACGTACACGAAACTTATTTTCAGTCGTTCGTAAGGATCGTGAACGGAATAACAAAATGGGACAGTGGGGTATTTACAATATCCCTCTGGTTAAGGCTACTACAGGACAAGCAGCTTCTAATTATGTGGGTTCTACAAAACGCAATATTGCATTACGAATTAAAGAACACAAATACAATATTAAAACTGGCATGAATTGTACATCACTAGCCAAATCTGTTACACAAGATGACCTTAATCCCGACTGGAGCAATGTAAGAATAATTAATACTCCTAGTAAACCTGGTGATCTTTTAATTGCTGAAAGTGTGTATATAGAGGCCTCCGGTGAGCAATGTTGTAATGAACATGCCCCCTATGAGTTACATAACGTTTGGAAATCCCTTATTAAAAATGTAAATTATAAATTGTAATACAAACTTAAAATTGAATGTTCACCCTACACCATTTATTTCTATTATATATTTCCATGTTTTTCTTCTTCAGACCATTGGGCCAACAGTATACGCAACATTTTTGACGCATGTAGATTACTATTGGCTATCTTACCATGCTTCCCACAATGCAATGATCTATATTATATATAGATTAAATGTGTATCTATTTGTTACATCTGAAGAAGAGGCAGCCGCTGCCTCGAAAGTGCTCATGTTTTTAAATTGTATATATTTCTCATCTTTTAATCATATTAAATCGTGCTAAAGACGGAAATCTTTCATCGCTTCAGTGATCAATGTCGCACGAGTCTTCAATATTTGTTGCTAACTTATCCATTATGCATAGTTCCAACATGAGATTCAAGTAAATTTCATATATCTTTTAAAATTCCATAGCCTCAAGCCTAAGTCCAGCAATGACAACAGTCAGTAAAGAGGTATTAGAATGGAAAGGGAGATGAAAAGAGCATATTTAAAGAATGTCTTACTAACAAGGAAATTGACCCATCAAATTGTTAAAAATAAAGAACTTCGTTCTCTTCCTTATTCTTAAAAATGGGAAGTAAAACAGTGAGAATGGATGTCTCACCGCGTGAGTTAGAAGTCATTACTCACAAAAAATAAAAAGAAGTAAAAGGGGCAACAGGTTTATCCAAAATTTCAAATAATTCAGATGAACCCCAGGTCTTTTTCGATTGATGCTTCCAAATATATCTTCATTTTCAACTGTAATAAGGATTGGACTTAAAAGGTAATGAGTCGTGGATCACCATCTGTACCACTGATAGTACCCTAAAATTTCGCATGAGACAATAAACCAATGCAACACATATTATCTGATCAGAATTTTCAGCGAAATCTTCAACTTGGCACTGCTATGATCTGCAATGTTTCATCTACTCTTCACACAATTAAAGGTGCCAAAAAATCGAAAGCTTTCATAAATAGATTCAGCTACACTCAAAACGGGAGAGGGACCACCCCGTAATGTACACTGCTGGCCACCCAAAATGCAACATCAAGAAGGAAGCATCCGATTGGTCTGAAATTCGCAGCATGCGTCGCCCGCGAGAGGACATGTAAACGATCAGCTTTGCAGGGCATATTCAAATCATGCGCGCCCGGCACGCCACAGAGAAGCACTATAAGAAAGGTGCAAAGAAGGCGGGGTGTAAATAGTGGAAGTGTGTTGTGCTGCCGGACCTGTGCGTGGGAAGCTTCCTGATGCCTCGTCGCAGAACACGGCAGTCATTCCAGCACGTTTCGGAGTTCGACTGAGGACGAACAGTGGCTTATCGCGACAGCGGTTTATCTTACCGAGACATCGGCACCCGTGTGGGACGACATCAAGCCACAGTGAGGAGAGTATGGATTCGGTGGGTGCAGGAGGGATGGACGGACCGACGTGAGCTATTGCCGCAGCCGCGGCACACCACCGAACGAAAGGACCGGCATGTTGTGCGGCGGGCATTGACGGCTCGCACCACCACATCACGAACGTTAGCGCAGGAATTAGGGTGTGTTGCGCAACAACCTGTATTAGCACGTACTGTTCGACGTCGTCTGCAGGAGCGGGGACTTGTCGCACTGCGCCCATTGCTCCTATTACCATTGACGTTACACCTCCGGTGAAGTGCAGCGGCAGTGGGACGTTGAACGCCCCACCTGGACTACGTAATGGCACAACATTGTCTTCTCCGACGAATCCCGCTTCTGCCTGCAACAACGCGATGGTAGGATCCGCGTGTGGCAGCTCCGCGGCGAGAGACTGTATGAAGCCTGCATTATGCATCACCATACCGGTACGTCGCCTGGCGTTATGGTTTGTGGCGCAATTGGATATGACACCCGCACCCCTCTGATACGCATCGCCGGTACACTCAACAGCCACCGCACCATCTCCGACGTTTTGGAGCCTGTAGTCCTCCCTTACCTGCAAGACCTGCCATCGGCTACGTTTCAACAGGACAATGCGCGCCTGCACGTGGCACGCATCGTGCAACAATTCTTTACGGTCCACCAGGTGTCACTGCTGCTGTGGCCCGCCTGTTCTCCCGATATGTCGCAAATTGAACACGTCTGGTCGCTGATTGTCAACCGAGTAGCCCGGCAAGCACCACCCGCTGCTACGCCTAATGACCTGTGGCAACGTGTGGAAGCAGCCTAGACCGACATACCCCAAGCCTACATCTAAAGCCTCTTTCGTTCGATGCCGCGGCATGTAGCTACGTTATTGCCAGCCATGGAGGCCACACGAACTATTGATGTCTGCGTGTTCCGCAAGTCGCACGGGCCTGTAAGCTCAATCGTTTCATCTTTGTATCTGTTGTTATGTGTCCAGTAAATCTGGCTTTGCTATCTCGTGTCCTTCTTGGTGTTGCATTTTGGATGGCCAGCAGTGTAATAAGATGGAAACAAAAATGGAAATGGAAAGTAATGTCGATCCCTGGAAATATAAGGTTCATGCCATCCCTTAGAACGGAGACTGATCACCAGGGCTAGGGTTTTTATGATTTTGCATATTTGTTTTTGGCAATGCTAAAACTTTTTCAAGTGCATTCAAGTATGTTTCATACAAAACTAAGATGATTTAAGTAACTTTGTTAAGGGCATTTTTCCGTGATTTTAACGCAATATGGCATTTTTTCAGGTTTCTCGGTCATTTATTTTTTGGTATTTTTCAGTCATTATTTTGCATATTTCGGCATTTGTTTAAAAAAAAGGGGAATTTTTGGATGAAGTTTCCTGAAAGCCAGAAGCAAGTCTGAGAAAATGATAGGGAGGGGGCTGTCAACGCATCGTAGCAAACGGTGGCGCCACGACGACGGTAAAAGCATTTCCTCCCCTCTTTCTTTGAGCCGGTGATGAGCTGTTCTCCCATTTTGAGTACGACCATTCTCATTATGTCGGAAGGCAAAGCTCGGTGCGGGAGAGGGTGGATAACGAACACCGCAGGCTTCACGTTCTCTTACAAAATTCGCTTTATTGTTTACCTAAAACACGAAAAACAGTTACATCAATTCCCCGACACAACACACAGTGTGAGGGACGGGATAAATAAAACCAATATGGATTTACAATGAGGAGAAATATATACAAATGTGTGATACATTTCAATGCATCAAATGCTGCGCAACAGCATTAGCTAAAGGAGAATTAACAGTAATTAGCAGGAACATAACTTGAACAATTCGTAAAGGTTGGTGAAGATGAGCCTTACTAGAGAGTTCATAATGCAAAAGAGAAAACAGATAGGTGCACTAATAAAGTCCAGTACATTCATAACTGAAGACTAAAGCAATAAATAGTGGAATGAACATTCCATGGGGAAATATTGCACGTTGATTATAAGATATATTGCTGGAGCATTTCGTACATGTCAAAATAAGAAGGTGTAATAATTATTATTATTCATTCGCCTTCTAATTATTTCTTCAGTTGCTGCTTACCATCTTTGGTGAATTACCAGCATTGTGCGGGGCTCCAAGAAGCAACCTGCCAACTTGGCTTGGCAGTTAGCGTGTGTGAGCCTGGAGGAATTCGAGGCCGCTGTGGTGTAGCGGAAGCATATCCGGTGCGTAACTGGAAGACCCTGGGTTCGACTCCCAGTGGCGGCCAAAGATAATTTTTCCGTGACTCACTTATAAACGTGGAAAGAGCGAAGATCTTTGTTTGATATAAGAAGGTGTATTTGTTGTAGCAAGGGAGTCAATCAAGTCAGAATGTCTCTATGAAGGAAAGTTCTCAGTAACGAAATTGATAACATTGGCAAACAAAGTTGATAACATTGTTCCAGGAGAAGGATGGAGGTTACACTGTTGAATACAAAGTGGACTATCTTGGCTGGATTTTAAAAGAGCAGGTGAACTGTATTGTCACTTGTGATTCGGAACCAGGCGTTGAGGGGAGTCCAGGTTGTGAAAAAGCCAGGTAGATTGGAATTGTCGAACGCCAAAGTGTATTCAAGGCAGGACCGAGCTTTGATATTGTTTCGGAAGTGCGCAACCAAGGAATTGGAGAATGTAACTGCATCTGGAAGTGGTGACTGGAGAAGGTGGGAGAAAATATTTGCTGTGATAAATAAATATGAGCACACCGCAGTCTCAGGGATGAGAAGCATGTAGAGATGCGGCCGGGGAAGCAGTATTCTTCAAGGTTTAAATCATGTGAGCTGGATGGGTTTGCAAGGCTGAACATGCAGTGGAAAAGTGGTAGCAGAGTTGAACAAAGGAAATACACGTGTAACACATCTCCTGTAACACCATAAAACGGACACATATCAGATGGGACAATATTTCTCCAGAAAAGGGTAGTCGGTACTGGTAGACAGTGATGTAAGAATCTCCAATATACATTTTTTTTCCGCGGGAAGAGCCAAGGAATGAAGAGCAGCAGTCCAGACGAAAGTTAAAGCAACGGAGGGCACAGAGGAAAAAGGACAGGGATTAGTCGAGAGAGACGCAGGAAGCGATAGAGAGTTTGGGTAGAGAGGGCATGGAGTGGAAGAAGGGTTCGGGAGGTCTGGAGGAAGTACGGGAGACGGAGAGAGGAGATGGAACGGAGAAAAGGCCAGAGGCTCCAGCAAGGGACGACTACAGAGTCTGTAGAGCAATATGAAGTTGGAGTAGGTTATCGGAGAGTTCCGGTGAGGCCGGGAGGGTGGGAAAAAGATCAGAAATGGGCTTCCAGGAAAGATCAGGGAGGACAAGCTGTAGCCAGGCGGGGAAATAGAAAAAGGTAGAAGTGGGAATGTGTATAGTGGAGGAGAAAAAGAGAGGCTCAGAGAGGAGATCGAGAATAGTGTGTGAGGGGGTGGGGGTGGAAAGAGCGGTAGAGCGCGGAGGAACTGAATGGCTTCGTGGTAAACGGGAGGGAAACGGGGGAGGGGGCGACAGTATGGTGATCCATCTTGAGAAGGAGATGGAGGGTGAGACATGGATTAAGGGAGAGGTCATGACGTTTAATAAAAGCATTGAAGCGGAAGTGTCTGGTTCATATATCATGCGGAAGAAATTGAACATTCTTGAAGCTTTCAGTTTTGGCAAAGAGAGAAAGAGTCAAACCGCCGATACAGGTTTCACTGTATAACCCTGTCTTCCTCTCCCCCTCCCCTATAGTGTAGCCTTTTCGGAATATTTCCTTCTTAAAATATTTTATGATTTCCCCGCCAGGGTCATAGATGTATATTTCATTTTTGTCGGTATCTCTGCTTCTAATGGTTCGATTTGAAAAATTCTTTCTGTATTGGATAGTTTCCGATGTGACATGTTTTTCATATGTTTTCAAAATTTTCAAGTAATTTATTGACTTTCCGCTAGGGGGCGTAAAGGTAAAGTGTGTTTCCACAAATATTTCTGCTTCTAAAACTCCGATTTAAAAACTTCTTTCTGCACCGGATACAGCTCCTGATGTGAAATCCTTTGCATATAATATCTAATTTTTGGTAAAAAATGGTTTGGTCACCAGGGGGCATAAGACTTAATTTCTGTTTCTGATTCATTTGCAGCAAAACCTGAGCTTCTAAACCCTCCATTGAAAAAAATTCGTTTGTGGACCGATACTACTTATGTCGACAAACCTTTTAGGAATATTTTCTTCTTAAAGTAATGCATTGTTTCTACTCCAGGGGGCGTAGACGTATATCCTATTTTTGTCAATATCTCTAATTCTAGAGGTCCGATTTAAAAAAATCCTTTTTTGTTGGATAGTGTTTCCGATGCGAAATGTTTTTCATATAAATTCAAAATTGTCAAGTAAATCATAGACTTTCCGCTAGGGGGCGCAAAGGTAAATTGCGTTTTCTGCGTTATTTCTGCTTCTAAAACTCCGATTTGAAACATTCTACCTGTATCTCTTGATGGAAAATGTTTTTCATATAATTTCTAATATTTGGTAAACAATGGTTTGGCCACCAGGGGCATAAGAGTTCATTTCTGCTTCTGATGTATTCGCAGCAAAATCTGAGCTCCTGAAAACTCGACTAAAATTTCTTTTCCTTGGACCGATACTTCTCACACCAAAAAATCTTTTGAGAATACTTTCTTCCTAAAATAATGCATGGTTTTTCCGCCAAGGGGCGTAGATGCATATCTTATATTTGTCCATATCTCTGCTTCGAAGAGTCCGATTTGAAAAGTTTTTCTTTGTTGGAGAAATTTTTCTCATATAGATTCAAATTTTTCGTAAGGCACAAGTCTGCAACCAGAGGGCGTAAGTTCAGGATTCCGTTTACAGTAATATCTGCGGGATTAAAAACCCGATTGAAAAACTTCTTTCTTCGGCCAGTTACTACTGTTTTCCATACCGGTTCCATTGACTTTGAATAGCTTTGATAAATGTATTTTGCGTCAGAATGGATTCGAAAGACGTACTCATTACATACGAAAATTCGGTGTCATCTTTCTTATTCAGATTCATTTTGTTTTGTTAGGATGACGAATATACGTGTGATGATGAAACATCTGCGCCACAAAGAATCACATCGGAGGAACTTAACGACCTTGTTCGCGATTCGGATCTATCTAAAACAAAAGCGGAGATATTGGCGTCAAGACTCCGACAATGGAATCTTCTGGAACGAAATGTCCTAGTGACTTAGTTTCGTATTCGTCGTCAGCAATTCGAACTATTTTTTCAAATAAAAAAAAGAAAGCCTTGTGTTCTGCTGGAATGTTGATGACCTGCTGCAAGAACTCGGAATAGCACATGATCCACAGGAATGGCAGCTATTTATAGACTCGTCAAAATTGAGTCTGAAGGTGGTTTTACGCCATAACGGGAATCAGCTTCCATCTATTCCTCTTGGACATGCGATCCACATGAAGGAGACCTATGACAACATAAAGCAGCTGTTGGAGAGGATTCATTACAAATCGTACGGCTGGCAGATCTGTGCTGACATGACAGTAGTATCTCTGTTGATGGGCCTTCAACAGGGATATACCAAGCATTGCTGCTTTCTTTGTCAGTGGGACAGCCGAGCTACAGATTCGCACAACATACAGAGAGACTGCCCTGCGAGGGCGTGTTTGAAACCCGGAGAAATGAATGTGTAGAACCCACCGCTAGTAGACCAGCATAAAATCATCCCACCTCCTCTACACATCAAATTCTGTATTGTTAAAAATGTGGTTAAAGCCATGGATAAGAAAAAATCAACGTTCACGTACCTGTATGAACAATTTCCTCGACTCAGCGAAGCCAAAATTAAAGAGGGAGTTTTTGTGGATCCTCAGATCAGACAGGTCTTCCGAGACACGAAGTTTGAGAAACTCCTTCAACGTGACGAAAAACAAGTGTGGGATGCATTTTGTCAAGTGTCAACAAACTTCCTGGGGTGTCAGAGCAAAAAAATTACAAAGATCTGCTTGAGGACATGCTGGCTCTGTTTTATAAATTTGGCTGCAGAATGCCGTTAAACATCCACTTTCTTGATTTCCATTTGGAGTTTTTCCCGGATAACTGCGGAAAGGTCAGTGATGAGCACGGTGAGCGTTTCCACAAGGATGTAGCCGTGATTGAGCAACGATACCAGGGAAAGTGGTACACATCGATGCTGGCGGACTACGGTTGGACGCTCTTCAGAGATGCCCCTCAGGTGGAATACAAGCGAAAGTCAAGTCGAATTGGAACGTCATAAACAGGTAACTAATTGACATAAATAAATTTCTGTACATATATTCTCAAATTAAATAAATAAAATAAATTAATAAAATAAAGAAATTAATAAAAAATCAATAAAATTAATCAATACAATCGCAAATCAATAAAGTAAATGCATTCATTATAGTGTATTATATTTATTTTAATATTATAATACATTGAATTTAATATCTTTATGTATACATACACTGGCGGAAAGTGAAAAAAGAACACCAAGAAGGAGACGTCTGATACCAACGAATTTTATACCGCATAATAACGGAATACAGAGGATAACGTGATCAAAACATTATGGCAAAATACAGCTGTATTTGCTGGTAAACGGAAAAATAACATTTCCATGTAACATGGTTAGTACGAGGTTGAACCGCCATGAACTGCGTCACACTGTGCAATTCTGGCATGGAGTCTGTCGTACAGATGTTGGATGTAAGTTTGGGGTATTGAGTTCTAAGCATCCTCAACTTGGACGCGAAATCGGGGATGGTGGTAACTGGCCGTGGAGACGGGATAAGTCGTCGTCCCATAAAATCCCACACGTGCTCAATGGGGGACAAATCCGTTGAACGTGCAGGCCATGGAAGTTGTCTCACACCCTGAAGTGCATGTTGCGTTGTACGTGCCGTGTGTGGGCGTGCGTTATCTTGCTGGAAAACACCACGATGGACCGACCTTACAAATGGCACAACAACGGGCTGAATGATGTTGTTGATGTAGGAGATGCTGTTTAACGTACCCGGTACAAACACTAGTTGTGTACGGGAGTGATAGTTGATCGCTCCCCACACCAGGAGACCAGGTGTAGGCCCTGTGTGTCGCTGGAGGATGCAGGAAGGGCGGAGACGCCTCCCTGTGCATCTGCAAACACGCATACGGCCATCGGAGGCTCCCAAGCAGAATCTGCCTTCATCGCTGAACACGACAGATCGCCATTGCGTTCTCCAGTGCAGACGATGGCGACACCACTGCAACAGTTTCTGACGGTGGGCTGGAGTCAGAGGTACACATGCCAGAGGCACACGTGCGCGTAGTCCTGCATCTAGTAGACGGTTGCGGTTTGTTCGCACAGTCACCTCAGGTGCAACGGCAGCTCGGATTTGCGTTGCAGTGGATGTTCTGTTTGACAACGCCGCTCTTCTTATTCGTCGATCGGTCCGCTCATTAGTCCGTCTGTGACTCCCGGTTCCACGTCTTCTCGTGTGGGAATGTTCCTCGGACCATCTACGCCACCACCATCGTACCACTACCGATACTTCCCGTCCAATTCGCTCCGCAATACGACGATACGACCACCCGGCCTCGCGGAGTCAGTCTAGACGACCTCGCTCAAAGTCCGATAACTACTGAAATCGTACACGTCTTCCATGTCCAGGCATTGCAGCTTCTTCAGGGTCTTCGCACGTGTCCGTACGCCGACAACTGATTACATTCACTTCACCGTACTCCTTAAATACCACCGACGATATTTTGCATATTATGCCGTGCTGTGGCGTAAGCGCTCACCGGTTGGTCCCGTAATTAACATCACACCTACGTAAGCTTGACCTAATTAACACATGTTAATTTCATGGTGTTCTTTTTTCACTTTCCGCCAGTCTATATCTCTAATAAGCAAGAAAATACATATCCATTACATATAAAACGTAGCCAATTCAGCTTTTTTATGGTCATATTCGTGTTCAGCGCATCGAATTCCTTCAGAATTTGCGACTTTTATGTTGGAAACATGAACTTCGTTCAAAATTGTTGTCCAGTTCCAAAGTTTAGTTTTTAGTCAAATGCAACGCAGTTGCTCTCCAAAGCATATAGCGTAAGGCAAAGTCTTTTAAGTACTGACGATTTTGTGAAATTAATGTGTTACTGAGACATTTCGTTCTTTAAACACAGTACTTATTTGAAGCAGTCACATACTTCATTATGTGTGCCTATTAAAATATTTGTCGTGTTTCAGTGACCTTTCTTTTTTTATCAGAGTCTGACTGCCTGACAGGATCGAGTGAAGATGACTACTCCCGTATATATGGAAGGTTGCGTTCAGCTCCTCCTCACTATGGATACTACCAAAGAAGAGATTTGTACGCCAGCAAGTGGGAATAAGACTCGGTTGGTTCATTTAAACAACACTGGATACTTCGGCATGATGGTTTTGGAAGTGACTCCTAAAACCTGTGTTCTGAACTACAGCAACCAATTCGTGGCCAAACACAATTCTTCTTACCGTTCAGAGAACTTTATCAAGGACAATGTCAGTTTGTGATCAAGTATTACGGGATATTTATAAATCACTTGTAAAATGTTTACCATTACTTTCCAAACCTATAAAAGACACGGTGTAATTTCAAATTTCTTTTCAAGCTTGAATGCAAAAGTTTCCAAGCTTTTTCTCTAGTCTGTATTCTTGAAAAACAAGGAAGTCAATCAATAAAAATATCTTTATTTTTTAAATATACACGGCTTTCCGATTTTTAGGGCTAAAATATTGATAGCTAACTCTGCTTTTGAGTCAGTCGTTTGAGAGGTACCGATGTGTGATGTCACTATCAGTTTTACAGTTTTGCTACACCGGAACTTGTGCAGTGATTGAATTTTTCGTGACTTGTGTATACAGTGATGGAAATGCGAATTATTTGCTGCCGGAACCCAACGTACAAGTGAATGCCATAAAATTTAAAATGCAAAAACCTATTCGCAGTAGGCTAAATATAAAACAATGTATGGGAATTTCATTACTAAACTTTAAAATGCAATGCTCACATTTCGCTGAAATCAGAGCTGTTTTCTTTATTCACAGACAAATAATTCATACAACATGGCGTCATTAATTGAAATGTACAATGCATTGTGAGATGTTTTATTCAAATGAAATGCTCCTTCCCTTTTGGTGTTCCATCGCTCCCGGAACGTGGGTTTTCGCTCCCCGAAGAGGGTCCCGCTGCGTTCCCGCCCATTTTCATATACATGTTTTTTTCTTGTTATACTGTATATATATATACGTTCTTTTTGTGTGTGTGTTATATATCATCATCAGCATCATCATCATCATTGTCAACCATTATCAATCCACTGCTGGGCGAAGGTCTCCCCAAGTTTCTTCCACAACGGTCTGTCTTGTGCCAGTCTCCTCCATGTTACTCCCGCATACTTTTCATCCATCCATCTGCCATGATGTCTTCTTCTGGGTCTTTTCCTGCCTCTCGGAACCCAGTCTAAAATTTCAGCTGTCCATCGATGGTCTGTGCTTCAGGCAATATGTCCAGCTCATTGCCATTTCAGGGATTTTTCTCTGATAATAATGTCTTCCACTCTTGTCATTTTTCTGATCCATGAGTTCCTATTCTTATCTCTCCTGGTTACACCAAGCATGCATCTTTCCATGCTTCTCTGAGGTGTCTGCAGCCTTTGTATGTCCTTTTAGTTAAGGTCCACGTCTCTGCACCATATGTAAGCACTGGAAGGATGTGTTGATCAAACGCTTTTAGTTTAAGACATAAGGGCATATTGCTCTTGAAAATTACACTGTTTCTTCCAAACGCTGTCCAGGCAAGTTATATACGCCGATTAATTTCTTCATCAATGTGACCCTCACTTGATATCTGCTGTCCAAGATAAATGTAGATATTGGTTATCTCCAGCTTTCCCCCATCAATCGATAAATCTTCATTTCTTGTAAAAACATTGTGCATAACTTTTGTCTTCTGAAAGTTCATTTTTAATCCCACTTCTTCACTCGTGTCAGCAAGTTCCTGGATCATGCTGTGGAGCTCTGATGGGGTAGTTGCAAAAGTGACTACATCATCAGCAAAACGAAGGTGGGTTATGTAATCTCCAATATTCTTTATCCCTTTGTTTTCCCAGTTCAGTGATTGAAAGACATTTTCCAATGTGGCATTAAAGAGCTTCGGAGATATGGTGTCACCTTGTCTCACTCCCTTTCCAATTTTTATGTGTGTTGTATTTTCAAACAGCCGAATCTTTGCACTTGCATTTTCATAGATGTATAACGAAGTGAATTTCTCCGTCATTTTTATCCGCGCCGGGGTTCGAACCCGGGTCCACTCATTCCGGAATAAGTTGCTCTACCAATTAAGCTACGCGGACATTTATTCCGATTCCTATCTGCCTTTATGTCGTGTGCATCCTTCTGGCAGGTACGTCACATCTCCTGGTACGTTACATCATCTCCCCCTTATTTTTATTTTTTTTTCTTTCGAAGTGCTGCTCATATTTTTCCTATCTCGCGATGTGGAACTAACATCACACCAATGCGAGATTTTGAACGGTCGGGTCATCCGGATAGTTTGGGCGCCATTATAACGAAGTGAATTTCTCCGTCATTTTTATCCGCGCCGGGCGGGGTTCGAACCCGGGTCCACTCATTCCGGAATAAGTTGCTCTACCAATTAAGCTACGCGGACATGTATTCTGATTCCTATCTTCCTTTATGTCGTGTGCGTCCTTCTGGCAGGTACGTCACATCTCCTGGTACGTTACATCATCTCCCCCTTATTTTTCTTTTTTTCGAAGTGCTGCTCATATTTTTCCTATCTCGCGGTGTGGAAATAACATCACACCAATGCGAGATTTTGAACGGTCGGGTCATCCGGATAGTTCGGGCGCCATTATAACGAAGTAAATTTCTCCGTCATTTTTAGTCTACGCCGGGATTCGAACCCGAGGCCGCTTATTCCGGAACAAGTTGCTCTACCAATTAAGCTACGCGGACATGTATTCTAATTGCTATCTGCCTTTATGTCGTGTGCATCCTTCTGGCAGGTACGTCACATCTCCTGGTACGTTACAGATGTTATTAATAATATTAATGTATGCATCTTCAGTACAGCAGGATTCCACAGCCATTGAAACTGCTGATGGTTTCACCGAATCAAAGGCCTTTTCATAATCGATAAAAGCCATGCATAATGGGAGTTCATATTCTCTTGTTTTTTCAATTAGTTCTCTCATTACATGGATATGATCTATAGTGCTGCAGCCACTCCTGAATCCAGCTTGTTCTCTTGGTTGGGCCATGTCCATTGTCACCTTCAAGCGGTGTGAAGGAACTTTAGTGAAGATTTTATAAATCACTGATAGAAGGCTGATAGGCCTGTAGTTCCTGAGATCCTCAATGTCACCTTTTTTATGTAGCAGGATCATTGTAGCGTTGCTCCAATCATCAGGAATCTTCCCTTCATTAAGACATCGAGTGGAAACTTGGGCGAGTACTGTTTAATTTCTCCATTTGCTTCTTGTATGATGTCAACGGTAATTCTGTCTTCTCCTGGAGCTTTTCCCCGTTTCATGTTCTTGATCGCATGTCAACTTCTGCTGGGAGGACTGGAAGAACTCTGGTACCTTTTTAATGTCTGGAGTACATGTATCATCCCTTTCATACAGTTTTGAGTAGAAATCTTTCACTCTTGTCAAACTTTCACCTCTATTTATTGTTACAGAACCATATTCTTTTCTCAAAGCCATAATCTGTTTTCTTCCCTTACTCAGATGTCCCTTTGCTCTCTTCAGGCTTTGGTTGTTTTCAATTGCTTTCCTCACTAGTTCACAGTTGAATTTCCTTACATCTTCAGCGATGCTTTTTCGTGCCGTCTTGCATATATCTATATATTCCACTTTGGAAGTCACATCTCCTTTAGTTGTCCTCATCTCTCTTCTTTTTTGCATCAGAAATTTGGCTTTTCCTGATAATTTGTTCGTATGCAACTTGTTCTTAGTACCAGGTATTTTGTAGCTGTTTCCATAAGAGCCTTGGTTAGTTTTCTGTTAACTTCCAACGTTAGACCTACTAGAGCAGAGAAACTGTTCCTCAGTTCAAATTTCAAGGTATTATGATGCTTTTTTAGGTTGATCGTGTCAATACCCTTTGTTTGTTTTATGAGCTTGCTACGTTCGAGTTTTGCATTGAGGTGCATCTTACATCTTACCATTCTGTGATCACTACCTGTGATGAACTTGCCTTCCATGACAAATTTCTTGTTGCACATAATAAAATCAATTTCACTTGTCAACCCAATGGGATGCCCCCATGTCCATTTCCTTTGCAGCGTTTTCTTGAAAAAGGAGTTCATGATGAAAAACCCTTCTGCCTCTGCAAATTCTACGAGAGTATTTCCACGCTGGTTTCTGTTGCCGTGACCGAATTTACCTACTGAAGTTTCATTCTTTTGCCGTTGCCGTATTTTCGCATTGTTATCTCCCACAATGATCATCAAGTACTGCTTGCCTTTCTTATTTAGATGACGAATTTTCTCATAAAATTATTCTTCAATCTCTTCTTCAGGAGGACTTGTAGTGGGTGCATAAGTTTGAATAATCTGAGCGTGGTATCTTCTCGAGAGTTGGATAACGAGTCGTGCAGCTCTGTCAGAGGAACTTTCAACTTCTACAACTTTATCCTTCAGTTTCTTGCTTATTATAAATCCGACACCACTAGTTCTGTCAATATCTGTCCCACGATAGTAGAAGAGATGTCCACTTTTCAGTTCAATGAGATCTTCTCCTTTTCTCCTTACCTCACTTAGCCCGACGATGTCCCACTTGATCCTTTGTAGTTCCTCTTCCAATTCAAGAAGCTTTGAATCAGAAGATAGGGAGCGTCCATTGTAAGTAGCCAATGTCAGCATAAAATGGCAGCCTAGTACGGTCCTCCGGTGATTCTTAGCACTCTCTGCCTTCATATCGCACTGGCCTCTGTCTTGGCCAGGCACATTCCAGCTGCAGGAGACTGAAGGCCAAGATTTAAGTTGTGGAGTCATTTCGGACGGGGTTTGGCCATACCTCACCACGCTGGCCAAGCGGGATGGTGAGTGTGGGATAGCATTTCCTCTAATCCCGATGGTATAGTTATACCACTATTTGGCAGCCGTCAGAGTCCCTTTAGTGGGAACAGGATGCACCACGAGAAGGCGGGGTTGACATTTGTCAAGGAGAGGCTGTAGTTTATTGCGCATCACCTGACCTTACATCCCTATATATATATATATATATATACACTGCCGGACAATTGCTAAGGACGGATGACAACAGCAACGATAGCAACCATAAAATGGAAGGCAGAAAAATGTGGAAATTAGCATAAGTGCGGGATACAGTAAGACGTGTTGTGCGTATGAAAATTTTGGATTGCCGAGTTTGTTCGTGACGTCATAGCGCTGATAAGAGATATAAAGGATTTGACGCGTATTGACCATTGTTGTTCAAACGCAAAGTTAAAAGGGAAAGAATCAATGGACGAACTTGCAATTTTCAGTATGTCTTCCCGACATCACCTAGATGATTTTACGCGTGGCCGTATTATTGGCAAGATTGAAGAAGGGCAAAAAAAACAGATGTTGCCTGGGAGTTCGACGTCAGCCACAGTGTTGTTTCAAGGCTTTGGAAATCATTTCAAACAAATGGAGAGTGTAGCAAACGTCACGGGGGAGGTCGTGTTCGCAGTAAGACATCTGCAGAAGATGGGTACATAGTGCTATCAACAAAAAGACACCGGCGCAGCACAGCTAGTGAGGTAGCAAATCAGTTTGTGGCTGCTAATGGCAAGCTGATCTCCCGAAAATCTGTCACCTGACGTTTGCATGAAGGAGGACTATACGCCCGCCGTCCTGTTGTGTGCATCCCATTGTCCAGACGTCACCGTACCGCCCGTTTGCAATGGGGCCATCAATTTCGCAATTGGACTGATAACGACTGGTCTGCTGTCCTCTTCCCAGATGAGAGTAGATACAGTCTATTGTCTGATTGTCGACGACAACTGATCTGGCGTGATAGTGGTACTGCATATTGTCCAGCAAACATACAGGAAAGGGACCGATATCCGACATGTAGTGTCATGGTATGGGCTGGCATCATGATCAATGGCCGTACATCCCTCTATGTGCTTTCAACTGGGACTATGACTGGCCAACGATACATTAATTATGTTCTGCTACCTCATGTTCGCATGTTCCGTGGTGCTGACCGTGATAGATTCATTTTCATGGACGACAACGCAACATATCATCGAACAGTCGCTGTCCAGGAGTGTCTTGAGAGCGAGGATATTCAACTCCTCGTATGGCCAGCACGTTCTCCAGATCTGAATCCCATTGAAAATGTGTGCGATGCTTTGGGGAGGAGTCTTGCTGGTCGCCAATGCCCTTCAATGAACAAGGACACCCTCATCCGTGCACTGACAGAAGAATGGGATAAATTACCCCAACAGCTGCTTGATAATGTTGTGCAAAGCATGACACGACGTGTGGAATCTTGCATCGCCCTCCATGGTGGCCATATCCCGTATGGACATCTTACGCCGGAACGCCTGCGGACGGTAATTGCATTTTTTCACGTTTACGTATTCTGCACTAAATGGCTTGTTTATCCCTTGAACACGTTCCAAAGCCTTCTGGATTTCAGAGCACAATAAATTGTCTTTCTTGTAATGGTCCTGGCATTCTGACATTATTTTATTTCACTTGGCATCACACTTACTTTTTTATGCGCTATATAGCCGTTTATAATCCGTCCTTAGCAATTGTCCAGCAGTGTATATGTATATCCTCACTAGTTCACAATTGAATTTTCTTATCCCTTCAGTGTTACCTTTTCGCACTGTCTTGCATAGCTCTATATATTCCACGTTGGAAGTTACGTCTTTATTTGTCCTCATCTCAGTTCTCTTTTGCATCAACATTTTTGTTTTTCCTGAAATTTTCTTCATATGTAACTTGTTCTTAGTACCACCTGCTTTTGTTGATGTTTCCATAAAAAGCCTTGGTGAGTTCTCTGTTAATTTCAGAAGAAGTGGATATTTCTGAAGTTAACAGAGAACTCACCAAGGCTCTTAGGGAAACAGCAACAAAAATAGGTGGTACTGAGAACAAGTTACATATGAAGAAAATTTCAGGAAAAACAAAAATGTTGATGCAAAAGAGAAGGAAGATCAGGACAAATAAAGACGTAACTTCCAACGTGGAATTTATTGAGCTATGCAAGACAGTGCGAAAAGGTATCACTGATGACATAGAAAAAAGGAAAGCAATTGAAAGCAATCAGAACCTGAAGAGAGCAAAAGGACATCTCAATAAGAGTAGAAAACATGTTATGGCTCTGAGAAAAGAGGATGGCACTGCAACAAGAAATAGAAGCGAAATTTTGACAAGGGTGAAAGATTTCTATTCAAAACTATATGATAGGGGTGACACATCTATTCCAGACATTATGACAGGTACCAATGCCAAAGTCCCCCAATACTCCCTGCAGAAGTTACATATGCAATTAAGAACATGAAACGGGGAAGAGCTCCAGGAGAAGATAGAATTACCGTGGACATTATACAAGAAGCAAGTGGAGAAATTGAAACTACACTCGCACAAGTGTTCACCAAATGTCTTAATGAAGGGAAAATTCCTGAGGATTCGAACACTGCTACGATGTTCTTGCTCCATAAAAAAGGCAACATTGAGGATCTCAGAAACTACAGGCCCATCAGCCTCCTATCAGTGGTTTATAAAATCTTCACTAAGATTCCTTCACATCGCTTGAAGGTAACACTAGACATGGCCCAACCAAGAGAACAAGCTAGATTCAGGAGTGGCTGCAGCACTATAGATCATATCCATGTAATGAGAGAACTAATTGAAAGAACAAGAGAATATGAACTCCCATTATGCATGGCTTTTATCGATTATGAAAAGGCCTTTGATTCGGGGAAACAATCAGCAGTTACAATGGCTGTGAAATCCTGCGGTATTGAAGATGCATACATTAATATTATTCATACTATCTATGAAAATGCAAGTGCAAAGGTTGGAATATTTGAGGATGCAGCACCCATTAAAATTGGAAAGGGAGTGCGACAAGGTGACACTATATCTTCCAAACTCTTTAATGCCACATTAGAAAATGTCTTTCAATCACTGAACTGGGAAAACAAAGGGATAAAGATCAATGGAGACTATCTAACTCACCTTCGTTTTGCTAATGACGTAGTCATTTTTGCAACTACCCCATCATAGCTGCAGAGTATGATCCAGAAACTTTCTGACAAGAGTAAAGAAGTGGGATTAAAAATGAAATTTCAGAAGACAAAAGTGATGTACAATGCTTTTACAAGAAATGAAGATTTATAGATTGATGGGAAAAGCTGGAGATATCGAATACCTACATTTATCTTGGACAGCAGATATCAAGTGAGGGTCACATTGATGAAGAAATTAATCGACGTATAAAACTTGGATGGAGAGCTTTTGGAAGAAACAGCATAATTTTCAAGAGCAATATGCCATTATGTCTTAAAAGAAAAGTGTTTGATCAATGCATCCTTCCAGTGCTTACGTATGGTGCAGAGACGTGGACCTTAACTAAAAGAGACATACAAAGACTGCAGACAACTCAAGGCAACATGGAGAGATGCATGCTTGGTGTAACCAGGAAAGATAAGAAGAGGAATTTGTGGATAAGGAAAATGACAGGAGTGGACGACGTTATGACCAGAGGAAATCACTGAAATGGCAGGGGCTGGACATGTTGCCAGAAGAACGGACCCCCGATGGACAACCAAAATTTTAGACAGGATTCCGAGGGACAGGAAAAGACCCAGAAAAGGGCCCCATGGGAGATGGATGGATGAAATTCGAAAGTATGCTGGAGTGACATGAAGATGACTGGCCCAAGACAGACAATTGTGGAAGAAATTTAGGGAGGCCTTCACCCAGCAGTGAATTGATAATGGTTGATGATGATGATGATATATATATATATATATATATATAATCATCATCATCATTGTCAACCATTATCAATCCACTGCTGGACGAAGGTCGCCCCAAGTTTCCTCCACAACGGTCTGTCTTGTGCCAGTCTCCTCCATGTCACCCCTGCATACTTTCGAATTTCATTCACCCATCTCCCATGTGGTCTTCTTCTGGGTCTTTTCCTGTCCCTTGGAATCCAATCTAAAATTTCGGCTGTCCATCGATGATCTGTCCTTCTGGCAGTATGTCCAGCCCATTGCCATTTCAGGGATTTGACTCTGATCATGATGTCTTCCACTCTTGTCATTTTTCGGATCCACGAGTTCCTCTTCTTATCTCTCCTGGTTACACCAAGTATGCACCTCTCCATGCTGCTTTGAGTTGTCTGCAGCCTTTGTATGTCTCTTGTAGTTAAGGTCCACGTCTCTGCACCATACGTAAGCACTGGAAGGATGCATTGATCAAACACTTTTCTTTTAAGACATAATGGCATATTGCTCTTGAAAATTATGCTGTTTCTTCCAAAAGCTCTCCAGGCAAGTTTTGTACGCCGATTAATTTCTTCATCAATGTGACCCTCACTTGATATCTGCTGTCCAAGATAAACGTACGTGTCTGTTATCTCCAGCTTTTCTCCATCAATCGATAAATCTTCCATTCTTGTAAAAGCATTGAACATCACTTTTGTCTTCTGAAAGTTCATTTTTAATCCCACTTCTTTACTCTTGTCAGCAAGTTCCTGGATCATACTCTGCAGCTCTGATGGGCTAGTTGCAAAAATGACTACGTCATCAGCAAAACGAAGGTGGGTTAGATAATCTCCATTAATCATTATCCCCTTGTTTTCCCAGCTCAGCGACTGAAAAAACACCCTCCAATGTGGCATTAAAGAGCTTCGGAGATATGGTGTCACCTTGTCTCACTCCCTTTCCAATTTTTACGTGTGTTGTATTTTCAAACAGCCGAATCTTTGCACTTGCATTTTCATAGATGTTATTAATAATATTAATGTATGCATCTTCAATACCGCAGGTTTTCAGAGCCATTGTAACTGCTGATGGTTTCACCGAATCAAAGGCTTTTTCATAATCGATAAAAGCCATGCACAATGGAAGTTCATATTCCCTCGCTCTTTCAATTAGTTCTCTCAGTACGTGGATATGATCTATTGTGCTGTAGCCACTCCTGAATCCAGCCTGTTCTCTCGGTTGAGCCATGTCCAGTGTTACCTTCAAGCGGTGTGAAAGAACTTTAGTGAAGATTTTATAAACTACTGATAGGAGGCTCATAGGTCTGTAGTTCCTGAGATCCTCAATGTCACCTTTTTTATGTAGCAGGATCATTGTAGTTCCAATCCTCAGGAATCTTCCCTTCATTAAGGCATCGAGTGAAAATTTGGGCGAGTACTGTTTCGATTTCTCCACTTGCTTCTTGTATGATGTCTACAGTAATTCCATCTTCTCCTGGAGCTTTTCCCCGCTTCATGTTCTTGATTGCATGTGCAACTTCTGCTGGAAGGACTGGAGGAACTCTGGTACTGGTATCTTTCATGATGTCTGGAGTGCATGTATCATCCCTTTCATATAATTTGGAGTAGAAATCTTTCACTCTTGTCAAAATTTCGCCTCTATTTCTTGTTACAGAACCATCTTCTTTTCTCAGTGACATAATCTGTTTTCTTCCCTTACTGAGATGTCCCTTTGCTATCTTTAGGCTTTGGTTGTTTTCAATTGCTTTCCTCACTAGTTCACAGTTGAATTTTCTTACGTCTTCAGGGATACTTTTTCTTACTGTCTTGCATAGCTCTATATATTCCACTTTGGAAGTCACATCTTCTTTAGTTGTCCTCATCTCTCTTCTTTTTGCATCAACATTTTCGTTTTTCCTGATAATTTGTTTACATGCAACTTGTTCTTAGACCCAGCTAATTTTGTTGCTGTTTCCATAAGAGCTTTGATTACTTTTCTGTTAACTTCAGAGATGTCCACTTCTTCCGATGTTAGGCCTTCTAAAGCAGAGAACCTGTTCTTCAGTTCCAACTTGAAGGTATTATGGTGTTTTTTAAGGTTGGTTATGTCAATAGATTTTGTTTGTCTTATGAGCTTGCCACGTTCAAGTTTAGTGTTGAGGTGCATCTTACATCTCACCAATCTATGGTCACTACCTGTGTTGAACTTGTTTAGCACACTGCAGTCTTCTATGACGAATTTTTTGTTACACATAATAAAATCAATTTCACTTGTCGTCCCATTTGGATGTCTCCATGTCCGTTTCCTGTGTGGCTTTTTCTTGAAGAAGGAGTTCAAGATGAAAAACCTTTCTGCCTCTGCAAACTCAACGAGAGTATTTCCACGCTGGTTTCTGTTGCCGTGACCGAATTTACCTACTGAAGTTTCATTCTGTTGCCGTTGCCCTATTTTTGCATTGAAATCTCCCATAATTATTTTCAAGTGCTGCTTACCTTTATTATTTAGATGACAAATTTCCTCATAAAATTCATCAATTTCTTTTTCAGGATGACTTGTGGTGGGTGCATAAGTTTGAATAATCTGAGCCTGGTATCTTTTCGAGAGTTGGATAACAAGTCGTGCAGCTCTGTCAGAGGAACTTTCAACTTCTACAACTTTATCCTTCAGTTTCTTGTTTATTATAAATCCAACACCACTAGTTCTGCCAGTATCTGTCCCACGATAGTAGAAGAGATGTCCACTTTTCAGTTCGATGAGATCTTCTCCTTTTCTCCTTACCTCACTTAGCCCCACGATGTCCCACTTGATCCTTTGTAGTTCCTCTTCCAATTCAAGAAGCCTTGAATCAGAAGATATAGAGCGTCCATTATACGTAGCCAAGGTCAGCATCAGATGGCAGCCTAGTCCGGTCCTCCGGGGATTCTTAGCACCCTCTGCCTTCATGTCGCACTGGCCGCTGCCTTGGCCAGGTACATTCCAGCTGCCGGAGACTGAGGGCCAAGATTTAAGTTGTGGAATCATTTTGGAGGGGTTTGGCCATAACTCACCACGCTGGCCAAGCGGGTTGGTGAGTGTGGGATAGAATTTCCTCTAATCCCGATGGTATAGTTATACCGCTATTGGCTATATATATATATTTCCTTTTTCTATAATTATACTACCCTGGTTTGCACAGATTAAGGAAAAAACAGAAAAATCGCTATAACTCAAAAATACGCGATGAAATGTAATGAACGTTCCGGTGGCGCAGTTGTCTAAGCATTGGCTTATGCCCATTTGTCCCAGAACGTTCCGGGTTCAAATCCCGTTCAGGCATGAATGTTGTGTTTATCTTACGGCACTGGTTCTCTCCCTTTCCTGGAACCAGTGGCCCTAAACTAGGGACGGGCGACTGCTTATAGCCAATCGAGTTACTTACGGTGGCCGTTAAACCTTCAATCAAATAAAAAAAAATATGTACGTGAATATATGGGCACATGCATAAATACTCTTTCTATCCTGTTGAAATGTATTTTCGTTATGACAACGATGCGTTTGACAGGTAACCATAAAAAAATAAAGCAGCGGGTATTATACATATAACATTCTTTCATTAGATTGAATTGTAACAGAAGCAGCTGGCTTCAATGTATTAGTTCTTTTAATAAGCAAGGAAAGGCTGATGTTGACTTTAATTTGGAGTGTACTTACGTTTTCTAACAAAACTAATGTTTCTGAAAGAAAGTCAAACAGCGTACTTTTCATAATTACAGATGAAAGGCACTTCCATTTATTGTACTTCTGGGTCTGTGTTCGGATCATGTGATAAGACATTGACCTTACTTTGTCCTTCTGGTTCTGATTTTCTCCGTACCTTGGAAACAATGGCTCTAAAACAAGGATGGAAGACTACTCGGCATAACCTTAGATACTCGTATTTATATCCTGAAACAAGAAACAGACTGACCGAGAAAGAAAAATATTATTCTTAAAATTTCCCGGCAGTCATAACCTAGTTAGAACCTGCGCTTTTGAAAATTTTAGCTCTCAACAAAACAAAATGGTCCGTTGCTGGCAGTAAGTTTTTTCCATCACACTTGATCAAAACATACAGATGAAAATGATTTACTAGAACAGCTGCGAAATAGAAAATATTTTTCTTGACAGCGCACTTGTGTACTTCACTAATGACGGCATTTGTGTCAAAACCTCATCGAGAAATAATACAGATGAAAAAGCAAAGAAGAATTGTCTTGACAAACCGTAGGATTAAAAGACAAATAACTTTGAACTATCATTTAGTTAGTTTAATTTTATTTCAGATACTGAAAAGGAATTATTTCAGTGCAAATTCAGGTAAAAATGTTTAAATTTTCAACCTTTAATTTGCAAGTAAAATTTTTGGTCTGAAGACCAAGTACTACTTCCGTTTTCTCTTAATGGAATCTCATGTGTCTCCTCAATGGGTTGTAAGCAGTCGTCCGTCCCTAATTTAGGACTTCTGGTTCCAGGGAAGGGAGAGAGGCAGTTCTAAATACAAAACTGATGCATCACAGGTATTCGAACCCGCACCCATCTCAGACGAATGGTCAGAAGCCAGCGCTTAGACCACTGCGCCACGAGGTCGGCCCCAAAAATTAATAATCAATGGCCAGGGTTTCCATAATTTTCAAAATCAAATGCAACATCCAAAAATTAATAATCCATGACCAGGGTCTGCGTACTTCTCAAAATTAAGTGCATTATCCAAAAAGAAAAAGAAATTCCAATCTAATCCATTTTTCTTCAATTGACTTGTACCGTAAAGAAGTTTATTGTGAGAAAGGACAAAGTCTGAAATAATAGTTCAATTTTAAAGAATTTCTCGTAGTTCAGAAGAAAATCCTCATCACTGTTGTAAAAATTCAATCAATATACATGTGACTCATTTACGAGTTTACAAACAGTAACTGTTTCAAACAATTCTCATCTCACTTGTGTTCAGTTGGCTAAGATCTCGGAACTGAGGCGGCACTTTACCACTTTGAATCCCTCTCGTGCTTCTGGAACCACTGTATGACGATCCGATTCTCTTGGAAGGGCGAATTATCCTGCAGGAAGTCATCTTCATCAAGAAACACTGTCCAGATGTACAGGTGTGACTGGTCGCAATGATGACAAGATACCTCGTGTTATCCAAATGGTGTTCCAGAGGTATAGAACCCAATATTTGCCATGAAAACAGGACCTGCACCGTTGGACCGCTTCCACCAGCTTGTACACTTAATGCTAGGCTATTGAGATTCATCGATTCGTACTGTTTCTGGCACGTACATCAGCGTGCAATAACAAACCATTATTCATTGAGCCAGGAGACATTTCTCCAGTTCTCTGAGAGTTTTGATCATTCCGTGCCCACTGCAGACGAAGTTGTCGGTTTCTAGCAGAGACGAGTGGTGCACGAAGTATGCCGCCGTAGCACATTCGTGCCAATCTTCGGTGGGATGTGTGTGCTGAAATTCTCTCCAGCAGCCGTTGCTCTCGAACATCCACCAGTTGTTTTTGCCCACTGAAAGACCCCAGACTGCTTCTTTTGCTGATTGTCCAGCACTCATTGTACATCCTCGCATAGCCAAGAAGGTTTGCCGTTTCTGAGATGCTTGCACCTATCCACTCAGAATCCGCTATCATGCCTCTTGCAAAGTAGATCAAATCACGCGTTTTTTCTGTATTAGTATCTACGTTTAGTACCCGTTTGAATCCTTCGCAGTGAACTGAGATCTCAACGTCATAGTTCCCTATATAAATGGGGAGGCCATGTGTATGATTGTTGTTGGGTGTTCCTTATAATTGACTTCTTCAATGTAGCTTTTATTGATAGAAGAATCTCAGAAGATTCAAAACATTACGAAATATCAGACTATTTCCCACTTGCTCTTCCACTTCAAAGAATCATAAATATTGCACTAAGAATGGAATACAAGACAAATGATATCTATAAATGAGCAATTAAATCTAAGCTTGCTCTCATTTTGATGACCGATATATTTCTGCTTTCAGTAAGTGTTAAAAACTAATGTTTTCAGTAAGGACTGCAGTTCTTCTAGGAATTTACAGCCGACAATTTTCTTGGAAATGTTGAAATGCTAATGATTTTAACTAGGAAATGTGCGTGTTGCAAAAAAAAAAATCTTTGAGACTCTGAGAAGCAGTCTTAGTTGATAAACACGCACTGAACTTTTACCTCTTCAGTAGCACAGGAGATTTTCATTAAGCACTTCGTATTTTCAACGGAAGTAATTGGGTGTTTGCTACATAAATTGAAATAGAAAATATTTCTCACTAGTACTAACAAAAATACATAATCTTATCCATATCGAATGGAATCTTTTCCTTAATGGAAATTTACACAATTGCTATTTATGCTTAAAACATCTAAAAAAATTTGTATGCTGAAAAACCTAAATGTTTGTAATGTAATAGGTTTTAAAATAAAATGTGTTATGTTTTGTTTTATGACATTTTCATTTTTATCACTTGTTTTGATAAAAAAGTGCATGGTTACAATTTTATTCCGTTAGTCCGTCCGTAGTCATATTCTAAAAGTTCACTTTGCACTAGATGGTGTTAACAAATGGAATGGTGAGGGATTCACCCTTGCAGCTTACTTCCTTATTTCGTCTGCAGTGATATCGTAAAAGTTCGCTTTGCAGTAGATGGTGTTACCAATGAGGACGGTGATTCATGCTCTAACGGATTTCTATGCTCAGTTTTCCCACTAAGTGACCTACATACTTATTTTTGTTTTTGACGCGATATCGACACTTCGAAAAGCTGGATTGCAAAAACTCTTCATTTCGAATCAAGGGCAAGAACTCTGAGCAAATCTGCAGATGGATATTTTATCTCTTCCTGACACACAATCTTACCTCTAGGTGGCGTGAATATACAGAATTATTCTAAAGTTCGTTAGTTTTAACGTCCATTTGCGAAATTTTCAAGTTCACTGCATAACAAAACTGACGGCAATGTACAACGTAGTTGAAACCATGTATAAGGGACTGCGCTAGATGTATCACGGATGCAACATTAGTAGTACGCACCGCCATTTCTTAAAGACGCCACTATGTCGCTGAGCATAAAGTACCTCTGTTTTCTACAGGAACGACATTACTGAAGCAACAAAAGTAGTGCGTCCTGAAAAATGCAGAACAAATGATTTGTCAGCGAAGCTTGAAGTACCGAAAGCTTGGATATGATTTTAACGATACCGTGCTGTAATAGATCAGTGTCGAAGAGGTAGTTTTGATCACTGAATGACAAATGATTGTCATCAAAGTATCGAACGCTGGGATATGATTTTGACGATACGATGTTGTAATAGATCAATGTCAAAGAAGTAGTTTTGATCACTAAATGACAAGTGATTGTCAGCAAAGCCTGAAGTATCGAAAGCTGGAATATGAATTTGACGATACGATGCTGTAATAGATCAATGTCAAAGAGGTAGTTTTGATCACTGATTATGTTTAAGAAACACTGAAGTCCGTCACTAAAATATATTGACTGTTGCGCCGTCCTACACTGTTAAAAATTTGGTGCTAGGTTGAACCAAAATATGGAGTAAGTAGGGGCAAATTTGCTGCAACCATAACTTGGTTCAACCTTTACACAAGTTAGGGTTCAGCATTTGCACCAAGTTATGGTTCAACCTTAACACCAAGTTATGATTCAACCTAACACGAAATAATGGTTCAACCTTTACACCAAGTTACGATTCAACCTAACACGAAATAATGGTTCAACCTTTACACCAAATTACTGTTCGACCTAACGCCAAATTATTATACGACATTACCCCAAATTTTGGTTCGTTTGATATGATCTTTATTTACAGCACATTTTATATAAATAAAGATAATATCAAATGATTTATTAGAGTGCAAGTAAGCTACTGTCAAATATAAAATCAAATGTTATTATATTTAAAATAAAAAGGTATGTTTAGGTATAAATATGCCAGCTTTCATTTTTAGTGTGACCTTTCTTATTGCAATATGTGCATTGTTTTGCTTCTTTTGCATTTCTGTTAAATTTGTCACTTGTTTGAAATGGTGTTGTGGAATCTGTGTTTGTTTGTGCTCTATCTTTTTGACTATTATATTCGTTGATGAGTTTATTTTTAACATATTCTAATGTTAGTTCATCCTCATGTTTTGCTTTAAGAGCAAGTGTGTCATATGTGGATGGCAGGCCACACAACATTATAGCTGCTAGGTGTAAATCTTTAATTTCTTTACCAATTGATTTTAGTTTATTTGAAATTTTTAATATCTAGTTGATGTGTTCTTGCATATTTTCATAGTCATTGTACTTTTTTATTGAACAGTTTTCTAAGCAAATAGAGCTTACTTCTTAAATTTGTTCTTTCATGAATTCTCTGCAAAGCTAACCACATATTTCGAGCAGTTGTTTGATTTATGACGTTTATTATTTTTTCCTCAGTCAAAAGTACACTTATTGTTGACACAGCTTGTGTGTTTTTCTTAATCCAGTCCTTAGTTTTAAGTGTAGGTTCCTTTTGGGAAATAACATTCCAAGTATCTTCTTTAATGAGAAGGATTTGGATTTTAAATTTCCAAACTGAATAATTTTCATTATTCAGTTTAGCGATGGAAACGTTTGTCCCCTTTATTAGACTAAAAAACGCCATTTTTATTTAAATAGTATAAGAGTCATTCCACGACAAGTCACCTGGTGCCATGTGCTGTCACGTCACAGATGTTTTTCAAAAAATGTTTATGAATAGGTACCTATGAGATAAACTCAAATGAATTTTTTCTGATTTTTTTATCCAAAATTGGACTTGGGAGAAATTTTTGAAATTTTCAATTTTCACGCGATTTAGGCGTTTTCACTTTCTCCATCACTTAAGAAAAATCCTCTTGTTTCACTTATTTTTCAACCGATTGGGCTTATTTCAGTGTCAAATTATAGCTTTTCATTTGCTCTATAAAAATAAGGTATAAAAGTGGTACTAATGCTAGAAACAAAATGTCACTGAGCTTTCAAACTGGATTTTAATGACTTTGTACCTTCGTACGTTCGGTAAACCATAGCTTTGCAAACCACAACTAACAAAAGTGTCATATTTTTTTTATAGAATGAGCTATCCATATACTTTTTACGAATTAAAAATAAAAAGGGTGTTTTTTGTTGATATCAAATAAAAATTAATTTGTTTTGTAAAAATTTTACTTCAAAATCAACGTTTTGGAACAGGTTTAAGGTCGCTTATTGAACCTCAAACAAACACATATTTGTGAGAATAGTTAAAATAGTACCCTCTTATGTTACAATGTCATCTAATGTTTTTTTTAGATTATTTCACTTTTTATTTTGTTATCAAATATTTTTTTTATCTAATTAAAAATGAGTACAGATCTTGAAAGCCTTGTTGATTGATGTCCATTGTATGCAACATGATCTTTCTAAATCAGCAAAATGAAAATTAAATGTAGCAGTTTTTTTTAATAGTTTAATATGTGAATTTTAAAAACATATGCAACCATCATTTGTATTATTTTCTTTCAACATTTGCTGATCGACAGAGGGTATGCTGTGATCTTTTAAAAGACACCAAAAGAAGATATATGAAAGCCTTATAAATATTTCCCTTCCATTTTCAAGAAAATTGCAACAATGTGTTGAACTTATACCAGGTACAAAACTGTGCATATCTTATAGAAAAATGGTATTTTCAAACTGTTCTCCAGAGAATGTATAAGAAAGTCATCTTTCAGACAGTGATTATGAACCAGATGATTCAACTCGTGAAGTCATCGATAAGCGAAACGAAAGATGTGAATTGATTCAATGTTCTCCCATTAAAGTTACAAAACGAAAACTTGATGAAAGAGTAGTTTATCTGAAAAACAAAGCTCAGCGAGTTGCAAGTAGTTTCCAAGACATATCAAGCAAGGCTTTAAATGTTCAATCTTCATCAGGAAGAAATGAAAGTGAATAAAGAAACAAACAGAAGTGCAGTGATTATAGTAGCCTAATTTATAAATTGAAAAACAAATTTAAAAGTAGTAAAATAGATGAACAAGTTGAGATATTGACTCTTGTTCCTGAGTCGTGGAGCATCCGGCAAACAATAGGGGCTTTTGAAACCGCCGAGTACATGGTGAAAAAGGCTCGAAAGATATTAAATGAAGAAGGTGTTTTAGGTAAAGTTGACAAAAGGAAAGGTCGTACTCTAAGTGCTAAAGTTGTACAAAAAGTAAGGGATTTTTATTGTGACGATGACATCTGTAGAGTTTCAGCGAATAAAAAAGACTGTTTCTATACCAACAGAACATGGTAAAAGAGAATTGAGAACAAAGGGACTAATACCGCTCAATTTAAAAGATGTCTATTTATTATTCAAGGAGCAAAATCCCAAAGCAAAAATTGGTTTCACAAAGTTTTGTGAATTGCGTCCTAAGGAGTGTGTAACTGTAAGTAGTCATGGCATTCATTCAGTGTGTGTATGTACCTACAAACAAAATATTAAGCTTATGATGAGTAGTATACATTTAAGCATGTACTCCTCCTAAAACTAGTGTGTAACCTGGAATCAGAGGAATGCGTGCTTCACCGTTGTCCTGAATATCCCGATGAATCTACACTTCGAGATTTTCTTATGGGGTTAGAATACCTTGAAACTAAAGAAACACTTGTTTTTAAAAAGTGATTTTAAACTGACTGATCATCTCTTGAAGCTTTAGTAAAACCAGTTGATAATTTTGTTGATTTCCTGGTTGCAATATTAGTGCAGTTAACAAACATCACTTTGTAGCAAAATCACAGAGTCGATGCTTAAAGCAAATGAAATCAGATTTAGATGATAAACATCGCATAATTTTACAGACTTTGCAGAAAATTACACATGCATTCTGCAAATAGGTACTGCTCAAGGTTTTCACTAGCATAATATTCAGGTTACATTACACCCATTTGTAATTTACTACAAATGTGACTGCCAGCTGAAGTCCAAGCACATATGCTGTATTAGTGACTGCCTGAAACATGACAACTTTTTCACATTCCAGAAGTCGCTTTTGCAATATGTGAAACAAGAACACCCACATACAACAAATGTGACAATATATTTTAGTGACAGTAGTTCAGCACAATACAAGAATAACAAAAAAATTATTAATTTATGTTACCATAAAGAGGACTATGGCATCACAGCTGAGTGGCATTTCTTTGCCACTAGTCATGGTAAAAATGCATGTGATGGAGTAGGGAGAGCAATAAAACGGCTTGCCACAAGAGCAAGTCTTTAGAGAACTGTTGAGGGGCACATTTTGAATGCAGAGGACTTACTTCAATTTACTTCCCAAAACATAAAGGGCATTCATGTGTTCTTTTACACCGTCAGCTGACGTGGATGCAAATGAAGACTTTTTGAAGAGACTGTATGATAACTCATTATCAATAGTAAGCACCAGAGAGAACCATTTCTTCAAACCATTGGACAAAAGAACCCTTTGGCGAAGAAAGTTTCCACTTCAGAAAAACATTTTAAAGCCACTGTTGGTGATAAAACTAAAGAACTGGTCAATAATATTTCTGAAAAATATTATGCAGTTAACTATGACACAAAATGGTGGATTGTGAGGATACTCGACATCTGTAAAGAGGAAAGGGATGCTAAAGTTCAATTCATGCATCCGTCTGGTTTTTCAATTTTTCGGTTGCTGTGCGCTGTTAAACGTAGAAAGAGCGATGTCTTTATTTATTCACCAACATATTTTTGGTAAATTAAAAATGACTGCTGCTGGGTGCCCTATGAAAATATACTTCGAGAAGTTCCTGTTCCTTCATCATCATCTGTATCAGGAAGGACATATGTCATAGACGAAAAGGTTGACAAATAAGTGCGGAAATTAGCAAGAAGTATGATGTGACCTTTCATTGCAAAGGTAAGCTACAGTGAAATAATGTGAAAATAACATTAGATGACATTGTAACATAAGAGGGTAGTATTTTAACTCTTCTCACAAATGTGTGTTTGTTTGAGACCTTAAACCTTATAACGAAGTGAATTTCTCCGTCATTTTTATCCGCGCCAGGATTCGAACCCGGGTCCCCTCATTCCGGAATAAGTTGCTCTACCAATTGAGCTACGCGGACGTTTTATTCTGATTCCTATCTGCCTTTATGTCGTGTGCGTCCTTCTGGCAGGTACGTCATCTCCCCCTTACTATTTTTTTTCGAAGTGCTGGAGAAGGGATTCTCTGATTTTTCCTATCTCGCGGTGTGGAAATAAAATCACATTGCGAGATTTTGAACGGTCGGGTCATCCGGATAGTTCGGGCGCCATTATAACGAAGTAAATTTCTCCGTCATTTTTATCCGCGCCAGGATTCGAACCCGGGTCCCCTCATTCCGTAATAAGTTGCTCTACCAATTGAGCTACGCTGACGTTTTATTCTGATTCCTATCTGCCTTTATGTCGTGTGCGTCCTTCGGGCAGGTACGTCACATCTCCTGGTACGTTACAACCTGTTCCAAAACGTTGATTTTGAAGTAAAATTTTCAAAAAACAAATTAATTTTTTATTTTATATCAACAAAAAACACCTTTTGTTTTTAAATCATAAAAGGATATGGATAGCTCATTCTATAAAAAAATATGATACTTGTGTTAGTTGTGGTTTGCAAGCTACGGCTTACCGAACGTACCAAGGTACAAAGTCATTAAAATCCAATTTGAAAGCTCAGTGACATTTTGTTTCTAGCATTAGTACTTTTTTTATACCTTATTTTGATAGAGCAATAAATAAATAGCTTTAATTTGACACCAAAATAAGCCCAATCGGTTGAAAAATAAGTGAAACAGGAGGATTTTTCTTAAGTGACGGAGAAAGTGAAAAGGCCTAAATCGCGTTAAAATTGAAAATTTCAAAAATCTCTCCCAAGTCCAATTTTGGATCAAAAAATCAGAAAAAAATAGTTTGAGGTTATCTTATAAGTACCTATTAATAAAAATGTTTTGTAAACACTCTGTGATGTGACAGCACGTTTGAACATCAAAACTAGGTGATTTGGCGTGGAATGACCCATAACTATACTAGCGATTCGAAATTTCTTGGGGCAGAATAGAAATAAAAGTTTCCAAGCTTTCGCACATCAACCAGATGGCTTTATCAAGGAAGGTATACAGCTAACTGCAAACTGGATAAAAGAACGGTTCAACAATTTGAACGTGGTGACATGACAACAACGAATAGATGCGAACGTAATCAGGTATTCAAAGACACGAGGCGTAATGCTCGTTTAGCACGCGGAATCATGGAAGGGAAACCAAGAGGGAATCACTATTTGAAGAACTGGTTCCAAACTCGTGGCAACTCCGGTGAGCATTGCACGACTCGCTGTTGGTTATGATCTCCAAAGCTTCGCGAGTGGCAGTAGATTTTGGGGTGGAGTAGGAAGCTAATTTATTTACGTCAATGATACCTTATTTTCTACATATACTGTAAATGTGTACTGTTTTTTTTGTTTGTTTTGGCGGACCAGTGATTTAGAAATTCAAGTGTTCCGTTGGGCCTGTTGAAAATTTATTTCTAATCTTAACACTGCAAACACGTCATTGCTTGCCATTTTATGAGGGGATGGGGATTCGCCAGATGGCAGTCGAAAAATTATATAATACAGGTATTTGGGAAATTGTTTAAAAAAATTATGTAATAAGTTTAGGCCATAAAATAACTATTGCAATCATAAGATTTGAAAAAACAAACAAAAAGACTAAACAGTGGCCATACCTTTTCTAATAACAAATAAGGATTAGGGTTTGTGATCTATCGTTCTGTATAAATGCTTGAAATAAACTTAAAACATCACATTTTAAAACATGCACGGGTCACTAAAAAATAGCAAATAGTTTAACAAGACTTGCCCTTACACACTGCTAAAAATTTCGCCGTTAGATTACGAACAGCGCCCGGCAGCTGGGGGTCCAACCATTGCCTGTAAAATTACAGCTTGGCCCGTGTCTGTGAAAGCCTGTAAAATTAATATCTCAACCGTAAATACCAAGCCCGTAATTTGAAGAGCAATACTCGTAAAAATAAAATTTGACCGTTTTCAGTTAAGCTATAATTTGAAGGGTAATGCCCGTAAAAATAAGTTTGACCGTTTTCAGTTAAGCCGTAATTCATAATTTGAAAAGCAATTCCTTAAAAATATAGTTTGACCGTATTCAGTTAAGACTGAATTTCACAGGCTTAATTAACTGAATACAGTTTTCAATTAAGCCGTAATCTGAAATAAAAAAGTTTGTCCTTGCTCATTTGAGTTTCAGAGCAATCCCTGTATTTATGAAGTTTGACCATATTCAGTTGAGCCTCATGGCGAGTAGTCACCCGACTTTTATAGTTAATGCACATATTTTGTGGAAGAGTGTGCAAGTAAATGCCTGTTTTTTGTGGAATAGTGTGAAAGTGTTTAATGCTTATTTTATTACCAATCAATTCAGTTATAAATGTGAGTTATGGTATTTTCATATCTTAAAATTAGGTTTATTATAATATGATAAATAATGACATCAGTTACACATAAATTTGTTTAACTTTAGGCTTTACGAACTCTGTACACACAGTTGGTTGAACAATACACTGTTTCTTTTAAACATTTTAATTTGCACATGTACTAATACAGTATTTGCATAAATGAATACAAAGGACTGTTATGTATTAAAGACACATACAGGCATATCCTTATATTTACACGTTATATTAATGACAAACAGATCTACGAACTGGTAACCGAGTACTTTGCGTCTATAGAGTATTCAATCCACAGTGGTGTCCAAGTTGGTTTTTCATTAAGGTTTTGGCTAGTACTACATTTCACATAGTGTTGAGTCATGCTTTTCTTGTTTTCACATTCACTACCTTGTGTGCTATTTCATTTTACATTCTACTGAGTACTGTGTTGTCAGTGTTTCCACAACTTTTACGGTCTTGTTTCTTATTTCTAATTTTTGGATATTTACCTACTTTTCACATTTTTAGTAAAACTATGTCAGAAACTAGAAGTGCTGCTTTTGAAAGATTATATTGCTTCCCCATAATTAAGGTATCAGAAAGAAAAAAAAGAAATACTTGAATAGAAGTGGGAGCTTAAACTTGATGGGGCATCATTTCAAATCTCAGACCCCCACCACCCAGAGAAGAAACGATTCTGACTGAGTCATTCCAGAACATTAACAAATATCATCAATATTTCTAAAATATTAAATTTTCCTGTTTGGGATGTTTAAGAAATAACTTCAGTAATTAAGATGGTTTTTCCCTTGATGTATTGCCACAAGGAAACCATTTCGGAGCACAAAAACTTTTTGGAATGCTATTAAATAATCGTATTTATAATATCTCGGGGAAAATCCGGAAGATAATGAAAAAAGTTTTCATTGATGTACAAATCAGGTGTTTAGTGACAATGAGAAAAAAAAAACTTCAATGAAAGGAACACGGTAGAATCCCTAAATTTCTCAAAAAACTATTTCATCGTATCATTTTGTAACAATTTCAGCACTATCATCTTAAAAGAGAAATGCAAAACATGTAAAAAAATTCATATTTTTTAACTTAAAAAAAATGGCTTCTGATTTATCTTAAAATATAAATTATCCTGAGCATTCAGGTTTTGCTAACTGGATACGTACATAATTGGTGCGCATACCCACCTGGGCACGTGACATTTCAGATAATTTTCAAGCCCTGCTTAAAGTGTAACAGGTAAAGATTTCACTCACAGAAATTTAGAATGCATTCGTTTTTGTTTTTTTTTACTTTTAACATTAATTACATTTACAAAGAAAAGGAACTGTACATGATATAGTTTCCTGTCATTTTCATGACCAGCATTTACCAGATTCAGTAAAAACAAAAAGAGAAACAGTTAAAGCTAACGAAATTCAAGGGGGCAAAAAAAATTCTGTAGAAATGTATTTTCCTTAAAACATTACGAAATTTTCATTAAAAAGTTAGTATGTACAACAAAAATTTTCATTACGCATAAGATTGCAGCGCTGTAATTGCGAAATAGTGCCCGTAGAGACAAGCAAAGGTATTTTTTTTTGTAATGGGAAGTTTTTGCTAAAGTAGTAATAATGAAATATATAAGCTTTAATTAATCTATATGTATGAAATTATGTACTGTATATATTTTCACTTATATGTATCAGGGTGCCATGCCCGAGATGCCCGGAGTATGTGAATCATTGGCCTAAGCTGGTAAATAAAAAATCTAGTTGCCCAGACTGGGTAACTAAATTTAGAAATGAAATTCAGAATAGAATTTTCTACTACAAGAAAAAAGACAGTCATTGCATGTCATGCTGCTTTTCACTGCCAATCACTGGAAGTTGTATTATTGTTACGGAGTGCCAAGAACAGAAGAATATCACTTCTTTAATTATATTATACTCTAGGTGCAGAAATTGGAAGCATATATAATTTTGCTCCAAATGTTGTTTAAAGCCAGTGACTGAAAGCATACCTCTGATGGAACTATCACACTGTGTTTATTGACCTTCAACAAAAGGAACATGGCAGAATCACTATATTTCTAAAATACTAATCTCAGCATCATCATCACTCATTTATGCACTGAACATTTTGAGTATAGACCCTTAAAATGAAAATGCAAAATATGTAAAAAAGTGAGGGTTCTGATTTGTTAAGTTAAAAGATAAATTTTCCTGGGCACACACATACAACCAGCTTTACTTAATAACTTACATGCCCCGGACATCTCAGGCACTGTATTTTTTCAAGCCCTGATTATTAATAATTTCTAAATGATTTCTGCAGTGCTTAGCCTTAGTCCCATAGGTATAAATAGCTACGACTTTGAGAATCTATATACTAATCTTCCCCTTTTGGTTATTTAGTTATTTTAAGAAGAGTGATATATAGTTATTTTAAGAAGAGTGATATATAATTATTTTAAAGCTAACAGTGTGTGTATATCTATTGAGGGCAGTGGCATATCTTGGGTCCGAGACCTGGGCTATCTCACCCCTCCCCCAGTACTGTTTTTTTTTTAAATTGCGAAGTTTAATTTTTAATTGTTAAGTAATAGTAGTACCTTTTTGTTCTAAATTTTAGGTACATGCCATTGCTAACATGATACCAAATAATTATGAAGATTAGGATTTGAACACTTATTTGTACATGAACTCCATTCTTAATGCTAAAAGTCTATCGTAAGAAAGGTCACTATAAAATATTCACCGATGCTGTCGCTCGTACGGTCATTCACAAACATAATTTCTAAATTGCAAGTCAAGATAAAAAAACACTTTATTTACAACTAAAAATTAATATTTTACGCGAGATCCTTCGGGGATGAACATAGCACCCATCATCAGGCCCCCAAGTGCCACGAAACACAGGAGCAGACATTATACAGTATATTGTCAACACGATCCACAATTCACTCGGTCTTCTCGATCACCGGTGATGCCGTCAACAAATCGTTAAAGTCCAAAAATCAAGTCTTAATTTCTTATCAAATATATTCCTCTTCTTCAGAGTTGTGTGCGGAGGGGGCAACCATCTTTCTCCACTGTCTTGGAACAAATGTCGAGAGTTCAATGTTACAGCATGTTCCCCATATGCACTAATGAAGAGGCTTTCTGTAAGGAAGACAGTACGTTTATTATCATTTGATTTAAGTACTCTAACATTTGTCCAATCTGGGGAGTAACCTCCCTGGTAAACAGCTTTAGTGAAAGCTGTGGAAACTGTTCCAGAATGAAGAGCGTATTTATGTTCACCCATTCTTACATTTACAGTCCTTAGGGTAGAACCTATATAGTATTTAACTGCACTGTCTGAGTCTTCATGAATTAATGGTATGCAGTAGACGCCTGGTTTGTTAAGAGCTGGGAATCTATCTCTATCATTTCTTATCAAGGAAAAAAAGGTTTCTTGTAGACACTCCGAATGTTAGATTGTGTTTGTGACAGGCTTTTCTTAAGATAGACACAAGAGGTGGAATGAAATCAACTTTGCCAATGTACGTCATACCTGAACGTCCTATCTTGTATGAACCCATTCACTTCTTCTCACCCTCCCGAAAATAAAGCTTCAGCTCTACGCTTCCTAATAAGACGTGCCTTCACCCATTCTTCGACAAGTAGAACTCGACGTGATGAACTTTCTAGAGTTCAAAACTTGGCCTTATTGTTTGGGTTCTCTGTCAACTTCTTTCAAGAACTATTACAACAATTTCAAAGACTGAGATTCACGACTTTGTCCACTGAGACAAAACCTACTAAGTACATTGGCAAAGTTGATTTCATTCCACCTCTTGTGTCTATCTTAAGAAAAGCCTGTCACAAACACAATCTAACGTTAGGAGTGTACACAAGAAACCTTTTTTCCTTGATAAGAAATGATAGAGATAGAGTCCCAGCTCTTAACAAACCAGGCGTCTACTGCATACCATTAATTCACGAAGACTCAGACAGTGCAGTTAAATACTATATAGGTTCTACCCTAAGGACCGTAAATATCAGAATGGGTGAACATAAATACGCTCTTCGTTCTGGAACAGTTTCCGCAGCTTTCATTAATGCAGTTAACCAGGGAGGTTACTCCTCAGATTGGACAAATGTTAGAGTACTTAACTGAAATGTTAATAAACTTACTGTCTTCCTTACGGAAAGCCTCTTCATTGTTGCACATGGGGAAACATTCTGTAACATTGAACTCCCGACATTTGTTCCAAGACAGTAGGGAAAAGTGGTTGCCCCCTCCGCACACAACTCTGAAGAAGAGAAATATATCTGATAAGAAATTAAGACTTGATTTTTGGACCTTAACGATTTGTTGATGGCATCACCGGTGATCGAGAAGACCGAGTGAATTGTGGGTCATGTTGACAATATATAATGTCTGCTCCTGTGTTTCGAGGCGCTTGGTGGCTTGATGATGGGTGCTATGTTCAGCCCCGAAAGATCTCGTGTGTAAATTTTAATTTTTAGTTATAAAGAAATTGTTTTTAATCTTGACTTGCAATTTGGAAATTATGTTTGTGAATGACCGTACGAGCGACAGCATCAGTGAATATTTTATAGTAAATCCATTCTTCTTCCGAATACTTTATTTGTACATGAACTCCATTCTTCTTTCTCTTTGTATGAACTTGAGTGTTACATTTTCATAAAATGTTTCTTCTACTTCTTTTTCATATTTAAAAAGAATGTTTTTCTCTATTGACAAAACAGTCAAGTTTTTCGCATGTGCATGTCCTTGTGTGGCTCTAAGATATATCTTGATTCTTTTTTACACTGAAAAACGTTCGGCAGTTGCAGTTGTTGACGGAAAGTTTAATATGAGGTCTGCTAATTTGTGCACCTCACTAAACACTATGTGCAATTTATTCAAATTTATGTAACACGTAATATCTCTTACTGATTTGTTTTTGTATTCATCAAGGGAATAAAACACTTTCAGTTCATTTTTTAGTCGAGCTGTATGAAAATTTGAAGCATAGAGCTTTAAGTTCGGACAGTAGGTGTTCAGCGAAGCTTTCACAAAATTTATCAGAACAGTTCGAATCCAACAAAGCCACAATTTAAGATATAATATCCCTGATTTTAATTCATTTAAACTTCACAAAAACTGAAACAACTCTCGCGAAACACGGGAGTATGCGAGTGGGCGGCAGTATGCGAGTGACTGAGATAGTCTGTCTTCGTTTTTCGCAGCTAACCGTTTCCCAAAGCAATGAGCCAATCCCCTCTACCAGCTGATTCAGGTTGTCATGGAAACGTTAGCAGGTGATTGTACGGAAGGTTTTTGCATCAGAACTGCAAAGACTCTGGAAGAGCCGCTTCCGTTATGCCGTTGGTTTTCGCTCGCCAGACTGAGTCAAAGAAGTTAATCCGCACGCGTTTTTTTCGCAGCAAAAGCATCGACATATTTTAATACCGTTGATTATTGACTTTTATTTGTGTGTATATTTAATTCAGTTTTTTTTTTGTGCATTCTCTGGGCTTCGCAGCTAGCCTCGAATATACGCCACTGATTGAGGCAACACGATGTTGTCCCCCTTATACTAGTAAATGAACAACCGCTTGGTAGGTACATAGGTAGGGCATCACTGCACTCATATAGATGGTAATATGATATCACTATGGATAACATCAGGAAAAAGAGGGTTTATAGTGCGGTGCCCAATGCATGCGTCATAATCACTGAGATGGTACAAGAAATGCAATATTACTGTTTGATAGTATCAAAAGTATTGGGAATATCTCATTTCCAGAATAACATCACATCATGGACAACGTGATACGTGGACAAAGGCAGTGGATAAATGTGGCTATTGACACCTGTCTCATACAATTGCAATCACCCAGAGAGCAGTAATGGCACAAATCACCATCAACTTCAATGAGGGAAATGCCAGAAGACTTTACCAAGACCACCAGGTGATCATTAGCAGCAATAGGTTATGGGAGCAGCCGACCCACTAAAATCCCATTGCTAAAACCACATCTTTGGACTGCAAGCCTCAACAAGCAGAAAGAACATCAACACTTGACCTTTGATGACTGGAGGTCTCCTGGTTCACAAAGCATAAGCTGATTTCTAAAGTACCAAAGGCTCTTTACATGTGCATATGCATTTCAGCTTCAGTATCAAATGACAACAGTAATTAATATTTTAAAACAATAATCGACACTGTGAGTTATGCACCAGAAGCTGTGAATGTATCATCTCATGAAGTGTAAGCTACCAAATGTCAATAAACAGATCAAAAGGTACTTTCCCATTATACCGACGTACTGACTATCAATTCTACCATTGTGTATTTACGTATTGTAGCGATGTGTTACCAAGGGCTATGTCACTTACCAACATGTCGTCACGTAATACGTTACCTACCGACTGAACCTGTTTCCAAGGGTTTGTTGACAACTTTCGAAGACAGATGGGTTTTCAAAATAGCGATTTCGAAGGTCAAGACATTGTGGGATCTTCCAACTAGTGAAAAACAAGCTGTGAGTTTTATGCAAGAAGTGGGAATTTTACCTTTTAAAAGAATGCGAAAAAGGGCATTCTATGAAGATGTATTTTGGAGCAAAAGAAGTATTTTGGAAATGTTTGTCATGAGTGAAAAAAGTGGGAATTTGAAAAGGGTCATGGATGGAAGGAAGTCGTTTGCCATTCGTAACGCGCATAAGATTTATTTACAACTAGCGGAGGTACCCGGCGTTGCCATTGATAGACATAAGGTTTGTTTTCAAGTAACAATGTAAATTGCACTATAAAAAAATTCTACCATAATGAGCAACGCTCAAGTCGGGCCTCAAGCTGTTCCAAGGTTTTTGCTGCCCTAGACACATTGTCTTTTCCCCGCTGATCCATAAGTCTTCGATCACGTTGTTCTGTTGTCTCACTCTCTCAAAGTAATTTTACTTTCTTTGCTTTCGGCTGAATTTGTCCGATGGGTTTGCGTTTTTTTTGGAGGACTTTCACCACACTAGATGAACATTTTATCATAAAAATCACAATTTATAATGGCCTTTCTGAGCCTTAAAAACTCGCAATAGCAAACATGCACAATAATGCACTTCCTGCATTCCGCATTCAGCTTTCTAGAATGTAGATATACAACCTGATCACATCCAACGTGAAAGAAAGTAGTTCACGATAATATACGGATTTTTTGTTTACTAATCTCGAAAACTAAACCGGCCGCCCCGGTGGCGCAGTGGTCTAAGCGATGGCCTCTGATCATTCGTCCGAAAGGGGTCCGGGTTCGAATCCCGGTGAGGCATGGATGTTGTGTTTGTCTTACAGCACTGGCTCTCTCCCTTCCCTGGAACCAGTGACCCTAAATTAGGGACGGGCGACTGCTTATAGCCCATTGAGTTGCTTACGGTGGTCGTTAAACCTCCAATCAAAAAAAAAAAAACAAAAAAAAAAAAAACTAAACCGATTCGGATAATTCTTTCACCGTTGGGAAGCTTTCCGGAGGACATAGGCCATTTCGTTTATGTATTATTATTTTTGGCTGTACTACCGAATAACATCGCTTTCAAGTAGTTTCCAATTTCCCATGTATCGTTTCGCTTTGTTTACATACAACCTGATCACAACCAACGTGAAAGAAAGTAGTTCACGATAATATACGGAATTTTGTTTACTAATCTCGAAAACTAAACCCATTTGGATAATTCTTTCACCGTTGGGAAGCTTACTTCTTTCCGGCGGACATAGGCTATTTCTTTTATCTATACTAATACCGATACTAATCTTGTATTTAAATTTTATGTATGAAGAAGACCGCCTGTTTTAATTTCAATTTAACCTTGATGCTATTTGAGAAGACCACGCCTATTAGTGGGAATCTGTAGCTCCACCCATATTTGAGACTCCTGCACCAATTGTTGGGAGTCTAATAAAACCGAATCCTCACAAAGAAAATACCATGGTAATATAAACAAAAAAATACTTATGACAACATGTTCCGCCGGTGAGTTGTGTTTTCAAAAAGCGAACTCTTCCCCGTATGCCTGAACCGCGAAAGCTTGCGAGGAGTGAGGCGTCACCTGACGACCGTTGCTCTGACACGCTGAATAATACCGCAGCAGCGGACTTGAATCCAGTCTATAGAGGGCCCCGTAAAAACACATTTGACCCCCTTAGGGACGGAATTTCTAAAAATCGTTCCGCCTGTATTTTAATTTGGGTGATGAAAAGTATGTATGCCAATTTCGGTGCACATCTGTCAAACCGTTTAGAAAAGTATGCGGAAAAAACATACAAACTTTCACGTTTATATATAGAGAGATTGGTGTGAGGGTTTGAGCTCTAAAACGTTTAGTGAAAAATATCTGTCAATGTCAAAAAACACAACTGTTGACTGGAGCAATTATATGCGAGAGGTTACAGTCGAGACTTTCGACATGCAAAGGAAAAAAATCGGAGAGGTAAAGGTAAAATTGTAGAAGTTGATGACTTTGTTTACTAAACGTAAGAATCAAAATGGACGTGTTTTACCAGAGCAATGGGTGGTTGGAAGAATACTCCATGAAATAAAAGCATGCTTTGTAAAAAAAAGTAGTAAATCAAAGTACACATTGCTTAGAATCAGTAATACAAGAAAGTATATAACGTGGCACAATTATATATACCGACTGTTGGAAAGGATATAAAATACACGATTTGCATGATGCTGGTTATACTTATCTGACCGTTAACCATAAACTACATTTCGTTGATCCGGAAACTGGAATTCCTGCTCAGAATATTGAAAGACTTTGTAGTCCTATTAGTTCCAGAGATATTTGAGACTATACAATTTTAAAGTCATTTGGCACGGTCAAAAACGCTGAAATTTTGCTAAAATGACACCATCGCAAAAAACCCCAAAACTAAAACAGATATTCGGGATTTACCTACACAGCGTTTATAAACTACACAATGAGGTGCAGTATCATTTTCCTAATCCTATTAGTTCCAGTGTTATTTGAGACTATACGATCTCGAAATCATTTGGCACGGTCAAAAGCGCTGAAATTTTTTCTAAAATGACAATATCAAGAATAACCCCAAAACTAAAACAGGTATTCCGAATTTAACTACACAGCGTTTAAAAACTACACAATGTAGTGCAGAATTGTTTCCCTAATCCTATTTGTTCGAGAGAAATTTATGAGACTATACGATTTTGAAGTCATTGGGCACGGTTACAAATGCTAAAATTTTGCTATAATGAAACATCGACAATATCTCCAAAACTAAAACAGGTATTCCGGATTTACTTACACAGGCTTGTTTGCGTTTGTAAACTACACAAAGTGGTGCAGTATAGGTTTCCTAATCCTCTTAGTTCCAGAGATATTTGCGACTTACGATTCTGAAGTAATTTGTCACGGTCAAAAACGCTGAAATTTTTTCTAACTGACACCATCTCCAATAACTCCAAAACTAAAACAAGTTGTCCGGATTTAACTAAACAGACTATATAAAATAGACAATGTGGTGCAGTATCGTTTTCCTAATCCTATTAGTTTCACAGATATTAAAGAATATACGAATTTGAATTCATTTGGCACGGTCAAAAACGCTGAAATTTTGTTAAAATGACACCATCGACAATAACTCCAAACCTAAAACAGGCAATACGGCTTTAACTACACTGCGTTTATAAACCACACAATGAGGTGCAGCATCATTTTCCTAATCCTATTAGTTCCAGTTGTATTTGAGACTATACGATTTTAAAATCATTTGGAACGGTCAAAAGCGCTGAAATTTTGCAAAAATCACACCATCAAAAATATTTCCAAAACTAAAACAGGTGTTCCGGATTTAACCACAGTGTCTTGTTTGCGTTTATAAACTACTCAAAGTGGCGCAGTATAGGTTTCCTAATCCTGTTAGTTCCAGATATATTTGGGACTATACGATTTTGAAGTCATTTGGCACGGTCACAAATGCTAAAATTTTGCTATAATGTCACATCGGCAATATCTCCAAAACTAAAACAGGTATTCCGGATGTACTTACACAGTCTTGTTTACGTTTATAAACTACACAAAGTAGGGCAGTATTGGTTTCCTAATCCTATGAGTTATAGAGATATTTGAGACTATACGATTTTAAAGTCATTTGTCACGGTGAAAAACGCTAAAATTTTGCTAAAATGACATCACCGCGAATAACTCCAAGACTAAAACAGGTATTTCGGATTTAACTACACAGCGTTTCTAAACTACACAATGTGGTGCAGTATCGTTTTTCTAAACCTATTGGTTCCAGAAACGTATGAGGCTCGATTTAGAAGTCATTTGGCACGGTCAAAAAAGCTGAAAATTTCCCAAAATGACACCACCGCGAATAACTCCGAAATTAAAGCAGGTATTCCAGATTTAACTACACAGCGTTTATAAATTACACAATGTGGTGCAGTATCGTTTTCTTATTCCTATTTGTTCCAAAGATATTTGAGACTATACGATTTTGAAGTCATTTGTAACGTTCGAAAGCGCTGAAATTTACCAAAATGACACCATCGAGAATAGCTCCAAAACTAAAACAGGTATTCCCTATTTCACTACAGTGTCTTGTTTGCGTTTATAAACTACACAAAGTCGTGCAGTATCGGTTTCCCAATCGTCTTTGTTCCAGAGATGTTTGAGACTATACGATTTTAAAGTCATTTGGCACGGTAAAAAACGCTGAAATTTTGCTAAAATGACACCACCGATAAAAACTCCAAAACAAAAACAGGAATTCCGGATTTAACTGCACAGTGTTCATAAATTACACAATGTGGTGCAGTATCGTTTTCCTATTCCTATTAGTTCCAGAGATGTTTGAGACTATACGATTTTGAAGTCATTTTGCAAGGTCAAAAACGGTGAAATTTTGCAAAAATTACACCATCGACAATACCTCCAAAACTAAAACCGGTATTCCGGATTTAACGACACAGTCTTTTTTGCGTTTAGAAACTACACAAAGTGGTGGAGTATCGGTTTTCTTAATCGTATTAGTTCCAGAGATATTTGAGATTGTACGATTTAGAAGTCATCTGGCACGGTTAAAAACGCTGAGATTTTGCTAAATAGGCACCATCGACAATAACTCCAAAACGAAAACAGTCATTCCGGATTTAACTACACAGTCTTGTTTGCGTTTGTAAACAACCCTAAGTGGTGCAGCACGGTTTTCGTATTGCTATTAGTTTCGGAGATAATTGAGACTATATCGTTTTGAGGTCATTTCGCACGGTCAAAAACGCTGAAAATTTGTCTAAAAGACACCATCGACAATAACTCCAAAACGAACATAGCTATTCCGTATTTAACAACATATTCTTCTTTGCGTTTATAAACTAACCTAAGTGGTGCAAACCGGTTTTCCTATTGCTATTACTTTCGGAAATAATTGAGACCATATCGTTTGTGAAGTCATTTCGCACGGTCAAAAACGCTGAAAACAGGTAGTACGGATTTAACTAAACAGCGTTTATAAACTACACAATATGGTGCAGTAAAGTTTTCCTAATCCTATTAGTTTCCAAAATATGAAAGAATATATGATTTTAAAGTTATTTGGCACGGACAAAAACGCGGCAAGTTTGCTAAAATGACACCACCGCCAATAACTCCAAAACTAAAACGGGTATTCCAGATTTAACTACACAGCGTTAATTAATTACACAATGTGGTGCAGTATCGTTTTCCTAATCCTATTAGTTCCAGAGATATTTGAGACTATGCGATTTTGAAGTCATTTGGTATGGTCAAAAGTGCTGAAATGTTTTCCAAAAAACACACCAACAAGAATAACTCCAAAACTAAAAAAGGTATTCCGGATTTAACTACACAGCGTTTATAAACTACACAATGTGGTGCAGTATTGTTTTCCTAATCCTATTTGTTCCTGAGAAATTTTTTGAGACTATACGATTTTGAAGTCATTTGGCACGGTTACAAATGCTAAAATTTTGCTACAATGAAACATCGACAACATCTCCAAAACTAAAACAGGTATTCCGGATTTACCAACACAGTCTTGTTTGCTTTTATAAACTACACAAAGTGGCGCGGTATCGGTTTTCTAATACTCTTAGTTCCAGAGATATTTGCGACTATAGGCTTTAGAAGTAATTTGTCACGTTCAAAAACGCTGAAAATTTTTTTAACTGACACCAACTCCAATAACTCCAAAACTAAAACAGGTAGTCTGGAATTAACTAAACTGCCTTTATAAACTACACAATGTGGTGCAGGATCGTTTTCCTAATCGTATTAGTTTCACAGATATTAAAGAATATACGAATTTTAAGTCATTTGGCACGGTCAAAAACGCTGAAATTTTGCTAAAATGACACCACCGCCAATAACTCCAAAACTAAAACAGGTATTCCGGATTTAACTACAGAGTCTTGTTTGCGTTTATAAACTACACAAAGTGGTGCAGTATCGGTTTCCTAATTTTCTTATTTCCTGAGATATTTGGGACTATACGATTTTGAAGTCATTTGGCACGGACAAATGCTAAAATATTTCTATAATGACACATCGACAATATCTTCAAAACTTAAACAGGTATTCCGGATTTGCCTACACAGCCTTGTTTACATTTATAAGCTACACAAAGTAGGGCAGTATTGGTTTCCTAATCCTCTGCGTTCCAGAGATATTTGAGACTATGCGATTTTGAAGTCTTTGGCACGGTCAAAAACGCTGAAATTTTGCCAAAATGACACCACCCCGAATAACTCCAAAACTAAAACAGGTATTCCAGATTAAACTACACAGCTTTTATAAACTACACAAAGTGGTGGAGTATCGGTTTCCTAATCCTTTTTCTTTCAGAGATTTTTGAGGCTATACGATTTTGAAGTCATTTGGCACGGTCACAAATGCTAAACTTTTTCTATAATGAAACATCGACAACTTCTCCAAACCTAAAACAGGTATTCAGGATTTACATACACAGTCTTGTTTGAGTTTATAAACTACACAAGGTGGTGCAGTATTGGTTTTCTAATCCTATTACTTCCGGAGATATTTGAGACTATAGAATTTTGAAGTCATTCGTCACGGTGAAATACGCTGATATTTTGCTAAAATAACACCAGCACAAATAACTCCAAAATTAAAACAGGTATTCATGATTTAACTACACAGCGTTTATAAACTACACAAAGTGGTGCAGTATCGGTTTCCTAATTTTCTTATTTCCAGAGATGTTTGAGACTATACGATTTTGAAGTCATTTGGCACGGTCAAAAGCGCTGAGATTTTGCTAAAATGACACCATTGCGAATAATTCCAACCTAAAGCAGGCATTCCGAATTTAACTACACAATGAGGTGCAGTATCGTTTTCCTAATCGTATGAGTTCCAGTGATATTTGGGACTATACGATTTTGAAGTCATTTGGCACCGTCAAAAGCGCTGAAATTTTGCTAAAATGACACCATTGAGAATAACTACTAAACTAAAACAGGTTTTCCGGATTTAACTACAACGACTCGTTTGCGTTTATAAACTACACAACGTGGTGCACTATCGGTTTCCTAATCCTATTAGTTCCAAAGATATTTGAGATTATACGATGTTGAAGACATTTGGCACTGTTAAAAACTCTGAAATTTTGCTAAAATGACACCACCGCCAATAATTCCAAAACTAAAACAGGTATTCCAGATTTAACTAGACAGCGTTCATAAACTACACAATGTGGTGCAGTATCGTTTTCCTAATCCTATTTGTTCCAAAGATATTTGAGACTATACGATTTTGAAGTCATTTGGCTCGGCCAAAAAAGCTGAAATTTTGCTAAGATAACACCACCGCCAATACCTCTAAACGTAAAACAGGTATTCCGGATTTAACTACACCGCGTTAATAAACTACAGAATGAGGCGCAGTATCGTTTTCCTAATCCTATTAGTTCCAGTGATATATGAGGCTATACGATCTTAAAAATTATTTGGCACGGTCAAAAGCGCGAAATTTTTTTCTAAAATGACACCATCGAGAATAACTCCAAAACTAAAACAGGTATTCCGGATTTGCCTGCACAGTCTTGTTTTCGTTTATAAACTGCACAAAGAAGGGCAGTATTGGTTTCCTAATCCTATGAGTTCCAGAGAAATTTTTGAGACTATAAGATTTTGAAGTCAATTGTCACGGTAAAAAACGCTGAAATTTTGCTAAATTGACACCACCGCCAATAACTCCAAAACTAAAACATGTATTCCAGATCTAACTACACAGCGTTCATGAACTACACAATGAGGTGTAGTATCGTTTTCCTGATCCTGTTAGTTCCAGAGATATTTGAAACCATGCGATCTTGAAGTCATTTGGCACGGTCAAAGACGCTGAAATTTTGCTAAGATAACACCATCGAGAATAACCCCAAAACTAAAATTGGTATTCCGAATTTAACTACAGTGCCTTGTTTGCGTTTATAAACTACACAAAGTGGTACTGTATCGGTTTCCTAATCCTTTTAGTTCAAGAGATATTTGAGACTATACGATTTTGAAATCATTTGGCACTGTCAAAAACGCTGAAATTTTGCTAAAATGACACCAATGCCAATAACACCGAAACTGAAACATGTATTACAGATTTAACTACACAGCGTTCATAAACTACACAATGAGGTGTAGTATCATTATCCTGATCCTGTTAGTTCCAATGATATTTGAGACTATGCGATTTCGAAGTCATTTGGCACGGTCAAAAATTCTGAAATTTTGCTAAAATAAAACAACAGCCAATACCTCCAAACGTAAAACAGGTATTCCGGATTTACCTACACAGCGTTTAAAAACTACACAATGAGGTGCAGTATCATTTTCCTAATCCTATTAGTTCCAGGGATATTTAAGACTATACGATCTTAAAATCAGTTGGCACGGTCAAAAGCGCTGAATTTCTTTCTAAAATGACACCATCGAGAATAACTCCAAAACTAATACAGGTATTCCGGATTTCACTACAGTGTCTTGTTTGCGTTTATAAAATACACAAAGTGGTGCAGTATCGGTTTCCTAATCCTCTTTGTTTTTGAGAGATCTTTGAGACTATAAGATTTTAAAGTCATTTGGCACGGTCAAAAACACTGAAATTTTGCTAAAATATCACCACCGCAAAAAACTCAAAACAAAAACAGGTATTCCGGATTTAACAACACAGCGTTTATAAACCACACAATGTGATGCAGTGCCGTTTTCCTAATCCTATCAGTTCCAGAGATATTTGCGACTATACGATTTTGAAGTCATTTGGCACGGTCACAAATGATAAAATTTTTCTATAATGAAACATCGACAACTTCTCCAAAACTAAAACAGGTATTCCGGATTTATATACGCAGTCTTGTTTGCGTTTATAAACTACACAAAGTGGTGCAGTATTGATTTTCTAATACTATTAGTTCCCGAGATATTTGAGACTATAGAATTTTGAAGTCATTTGTCACGGTTAAAAACGCTGAAATTTTGCTAAAATAACACCAGCGCAAATAACTCCATAACAAGGACAGGTATTCATTATTTAACTACGCAGCGTTTATAAACCACACAAAGTGGTGCAGTATCGTTTTCCTAATCCTATTTGTTCCAAAGATATTTGAGGCTATACGATTTTGAAGTCATTTGGCACAGTCAAAAGCGCTGAAATTTTGCTAAATTGACACCATTGAGAATAACTACTAAACTAAAACAGGTTTTCCGGATTTAACTACAATGACTCGTTTGCGTTTATAAACTACACAAAGTGGTGCAGTATCGGTTTCCTATTCCTATTAGTTCCACAGATATTTGAGACAATACGATTTTGAAGTCATTTGGCACTGTCAAAAACGCTGAAATTTTGCTAAAATGACACCACCGCCAATAACTCCAAAACTGAATCAGGTATTCCACATTTTACTACAGGGCATTCATAAACTACACAATGAGGTGTAGTATCGTTTTCCTGATCCTGTTAGTTCCAGAGATATTTGAAACCATGCGATCTTAAAGTCCTTTGGCACGGTCAAAAACGGTGAAATTTTGCTAAGATAACACCACCGTAAATAATTCCAAACGTAAAACAGGTATTCCGGATTTTCCTACACAGCGTTTATAAACTACACAATGAGGTGCAGTATCGTTTTCCTAATCCTATTAGTTCCTGTGATATATGAGACTATACGATCTTAAAAATTATTTGGCACGGTCAAAAGCGCTAAATTTTTTCTAAAATGACATCATCGAGAATAACTCCAAAACTAAAACAGGTATTCCGGATTTGCCTGCACAGTCTTGTTAACGTTTATAAACTGCACAAAGAAGGGCAGTATTGGTTTCCTAATCCTATGAGTTCCAGAGAAATTTTTGAGACTATAAGATTTTGAAGTCAATTGTCACGGTAAAAAACGCTGAAATTTTGCTAAATTGACACCACCGCCAATAACTCCAAAACTAAAACATGTATTCCAGATCTAACTACACAGCGTTCATGAACTACACAATGAGGTGCAGTATCGTTTTCCTGATCCTATTAGTTCCAGAGATATTTGGGACTATGCGATCTTGAAGTCATTTGGCACGGTCAAAGACGCTGAAATTTTTCTAAGATAACACCATCGAGAATAACCCCAAAACTAAAATTGGTATTCCGAATTTAACTACAGTGCCTTGTTTGCGTTTATAAACTACACAAAGTGGTACTGTATCGGTTTCCTAATCCTTTTAGTTCAAGAGATATTTGAGACTATACGATTTTGAAATCATTTGGCACTGTCAAAAACGCTGAAATTTTGCTAAAATGACACCATTGAGAATAATCCCAACCTAGAGCAGGCATTCCGGATTTAACTACACAGCCTTCATAAACTACACAATGAGGTGCAGTATCGTTATCCTAATCCTATTAGTTCCAATGATATTTGAGACTATGCGATTTTAAAGTCATTTGGCACGGTCAAAAATTCTGAAATTTTGCTAAAATAAAACAACAGCCAATACCTCCAAACGTAAAACAGGTATTCCGGATTTACCTACACAGTCTTTTTTCCGTTTAAAAACTACACAATGAGGTGCAGTATCATTTTCCTAATCCTATTAGTTCCAGGGATATTTGAGACTATACGATCTTAAAATCAGTTGGCACGGTCAAAAGCGCTGAGATTTCTTTCTAAAATGACACCATCGAGAATAACTCCAAAACTAATACAGGTATTCCGGATTTCACTACAGTGTCTTGTTTGCGTTTGTAAACAACCCTAAGTGGTGCAGCACGGTTTTCTTATTGCTATTAGTTTCGGAGATAATTGAGACTATATCGTTTTGAGGTCATTTCGCACGGTCAAAAACGCTGAAAGTTTGCCTAAAAGACACCATCGACAATAACTCCAAAACGAACACAGCTATTCCGTATTTAACTACATATTCTTGTTTGCGTTTATAAACTACCCTAAGTGGTGCAAACCGGTTTTCCTATTGCTATTACTTTCGGAGATAATTGAGACCATATCGTTTATGAAGTCATTTCGCACGGTCAAAAACGCTGAAAAGTTTCTTAAGTGACACCACCGCCAAAAACTCCAAAACTAAAACAGGAAGTACGGATTTAACTAAACAGCGTTTATAAACTACACAATATGGTGCAGTAAAGTTTTTCTAATCCTATTAGTTTCCAAAATATGAAAGAATATATGAATTTAAAGTTATTTGGCACGGACAAAAACGCGGCAAGTTTGTTAAAATGACACCACTGCCAATAACTCCAAAACTAAAACGGGTATTCCAGATTTAACTACACAGTGTTAATTAATTACACAAAGTGGTGCAGTATCGGTTTCCTAATCCTCTTTGTTTTTGAGAGATCTTTGAGACTATAAGATTTTAAAGTCATTTGGCACGGTCAAAAACGCTGAAATTTTGCTAAAATATCACCACCGCAAAAAACTCAAAACAAAAACAGGTATTCCGGATTTAACAACACAGCGTTTATAAACTACACAATGTGATGCAGTGCCGTTTTCCTAATCCTATCAGTTCCAGAGATATTTGCGACTATACGATTTTGAAATCATTTGGCACGGTCACAAATGATAAAATTTTTCTATAATGAAACATCGACAACTTCTCCAAAACTAAAACAGGTATTCCGGATTTATATACGCAGTCTTGTTTGCGTTTATAAACTACACAAGGTGGTGCAGTATTGATTTTCTAATACTATTAGTTCCAGAGATATTTGCGACTATAGGCTTTGAAAGTAATTTGTCACGTTCAAAAACGCTGAAATTTGTTTTAACTGCCACCATCTCCAATAACTCCAAAACTAAAACAGGTAGTCTGGATTTAACTAAACTGACTTTATAAACCACACAATGTGGTTCAGAATCGTTTTCCTAATCCTATTAGTTTCCAAAATATGAAAGAATATATGATTTTAAAGTTATTTGGCACGGACAAAAACGCGGCAAGTTTGCTAAAATGACACCACCGCCAATAATGCCGAAACTAAAACAGGTATTCCGGATTTAACAACACAGCGTTTATAAACTACACAATGTGGTGCAGTATTGTTTTCCTATTCCTATTTGTTCCAAAGATATTTGAGACTATACGATTTTGAAGTCATTTGGCACGTTCGAAAGCGCTGAAATTTGCCAAAATGACACCATCGAGAATAACTCTAAAACTAATACAGGTATTCCGGATTTCACTGCAGTGTCTTGTTTGCGTTCATAAAATACACAAAGTGGTGCAGTATCGGTTTCCTAATATGATTAGTTCCAGAGATATTTGAGCCTATACGATATTGAAGTCATTGGCACTCTCAAAAACGCTAAAATTTTGCTAAAAGGACACCACCGCCAATAACTCCGAAACTGAAACATGTATTCCAGATTTAACTACACAGCGTTCATAAACTACACAATGAGGTGTAGTAACGTCTTCCTGATCCTGTTAGTTCCAATGATATTTGAGACCATGCGATTTTGAAGACTATACAATTTTGAAGTCATTTGTCACGGTTAAAAACGCTGAAATTTTGCTAAAATAACACCAGCGCAAATAACTCCATAACAAGGACAGGTATTCATTATTTAACTACGCAGCGTTTATAAACCACACAAAGTGGTGCAGTATCGTTTTCCTAATCCTATTTGTTCCAAAGATATTTGAGGCTATACGATTTTGAAGTCATTTGGCACAGTCAAAAGCGCTGAAATTTTGCTAAAATGACACCATTGAGAATAACTACTAAATTAAAACAGGTTTTCCGGATTTAACTACAATGACTCGTTTGCGTTTATAAACTACACAAAGTGGTGCAGTATCGGTTTCCTAATCCTATTAGTTCCAAAGATATTTGAGACTATACGATTTTGAAGTCATTTGGAACGGTCAAAAACTCTGAAATTTTGTTAAAATGACACCACCGCCAATAATTCCCAAACTAAAACAGGTATTCCAGATTTAACTAGACAGCGTTCATAAACTACACAATGTGGTGCAGTATCGTTTTCCTAATCCTATTTGTTCCAAAGATATTTGAGACTATACGATTTTGAAGTCATTTGGAACGGTCAAAAACTCTGAAATTTTGTTAAAATGACACCACCGCCAATAATTCCAAAACTAAAACAGGTATTCCAGATTTAACAACACAGCGTTTATAAACTGCACATTGTGGTGCAGTATCGTTTTCCTAATCCTATTTGTACCAAAGATATTTGAGGCTATACGATTTTAATATCATTTGGCACATTCGAAAGCGTTGAAATTTTGCTAAAATGACACCATCGAGAATAACTCCAAAACTAAAACAGGTATTCCAGATTTAACTACAGTGCCTTGTTTGCTTTTATACACTACACAAAGTGGTGCTGTATCGGTTTCCTAATATTATTAGTTCCAGAGATATTTGACACTATACGATTTTGAAGTCATTTGGCACTGTCAAAAACGCTGAAATTTTGCTAAAATAACACCATCGCCAATATCTCCAAACCTGAAACAGGTATTCCGGATTTAACTACACAGCCTTTATAAACTGCACAATGTGGTGCAGTATCGTTTTCCTAAACCTATTGGTTCGAGAGATATTTCTGACTATACGATTTAGAAATCATTTGTCACGGTCAAAAACGCTGAAAATTTGCAAAAAAGACACCATCGACAATAATCGCAATACTTTAACAGTTTAACAGGTATTCCGGATTCAACTACACAGCTTTGTTTGCGATTATAAACGGCACAAAGTGGTGCAGTATTAGTTTCCAAATCCTATTAAATCCAGAGATATTTGACACTATACGATTTTAAAGTCATTTGGCACGGTCAAAAGCGCTGAATTTTTTTCTAAAATGACACCACCGAGAATAACTCCAAAACTAAAACAGGTATTCCGTATTTAACTACACAGCGTTTATAAATTACACAATGTGGTGCAGTATTGTTTTCCTTATCCTATTTGTTCCAGAGAAATTTTTAAGACTATGCGATTTTGAGGTCATTTGGCACGGTCAAAAACGCTAAAATTTTGCTAAAATGACACCACCGTAAATAACTCCAAAACTGAATCAGGTATTCCTCATTTAACTACAGGGCATTCATAAACAACTCAATGAGGTGTAGTATCGTTTTCCTGATCCTGTTAGTTCCAGACATATTTGAGACCATGCGATCTTGAAGTCTTTTGGCACGGTCAAAAACTCAGAAATTTTGCTAAAATAACACAATCGCCAATATCTCCAAGCAAGAAACAGGTATTCCGGATTTAACTACACAGCGTTTATAAACTGCACAATGTGGTGCAGTATCGTTTTCCTAAACCTATTGGTTCGAGAGATATTTGACACTATACGATTTAGATATCATTTGGCACGGTCAAAAGCTCTGCAACTTTGCCAAAAACACACCATCGACAAGAATCACAATATTTAAACATATAATCCGGATTCAACTACACAGCTTTTTTTGCGATTAAATACTGCACAAAGTGTTGCAGTATTAGTTTCCTAATCTTATTAATTCCAGAGATATTTGAGACTATACGATTTTGAAGGCATTTGGCTCGGCCAAAAACGCTGAAGTTTTGCTAAGATAACTCCACCGCCAATACCTCTAAACGTAAAACAGGTATTCCGGATTTAACTACACCGCGTTTATAAACTACACAATGTGGTGCAGTATTGTTTTCCTAGTCCTATTTGTTCCAGAGAAATTTTTGAGACTATACGATTTTGAAGTCATTTGGCACGGTCAAAAACGCTGAAATTTTGCTGCAATGACACCACCGCCAAAAAGTCTAAAACTAAAACAGGTATCCCAGATTTAACTACACAGCGTTTATAAACTACACAATGTGGTGCAGTATCGTTTTCCTAATCTTATTTGTTCCAAAGATATTTGAGACTATACGATTTTGAAGTCATTTGCAACGTTCGAAAGCGCTGAAATTTTGCTAAAATGACACCATTGAGAATAACTCCAAAACTAAAACAGGTATTCCGGATTTAACTACACAGCGTTTATAAACTACACAATGTGGTGCAGTATTGTTTTCCTAATCCTATTTGTTCCCGAGAAATTTTTGAGACTATAGTATTTTGAAGTCATTTGGCACGGTTACAAATGCTGAAATTTTGCTATAAGGAAACATCTACAATATCTCCAAAACTAAAACAGGTATTCCGCATTTACCTACAGAGTCTTGTTTGCGTTTATAGACTACAGAAGGTGATGCAGTACCGGTTTCCTAATCCCCTTTGTTCCAGAGATATTTGCGAGTATAGGATTTGGAAGTAATTTGTCACGGTCAAAAACGCTGAAATTTGTTTTAACTGACACCAACTCCAATAACTTCAAAACTAAAACAGGTAGTCTGAATTTAACTAAACTGCCTTTATAAACTACACAATGTGGTGCAGGATCGTTTTCCTAATCCTATTAGTTTCACAGATATTAAAGAATATACGAATTAGAAGTCATTTGGCATGGTCAAAAACGCTGAAATTTTGCTAAAATGACACCACCGCCAATAATTCCAAAAGTAAAAAAGGTATTCAGGACTCAACTACAGTGTCTTGTTTGCGTTTATAAACTACACAAGGTTGTGCAGTACAGGTTTCCTAGTCCTGTTAGTTCCAGAGATATTTGGGACTATACGATTTTGAAGTCATTTGGCACGGTCACAAATGCTAAAATTTTTCTATAATGACACTCGACAATATCTCCAAAACTAAAACAGGTATTCCGGATTTACCTACACAGTCTTGCTTACGTTTATAAACTAAACAAAGTAGGACAGTATTGGTTTCCTATTTCTATTAGTTCCAAAGATATTTGAGACTATACGATTTTGAAGTCATTTGCAACGTTCGAAAGCGCTGAAATTTTGCTAAATTGACACCATCGAGAATAACTCCAAAACTAAAACAGGTATTCCGGATTTGCCTAAACAGTCTTGTTTACGTTTATAAACTACACAAAGTAGGGCAGTATTGGTTTCCTAATCCTATGAGTTCCAGAGATATTTGAGACTATGTGATTTTGAAGTCAATTGCCACGGTAAAAAACGCTAAAACTTTGCTAAAAGGACACCAGCGCAAATATCTCCAAAACTAAAACAGGTATTTCGGATTTAACTACACAGCGTTTAGATACCACACAATGTGGTGCAGTATAGATTTTCTAAACCTATTGGTTCCAGAGATATTTGAGACTATACGATTTAGAAGTCAATTGGCACGGTCAAAAACGTTGAAAATTTGCCAAAATGGCACCACCGCGAATAACTTCAAAACTAAAACAGGTATTCCTGATTTAACTACACAGCTTTTGTAAACTACACAATGTGGTGCAGTATTGTTTCCCTAACCCTATTTGTTCGAGAGAAAGTTTTGAGACTATACGATTTTGAAGTCATCGGGCATGGTCAAAAGCGCTGAAATTTTGGAAAAATTACACGATCGAAAATAAGTCCAAAACTAAAACATGTATTTCGGATTTAAGTACAGTGTCTTGTTTGCATTTATAAACTACACAAAGTGGTGCAGTATAGGTTTCCTAATCATGTTAGTTCCAGAGATATTTGGGACTATACGATTTTGAAGTCACTTGTCACGGTCACAAATGCTAAAATTTTGCTATAATGACACATCACAATATCTCCAAAACTAAAACAGGTATTCCGGATTTACTTACCCAGGCTTGTTTGCTTTTATAGACTACACAAAGTGGTGCAGAATCCCTTTCCTAATCCTCTTAGTTCCAGAGATATTTGCGACTGACAATTTTGAAGTAATTTGTCACGGTCAAAAACGCTGAAATTTGTTTTAACTGACACCACCTCCAATAACTCCAAAACGAAAACAAGTAGTCCGGATTTAACTACACAGCGTTCATAAACTGCACAATGTAATGCAGTATCGTTTTCCTAAACCTATTGGTTGGAGAGATATTTGAGACTATACGATTTAGAAATCATTTTCACGGTCAAAAACGCTGAAATTTTGTTAAAATGATTGTTTGTTTGTTTGGAGGTTTTTTTTTTTTTATTGGAAGTTTAACGACCACCGTGAGCAACTCAATGGGCTATAAGCAGTCGACCGTCCCTTATTTAGGGTCACTGGTTCTAGGGAAGGGATAGAGCCAGTGCCGTAAGACCAACACAACATCCAAGCCTCACCGGGATTCGAACCCGGACCCCTTCGGACGAATGATCATAGGCCAACGCCTTAGACCACTGCGCCACCGCGGCTTGTTAAAATGACACCATCGATAATAACTCCAAACCTAAAAAAGGTATTCCGCATTTAACTACACAGCATTTATAAACTACACGATGTAATGCTGTATCGTTTTCCAAAATCTATTGGTTGGAGAGATATTTGAGACTATACGATTTAGAAATCGTTTGTCACGGTGAAAAACGCTGAAATTTTGCTAAAATGACACCACCGCCAATAACTCCAAAACTGAATGAGGCATTCCTTATTTAACTACAGAGCATTCATAAACTACTCAATGAGGTGTAGTATCGTTTTCCTGATGCTGTTAGTTCCAGACATATTTGAGACCATGCGATCTTGAAGTCTTTTGGCACGGTCAAAAACTCTGAAAATTTGCTAAAATAACAATATCGCCAATATCTCCAAACCAGAAAATGGTATTCCGGATTTAACTACACATCGTTTATAAACTGCACAATGTGGTGCAGAATCGTTTTCCTAAACCTATTGGTTCGAAAGATATTTGAGACTATACGATTTAGAAATCATTTGTCACGGTCAAAAACGCTGAAACTTTGCCAAAAAGACACCATCGACAAGAATCGCAATACTTTAACAGGTATTCCGGATTCAACTACACAGCTTTGTTTGCGATTATAAACTACACAAAGTGTTGCAGTATTAGTTTCCAAATCCAATTAATCCAGAGAGTTTTGACACTATACGATTTTAAAGTCATTTGGCACGGTCAAAAACGCTGAAATTTTTTCTAAAAAGACAATATCGAGAATAACTCCAAAACTTAAACAGGTATTCCGGATTTACCTACACAGCTTTTATAACTTACACAATGTGGTGCAGTATTGTTTTCCTTATCCTATTTGTTCCAGAGAAATTTTTGAGACTATACGATTTTGAAGGCATTTGGCACGGTCAAAAACGCTGAAATTTTGCTAAAATGACACCACCGCCAATAACTCCAAAACTGAATCAGGTATTCCTCATTTAACTACAGAGCATTCATAAACTACTCAATGAGGTGTAGTATCGTTTTCCTGATCCTGTTAGTTCCAGACATATTTGAGACCATGCGATCTTGAAGTCTTTTGGCACGGTCGAAGACCCTGAAATTTTGCTAAAATAACACCATCGCCAATATCTCCAAACAAGAAATCAGGTATTCCTGATTTAACTACACAGCGTTTATAAACTGCACAATGTGGTGCTGTATCGTTTTCCTAAACCTTTTGGTTCGAGAGATATTTGAGGCTATACGATTTAGATATTATTTGGCACGGTCAAAAGCGCTGCAACTTTGCCAAAAAGAGACCCTCGACAAGAATCGCAATACTTAAACAGTTATTCCGGATTCAACTACACAGCTTCTTTTGCGATTAAAAACTGCGCAAAGTGTTGCAGTATTAGTTTCCTAATCCTATTAATTCCAGAGATATTTGAGACTATACGATTTTGAAATCATTTGCCTCGGTCAAAAACGCTGAAATTTTGCTAAGATAACACCTCCGCCAATACCTCCAAACGTAAAACAGCTATTACGGATTTACCTACACAGCGTTTATAAGCTACACAATGAGGTGCAGTTTCGTTTTCCTAATCCTATTAGTTCCAGTGATATATGAGACTATACGATCTTAAAAATTATTTGGCACGGTCAAAAGCGCCAAAATATTTTTCTAAAATGACACCACCGAGAATAACAGCAAAACTAAAACAGGTATTCCGGATTTAACTACACCGCGTTTATAAACTACACAATGTGGTGCAGTATTGTTTTCCTAATCCTATTTGTTCCAGAGAAATTTTTAAGACTATACGATTTTGAAGTCATTTGGCACGGTCAAAAACGCTGAAATTTTGCTAAAATGACACCATCGCCAATAACTCCAAAACTAAAACAGGTATTCCAGATTTAACTACACAGCGTTTATAAACTACACAATGTTTTGCAGTATCGTTTTCCTAATCCTATTTGTTCCAAAGATATTTGAGACTATACGATTTTGAAGTCATTTGCAACGTTCGAAAGCGCTGAAATTTTGCTAAAATGACACGATCGAAAATAAGTCCAAAACTAAAACAGGTATTTCGGATTTAACTACAGTGTCTTGTTTGCATTTATAAACTACACAAAGTGGTGCAGTATAAGTTTCCTAATCCTGTTAGTTCCAGAGATATTTGGGACTATACGATTTTGAAGTCATTTGGCACGGTCACAAATGGTAAAATTTTGCTATAATGACATATCGACAATATCTCCAAAACTAAAACAGGTTTTACGGATTTACTTACACAGGCTTGTTTGCGTTTACAAACTACACAATGTGGTGCAATGTCGGTTTCCTAATTCTCTTAGTTCCAGAGATATTTGCGACTTACGATTTTGAAGTAATTTGTCACGGTCAAAAACGCTGAAATTTTTTTAACTGACACCACCTCCAATAACTCCAAAACGAAAACAAGTAGTCCGGATTTAACTAAACAGCCTTTATAAACTACACAATGTGGTGCAGTATCGTTTTCCTAATCCTATTAGTTTCACAGATATTAAAGAATATACGAATTTGAAGTCATTTTGCACGGTCAAAAACGCTGAAATTTTGTTAAAATGATTGTTTGTTTGTTTGGAGGTTTAACGACCACCGTGAGCAACTCAATGGGCTATAAGCAGTCGCCCGTCCCTAATTTAGGGTCACTGGTTCTAGGGAAGGGAGAGAGCCAGTGCCGTAAGACAAACACAACATCCAAGCCTCACCGGGATTCGAACCCGGACCCCTTCGGACGAATGATCATAGGCCAACGCATTAGACCACTGCGCCACCGCGGCTTGTTAAAATGACACCATCGATAATAACTCCAAACCTAAAAATGTATTCCGCATTTAACTACACGGCATTTATAAACTACACAATGTAATGCTGTATCGTTTTCCTAAACCTATTGGTTGGAGAGATATTTGAGACTATACGATTTAGAAATCATTTGTCACGGTGAAAAACGCTGAAATTTTGCTAATATGACACCACCGCCAATAACTCCAAAACTGAATCAGGCATTCCTCATTTAACTACAGAGCATTCATAAACTACTCAATGAGGTGTAGTATCGTTTTCCTGATCCTGTTAGTTCCAGACATATTTGAGACCATGCGATCTTGAAGTCTTTTGGCACGGTCAAAAACTCTGAAATTTTGCTAAAATAACACCATCGCCAATATCTCCAAACCAGAAAAAGGTATTCTGGATTTAACTACACAGCGTTTATAAACTGCACAATGTGGTGCAGTATCGTTTTCCTAAACCTATTGGTTCGAGAGATATTTGAGACTATACGATTTAGAAATCATTTATCACGGTCAAAAACGCTGCAACTTTGCCAAAAAGACACCATCGACAAGAATCGCAATACTTTAACAGGCATACCGGATTCAACTACACAGCTTTTTTGCGATTAAAAACTGCACAAAGTGGTGCAGTATTAGTTTCCTAATCCTATTAATTCCAGAGATATATGAGACTATACGATTTTCAAGTCATTTGGCTCGGTCAAAAACGCTGAAATTTTGCTAAGATAACACCACCGCCAATACCTCCAAACGTAAAATAGGTATTCCGGATTTACCTACACAGCGTTTATAAACTACACAATGAGGTGCAATATCGTTTTCCTAATCCTATTAGTTCCAGTGATATATGAGACTATACGATCTTAAAAATTATTTGGCACGGTCAAAAGCGCCAAAATATTTTTCTAAAATGACACCATCGAGAATAACTGCAAAACTAAAACAGGTATTCCGGATTTAACTACACCGCGTTTATAAACTACACAATGTGGTGCAGTATTGTTTTCCTAATTTTATTTGGTCCAGAGAAATTTTTGAGACTATACGATTTTAAAGTCATTTGACACGGTCAAAAACGCAGAAATTTTGCTAAAATGACACCATCGCCAATAACTCCAAAACTAAAACAGGTATTCCAGATTTAACTACACAGCGTTTATAAACTACACAATGTTTTGCAGTATCGTTTTCCTAATCCTATTAGTTTCAAAGATATAATTGAGACTATACGATTTTGAAGTCATTTGCAACGTTCGAAAGCGCTGAAATGTTGCTAAAAATGACACCATCAAGAATAACACCAAAACTAAAATTGGTATACGGATTTAACTACAGTGCCTTGTTAGCGTTTATAAACTACACAAAGTGGTGCTGTATCGGTTTTGTAATCCTATTAGTTCCAGAGATATTTGACACTATACGATTTTGAAGTCATTTGGCATTGTCAAAAACGCTGAAATTATGCTAAAATGTCACCACCGCCAATAACTCCGAAACTGAAACATGTATTCCAGATTTAACTATACAGCGTTCATAAACTATACAATGAGGTGTAGTATCGTTTTCCTGATCCTGTTAGTTCTAATGATATTTGAGACTATGCGATTTTGAAGTCATTTGGCACGGTCAAAAACACTGAAGTTTAGCTAAAATAAAACAACCGCCAATACCTCCAAACGTAAAACAGGTATTCCGGATTTACCTACACAGCGTTTATAAACTACACAATGAGGTGCAGTATCGTTTTCCTAATCCTATTAGTTCCAGTGATATTTGAGACTATATGATCTTAAAATCATTTGGCAGGGTCAAAAGCGCTGAACTTCTTTCTAAAATGACACCATCGAGAATAACTCCAAAACTAAAACAGGTATTCCGGATTTAACTACACAGCGTTTATAAACTACACAATGTGGTGCAGTATTGTTTTCCTAATCCTATTTGTTTGAGAGAAATTTTTGAGACTGTACTATTTTGAAGTTATTTGGCACGGTTACAAATGCTGAAATTTTGCTATAATAAAACATCTACAAAACTAAAACAGGTATTCCGGATTTACCTACACAGTCTTGTTTGCGTTTATAGACTACACAAGGTGGTGCAGTACCGGTTTCCTAATCCTCTTAGTTCCAGAGATATTTGCGACTATAGGATTTGGAAGTAATTTGTCACGGTCAAAAACGCTGAAATTTGTTTTAACTGACACCAACTCCAATAACTTCGAAACTAAAACAGGTAGTCTGGGTTTAACTAAACAGCCTGTATAAACTACACAATGTGAGGCAGTATCGTTTTCCAAATCCTATTAGTTTCACTGATATTAAAGAATATACGAATTTGAATGAAACATCGACAACTTCTCCAAAACTAAAACAGGTATTCCGGATTTACATTGGTTTTCTAATCCCATTAGTTCCCGAGATATTTGAGACTATAAAATTTTGAAGTCATTTGTCACGGTGAAAAACGCTGAAATTTTGCTAAAATAACACCAGCGCAAATAACTCCAAAACTATAACAGGTATTCATCATTTAACTACACAGCGTTTATAAACTACACAAAGTGATGCAGTATCGGTTTCCTAATTTCCTTATTTCCAGAGATATTTGAGACTATACGATTTTGAAGTCATTTGGCACGGTCAAAAACTCTGAAATTTTGCTAAAGTGACACCACCGCCAATAATTCCAACACTAAAACAGGTATTCCAGATTTAACAACACAGCGTTTATAAACTACACAATGTGGTGCAGTATCGTTTTCCTAATCCTATTTGTTCTAAAGATATTTGCGACTATAGGATTTGGAAGTAATTTGTCACGGTCAAAAACGCTGAAATTTTTTTTAACTGACACCAAATCCAATAACTCCAAAACTAAAACAGGTAGTCTGAATTTAACTAAGCAGCCTGTATAAACTACACAATGTGGGGAAGTATCGTTTTCCAAATCCTATTAGTTTCACTGATATTAAAGAATATACGAATTTGAAGTCATTTGGCACGGTCAAAAACGCTGAAATTTTGCTAAAATGACACCATCGACAATAACTCCAAAACTAAAACAGTGATTCCGGATTTAACTACAGTGTCTTGTTTGCGTTTATAAACTACACAAAGTGGTGCAGTATAGGTTTCCTAGTCCTGTTAGTTCCAGAGCTATTTGGGACTATACGATTTTGAAGTCATTTGGCACGGTCACAAATGCTAAAATTTTTCTATAATGACACATCGACAATATCTTCAAAACTAAAACAGGTATTCCGGATTTACCTACACAGACTTGTTTACGTTTATAAACTACACAAAGTAGGGCAGTATTGGTTTCCTAATCCTATTAGTTTCAGAGATATTTGAGACTATACGATTTTGAAGTCATTTGCAACGTGCGAAAGCGCTGAAATTTTGCTAAAATGACACCATCGAGAATAACTCTAAGACTAGAACAGGTATTCCGGATTTGCCTACACAGTCTTGTTTACGTTTATAAACTACACAAAGTAGGGCAGTATTGGTTTCCTAATCCTATGAGTTCCAGAGATATTTGAGACTATGTGATTTTGAAGTCAATTGTCACGGTAAAAAACGTTGAAAATTTGCTAAAATCTCAATACCGGAAAAAACTCCAAAACAAAAATAGGTATTCCGGATTTAACTACACAGCTTTTATAACTTACACAATGTGGTGCAGTATTGTTTCCCTTATCCTATTTGTTCGAGAGACATTTTTGAGACTAAACGATTTTGAAGTCATTGGGCACGGTCAAAAGCGCTGACATTTTGCAAAAATGACACGATCGAAAATTAGTCCAAATGTAAAACATGTATTTCGGATTTAACTACAGTGTCTTGTTTGCATTTATAAACTACACAAAGTGGTGCAGTATAGGTTTCCTAATCCTGTTAGTTCCAGGGATATTTGGGACTATACGATTTTGAAGTCATTTGGCACGGTCACAAATGCTAAAATTTTGCTATAATGACACAACGACAATATCTCCAAAACTAAAACAGGTATTCCGGATTTACTTACACAGGCTTGTTTGCGTTTATAAACTACACAAGGTGGTGCAGAATCGGTTTCCTAATCCTCTTAGTTCCCGAGATATTTGCGACTTACGATTTGGAAGTAATTTGTCACGGTCGAAATTTTTTTTTAACTGGCACCACCTCCAATAACTCCAAAACGAAAACAAGTAGTCCGGATTTAACTAAACAGCCTTTATAAACTACACAATGTGGTGCAGTATCGTTTTCCTAATCCTATTAGTTTCACAGATATTAAAGAATATACGAATTTGAAGTCATTTGGCACGGTCAAAAACGCTGAAATTTTGTTAAAATGACACCATCGACAATAACTCCAAACCTAAAAAAGGTATTCCGCATTGAACTACACAACATTTATAAACTACAAATGTAATGCAGTATATTTTTCCTAAACCTATTGGATGCAGAGATATTTGAGACTATACGATTTAGAAATCGTTTTGCCATGGTCAAAAACGTTAAAAATTTGGCAAAAAGATATAATCGAGAAGTACTCCATTACTAAAACAGGTATTCCGGATTCAAATACACAGCTTTGTTTGCGATTATAAACTACACAAAGTAGTGCAGTATTAGTGTCCTAATCCTATTAATTCCAGAGATATTTGAGACTATACGATTTTGAAGTCATTTGGCACGGAAAAAAAAGCTAAAATTTCGCAAAAATGACACCACCGCAAGAAACTGCAAAACTAAAACAGGTATTCCGGATTTAACTACACAGCGTTTATAAACTACACAACGTGGTTCAGAATCTTTTGCCAATCCTATTAGTTCCTGTGATATATGAAACTGTACGATTTTAAAGTCATTTGGCACCATCAAAAGCGCTGAAATTTTGCTAAAATGACACCATCAAGAATAACTCCAAAAGTAATAAAGGATTTCCTGACTTAACTACATTCTCTTGTTTGCCTTTATAAACTACACAAAGTGGTGCAGTACCGGTTTTCTTATCCATTTAGTTCCACAGATATTTGAGACTATACGATTTTAAAGTCATTTGAAACTATACGATTTAAAAGTCATTTGAGGCTATACGATTTTAAAGTCACAGTTATTCCGGATTACACTACACAGCTTTTTTTGCGACTGTAAACTACACAAAGTGGTGCAGTATTGGTTTCCTAATTCTATTAGTTCTAGAGATATTTGAGACTATACGATTTTGAAGTCTTTTGGCACGGCCAAAAACGCTGAAATTTTGCCAAAAAGACACCATCGGCAACGACTCCAAAACTAAAACAGGTATTCCGGATTTAACTAAAGTGTCTTGTTTGCGTTTATAAACTACACAACGTGATGCAGTATCGGTTTCCTAATCCTCCTAGTTCTAGAGATATCTGCGACTATAGGATTTTGAAGTAAATTGTCACGGTCAAAAGCGCTGAATTTGTTTTTAACTGAGACCACCTCCAATAACTACAAAACTAAAACAGGTAGTCCTGATATAACTGAACTGCCTTTTGTAAACTATACAACGTGGTGCAGTATCGTTTTCCTGATCCTATTAGTTTCACAGATATTAAAGAATATTCGGTTTTGAAGTCATTTGGCACGGTCAAAAACGCTGAAATTTTGCTGAAATGACACCATCGACAATAACTCCAAACCAAAAACAGGCATTACGGCTTCAACTACACTGCGCCTATAAACTATACAATGAGGTGCAGTATCGTTTTCTTAATCCTATTAGTTCCAGTTATGTTCTAGACTATACGATTTTAAAATCATTTGGCGCAGTCAAAAGCGCTGACATTTTGCAAAAATGACACCATCGAGAATAACTCAAAAACAAAACAGGTATTCCGGATTTAACTACAGTGTCTTGTTTGCAACGTTCAAAAACTCTGAAATTTTGCTAAAATGACAACATCGACAATAACTCTAAACATAAAACTGGTATTCCGGATTTAACTACATAGCCTTTGTAAACTACACAGGCATTTAAAAACTACACAATGTGGTGCAGTATCGTTTTCTTAAACCTATTGGTTCGAGAGATATTTGAGACTATACGATTTAGAAGTCATTTTGCACGGCCAAAAACGCTGAAAATTTGACAAAAAGATAATATCGAGAAGAACTCCAATACTAAAACAGGTATTCCGGATTCAACTACACAGCTTTGTTTGCGATTATAAACGACACAAAGTGGTGCAGTATTAGTGTCCTAATCCTATTAATTCCAGAGATATTTGAGACTATACGATTTTGAAGTCATTTGGCACGGTCAAAAAGCTGAAATTTTGCTAAAATGACACCACTGCAAAAAACTCCAAAACTAAAACAGGTATTCCGGATTTAACTACACAGCGTTTATAAACTACACAATGTGGTGCAGTATCGTTTTCCTAATTCTATTAGTTTCAGAGATATTCAAGAATATGCGATTTTGAAGTCATTTGGCAAGGTCAAAAACGCTCAAATTTTGCTAAAAGGACACCATCAACAATAACTCCAAAATTGAAACAGGTATTCCGGATTTAAATACACAGCCTTTATAAACAACAAAATGAGGTGCAGTATCGTTTTCCTAAATCTATTAGTTTCAGTTGTATTTGAGAGTATACGATTTTAAAATCATTTGGCACGTTCGAAAGGGCTGAAATTTTGCTAAAATGACGCCATCGAGAATAACTCCAAAACTAAAACAGGTATTCCGGATTTAACTACACCGCGTTTATAAACTACACAATGTGGTGCAGTATTGTTTTCCTAATCCTATTTGTTCCAGAGAAATTTTTGATACTACACGATTTTGAAGTCATTTGGCACGGTCAAAAACGCTGAAATTTTGCTAAAATGACACCACCGCCAATAACTCCAAAACAAAAACAGGTATTCCAGATTCCACTACACGACGTTTATAAACTACACAATATGGTGCAGTATCGTTTTCCTAATCCAATTTGTTCCAAAGATATTTGCGACTATACGATTTTGAAGTCATTTGCAACGTTCGAAAGCGCTGAAATTTTGCTAAAATGACACCATCGAGAATAACTCCAAAACTAAAATTGGTATTCCTGATTTAACTGCAGTGCCTTGTTTGCGTTTATAAACTACAGAAAGTGGTGCAGTATCGTTTTCCTAACTCTATTAGTTTCAGAGATATTCAAGAATATGCGATTTTGAAGTCATTTGGCACGGTCAAAAACGCTGAAATTTTGCTAAAAGGACACCATCAACAATAACTCCAAAATTGAAACAGGTATTCCGGATTTAAATACACAGCCTTTATAAACAACAAAATGAGGTGCAGTATCGTTTTACTAAACCTATTAGTTTCAGTTGTATTTGAGAGTATACGATTTTAAAATCATTTGGCACGTTCGAAAGGGCTGAAATTTTGCTAAAATGACACCATCGACAATAACTCCAAACCTAAAACAGGCATTACGGCTTCAACTACACTGCGTTTATAAACTACACAATGAGGTGGAGTATCGTTTTCCTAATCCTATTATTTCCAGTTATATTTGAGACTATACGATGTAAAAATCATTTGACACGGTCAAAAACTATGAAATTTTGTAAAAATTACACCATCGAGAATAACTCTAAACATATTTCGGATTTAACTACACAACCTTCATTACCTACACAATGTGCTGCAGTATCGTTTTCGTAAACCTATTGGTTCGAGAGATATATGAGACTATACGATTTGGAAGTCATTTGGCACGGTCAAAAACGCTGAAATTTTGCCAAAATGACACCATCAAAAGTAACTCCAAAACTAAAACAGGTATTCCGGATTTCACTACAGTGTCTGGTTTGCATTTATAAACTACACAGAGTAGTGTAGTATCGGTTTCCTAATCCTCTTAGTTCCAGAGATATTTGAGACAATACGATTTTGAAGTTATTTAGCACGGTCAAAAACGCTCAAATTTTGCTAAAATGACACCATCGACAATAACTCCAAAACTAAAACAGCGATTCCGGATTTAACTACATAGTCTTGTTTGCGTTTATAAACTACCCTAAACAGTGCATAACGGATTTCCTATTGCTATTAGTTTCGTCGTATGTCGTGTGTGTCGGGCTCTCACATTTTGCGACTGTTAATGTGGAAATATTGTGCGTGGGATGGTTTACAGTGGCGTGACGTGTCCATGAATGTTCTGTGCTTCTTTTGATGAAGTTAGAGAGCGCTGGGTGTTATAGTTTGGTTATACGAAGAGCTTTTATTTGTGTTTGTGCTTGCCGTTGACAAGTTCTGCAAATGGCGATATCTGCCAGCCATTTTGCACGTGCCCATCGAGAGGAAGCTGTTCACCGTGGAGCGAGATCAACTGATAAGACATCGTCGAGTGTTTCTCCTGTGACCTCTGAGAGGGTTGCCATGGAGATTGACCAGAGCTTCTCAAGAGATAAGAATCCAACAAGTCAAACGGGTCCTGAAAATCAACATAGCGTGTCTTCGTGCGTCGTTGCTGAAGTAGTTTCTTCTGTGATAGGAATGCAGAAGGTTGTGGCTATGGAGACAGGGAATAGCAGCGGGGCATCGGGGGTTGCCAAGGCGAATTTTGACAACACGAGTGATCAGCGTTGTGCGTTAGAGATTGAGTGTCCAGGAAATAGGTTTCGTCTAACTTTCGAAAAGGATTCCAAGGTATGTCAAGATTTTCATGATCTTTCTGAGAAAACTATTATTTTCCATGCGTTACCACAGACTTCGTTACCTGTATATTTGAAAGCTTTGGAAGAACGAGTGCCAAGAGAGGCAATTAAAGGAATCGGTCGTAGTAAACGTGGTATATCAGTGTTGTTTATAAATAGTGCAGATTGTAAACTTGGGTTAAAGCAAGGGTTTTCTATAAATAATCAAATTTTGTATCCTGCTTATGCAAGTGAACGACCGATCACTGTAACTTTGTCTCCGGTGCCACCTGAGGTACCGGATTCTGCGTTGATAGTTCTTCTTCCTCAGTTTAGCCGGGTGGTGGGACCAGTTCATAGAGTAATCGAAGCCCCGCAATCTTCAAATTATTGTCATGTTGGTGGGTTGAAGCGGACTCTTCGGGTTATCTTCCAGAATGAATCAGCTCTTCAGACTTGTCCAGAAGAAGTTGAGATTGTATTGGATTCTCATAGTTTCATGTTTAATATTTATACAGGAATTTTTTGTTACGCTTGCAATGAAAGAGGGCACATTCATGCTAAATGCACGTCTGTACATAGACCTCCTTTGAGGAAGAGTCTCTCTGATTCACATGAGGAAAGAATTGCTGTACCTGAAAATAGATCAAACTTAGAACATCGTATTATACATGTCGTTGACCTGGTTCCTACCGTGGCTGAAACTTGTGAAACCCGAGTGGTGGATCCAGTCGAACCGGTAGAAAGGAGTTTATTTGACATGCCGAATTCTTTGGATATTGGGACTGAGACAACTGCAAATATTGGTACTTTGAGCATTGTTAACTTCCAGGAATGTTTAGTAGCTTCACAGAATCTCGCAGAGAATCCAAGTGTGGCTTTGACACCTAAGCAATCCAGTACAGATCCCAGTGGTGATTAGTTAAAACGTAGCAGAGCTTTTGATTGTATTGAACCGGAATATATAAAACATTTAGATACTTCTCTTCTTGAGGATTATATGTGGGATGAAGAACGCCAAAAGCCACAACGGTATCGTCTTCTCCTGGAACTTGTTGTATCTTGTCCTGATATTGACGATTCTTTGTGTTCTATGCACTTCAGGGATTTCTTTGTGCCTAATAAAAAGAAATGTCCTCTTACTTCGGACTTTTACAAAGACTTTAAGTCAACGTTAAATGCTGTTGTACATCAACTAAACATTATGTTGAATTGGATAATTACGAAAAATCCTGTTCCTGAACTTTTAGACACCTTTTACGGCGTATATTGCAAACGTATAGAGGACGTTAAAGCTTATATAAAAAAACATAATGTAGTCGATGAGTTCTAATGCGTCCATTGATGTACAGAGTTTGTTTCAGATGGATTCCTTGGTGTTGGTTTCTTTTTCTTTGTCTTACAGTGTTTTTTTGAAATGTTCTTGGACTTTAATAGATATTGATCTCTGTTTACTTATGTTTTACAGTCGCGTTGTTAATTAATGATAGAGTTTTTTTGGGTTGTTTGTTAATACTATAATGAAATGTTTTCGATTTTATGTAACTTTTCTAATTATTTTCCATTAAATCAGGTGGTTTACACCTGCAATATTGACCTCCAGAGATATTTGAGACTTTACGATTTTGAAGTCATTTGGCAGGGTCAAAAGCGCTGAAATTTTACCAAAATGATACCATCGAGAATAACTCCAAAGCTAAAACAGGTATTCCGGATTTCACCACAGTGCCTTGTTTGCGTTTATAAACTACACAAAGCGGTGCAGTATCGGTTTCCTAATCCTCTTAGTTCCAGAGATCTTTGAGACTATACGATTTTAAAGTCATTTGGCACGGTCAAAAACGTTGAAATTTTGCTGAAATGACACCACCGCAAAAAAGCTCCAAAACAAGAACAGTGATTCCGGATTTAACTACACAGCTTTTATAAACTACACAATGAGGTGCCGTATCGTTTTCCTAATCCTTCTAGTTCCAGAGATATTTGAGACTATACGATTTTGAAATCATTTCGGAAGGACAAAAACGCTGAAATTTTCCTAAAATTACACTATCGACAATAACTCCAAAACTAAAAGAGGCATTCCGGGTTTTACTACACAGTCTTGTTTGCGTTTATAAACTACACAAGGTGGTGTAGTATTGGTTTCCTAATCTTATTAGTTCCCGAGATATTTGAGACTACCCGATTTGAAGACATTTGTCACGGTGAAAAACGCTGAAATTTCGTTAAAACGACACCAGCGAAAATAACTCCAAAACTAAAACAGGTATTCCTGATTTAACTACACAACGTTTATAAACTACACAAAGCGGTGCAGTATCGGTTTCCTAATCCTCTTAGTTCCAGAGATCTTTGAGACTATACGATTTTAAAGTCATTTGGCACAGTCAAAAACGCTGAAATCTTGCTAAAATGACACCACTGCAAAAAACTCCAAAACTAAAACAGGTAGTCCGGATTTAACTACACAGCGTTTATAAACTACACAATGTGGTGCAGTATTGCTTTCCCAATCCTATTTGTTCCAGAAAATTTTTTGGGACTGTACGATTTTGAAGTCATTTGGCACGGTTACAAATGCTAAAATTTTGCTATAATAAAACATCGACAATATTTCCAAAACTAAAGCAGGTATTCCGGATTTACCAACACAGTCTTGTTTGCTTTTATAAACTACACAAAGTGGTGCGTTATCGGTTTTATAATCCTCTTAGTTCCAGAGATATTTGCGACTATAGGCTTTGAAAGTAATTTGTCACGTTCAAAAACGCTGAAATTTGTTTTAACTGCCACCATCTCCAATAACTCCAAAACTAAAACAGGTAGTCTGGATTTAACTAAACTGCCTTTATAAACCACACAATGTGGTTCAGAATCGTTTTCCTAATCCTATTAGTTTCCAAAATATGAAAGAATATATGATTTTAAAGTTATTTGGCACGGACAAAAACGCGGCAAGTTTGCTAAAATGACACCACCGCCAATAATGCCAAAACTAAAACAGGTATTCCGGATTTAACTACACCGCGTTTATAAACTACACAATGTGGTGCAGTATTGTTTTCCGAATCCTATTTGTTCCAGAGAAATGTTTGATACTATACGATTTTGAAGTCATTTGGCACGGTCAAAAACGCTGAAATTTTGCTAAAATGACACCACCGCCAATAACTCCAAAACAAAAACAGGTATTCCAGATTCCACTACACGACGTTTATAAACTACACAATATGGTGCAGTATCGTTTTCCTAATCCTATTTGTTCCAAAGATATTTGAGACTATACGATTTTGAAGTCATTTGCAACGTTCGAAAGCGCTGAAATTTTGCTAAAATGACACCATCGAGAATAACTCCAAAACTAAAATTGGTATTCCTGATTTAACTGCAGTGCCTTGTTTGCGTTTATAAACTACAGAAAGTGGTGCAGTATCGTTTTCCTAACTCTATTAGTTTCAGAGATATTCAAGAATATGCGATTTTGAAGTCATTTGGCACGGTCAAAAACGCTGAAATTTTGCTAAAAGGACACCATCAACAATAACTCCAAAATTGAAACAGGTATTCCGGATTTAAATACACAGCCTTTATAAACAACAAAATGAGGTGCAGTATCGTTTTACTAAACCTATTAGTTTCGGTTGTATTTGAGAGTATACGATTTTAAAATCATTTGGCACGTTCGAAAGGGCTGAAATTTTGCTAAAATGACACCATCGACAATAACTCCAAACCTAAAACAGGCATTACGGCTTCAACTACACTGCGTTTATAAACTACACAATGAGGTGGAGTATCGTTTTCCTAATCCTATTATTTCCAGTTATATTTGAGACTATACGATGTTAAAATCATTTGACACGGTCAAAAACTATGAAATTTTGTAAAAATTACACCATCGAGAATAACTCTAAACATATTTCGGATTTAACTACACAACCTTCATTACCTACACAATGTGCTGCAGTATCGTTTTCCTAAACCTATTGGTTCGAGAGATATATGAGACTATACGATTTGGAAGTCATTTGGCACTGTCAAAAACGCTGAAATTTTGCCAAAATGACACCATCAAAAATAACTCCAAAACTAAAACAGGTATTCCGGATTTCACTACAGTGTCTGGTTTGCATTTATAAACTACACAGAGTAGTGTAGTATCGGTTTCCTAATCCTCTTAGTTCCAGAGATATTTGAGACAATACGATTTTGAAGTTATTTAGCACGGTCAAAAACGCTCAAATTTTGCTAAAATGACACCATCGACAATAACTCCAAAACTAAAACAGCGATTCCGGATTTAACTACATAGTCTTGTTTGCGTTTATAAACTACCCTAAACAGTGCATAACGGATTTCCTATTGCTATTAGTTTCGTCGTATGTCGTGTGTGTCGGGCTCTCACATTTTGCGACTGTTAATGTGGAAATATTGTGCGTGGGATGGTTTACAGTGGCGTGACGTGTCCATGAATGTTCTGTGCTTCTTTTGATGAAGTTAGAGAGCGCTGGGTGTTATAGTTTGGTTATACGAAGAGCTTTTATTTGTGTTTGTGCTTGCCGTTGACAAGTTCTGCAAATGGCGATATCTGCCAGCCATTTTGCACGTGCCCAACGAGAGGAAGCTGTTCACCGTGGAGCGAGATCAACTGATAAGACATCGTCGAGTGTTTCTCCTGTGACCTCTGAGAGGGTTGCCATGGAGATTGACCAGAGCTTCTCAAGAGATAAGAATCCAACAAGTCAAACCGGTCCTGAAAATCAACATAGCGTGTCTTCGTGCGTCGTTGCTGAAGTAGTTTCTTCTGTGATAGGAATGCAGAAGGTTGTGGCTATGGAGACAGGGAATAGCAGCGGGGCATCGGGGGTTGCCAAGGCGAATTTTGACAACACGAGTGATCAGCGTTGTGCGTTAGAGATTGAGTGTCCAGGAAATAGGTTTCGTCTAACTTTCGAAAAGGATTCCAAGGTATGTCAAGATTTTCATGATCTTTCTGAGAAAACTATTATTTTCCATGCGTTACCACAGACTTCGTTACCTGTATATTTGAAAGCTTTGGAAGAACGAGTGCCAAGAGAGGCAATTAAAGGAATCGGTCGTAGTAAACGTGGTATATCAGTGTTGTTTATAAATAGTGCAGATTGTAAACTTGGGTTAAAGCAAGGGTTTTCTATAAATAATCAAATTTTGTATCCTGCTTATGCAAGTGAACGACCGATCACTGTAACTTTGTCTCCGGTGCCACCTGAGGTACCGGATTCTGCGTTGATAGTTCTTCTTCCTCAGTTTAGCCGGGTGGTGGGACCAGTTCATAGAGTAATCGAAGCCCCGCAATCTTCAAATTATTGTCATGTTGGTGGGTTGAAGCGGACTCTTCGGGTTATCTTCCAGAATGAATCAGCTCTTCAGACTTGTCCAGAAGAAGTTGAGATTGTATTGGATTCTCATAGTTTCATGTTTAATATTTATACAGGAATTTTTTGTTACGCTTGCAATGAAAGAGGGCACATTCGTGCTAAATGCACGTCTGTACATAGACCTCCTTTGAGGAAGAGTCTCTCTGATTCACATGAGGAAAGAATTGCTGTACCTGAAAATAGATCAAACTTAGAACATCGTATTATACATGTCGTTGACCTGGTTCCTACCGTGGCTGAAACTTGTGAAACCCGAGTGGTGGATCCAGTCGAACCGGTAGAAAGGAGTTTATTTGACATGCCGATTTCTTTGGATATTGGGACTGAGACAACTGCAAATATTGGTACTTTGAGCATTGTTAACTTCCAGGAATGTTTAGTAGCTTCACAGAATCTCGCAGAGAATCCAAGTGTGGCTTTGACACCTAAGCAATCCAGTACAGATCCCAGTGGTGATTAGTTAAAACGTAGCAGAGCTTTTGATTGTATTGAACCGAAATATATAAAACATTTAGATACTTCTCTTCTTGAGGATTATATGTGGGATGAAGAACGCCAAAAGCCACAACGGTATCGTCTTCTCCTGGAACTTGTTGTATCTTGTCCTGATATTGACGATTCTTTGTGTTCTATGCACTTCAGGGATTTCTTTGTGCCTAATAAAAAGAAATGTCCTCTTACTTCGGACTTTTACAAAGACTTTAAGTCAACGTTAAATGCTGTTGTACATCAACTAAACATTATGTTGAATTGGATAATTACGAAAAATCCTGTTCCTGAACTTTCAGACACCTTTTACGGCGTATATTGCAAACGTATAGAGGACGTTAAAGCTTATATAAAAAAACATAATGTAGTCGATGAGTTCTAATGCGTCCATTGATGTACAGAGTTTGTTTCAGATGGATTCCTTGGTGTTGGTTTCTTTTTCTTTGTCTTACAGTGTTTTTTTGAAATGTTCTTGGACTTTAATAGATATTGATCTCTGTTTACTTATGTTTTACAGTCGCGTTGTTAATTAATGATAGAGTTTTTTTGGGTTGTTTGTTAATACTATAATGAAATGTTTTCGATTTTATGTAACTTTTCTAATTATTTTCCATTAAATCAGGTGGTTTACACCTGCAATATTGACCTCCAGAGATATTTGAGACTTTACGATTTTGAAGTCATTTGGCAGGGTCAAAAGCGCTGAAATTTTACCAAAATGATACCATCGAGAATAACTCCAAAGCTAAAACAGGTATTCCGGATTTCACCACAGTGCCTTGTTTGCGTTTATAAACTACACAAAGCGGTGCAGAATCGGTTTCCTAATCCTCTTAGTTCCAGAGATCTTTGAGACTATACGATTTTAAAGTCATTTGGCACGGTCAAAAACGCTGAAATTTTGCTGAAATGACACCACCGCAAAAAAGCTCCAAAACAAGAACAGTGATTCCGGATTTAACTACACAGCTTTTATAAACTACACAATGAGGTGCCGTATCGTTTTCCTAATCCTTCTAGTTCCAGAGATATTTGAGACTATACGATTTTGAAATCATTTCGAAAGGACAAAAACGCTGAAATTTTCCTAAAATTACACTATCGACAATAACTCCAAAACTAAAAGAGGCATTCCGGGTTTTACTACACAGTCTTGTTTGCGTTTATAAACTACACAAGGTGGTGTAGTATTGGTTTCCTAATCCTATTAGTTCCCGAGATATTTGAGACTACCCGATTTGAAGACATTTGTCACGGTGAAAAACGCTGAAATTTCGTTAAAACGACACCAGCGAAAATAACTCCAAAACTAAAACAGGTATTCCTGATTTAACTACACAACGTTTATAAACTACACAAAGCGGTGCAGTATCGGTTTCCTAATCCTCTTAGTTCCAGAGATCTTTGAGACTATACGATTTTAAAGTCATTTGGCACAGTCAAAAACGCTGAAATCTTGCTAAAATGACACCACTGCAAAAAACTCCAAAACTAAAACAGGTAGTCCGGATTTAACTACACAGCGTTTATAAACTACACAATGTGGTGCAGTATTGCTTTCCCAATCCTATTTGTTCCAGAAAATTTTTTGGGACTGTACGATTTTGAAGTCATTTGGCACGGTTACAAATGCTAAAATTTTGCTATAATAAAACATCGACAATATTTCCAAAACTAAAACAGGTATTCCGGATTTACCATCACAGTCTTGTTTGTTTTTATAAACTACACAAAGTGGTGCGTTATCGGTTTTATAATCCTCTTAGTTCCAGAGATATTTGCGACTATAGGCTTTGAAAGTAATTTGTCACGTTCAAAAACGCTGAAATTTGTTTTAACTGCCACCATCTCCAATAACTCCAAAACTAAAACAGGTAGTCTGGATTTAACTAAACTGCCTTTATAAACCACACAATGTGGTTCAGAATCGTTTTCCTAATCCTATTAGTTTCCAAAATATGAAAGAATATATGATTTTAAAGTTATTTGGCACGGACAAAAACGCGGCAAGTTTGCTAAAATGACACCACCGCCAATAATGCCAAAACTAAAACAGGTATTCCGGATTTAACTACACAGCGTTTATAAACTACACAATGTGGTGCAGTATTGTTTTCCTATTCCTATTTGTTCCAAAGATATTTGAGACTATACGATTTTGAAGTCATTTGGCACGTTCGAAAGCGCTGAAATTTGCCAAAATGACACCATCGAGAATAACTCCAAAACTAAAACAGGTATTCCAGATTTAACTACAGTGCCTTGTTTGCGTTTATAAACTACACAAAGTGGTGCAGTATCGGATTCCTAATCCTATTAGTTCCAAAGATATTTGAGACTATACGATTTTGAAGTCATTTGGAACGGTCAAAAACTCTGAAATTTTGTTAAAATGACACCACCGCCAATAACTCGAAAACTAAAACAGGTATTCCAGATTTAACAACACAGCGTTTATAAACTGCACATTGTGGTGCAGTATCGTTTTCCTAATCCTATTTGTACCAAAGATATTTGAGGCTATACGATTTTAATATCATTTGGCACATTCGAAAGCGCTGAAATTTTGCTAAAATGACACCATCGAGAATAACTCCAAAACTAAAACAGGTATTCCAGATTTAACTACAGTGCCTTGTTTGCTTTTATACACTACACAAAGTGGTGCTGTATCGGTTTCCTAATATTATTAGTTCCAGAGATATTTGACACTATACGATTTTGAAGTCATTTGGCACTGTCAAAAACGCTGAAATTTTGCTAAAATAACACCATCGCCAATATCTCCAAACCTGAAACAGGTATTCCGGATTTAACTACACAGCCTTTATAAACTGCACAATATGGTGCAGTATCGTTTTCCTAAACCTATTGGTTCGAGAGATATTTCAGACTATACGATTTAGAAATCATTTGTCACGGTCAAAAACGCTGAATATTTGCCAAAAAGACACCATCGACAATAATCGCAATACTTTAACAGGTATTCCGGATTCAACTACACAGCTTTGTTTGCGATTATAAACTGCACAAAGTGGTGCAGTATTAGTTTCCAAATCCTATTAAATCCAGAGATATTTGACACTATACGATTTTAAAGTCATTTGGCACGGTCAAAAGCGCTGAATTTTTTCTAAAATGACACCACCGAGAATAACTCCAAAACTAAAACAGGTATTCCGTATTTAACTACACAGCGTTTATAAACTACACAATGTGGTGCAGTATTGTTTTCCTTATCCTATTTGTTCCAGAGAAATTTTTTAAGACTATGCGATTTTGAGGTCATTTGGCACGGTCAAAAACGCTAAAATTTTGCTAAAATGACACCACCGCCAATAATCCCAAAACTGAATCAGGTATTCCTCATTTAACTACAGGGCATTCATAAACAACTCAATGAGGTGTAGTATCGTTTTCCTGATCCTGTTAGTTCCAGACATATTTGAGACCATGCGATCTTGAAGTCTTTTGGCACTGTCAAAAACTCAGAAATTTTGCTAAAATAACACAATCGCCAATATCTCCTAGCAAGAAACAGGTATTTCGGATTTAACTACACAGCGTTTATAAACTGCACAATGTGGTGCAGTATCGTTTTCCTAAACCTATTGGTTCGAGAGATATTTGACACTATACGATTTAGATATCATTTGGCACGGTCAAAAGCGCTGCAACTTTGCCAAAAAGACACCATCGACAAGAATCACAATATTTAAACAGATAATCCGGATTCAACTACACAGCTTTTTGCGAATAAATACTGCACAAAGTGTTGCAGTATTAGTTTCCTAATCTTATTAATTCCAGAGATATTTGAGACTATACGATTTTGAAGGCATTTGGCTCGGCCAAAAACGCTGAAGTTTTGCTAAGATAACTCCACCGCCAATACCTCTAAACGTAAAACAGGTATTCCGGATTTAACTACACCGCGTTTATAAACTACACAATGTGGTGCAGTATTGTTTTCCTAGTCCTATTTGTTCCAGAGAAATTTTTGAGACTATACGATTTTGAAGTCATTTGGCTCGGTCAAAAACGCTGAAATTTTGCTGCAATGACACCACCGCCAAAAAGTCTAAAACTAAAACAGGTATTCCAGATTTAACTACACAGCGTTTATAAACTACACAATGTGGTGCAGTATCGTTTCCCTAATCTTATTTGTTCCAAAGATATTTGAGACTATACGATTTTGAAGTCATTTGCAACGTTCGAAAGCGCTGAAATTTTGCTAAAATGACACCATTGAGAATAACTCCAAAACTAAAACAGGTATTCCGGATTTAACTACACAGCGTTTATAAACTACACAATGTGGTGCAGTATTGTTTACCTAATCCTATTTGTTCCCGAGAAATTTTTGAGACTATAGTATTTTGAAGTCATTTGGCACGGTTACAAATGCTCAAATTTTGCTATAAGGAAACATCTACAATATCTCCAAAACTAAAACAGGTATTCCGCATTTACCTACAGAGTCTTGTTTGCGTTTATAGACTACAGAAGGTGGTGCAGTACCGGTTTCCTAATCCCCTTTGTTCCAGAGATATTTGCGAGTATAGGATTTGGAAGTAATTTGTCACGGTCAAAAACGCTGAAATTTGTTTTAACTGACACCAACTCCAATAACTTCAAAACTAAAACAGGTAGTCTGAATGTAACTAACCTGCCTTTATAAACTACACAATGTGGTGCAGGATCGTTTTCCTAATCCTATTAGTTTCACAGATATTAAAGAATATACGAATTAGAAGTCATTTGGCATGGTCAAAAACGCTGAAATTTTGCTAAAATGACACCACCGCCAATAATTCCAAAAGTAAAAAAGGTATTCAGGACTCAACTACAGTGTCTTGTTTGCGTTTATAAACTACACAAGGTTGTGCAGTATAGGTTTCCTAGTCCTGTTAGTTTCAGAGATATTTGGGACTATACGATTTTGAAGTCATTTGGCACGGTCACAAATGCTAAAATTTTCTATAATGACACTCGACAATATCTCCAAAACTAAAACAGGTATTCCGGATTTACCTACACAGTCTTGCTTACGTTTATAAACTAAACAAAGTAGGACAGTATTGGTTTCCTATTTCTATTAGTTCCAAAGATATTTGAGACTATACGATTTTGAAGTCATTTGCAATGTTCGAAAGCGCTGAAATTTTGCTAAATTGACACCATCGAGAATAACTCCAAAACTAAAACAGGTATTCCGGATTTGCCTAAACAGTCTTGTTTACGTTTATAAACTACACAAAGTAGGGCAGTATTGGTTTCCTAATCCTATGAGTTCCAGAGATATTTGAGACTATGTGATTTTGAAGTCAATTGCCACGGTAAAAAACGCTGAAACTTTGCTAAAATGACACCAGCGCAAATATCTCCAAAACTAAAACAGGTATTTCGGATTTAACTACACAGCGTTTAGATACCACACAATGTGGTGCAGTATCGATTTTCTAAACCTATTGGTTCCAGAGATATTTGAGACTATACGATTTAGAAGTCAATTGGCACGGTCAAAAACGTTGAAAATTTGCCAAAATGGCACCACCGCGAATAACTTCAAAACTAAAACAGGTATTCCTGATTTAACTACACAGCTTTTGTAAACTACACAATGTGGTGCAGTATTGTTTCCCTAATCCTATTTGTTCGAGAGAAAGTTTTGAGACTATACGATTTTGAAGTCATTGGGCATGGTCAAAAGCGCTGAAATTTTGGAAAAATTACACGATCGAAAATAAGTCCAAAACTAAAACATGTATTTCGGATTTAAGTACAGTGTCTTGTTTGCATTTATAAACTACACAAAGTGGTGCAGTATAGGTTTCCTAATCATGTTAGTTCCAGAGATATTTGGGACTATACGATTTTGAAGTCATTTGTCACGGTCACAAATGCTAAAATTTTGCTATAATGACACATCACAATATCTCCAAAACTAAAACAGGTATTCCGGATTTACTTACCCAGGCTTGTTTGCTTTTATAGACTACACAAAGTGGTGCAGAATCCCTTTCCTAATCCTCTTAGTTCCAGAGATATTTGCGACTGACAATTTTGAAGTAATTTGTCACGGTCAAAAACGCTGAAATTTGTTTTAACTGACACCACCTCCAATAACTCCAAAACGAAAACAAGTAGTCCGGATTTAACTACACAGCATTCATAAACTACACAATGTAATGCAGTATCGTTTTCCTAAACCTATTGGTTGGAGAGATATTTGAGACTATACGATTTAGAAATCATTTTCACGGTCAAAAACGCTGACATTTTGTTAAAATGATTGTTTGTTTGTTTGGAGGTTTACCGACCACCGTGAGCAACTCAATGGGCTATAAGCAGTCGCCCGTCCCTAATTTAGGGTCACTGGTTCTAGGGAAGGGAGAGAGCCAGTGCCGTAAGACCAACACAACATCTAAGCCTCACCGGGATTCGAACCCGGACCCCTTCGGACGAATGATCATAGGCTAACGCCTTAGACCACTGCGCCACCGCGGCTTGTTAAAATGACACCATCGATAATAACTCCAAACCTAAAAAAGGTATTCCGCATTTAACTACACAGCATTTATAAACTACACGATGTAATGCTGTATCGTTTTCCAAAACCTATTGGTTGGAGAGATATTTGAGACTATACGATTTAGAAATCATTTGTCACGGTGAAAAACGCTGAAATTTTGCTAAAATGACAATACCGCCAATAACTCCAAAACTGAATCAGGCATTCCTCATTTAACTACAGAGCATTCATAAACTACTCAATGAGGTGTAGTATCGTTTTCCTGATTCTGTTAGTTCCAGACATATTTGAGACCATGCGATCTTGAAGTCTTTTGGCACGGTCAAAAACTCTGAAATTTTGCTAAAATAACAATATCGCCAATATCTCCAAACCAGAAAATTGTATTCCGGATTTAACTACACAGCGTTTATAAACTGCACAATGTGGTGCAGAATCGTTTTCCTAAACCTATTGGTTCGAGAGATATTTGAGACTATACGATTTAGAAATCATTTGTCACGGTCAAAAACGCTGAAACTTTGCCAAAAAGACACCATCGACAAGAATCGCAATACTTTAACAGGTATTCCGGATTCAACTACACAGCTTTGTTTGCGATTATAAACTACACAAAGTGTTGCAGTATTAGTTTCCAAATCCAATTACATCCAGAGAGTTTTGACACTATACGATTTTAAAGTCATTTGGCACGGTCAAAAACGCTGAAATTTTATCTAAAAAGACAATATCGAGAATAACTCCAAAACTTAAACAGGTATTCCGGATTTACCTACACAGCTTTTATAACTTACACAATGTGGTGCAGTATTGTTTTCCTTATCCTATTTGTTCCAGAGAAATTTTTGTGACTATACGATTTTGAAGGCATTTGGCACGGTCAAAAACGCTGAAATTTTGCTAAAATGACACCACCGCCAATAACTCCAAAACTGAATCAGGTATTCCTCATTTAACTACAGAGCATTCATAAACTACTCAATGAGGTGTAGTATCGTTTTCCTGATCCTGTTAGTTCCAGACATATTTGAGACCATGCGATCTTGAAGTCTTTTGGCACGGTCGAAAACCCTGAAATTTTGCTAAAATAACACCATCGCCAATATCTCCAAACAAGAAATCAGGTATTCCTGATTTAACTACACAGCGTTTATAAACTGCACAATGTGGTGCTGTATCGTTTTCCTAAACCTTTTGGTTCGAGAGATATTTGAGGCTATACGATTTAGATATTATTTGGCACGGTCAAAAGCGCTGCAACTTTGCCAAAAAGCGACCATCGACAAGAATCGCAATACTTAAACAGTTATTCCGGATTCAACTACACAGCTTCTTTTGCGATTAAAAACTGCGCACAGTGTTGCAGTATTAGTTTCCTAATCCTATTAATTCCAGAGATATTTGAGACTATACGATTTTGAAATCATTTGCCTCGGTCAAAAACGCTGAAATTTTGCTAAGATAACACCTCCGCCAATACCTCCAAACGTAAAACAGCTATTACGGATTTACCTACACAGCGTTTATAAGCTACACAATGAGGTGCAGTTTCGTTTTCCTAATCCTATTAGTTCCACTGATATATGAGACTATACGATCTTAAAAATTATTTGGCACGGTCAAAAGCGCCAAAATATTTTTCTAAAATGACACCATCGAGAATAACAGCAAAACTAAAACAGGTATTCCGGATTTAACTACACCGCGTTTATAAACTACACAATGTGGTGCAGTATTGTTTTCCTAATCCTATTTGTTCCAGAGAAATTTTTAAGACTATACGATTTTGAAGTCATTTGCAACGTTCGAAAGCGCTGAAATTTTGCTAAAATGACACGATCGAAAATAAGTCCAAAACTAAAACAGGTATTTCGGATTTAACTACGGTGTCTTGTTTGCATTTATAAACTACACAAAGTGGTGCAGTACAGGTTTCCTAATCCTGTTAGTTCCAGAGATATTTGGGACTATACGATTTTGAAGTCATTTGGCACGGTCACAAATGCTAAAATTTTTCTATAATGACACATCGACAATATCTTCAAAACTAAAACAGGTATTCCGGATTTACCTACACAGACTTGTTTACGTTTATAAACTACACAAAGTAGGGCAGTATTGGTTTCCTAATCCTATTAGTTTCAGAGATATTTGAGACTATACGATTTTGAAGTCATTTGCAACGTGCGAAAGCGCTGAAATTTTGCTAAAATGACACCATCGAGAATAACTCTAAGACTAGAACAGGTATTCCGGATTTGCCTACACAGTCTTGTTTACGTTTATAAACTACACAAAGTAGGGCAGTATTGGTTTCCTAATCCTATGAGTTCCAGAGATATTTGAGACTATGTGATTTTGAAGTCAATTGTCACGGTAAAAAACGTTGAAAATTTGCTAAAATCTCACCACCGGAAAAAACTCCAAAACAAAAATAGGTATTCCGGATTTAACTACATAGCTTTTATAACTTACACAATGTGGTGCAGTATTGTTTCCCTTATCCTATTTGTTCGAGAGACATTTTTGAGACTAAACGATTTTGAAGTCATTGGGCACGGTCAAAAGCGCTGACATTTTGCAAAAATGACACGATCGAAAATTAGTCCAAATGTAAAACATGTATTTCGGATTTAACTACAGTGTCTTGTTTGCATTTATAAACTACACAAAGTGGTGCAGTATAGGTTTCCTAATCCTGTTAGTTCCAGGGATATTTGGGACTAAACGATTTTGAAGTCATTTGGCACGGTCACAAATGCTAAAATTTTGCTATAATGACACAACGACAATATCTCCAAAACTAAAACAGGTATTTCGGATTTACTTACACAGGCTTGTTTGCGTTTATAAACTACACAAGGTGGTGCAGAATCGGTTTCCTAATCCTCTTAGTTCCCGAGATATTTGCGACTTACGATTTGGAAGTAATTTGTCACGGTCGAATTTTTTTTTAACTGGCACCACCTCCAATAACTCCAAAACGAAAACAAGTAGTCCGGATTTAACTAAACAGCCTTTATAAACTACACAATGTGGTGCAGTATCGTTTTCCTAATCCTATTAGTTTCACAGATATTAAAGAATATACGAATTTGAAGTCATTTGGCACGGTCAAAAACGCTGAAATTTTGTTAAAATGACACCATCGACAATAACTCCAAACCTAAAAAAGGTATTCCGCATTGAACTACACAACATTTATAAACTACAAATGTAATGCAGTATATTTTTCCTAAACCTATTGGATGGAGAAGTATTTGAGACTATACGATTTAGAAATCGTTTTGCCACGGTCAAAAACGTTAAACATTTGGCAAAAAGATATAATCGAGAAGTACTCCATTACTAAAACAGGTATTCCGGATTCAAATACACAGCTTTGTTTGCGATTATAAATTACACAAAGTAGTGCAGTATTAGTGTCCTAATCCTATTAATTCCAGAGATATTTGAGACTATACGATTTTAAAGTCATTTGGCACGGTAAAAAAAAGCTAAAATTTTGCAAAAATGACACCATCAAGAATAACTCCAAAAGTAATAAAGGATTTCCTGACTTAACTACAGTCTCTTGTTTGCCTTTATAAACTACACAAAGTGGTGCAGTACCGGTTTTCTTATCCATTTAGTTCCAGAGATATTTGAGACTATACGATTTTAAAGTCATTTGAAACTATACGATTTAAAAGTCATTTGAGGCTATACGATTTTAAAGTCACAGTTATTCCGGATTACACTACACAGCTTTTTTTGCGACTGTAAACTACACAAAGTGGTGCAGTATTGGTTTCCTAATTCTATTAGTTCTAGAGATATTTGAGACTATACGATTTTGAAGTCTTTTGGCAGGGCCAAAAACGCTGAAATTTTGCCCAAAAGACACCATCGGCAACGACTCCAAAACTAAAACAGGTATTCCGGATTTAACTAAAGTGTCTTGTTTGCGTTTATAAACTACACAACGTGATGCAGTATCGGTTTCCTAATCCTCCTAGTTCTAGAGATATCTGCGACTATAGGATTTTGAAGTAAATTGTCACGGTCAAAAGCGCTGAATTTGTTTTTAACTGAGACCACCTCCAATAACTACAAAACTAAAACAGGTAGTCCTGATATAACTAAACTGCCTTTATAAACTATACAACGTGGTGCAGTATCGTTTTCCTGATCCTATTAGTTTCACAGATATTAAAGAATATTCGGTTTTGAAGTCATTTGGCACGGTCAAAAACGCTGAAATTTTGCTGAAATGACACCATCGACAATAACTCCAAACCAAAAACAGGCATTACGGCTTCAACTACACTGCGTCTATAAACTATACAATGAGGTGCAGTATCGTTTTCTTAATCCTATTAGTTCCAGTTATGTTCTAGACTATACGATTTTAAAGTCATTTGGCGCAGTCAAAAGCGCTGACATTTTGCAAAAATGACACCATCGAGAATAACTCTAAAACAAAACAGGTATTCCGGATTTAACTACAGTGTCTTGTTTGCAACGTTCAAAAACTCTGAAATTTTGCTAAAATGACAACATCGACAATAACTCTAAACATAAAACTGGTATTCCGGATTTAACTACATAGCCTTTGTAAACTACACAGGCATTTATAAACTACACAATGTGGTGCAGTATCGTTTTCTTAAACCTATTGGTTCGAGAGATATTTGAGACTATACGATTTAGAAGTCATTTTGCACGGCCAAAAACGCTGAAAATTTGACAAAAAGATAATATCGAGAAGAACTCCAATACTAAAACAGGTATTCCGGATTCAACTACACAGCTTTGTTTGCGATTATAAACGACACAAAGTGGTGCAGTATTAGTGTCCTAATCCTATTAATTCCAGAGATATTTGAGACTATACGATTTTGAAGTCATTTGGCACGGTCAAAAAAGCTAAAATTTTGCTAAAATGACACCACTGCAAAAAACTCCAAAACTAAAACAGGTATTCCGGATTTAACTACACAGCGTTTATAAACTACACAATGTGGTGCAGTATCGTTTTCCTAATTCTATTAGTTTCAGAGATATTCAAGAATATGCGATTTTGAAGTCATTTGGCACGGTCAAAAACGCTGAAATTTTGCTAAAAGGACACCATCAACAATAACTCCAAAATTGAAACAGGTATTCCGGATTTAAATACACAGCCTTTATAAACAACAAAATGAGGTGCAGTATCGTTTTCCTAAACCTATTAGTTTCAGTTGTATTTGAGAGTATACGATTTTAAAATCATTTGGCACGTTCGAAAGGGCTGAAATTTTGCTAAAATGACGCCATCGAGAATAACTCCAAAACTAAAACAGGTATTCCGGATTTAACTACACCGCGTTTATAAACTACACAATGTGGTGCAGTATTGTTTTCCTAATCCTATTTGTTCCAGAGAAATTTTTGATACTATACGATTTTGAAGTCATTTGGCACGGTCAAAAACGCTGAAATTTTGCTAAAATGACACCACCGCCAATAACTCCAAAACAAAAACAGGTATTCCAGATTCCACTACACGACGTTTATAAACTACACAATATGGTGCTGTATCGTTTTCCTAATCCTATTTGTTCCAAAGATATTTGAGACTATACGATTTTGAAGTCATTTGCAACGTTCGAAAGCGCTGAAATTTTGCTAAAATGACACCATCGAGAATAACTCCAAAACTAAAATTGGTATTCCTGATTTAACTGCAGTGCCTTGTTTGCGTTTATAAACTACAGAAAGTGGTGCAGTATCGTTTTCCTAACTCTATTAGTTTCAGAGATATTCAAGAATATGCGATTTTGAAGTCATTTGGCACGGTCAAAAACGCTGAAATTTTGCTAAAAGGACACCATCAACAATAACTCCAAAATTGAAACAGGTATTCCGGATTTAAATACACAGCCTTTATAAACAACAAAATGAGGTGCAGTATCGTTTTACTAAACCTATTAGTTTCAGTTGTATTTGAGAGTATACGATTTTAAAATCATTTGGCACGTTCGAAAGGGCTGAAATTTTGCTAAAATGACACCATCGACAATAACTCCAAACCTAAAACAGGCATTACGGCTTCAACTACACTGCGTTTATAAACTACACAATGAGGTGCAGTATCGTTTTCCTAATCCTATTATTTCCAGTTATATTTGAGACTATACGATGTTAAAATCATTTGACACGGTCAAAAACTATGAAATTTTGTAAAAATTACACCATCGAGAATAACTCTAAACATATTTCGGATTTAACTACACAACCTTCATTACCTACACAATGTGCTGCAGTATCGTTTTCCTAAACCTATTGGTTCGAGAGATATATGAGACTATACGATTTGGAAGTCATTTGGCACGGTCAAAAACGCTGAAATTTTGCCAAAATGACACCATCAAAAATAACTCCAAAACTAAAACAGGTATTCTGGATTTCACTACAGTGTCTGGTTTGCATTTATAAACTACACAGAGTAGTGTAGTATCGGTTTCCTAATCATCTTAGCTCCAAATGACACCATCGACAATAACTCCAAAACTAAAACAGCGATTCCGGATTTAACTACATAGTCTTGTTTGCGTTTATAAACTACCCTAAACAGTGCATAACGGATTTCCTCTTGCTTATAGTTTCGTCGTATGTCGTGTGTGTCAGGCTCTCACATTTTGCGACTGTTAATGTGGAAATATTGTGCGTGGGATGGTTTACAGTGGCGTGACGTGTCCATGAATGTTCTGTGCTTCTTTTGATGAAGTTAGAGAGCGCTGGGTGTTATAGTTTGGTTATACGAACAGCTTTTATTTGTGTTTGTGCTCGCCGTTGTTCTGCAATTTGTTCTGCAAATGGCGATATCTGCCAGCCATTTTGCACGTCCCCATCGAGAGGAAGCTGTTCACCGTGGAGCGAGATCAACTGATAAGACATCGTCGAGTGTTTCTCCTGTGACCTCTGAGAGGGTTGCCATGGAGATTGACCAGAGCTTCTCAAGAGATAAGAATCCAACAAGTCAAACCGGTCCTGAAAATCAACATAGCGTGTCTTCGTGCGTCGTTGCTGAAGTAGTTTCTTCTGTGATAGGAATGCAGAAGGTTGTGGCTATGGAGACAGGGAATAGCAGCGGGGCATCGGGGGTTGCCAAGGCGAATTTTGACAACACGTGTGATCAGCGTTGTGCGTTAGAGATTGAGTGTCCAGGAAATAGGTTTCTTCTAACTTTCGAAAAGGATTCCAAGGTATGTCAAGATTTTCATGATCTTTCTGAGAAAACTATTATTTTCCATGCGTTACCACAGACTTCGTTACCTGTATATTTGAAAGCTTTGGAAGAACGAGTGCCAAGAGAGGCAATTAAAGGAATCGGTCGTAGTAAACGTGGTATATCAGTGTTGTTTATAAATAGTGCAGATTGTAAACTTGTGTTAAAGCAAGGGTTTTCTATAAATAATCAAATTTTGTATCCTGCTTATGCAAGTGAACGACCGATCACTGTAACTTTGTCTCCGGTGCCACCTGAGGTACCGGATTCTGCGTTGATAGTTCTTCTTCCTCAGTTTAGCCGGGTGGTGGGACCAGTTCATAGAGTAATCGAAGCCCCGCAATCTTCAAATTATTGTCATGTTGGTGGGTTGAAGCGGACTCTTCGGGTTATCTTCCAGAATGAATCAGCTCTTCAGACTTGTCCAGAAGAAGTTGAGATTGTATTGGATTCTCATAGTTTCATGTTTAATATTTATACAGGAATTTTTTGTTACGCTTGCAATGAAAGAAGGCACATTCGTGCTAAATGCACGTCTGTACATAGACCTCCTTTGAGGAAGAGTCTCTCTGATTCACATGAGGAAAGAATTGCTGTACCTGAAAATAGATCAAACTTAGAACATCGTATTATACATGTCGTTGACCTGGTTCCTACCGTGGCTGAAACTTGAAACCCGAGTGGTAAATCCAGTCGAACCGGTAGAAAGGAGTTTATTTGACATGCCGATTTCTTTGGATCCAGGGACTGAGACAACTGCAAATATTGGTACTTTGAGCATTGTTAACTTCCAGGAATGTTTAGTAGCTTCACAGAATCTCGCAGAGAATCCAAGTGTGGCTTTGACACCTAAGCGATTCAGTACTGATCCTACTGGTGATCAGTTAAAACGTAGCAGAGCTTTTGATTGTATTGAACCGGAATATATAAAACATTTAGATACTTCTCTTCTTGAGGATTATATGTGGGATGAAGAACGCCAAAAGCCACCACGGTATCGTCTTCTCCTGGAACTTGTTGTATCTTGTCCTGATATTGACGATTCTTTGTGTTCTATGCACTTCAGGAAATTTTTTGTGCCTAATAAAAAGAAATGTCCACTTACTTCGGACTTTTACAAAGACTTTAAGTCAAAGTTAAATGCTGTTGTACATCAACTAAACATTATGTTGAATTGGATAATTACGAAAAATCCTGCTCCTCAACTTTTAGACACCTATTACGGCGTATATTACAAACGTATAGAGGACGTTAAAGCTTATATAAAAAAACATAATGTAGTCGATGAGTTCTAATGCGTCCGTTGATTTACAGAGTTTGTTTCAGGTGGATTCCTTGGTGTTGGATTCGTTTTCTTTGTCTTACAGTGTTTTTTTTAAATGTTCTTGGACTTTAATAGATATTGATCTCTGTTTACTTATGTTTTACAGTCCGTTGTTAATTAATGATCGAGTTTTTTTGGCTTGCTTTGTTAACACTCTAATGAAATGTTTTCGATTTTATGTAACTTTTCTAATTATTTTCCATTAAATCAGATGGTTTACACCTGCAATATTGACCTCCAGAGATATTTGAGACTTTTCGATTTTGAAGTCATTTGGCACGGTCAAAAGCGCTGAAATTTTGCCAAAATGATACCAACGAGAATAACTCCAAAACTAAAATGGGCAGCCGGATTTAACTACACAGCATTTATAAACTACAAAAAGCGGTGCAGTATCGGTTTCCTAATCCTCTTAGTTCCAGAGATCTTTGAGACTATACGATTTTAAAGTCATTTGGCACGGTCAAAAACGCTGAAATTTTGCTAAAATGATACCACCGCAAAAAAGCTTTAAAACAAGAACAGTGATTCCGGATTTAACAACAAAGCGTTTATAAACTACACAATGTGATGCAGTATCGTTTTCCTAATCCTTCTATTTCCAGAGATATTTGGGACTATACGATTTTGAAATCATTTGGCAAGGTCAAAAACGCTGAAATTTTACTAAAATTACACGTTAGTCTCAAAATATCTGGAACTAATAGGATTAGGAAAACGATACTGCACCTCATTGTGTAGTTTATAAACGCTGTGTAGTTAAATCCGGAATGCCTGTTTTAGGTTTGGAGTTATTGTCGATGGTGTCATTTTAGCAAAATTTCAGCGTTTTTGACCGTGCGAAATGACTTTAAAATCGTATTGTCTCAAATACCTCTGGAACTAAGAAAATTAGGAAACCGATACTGCACAACTTTCTGTAGTTATTAAAAGTCTGTTTAGTTAAATCATGAATACCTGTTTTAGTTTCGGAGCTATTTGCACTGGTGTCATTTTAGCAAAATTTTAGCGCTTTTCACCGTGCCAAATGACTTCAAAATCGCATAGTCTAAAATGTATATGGAACTAATTGGATTAGGAAAACGATACCACACCTCATTGAGTAGTTTATAAACACCGTGTAGTTAAATCCGGAATACCTGTTTTAGTTTTGGAGTTATTCTCGATGGTGTCATTTTAGCAAAATTTCAGCTTTTTTGACCGTGCCAAATCACTTCAAATTCGCATATTCTCTAATATCTCTGGAACTAACAGGATTAGGAAACCAATATTGCACCACTTTGTGTAGATTATAATCGCAAAAATTTGTGTAGTTGAATCCGGAATACCTGTGACTTTAAAATCGTATAGTCTTAATTTTGAAGTCATTTGGCACTGTCAAAAACGCTAAAATTTTCCTAAAATGACACCAGCGCATATAGCTCCAAAACTAAAACAGGTATTCATGATTTAACTACACAGCGTTTATAAACTACAGAAAGTGATGCAGTATTGGTTTCCTTATTTTCTTAGTTCCAGATATATTTGAGACAATACAATTTTAAAGTAATTTCGCACGGTCAAAAACCCTGAAATTTTGCTAAAATGACACCATCGACAATAACCCCAAACCTAAAACAGGCATTCCGGATTTAACTACACAGCGTTTATAAACTACACAATGTGATGCAGTATCGTTTTCCTAATCCTTCTAGTTCCAGAGATATTTGAGACTATACGATTTTGAAATCATTTGGCAGGTTCAAAAACGCAGAAATTTTACAAAAATTACTATCGACAATAACTCCAAAATTAAAAGAGGCATTCCGGATTTTACAACACAGTCCTGTTTGCGTTTATAAACTACACAAGGTGGAGTAGTATTGGTTTCCTAATCCTATTAGTTCCCGAGATTTTTGAGACAATACGATTTTGAAGTCATTTGTCACGGTGAAAAACGCTGAAATTTCGCTAAAACGACACCAGCGCAAATAACTCCAAAACTAAAACAGGTATTCATGATTTAACTACACTACGTTTATAAACTACACAAAGAGGTGCAGTATCAGTTTCCTTATTTTCTTATTTCCAGAGATATTTGGGACTATGCGATTTTGAAATCATTTGGCACGATCAAAAACGCTGAAATCTTGCTAAAATGATACCATCGACAATAACTCTAAACCTAAAACAGGTATTCCGGATTTAACTACACAGCGTTTATAAACTAGACAATATGGTGCAGTATCGTTTTTCTAAACCTATTAGTTCGAGAGATATTTGAGACTATACGACATAGAAGTCATTTGGCACGGTCAAAAAACGCTGAAAATTTGCCAAAAAGACACCGTCGACAAGAACTCCAATACTAAAACAGGTATTCCGGATTCAACTACACAGCTTTGTTTGCGATTATAAATTACACAAAGTGGTGCAGTAATGGTTTCCTAATGCTGTTAGTTCCACTGATATTTGAAGCTATACGATTTTGAAGCCATTTGGCACGGTCAAAGACGCTGAAATTTTACTAAATTTACACTATCGAAAATACCTCCAAAACTAAAACAGGAATTCCCGATTTAACTACACAGCGTTTATAAATTACACAATGTGGTGCAGTATTGTTTTTCTATTCATATTAGTTCCAGAGATAATTGAGACTATTTGATTTTGAAGTCATTCGGCAAGGTCAAAGGCGCTGAAATTTTGCCGAAATGACACCATCAAGAAACACTCCAAAACTAAAACAGGTATTCCAGATTTAACTACAGTGTCTCTTTTGCGTTTATAAACTACACGAAGTGGAGCAGTATTGGTTTCCTAAACCATTTAATTCCAGAGATATTTGAGTCTTTACGATTTTGAAGTCATTTGGGACAGTCAAAAACACTGAAATTTTGCTAAAATGACACCACCGCCAATAACTCCAAAACTAAAACAAGAATTCCATAGTTAACTACACAGCGTTTGTAAATTACACAATGTGGTGCAGTATCGTTTTACTATTCATATTAGTTCCAGAGATAATTGAGACTATACGATTTTGAAGTCATTTGGCATGATCAAAAGCGCTGAAGTTTTGCCGAAATGACACCATCAAGAAACACTCCAAAACTAAAACAGATATTTAGGATTTCACTACTGTGTCTTGTTTGCGTTTATAAACTACACAAAGTGGTGCAGTATCGGTTTCCTATTCCTTTAGTTCCTCAGATTTTTGAGACTATACGATGTTGAAGTGATTTGGCACGGTCAAAAACGCAGAAATTTTGCTTAAATGACACCATCGAGAATAACTCCAAAACTAAAACTGGTATTCCGGATTTAACTACACAGTGTTTATAAACTACTCAAATGAGGTGTGGTATCGTTTTCCTAATCCAATTAGTTCCATATACATTTTAGACTATGCGATTTTGAAGTCATTTGGCACGGTGAAAAACGCTAAAGTTTTCTTAAAATGACACCACCGCCAAAAACTACAAAACTAAAACAGGAATTCCAGATTTAACTACACAGCAATTATAAATTACACAATGTGGTGCAGTATCGTATTCCTATTCCTATTAGTTCCAGAGATATTTGAGGCTATATGATTTTAAAGTCATTTAGCATGGTCAAAAGCGCTGAAATTTTGCCAAAATGTCAATATCAAGAATAACTCCAAAACTAAAACATATATTCCAGATTTCACTACAGTGTCTTGTTTGCGTTTATAAACTACACAAATTGTTGCAGAATCGGTTTCCTAACGCTGTTAGTTACAGAGATATTTGAGACTATACGATTTCAAAGTCATTTGAGAACATACAATTTTAAAGTCACAGGTATTCCGGATTTAAATAAACCATTTAATTCCAGAGATATTTGAGACTATACGATTTTGAAGTCATTTGGGACAGTCAAAAACGCTGAAATTTTGCTAAAATGACACCACCGCCAATAACTCCAAAACTAAAACAAGAATTCCATATTTAACTACACAGCGTTTATAAATTACACAATGTGGTGCAGTATCGTTTTACTATTCATATTTGTTCCAGAGATAATTGAGACTATACGATTTGAAGTCATTTGGCATGGTCAAAGGCGCTGAAGTTTTGCCGAAATGACACCATCAAGAAACACTCCAAAACTAAAACAGGTATTTCGGATTTCACTACTGTGTCTTGTTTGCGTTTATAAACTACAGAAAGAGGTGCAGTATCGGTTTCCTATTCCTAGTTCCTCAGATTTTTGAGACTATACGACTTTGAAGTGATTTAGCACGGTCAAAAACGCAGAAATTTTGCTTAAATGACACCATCGAGAATAAATCCGAAACTAAAACAGGTATTCATGATTTAACTACACAGCGTTTATTACCTACAGAAAGTTGTGCAGTATCGGTTTCCTAATTTTCTTAGTTCCAGAGACAATACGATTGTAAAGTCATTTCGCACGGTCAAAAACGCTGAAATTTTGCTAAAATGACACCCTCGACAATAACTCCAAACCTAAAACAGGCATTCCGGTTTTAACTACACAGCGTTTATAAACTACACAATGAGGAGCAGTATCGTTCTCCTAATCCTATTAGTTCCAGATATTTTTGAGACTATACGATTTTGAAGTCATTTGGCACGGTCGAAAGCGCTGAAAGTTTGCTAAAATGACAAATTCGAGAATAACTCCAAACCTAAAACAGTCAGCCCGGATTTAAAAACACAGCGTTTATAAACTACACAATGAGGTGCAGTATTGTTTTACTAATCCTATTTGTTCCAGAGAAATTTTTGATACTATACGATTTTGAAGTCATTTGGCACGGTCAAAAACGCTGAAATTTTGCTAAAATGACACCACCGCCAATAACTCCAAAACAAAAACAGGTATTCCAGATTCCACTACACGACGTTTATAAACTACACAATATGGTGCTGTATCGTTTTCCTAATCCTATTTGTTCCAAAGATATTTGAGACTATACGATTTTGAAGTCATTTGCAACGTTCGAAAGCGCTGAAATTTTGCTAAAATGACACCATCGAGAATAACTCCAAAACTAAAATTGGTATTCCTGATTTAACTGCAGTGCCTTGTTTGCGTTTATAAACTACAGAAAGTGGTGCAGTATCGTTTTCCTAACTCTATTAGTTTCAGAGATATTCAAGAATATGCGATTTTGAAGTCATTTGGCACGGTCAAAAACGCTGAAATTTTGCCAAAAGGACACCATCAACAATAACTCCAAAATTGAAACAGGTATTCCGGATTTAAATACACAGCCTTTATAAACAACAAAATGAGGTGCAGTATCGTTTTACTAAACCTATTAGTTTCAGTTGTATTTGAGAGTATACGATTTTAAAATCATTTGGCACGTTCGAAAGGGCTGAAATTTTGCTAAAATGACACCATCGACAATAACTCCAAACCTAAAACAGGCATTACGGCTTCAACTACACTGCGTTTATAAACTACACAATGAGGTGCAGTATCGTTTTCCTAATCCTATTATTTCCAGTTATATTTGAGACTATACGATGTTAAAATCATTTGACACGGTCAAAAACTATGAAATTTTGTAAAAATTACACCATCGAGAATAACTCTAAACATATTTCGGATTTAACTACACAACCTTCATTACCTACACAATGTGCTGCAGTATCGTTTTCCTAAACCTATTGGTTCGAGAGATATATGAGACTATACGATTTGGAAGTCATTTGGCACGGTCAAAAACGCTGAAATTTTGCCAAAATGACACCATCAAAAATAACTCCAAAACTAAAACAGGTATTCTGGATTTCACTACAGTGTCTGGTTTGCATTTATAAACTACACACAGTAGTGTAGTATCGGTTTCCTAATCATCTTAGCTCCAGAGATATTTGAGACAATACGATTTTGAAGTTATTTAGCACGGTCAAAAACGCTCAAATTTTGCTAAAATGACACCATCGACAATAACTCCAAAACTAAAACAGCGATTCCGGATTTAACTACATAGTCTTGTTTGCGTTTATAAACTACCCTAAGCAGTGCATAACGGATTTCCTCTTGCTATTAGTTTCGTCGTATGTCGTGTGTGTCAGGCTCTCACATTTTGCGACTGTTAATGTGGAAATATTGTGCGTGGGATGGTTTACAGTGGCGTGACGTGTCCATGAATGTTCTGTGCTTCTTTTGATGAAGTTAGAGAGCGCTGGGTGTTATAGTTTGGTTATACGAAGAGCTTTTATTTGTGTTTGTGCTCGCCGTTGTTCTGCAATTTGTTCTGCAAATGGCGATATCTGCCAGCCATTTTGCACGTCCCCATCGAGAGGAAGCTGTTCACCGTGGAGCGAGATCAACTGATAAGACATCGTCGAGTGTTTCTCCTGTGACCTCTGAGAGGGTTGCCATGGAGATTGACCAGAGCTTCTCAAGAGATAAGAATCCAACAAGTCAAACCGGTCCTGAAAATCAACATAGCGTGTCTTCGTGCGTCGTTGCTGAAGTAGTTTCTTCTGTGATAGGAATGCAGAAGGTTGTGGCTATGGAGACAGGGAATAGCAGCGGGGCATCGGGGGTTGCCAAGGCGAATTTTGACAACACGTGTGATCAGCGTTGTGCGTTAGAGATTGAGTGTCCAGGAAATAGGTTTCTTCTAACTTTCGAAAAGGATTCCAAGGTATGTCAAGATTTTCATGATCTTTCTGAGAAAACTATTATTTTCCATGCGTTACCACAGACTTCGTTACCTGTATATTTGAAAGCTTTGGAAGAACGAGTGCCAAGAGAGGCAATTAAAGGAATCGGTCGCAGTAAACGTGGTATATCAGTGTTGTTTATAAATAGTGCAGATTGTAAACTTGTGTTAAAGCAAGGGTTTTCTATAAATAATCAAATTTTGTATCCTGCTTATGCAAGTGAACGACCGATCACTGTAACTTTGTCTCCGGTGCCACCTGAGGTACCGGATTCTGCGTTGATAGTTCTTCTTCCTCAGTTTAGCCGGGTGGTGGGACCAGTTCATAGAGTAATCGAAGCCCCGCAATCTTCAAATTATTGTCATGTTGGTGGGTTGAAGCGGACTCTTCGGGTTATCTTCCAGAATGAATCAGCTCTTCAGACTTGTCCAGAAGAAGTTGAGATTGTATTGGATTCTCATAGTTTCATGTTTAATATTTATACAGGAATTTTTTGTTACGCTTGCAATGAAAGAAGGCACATTCGTGCTAAATGCACGTCTGTACATAGACCTCCTTTGAGGAAGAGTCTCTCTGATTCACATGAGGAAAGAATTGCTGTACCTGAAAATAGATCAAACTTAGAACATCGTATTATACATGTCGTTGACCTGGTTCCTACCGTGGCTGAAACTTGTGAAACCCGAGTGGTAAATCCAGTCGAACCGGTAGAAAGGAGTTTATTTGACATGCCGATTTCTTTGGATCCAGGGACTGAGACAACTGCAAATATTGGTACTTTGAGCATTGTTAACTTCCAGGAATGTTTAGTAGCTTCACAGAATCTCGCAGAGAATCCAAGTGTGGCTTTGACACCTAAGCGATTCAGTACTGATCCTACTGGTGATCAGTTAAAACGTAGCAGAGCTTTTGATTGTATTGAACCGGAATATATAAAACATTTAGATACTTCTCTTCTTGAGGATTATATGTGGGATGAAGAACGCCAAAAGCCACCACGGTATCGTCTTCTCCTGGAACTTGTTGTATCTTGTCCTGATATTGACGATTCTTTGTGTTCTATGCACTTCAGGAAATTTTTTGTGCCTAATAAAAAGAAATGTCCACTTACTTCGGACTTTTACAAAGACTTTAAGTCAAAGTTAAATGCTGTTGTACATCAACTAAACATTATGTTGAATTGGATAATTACGAAAAATCCTGCTCCTCAACTTTTAGACACCTATTACGGCGTATATTACAAACGTATAGAGGACGTTAAAGCTTATATAAAAAAACATAATGTAGTCGATGAGTTCTAATGCGTCCGTTGATTTACAGAGTTTGTTTCAGGTGGATTCCTTGGTGTTGGATTCGTTTTCTTTGTCTTACAGTGTTTTTTTTAAATGTTCTTGGATTTTAATAGATATTGATCTCTGTTTACTTATGTTTTACAGTCCGTTGTTAATTAATGATCGAGTTTTTTTGGCTTGCTTTGTTAACACTCTAATGAAATGTTTTCGATTTTATGTAACTTTTCTAATTATTTTCCATTAAATCAGATGGTTTACACCTGCAATATTGACCTCCAGAGATATTTGAGACTTTTCGATTTTGAAGTCATTTGGCACGGTCAAAAGCGCTGAAATTTTGCCAAAATGATACCAACGAGAATAACTCCAAAACTAAAATGGGCAGCCGGATTTAACTACACAGCATTTATAAACTACAAAAAGCGGTGCAGTATCGGTTTCCTAATCCTCTTAGTTCCAGAGATCTTTGAGACTATACGATTTTAAAGTCATTTGGCACGGTCAAAAACGCTGAAATTTTGCTAAAATGATACCACCGCAAAAAAGCTTTAAAACAAGAACAGTGATTCCGGATTTAACAACAAAGCGTTTATAAACTACACAATGTGATGCAGTATCGTTTTCCTAATCCTTCTATTTCCAGAGATATTTGGGACTATACGATTTTGAAATCATTTGGCAAGGTCAAAAACGCTGAAATTTTACTAAAATTACACGTTAGTCTCAAAATATCTGGAACTAATAGGATTAGGAAAACGATACTGCACCTCATTGTGTAGTTTATAAACGCTGTGTAGTTAAATCCGGAATGCCTGTTTTAGGTTTGGAGTTATTGTCGATGGTGTCATTTTAGCAAAATTTCAGCGTTTTTGACCGTGCGAAATGACTTTAAAATCGTATTGTCTCAAATACCTCTGGAACTAAGAAAATTAGGAAACCGATACTGCACAACTTTCTGTAGTTATTAAAAGTCTGTTTAGTTAAATCATGAATACCTGTTTTAGTTTCGGAGCTATTTGCACTGGTGTCATTTTAGCAAAATTTTAGCGCTTTTCACCGTGCCAAATGACTTCAAAATCGCATAGTCTAAAATGTATATGGAACTAATTGGATTAGGAAAACGATACCACACCTCATTGAGTAGTTTATAAACACCGTGTAGTTAAATCCGGAATACCTGTTTTAGTTTTGGAGTTATTCTCGATGGTGTCATTTTAGCAAAATTTCAGCTTTTTTGACCGTGCCAAATCACTTCAAATTCGCATATTCTCTAATATCTCTGGAACTAACAGGATTAGGAAACCAATATTGCACCACTTTGTGTAGATTATAATCGCAAAAATTTGTGTAGTTGAATCCGGAATACCTGTGACTTTAAAATCGTATAGTCTTAATTTTGAAGTCATTTGGCACTGTCAAAAACGCTAAAATTTTCCTAAAATGACACCAGCGCATATAGCTCCAAAACTAAAACAGGTATTCATGATTTAACTACACAGCGTTTATAAACTACAGAAAGTGATGCAGTATTGGTTTCCTTATTTTCTTAGTTCCAGATATATTTGAGACAATACAATTTTAAAGTAATTTCGCACGGTCAAAAACCCTGAAATTTTGCTAAAATGACACCATCGACAATAACCCCAAACCTAAAACAGGCATTCCGGATTTAACTACACAGCGTTTATAAACTACACAATGTGATGCAGTATCGTTTTCCTAATCCTTCTAGTTCCAGAGATATTTGAGACTATACGATTTTGAAATCATTTGGCAGGTTCAAAAACGCAGAAATTTTACAAAAATTACTATCGACAATAACTCCAAAATTAAAAGAGGCATTCCGGATTTTACAACACAGTCCTGTTTGCGTTTATAAACTACACAAGGTGGAGTAGTATTGGTTTCCTAATCCTATTAGTTCCCGAGATTTTTTGAGACAATACGATTTTGAAGTCATTTGTCACGGTGAAAAACGCTGAAATTTCGCTAAAACGACACCAGCGCAAATAACTCCAAAACTAAAACAGGTATTCATGATTTAACTACACTACGTTTATAAACTACACAAAGAGGTGCAGTATCAGTTTCCTTATTTTCTTATTTCCAGAGATATTTGGGACTATGCGATTTTGAAATCATTTGGCACGATCAAAAACGCTGAAATCTTGCTAAAATGATACCATCGACAATAACTCTAAACCTAAAACAGGTATTCCGGATTTAACTACACAGCGTTTATAAACTAGACAATATGGTGCAGTATCGTTTTTCTAAACCTATTAGTTCGAGAGATATTTGAGACTATACGACATAGAAGTCATTTGGCACGGTCAAAAAACGCTGAAAATTTGCCAAAAAGACACCGTCGACAAGAACTCCAATACTAAAACAGGTATTCCGGATTCAACTACACAGCTTTGTTTGCGATTATAAATTACACAAAGTGGTGCAGTAATGGTTTCCTAATGCTGTTAGTTCCACTGATATTTGAAGCTATACGATTTTGAAGCCATTTGGCACGGTCAAAGACGCTGAAATTTTACTAAATTTACACTATCGAAAATACCTCCAAAACTAAAACAGGAATTCCCGATTTAACTACACAGCGTTTATAAATTACACAATGTGGTGCAGTATTGTTTTTCTATTCATATTAGTTCCAGAGATAATTGAGACTATTTGATTTTGAAGTCATTCGGCAAGGTCAAAGGCGCTGAAATTTTGCCGAAATGACACCATCAAGAAACACTCCAAAACTAAAACAGGTATTCCAGATTTAACTACAGTGTCTCTTTTGCGTTTATAAACTACACGAAGTGGAGCAGTATTGGTTTCCTAAACCATTTAATTCCAGAGATATTTGAGTCTTTACGATTTTGAAGTCATTTGGGACAGTCAAAAACACTGAAATTTTGCTAAAATGACACCACCGCCAATAACTCCAAAACTAAAACAAGAATTCCATAGTTAACTACACAGCGTTTGTAAATTACACAATGTGGTGCAGTATCGTTTTACTATTCATATTAGTTCCAGAGATAATTGAGACTATACGATTTTGAAGTCATTTGGCATGATCAAAAGCGCTGAAGTTTTGCCGAAATGACACCATCAAGAAACACTCCAAAACTAAAACAGATATTTAGGATTTCACTACTGTGTCTTGTTTGCGTTTATAAACTACACAAAGTGGTGCAGTATCGGTTTCCTATTCCTTTAGTTCCTCAGATTTTTGAGACTATACGATGTTGAAGTGATTTGGCACGGTCAAAAACGCAGAAATTTTGCTTAAATGACACCATCGAGAATAACTCCAAAACTAAAACTGGTATTCCGGATTTAACTACACAGTGTTTATAAACTACTCAAATGAGGTGTGGTATCGTTTTCCTAATCCAATTAGTTCCATATACATTTTAGACTATGCGATTTTGAAGTCATTTGGCACGGTGAAAAACGCTAAAGTTTTCTTAAAATGACACCACCGCCAAAAACTACAAAACTAAAACAGGAATTCCAGATTTAACTACACAGCAATTATAAATTACACAATGTGGTGCAGTATCGTATTCCTATTCCTATTAGTTCCAGAGATATTTGAGGCTATATGATTTTAAAGTCATTTAGCATGGTCAAAAGCGCAGAAATTTTGCCAAAATGTCAATATCAAGAATAACTCCAAAACTAAAACATATATTCCAGATTTCACTACAGTGTCTTGTTTGCGTTTATAAACTACACAAATTGTTGCAGAATCGGTTTCCTAACGCTGTTAGTTACAGAGATATTTGAGACTATACGATTTCAAAGTCATTTGAGAACATACAATTTTAAAGTCACAGGTATTCCGGATTTAAATAAACCATTTAATTCCAGAGATATTTGAGACTATACGATTTTGAAGTCATTTGGGACAGTCAAAAACGCTGAAATTTTGCTAAAATGACACCACCGCCAATAACTCCAAAACTAAAACAAGAATTCCATATTTAACTACACAGCGTTTATAAATTACACAATGTGGTGCAGTATCGTTTTACTATTCATATTTGTTCCAGAGATAATTGAGACTATACGATTTTGAAGTCATTTGGCATGGTCAAAGGCGCTGTAGTTTTACCGAAATGACACCATCAAGAAACACTCCAAAACTAAAACAGGTATTTCGGATTTCACTACTGTGTCTTGTTTGCGTTTATAAACTACAGAAAGTGGTGCAGTATCGGTTTCCTATTCCTAGTTCCTCAGATTTTTGAGACTATACGATTTTGAAGTGATTTAGCACGGTCAAAAACGCAGAAATTTTGCTTAAATGACACCATCGAGAATAAATCCGAAACTAAAACAGGTATTCATGATTTAACTACACAGCGTTTATTACCTACAGAAAGTTGTGCAGTATCGGTTTCCTAATTTTCTTAGTTCCAGAGACAATACGATTGTAAAGTCATTTCGCACGGTCAAAAACGCTGAAATTTTGCTAAAATGACACCCTCGACAATAACTCCAAACCTAAAACAGGCATTCCGGTTTTAACTACACAGCGTTTATAAACTACACAATGAGGAGCAGTATCGTTCTCCTAATCCTATTAGTTCCAGATATTTTTGAGACTATACGATTTTGAAGTCATTTGGCACGGTCGAAAGCGCTGAAAGTTTGCTAAAATGACAAATTCGAGAATAACTCCAAACCTAAAACAGTCAGCCCGGATTTAAAAACACAGCGTTTATAAACTACACAATGAGGTGCAGTATCGTTTTCCTAATCCTATTAGTTCCAGTGATATTTGAGACTATACGATTTTAAAGTCATTTGGCACGGTTAAAAACGCTGAAATTTTGCTAAAATGACACCACCGCCAATCACTCCAAAACTAATACAGGAATTCCTGATTTAACTACACAGCAATTATAAATTACACAATGTGGTGCAGTATCGTATTCCTATTCCTATTAGTTCCAGAGATAATTGAGACTATATGATTTTGAAGTCATTTAGCATGGTCTAAAGTGCTGAAATTTTGCCAAAATAACACCATCCAGAATAACTCCAAAACTAAAGCAGGTATTCCGGATTTCACTACAGTGTCTTGTTTGCGTTTATAAACTACACTAAGTGGTGCAGTATCGGTTTCTTTATCCTATTAGTTAAAGAGACATTTGAGACTATACGATTTGAAGTCATTTGGCACAATCAAAAACGCTGAAATTTTGCTAAAATGACATCACCGCAAAAAACTTCAAAACTAAAACGGAAAACCCAGATTTAACTAAGTGGTGCAGTATCGGTTTCTTTATCCTATTAGTTAAAGAGACATTTGAGACTATACGATTTGAAGTCATTTGGCACAATCAAAAACGCTGAAATTTTGCTAAAATGACATCACCGCAAAAAACTTCAAAACTAAAACGGAAAGCCCAGATTTAACTAAAAAGCGTTTATAAACTACACAATGTGGTGCAGTATCGTTTTCCTAATACTATAAGTTTTAGAGTTATTAAAGGTTATGCGTATTTGAAGTCATTTGGCACGGTCAAAAACACTTAAATTATGCTAAAATGACACCTCCGACAATAACTCTAAACCTGAAACAGTTATTCCGGATTTAACTACACAGCGTTTATAAACTACACAACGACGTGTGGTATCGTTTTCCTAATCCTGTTAATTCCGGAGATATTAGAGACTACGCGAATTTGAAGTCATTTGGCACGGTCAAAAGCGCTGAAATTTTGCTAAAATGACACCATCGAGAATAACTCCAAAACTAAAACTGGTATACCGGATTTAACTACACAGTGTTTATAAACTGTCAATGAGGTGTGGTATCGTTTTCCTAATCCAATTAGTTCCATATACATTTTAGACTATGCGATTTTGAAGTCATTTGGAACTGTGAAAAACGCAAAAATTTTGCTAAAATGACACCAGCGCAAATAGCTCCGAAACTAAAACAGGTATTCATGATTTAACTACACAGCGTTTATAAACTACAGAAAGTGGTGCAGTATCGGTTTCCTAATTTTCTTAGTTCCAGAGATATTTGAGACAATACTAATACGATTTTAAAGTCATTTTACACGGTCAAAACGCTGAAATTTTGCTAAAATAACACCACCGCCAATAATAACAAAACTAAAACAGGAATTCCAGATTTAACTACACAGCAATTATAAATTACACAATGAGGTGCAGTATCGTTTTCCTAATCCTATTAGTTCCAGAGATATTTAAGACTATATGATTTTGAAGTCATTTAGCATGGTCGAAAGCGCTGAAATTTTGCCAAAATGTCAATATCAAGAATAACTCCAAAACTATAACAGGTATTCCAGATTTCACTACAATGTCTTGTTTGCGATTATAAACTACACAATGTGGTGCAGTATCGTTTTCCTAATCCTATTAGTTTCAGATGTATTAAAGAATATGCATATTTGAAGTCATTTGGCACGGTCAAAAACGCTGAAACTTTGCTAAAATGACACCATCGACAATAACTCCAAACCTGAAGCAAGTATTCCGGATTTAACTACACAGCGTTTATAAACTACACAATGAGGTGTAGTATCGTTTTCCTAATCCTATTAGTTCCAATGATATTTGAGACTATACGATTTTAAAGTCATTTGGTACGGTTAAAAACGCTGAAATTTTGCTAAAATGACACCATCGAGAATAACTCCAAAACTAAAACAGGTATTCCGGATTTAACTACTCAGTGTATATAAACTACTCAATGAGGTGTGGGATCGTTTTCCCAATTCGATTAGTTCCATATACATTTTAGACAATGCGATTTTGAAGTCATTTGGCACGGTGAAAAACGCTAAAATTTTGCAAAAATGACACCAGCGCAAATAGCTCCGAAACTAAAACAGATATTCATGATTTAACTGCACAGCGTTTATAAACTATAGAAAGTGGTGCAGTATCGGTTTCCTAATTTTCTTAGTTCCAGAGATATTGGAGACAATACGATTTTAAAGTCATTTCGCACGGTCAAATACGCTGAAATTTTGCTAAAATGACACCACCGACAATAACACAAAACCTAAAACAGGCATTCCGGATTTAACTACACAGCGTTTATGAACTACACAATGAGGTGCAGTATCATTTTCCTAATCCTATTAGTTCCAGAGATTTTCGAGACTATACGATTTTGAAGTCATTTGGCACGGCCGAAAGCGCTGAAATTTTGCTAAAATGGCACCATCAAGAATAACTCCAAAATTAAACAGGTATCCCTGATTTAACTAGAGTGTCTCTTTTGCGTTTATAAACTGCACAAAGTGAAGCAGTATCGGTTTCCTAATTCATTTAGTTCCAGAGATATTTGAGACTATATGATTTTGAAGTCATTTGGCACGGTCAAAAACGCTGAAATTCTGCAAAAATAACACCACCGCAAAAAACTCCAAAACTTACACAGGAATTCTAGATTTAACTACACAGCATATATAAATTACACAATGTGGTGCAGTATCGTATTCCTATTCCTATTAGTTCCAGAGATAATTGAGACTATATGATTTTGAAGTCATTTGGAACGGTCAAATACGATGAAATTGTGCTAAAATAACACCAACAAAAATAACTCCAAAACTAAAACAGGTATTCCGGATTTAACTACAGTGTCTCTTTTGCGTTTATAAACTGCACAGAGTGGAGCAGTATCGATTTCCTAATCCATTTAGTTCCAGTGATATTTGAGACTATATGATTTTAAAGTCATTTGAGACTGTACGATTTTAAAGTCATTTGAGACTATACTATTTTAAAGTCATTTGAGACTATACGATTCTAAAGTAACAGGTATTCCGGATTCAACTAAACAGCCTTTTTTTGCAATTGTAATCTACACAAAGTGGTGCAGTATTGGTTTTTCTAATTCTATTAGTTCCAGATATATTTAAGACTATACGATTTGGAAATACTCTCGTTGAGTTTGCAGAGGCAGAAGGATTTTTCATCTTGAATTCCTTTTTCAAGAAAAAGCCACACAGGAAATGGACATGGAGACATCCAATTGGGACGACAAGTGAAATTGATTTTATTATGTGTAACAAAAAATTCGTCATCGAAGACTGCAGTGTGCTAAACAAGTTCAACACAGGTAGTGACCATAGATTGGTGAGATGTAAGATGCACCTCAACACTAAACTGGAACGTGGCAAGCTCATAAGACAAACAAAATGTATTGACATAACCAACCTTAAAAAACACCATAATACTTTCAAGTTGGAACTGAAGAACAGATTCTCTGCTTTAGAAGGCCTAACATCGGAAGAAGTGGATATTTCTGAAGTTAACAGAAAAGTAACCAAAGCTCTTATGGAAACAGCAACAAAATTAGCTGGGTCTAAGAACAAGTTGCATGTAAACAAATTATCAGGAAAAACGAAAATGTTGATGCAAAAAGAAGAGAGATGAGGACAACTAAAGAAGATGTGACTTCCAAAGTGGAATATATAGAGCTATGCAAGACAGCACGGAAAAGTATCACTGAAGTCGTAAGGAAATTCAACTGTGAGCTAGTGAGGAAAGCAATTGAAAACAACCAAAGCCTAAAGATAGCAAAGGGACATCTCAGTAAAGGAAGAAAACAGATTATGGCTCTGAGAAAAGAAGATGGTTCTATAACAAGAAATAGAGGCGAAATTTTGACAAGAGTGAAAGATTTCTACTCCAAATTATATGAAAGGGATGATACATGTACTCCAGACATCATGAAAGGTACCAGAGTTCTTCCAGTCCTCCCAGCAGAAGTTGCACATGCAATCAAGAACATGAAGCGGGGGAAAGCTCCAGGAGAAGATGGAATTACTATAGACATCATACAAGAAGCAAGTGGAGAAATTGAAACAGTACTCGCCCAAATTTTCACTCGATGCCTTAATGAAGGGAAGATTCCTGAGGATTGGAACAATGCTACAATGATCCTGCTACATAAAAAAGGTGACATTGAGGATCTCAGGAACTACAGACCTATCAGCCTCCTATCAGTGGTTTATAAAATCTTCACTAAAGTTCTTTCACACCGCTTGAAGGTAACACTGGACATGGCTCAACCGAGAGAACAAGCTGGATTCAGGAGTGGCTACAGCACAATAGATCATATCCACGTACTGAGAGAACTAATTGAAAGAGCGAGGGAATATGAACTTCCTTTGTGCATGGCTTTTATCGATTATGAAAAAGCCTTTGATTCGGTGAAACCATCAGCAGTTACCACGGCTCTGAAATCCTGTGGTATTGAAGATGCATACATTAATATTATTAATAACATCTATGAAAATGCAAGTGCAAAGATTCGGCTGTTTGAAAATACAACACACATAAAAATTGGAAAGGGAGTGAGACAAGGTGACACCATACCTCCGAAGCTCTTTAATGCCACATTGGAAAATGTCTTTCAATCACTGAACTGGGAAAACAAAGGGATAAAGATTAATGGAGATTATCTAACCCACCTTCGTTTTGCTGATGACGTAGTCATTTTTGCAACTACCCCATCAGAGCTGCAGAGTATGATCCAGGAACTTGCTGACAAGAGTAAAGAAGTGGGATTAAAAATGAACTTTCAGAAGACAAAAGTGATGTTCAATGCTTTTACAAGAAATGAAGATTTATCGATTGATGGAGAAAAACTGGAGATAACAGATACGTATGTTTATCTTGGACAACAGATATCAAGTGAGGGTCACATTGATGAAGAAATTAATCGGGGTACAAAACTTGCCTGGAGAGCTTTTGGAAGAAACAGCATAATTTTCAAGAGCAATATGCCATTATGTCTTAAAAGAAAAGTGTTTGATCAATGCATCCTTCCAGTGCTTACGTATGGTGCAGAGACGTGGACCTTAACTAAAAGAGACATACAAAGGCTGCAGACAACTCAAAGCAGCATGGAGAGGTGCATGCTTGGTATAACCAGGAGAGATAAGAAGAGGAACTCGTGGATCCGAAAAATGACGAGAGTGGAAGACATCATGATCAGAGTTAAATCCCTGAAATGGCAATGGGCTGGACATACTGCCAGAAAGACAGACCATAGATGGACAGCCGAAATTTTAGATTGGATTCCAAGGGACAGGAAAAGACCCAGAAAAAGACCACATGGGAGATGGGTGGATGAAATTCGTAAATATGCGGGAGTGACATGGAGGAGACTGGCACAAGACAGACCGTTGTGGAGGAAACTTGGGGAGACCTTCGTCCAGCAGTGGATTGATAATGGTTGACAATGATGATGATGATGATACGATTTGGAAGTCATTTGGCATAGTCAAAAACACTATAATTTTGCTAAAATGACACCATCGACAAAAACTCTAAACCTGAAACAATTATTCCGGATTTAACTACACAGCGTTTATAAACTAAACAATGAGGTGTGGTATAGTTTTCCTAATCCTATTAGTTCCAGTGATATTTGAGACTATACGATTTTAAAGTCATTTGGTACGGTTAAAAACGCTGAAATTTTGCTAAAATGACACCACCGCCAATAACTCCAAAAGTAAAACAGGTAGTCCAGATTTAACTACACAGCGTTTATAAACTAAACAATGAGGTGTGGTATAGTTTTCCTAATCCTATTAGTTCCAGTGATATTTGAGACTATACGATTTTAAAATCATTTGGCGCGGTCAAAAGCTCTGAAATTTTGCTAAAATGACACCATCGAGACTAACTCCAAAACTAATTCAGGATTTCCGGATTTAACTAAAGTGTCTTGTTTGCGTTTATAAACTACACAAAGTGTTGCAGAATCGGTTTTCTAACCCTGTTAGTGACAAAGATATTTGAGACTATACAATGTTAAGGTCACAGGTATTCCGTATTCAACTAAACAGCTTTTTTGCTATTATAAACTACACAATGTGGTGCAGTATCGTTTTCCTAATCCTATTAGTTCCAGTGATATTTGAGACTATACGATTTTAAAGTCATTTGGCACGGTTAAAAACGCTGAAATTTTGCTAAAATGACACCACCGCCAATCACTCCAAAACTAAAACAGGAATTCCAGATTTAACTACACAGCAATTATAAATTACACAATGAGGTGCAGTATCGTTTTCCTAATCCTATTAGTTCCAGAGATATTTAAGACTATATGATTTTGAAGTCATTTAGCATGGTCGAAAGCGCTGAAATTTTGCCAAAATGTCAATATCAAGAATAACTCCAAAACTATAACAGGTATTCCAGATTTCACTACAATGTCTTGTTTGCGATTATAAACTACACAATGTGGTGCAGTATCGTTTTCCTTATCCTATTAGTTTCAGATTTATTAAAGAATATGCATATTTGAAGTCATTTGGCACGGTCAAAAACGCTGAAACTTTGCTAAAATGACACCATCGACAATAACTCCAAACCTGAAGCAAGTATTCCGGATTTAACTACACAGCGTTTATAAACTACACAATGAGGTGTAGTATCGTTTTCCTAATCCTATTAGTTCCAATGATATTTGAGACTATACGATTTTAAAGTCATTTGGTACGGTTAAAAACGCTGAAATTTTGCTAAAATGACACCATCGAGAATAACTCCAAAACTAAAACAGGTATTCCGGATTTAACTACTCAGTGTATATAAACTACTCAATGAGGTGTGGGATCGTTTTCCCAATTCGATTAGTTTCATATACATTTTAGACAATGCGATTTTGAAGTCATTTGGCACGGTGAAAAACGCTAAAATTTTGCAAAAATGACACCAGCGCAAATAGCTCCGAAACTAAAACAGGTATTCATGATTTAACTGCACAGCGTTTATAAACTACAGAAAGTGGTGTAGTATCGGTTTCTTAATTTTCTTAGTTCCAGCGATATTGGAGACAATACGATTTTAAAGTCATTTCGCACGGTCAAAAACGCTGAAATTTTGCTAAAATGACACCACCGACAATAACTCAAAACCTAAAACAGGCTTTCCGGATTTAACTACACAGCGTTTATGAACTACACAATGAGGTGCAGTATCGTTTTCCTAATCCTATTAGTTCCAGAGATTTTCGAGACTATACGATTTTGAAGTCATTTGGCACGGCCGAAAGCGCTGAAATTTTGCTAAAATGGCACCATCAAGAATAACTCCAAAATTAAAACAGGTATCCCTGATTTAACTAGAGTGTCTCTTTTGCGTTTATAAACTGCACAAAGTGAAGCAGTATCGGTTTCCTAATTCATTTAGTTCCAGAGATATTTGAGACTATATGATTTTGAAGTCATTTGGCACGGTCAAAAACGCTGAAATTCTGCAAAAATAACACCACCGCAAAAAACTCCAAAACTTACACAGGAATTCTAGATTTAACTACACAGCATATATAAATTACACAATGTGGTGCAGTATCGTATTCCTATTCCTATTAGTTCCAGAGATAATTGAGACTATATGATTTTGAAGTCATTTGGAACGGTCAAATACGATGAAATTGTGCTAAAATAACACCAACAAAAATAACTCCAAAACTAAAACAGGTATTCCGGATTTAACTACAGTGTCTCTTTTGCGTTTATAAACTGCACAGAGTGGAGCAGTATCGATTTCCTAATCCATTTAGTTCCAGTGATATTTGAGACTATATGATTTTAAAGTCATTTGAGACTGTACGATTTTAAAGTCATTTGAGACTATACTATTTTAAAGTCATTTGAGACTATACGATTCTAAAGTAACAGGTATTCCGGATTCAACTAAACAGCTTTTTTTGCAATTGTAATCTACACAAAGTGGTGCAGTATTGGTTTTTCTAATTCTATTAGTTCCAGATATATTTAAGACTATACGATTTGGAAATACTCTCGTTGAGTTTGCAGAGGCAGAAGGATTTTTCATCTTGAATTCCTTTTTCAAGAAAAAGCCACACAGGAAATGGACATGGAGACATCCAATTGGGACGACAAGTGAAATTGATTTTATTATGTGTAACAAAAAATTCGTCATCGAAGACTGCAGTGTGCTAAACAAGTTCAACACAGGTAGTGACCATAGATTGGTGAGATGTAAGATGCACCTCAACACTAAACTGGAACGTGGCAAGCTCATAAGACAAACAAAATGTATTGACATAACCAACCTTAAAAAACACCATAATACTTTCAAGTTGGAACTGAAGAACAGATTCTCTGCTTTAGAAGGCCTAACATCGGAAGAAGTGGATATTTCTGAAGTTAACAGAAAAGTAACCAAAGCTCTTATGGAAACAGCAACAAAATTAGCTGGGTCTAAGAACAAGTTGCATGTAAACAAATTATCAGGAAAAACGAAAATGTTGATGCAAAAAAGAAGAGAGATGAGGACAACTAAAGAAGATGTGACTTCCAAAGTGGAATATATAGAGCTATGCAAGACAGCACGGAAAAGTATCACTGAAGTCGTAAGGAAATTCAACTGTGAGCTAGTGAGGAAAGCAATTGAAAACAACCAAAGCCTAAAGATAGCAAAGGGACATCTCAGTAAAGGAAGAAAACAGATTATGGCTCTGAGAAAAGAAGATGGTTCTATAACAAGAAATAGAGGCGAAATTTTGACAAGAGTGAAAGATTTCTACTCCAAATTATATGAAAGGGATGATACATGTACTCCAGACATCATGAAAGGTACCAGAGTTCTTCCAGTCCTCCCAGCAGAAGTTGCACATGCAATCAAGAACATGAAGCGGGGGAAAGCTCCAGGAGAAGATGGAATTACTATAGACATCATACAAGAAGCAAGTGGAGAAATTGAAACAGTACTCGCCCAAATTTTCACTCGATGCCTTAATGAAGGGAAGATTCCTGAGGATTGGAACAATGCTACAATGATCCTGCTACATAAAAAAGGTGACATTGAGGATCTCAGGAACTACAGACCTATCAGCCTCCTATCAGTGGTTTATAAAATCTTCACTAAAGTTCTTTCACACCGCTTGAAGGTAACACTGGACATGGCTCAACCGAGAGAACAAGCTGGATTCAGGAGTGGCTACAGCACAATAGATCATATCCACGTACTGAGAGAACTAATTGAAAGAGCGAGGGAATATGAACTTCCTTTGTGCATGGCTTTTATCGATTATGAAAAAGCCTTTGATTCGGTGAAACCATCAGCAGTTACCACGGCTCTGAAATCCTGTGGTATTGAAGATGCATACATTAATATTATTAATAACATCTATGAAAATGCAAGTGCAAAGATTCGGCTGTTTGAAAATACAACACACATAAAAATTGGAAAGGGAGTGAGACAAGGTGACACCATACCTCCGAAGCTCTTTAATGCCACATTGGAAAATGTCTTTCAATCACTGAACTGGGAAAACAAAGGGATAAAGATTAATGGAGATTATCTAACCCACCTTCGTTTTGCTGATGACGTAGTCATTTTTGCAACTACCCCATCAGAGCTGCAGAGTATGATCCAGGAACTTGCTGACAAGAGTAAAGAAGTGGGATTAAAAATGAACTTTCAGAAGACAAAAGTGATGTTCAATGCTTTTACAAGAAATGAAGATTTATCGATTGATGGAGAAAAACTGGAGATAACAGATACGTATGTTTATCTTGGACAACAGATATCAAGTGAGGGTCACATTGATGAAGAAATTAATCGGGGTACAAAACTTGCCTGGAGAGCTTTTGGAAGAAACAGCATAATTTTCAAGAGCAATATGCCATTATGTCTTAAAAGAAAAGTGTTTGATCAATGCATCCTTCCAGTGCTTACGTATGGTGCAGAGACGTGGACCTTAACTAAAAGAGACATACAAAGGCTGCAGACAACTCAAAGCAGCATGGAGAGGTGCATGCTTGGTATAACCAGGAGAGATAAGAAGAGGAACTCGTGGATCCGAAAAATGACGAGAGTGGAAGACATCATGATCAGAGTTAAATCCCTGAAATGGCAATGGGCTGGACATACTGCCAGAAAGACAGACCATAGATGGACAGCCGAAATTTTAGATTGGATTCCAAGGGACAGGAAAAGACCCAGAAAAAGACCGCATGGGAGATGGGTGGATGAAATTCGTAAATATGCGGGAGTGACATGGAGGAGACTGGCACAAGACAGACCGTTGTGGAGGAAACTTGGGGAGACCTTCGTCCAGCAGTGGATTGATAATGGTTGACAATGATGATGATGATGATACGATTTGGAAGTCATTTGGCATAGTCAAAAACACTATAATTTTGCTAAAATGACACCATCGACAAAAACTCTAAACCTGAAACAATTATTCCGGATTTAACTACACAGCGTTTATAAACTAAACAATGAGGTGTGGTATAGTTTTCCTAATCCTATTAGTTCCAGTGATATTTGAGACTATACGATTTTAAAGTCATTTGGTACGGTTAAAAACGCTGAAATTTTGCTAAAATGACACCACCGCCAATAACTCCAAAAGTAAAACAGGTAGTCCAGATTTAACTACACAGCGTTTATAAACTAAACAATGAGGTGTGGTATAGTTTTCCTAATCCTATTAGTTCCAGTGATATTTGAGACTATACGATTTTAAAATCATTTGGCGCGGTCAAAAGCTCTGAAATTTTGCTAAAATGACACCATCGAGACTAACTCCAAAACTAATTCAGGATTTCCGGATTTAACTAAAGTGTCTTGTTTGCGTTTATAAACTACACAAAGTGTTGCAGAATCGGTTTTCTAACCCTGTTAGTGACAAAGATATTTGAGACTATACAATGTTAAGGTCACAGGTATTCCGTATTCAACTAAACAGCTTTTTTTGCTATTATAAACTACACAATGTGGTGCAGTATCGTTTTCCTAATCCTATTAGTTCCAGTGATATTTGAGACTATACGATTTTAAAGTCATTTGGCACGGTTAAAAACGCTGAAATTTTGCTAAAATGACACCACCGCCAATCACTCCAAAACTAAAACAGGAATTCCAGATTTAACTACACAGCAATTATAAATTACACAATGAGGTGCAGTATCGTTTTCCTAATCCTATTAGTTCCAGAGATATTTAAGACTATATGATTTTGAAGTCATTTAGCATGGTCGAAAGCGCTGAAATTTTGCCAAAATGTCAATATCAAGAATAACTCCAAAACTATAACAGGTATTCCAGATTTCACTACAATGTCTTGTTTGCGATTATAAACTACACAATGTGGTGCAGTATCGTTTTCCTTATCCTATTAGTTTCAGATTTATTAAAGAATATGCATATTTGAAGTCATTTGGCACGGTCAAAAACGCTGAAACTTTGCTAAAATGACACCATCGACAATAACTCCAAACCTGAAGCAAGTATTCCGGATTTAACTACACAGCGTTTATAAACTACACAATGAGGTGTAGTATCGTTTTCCTAATCCTATTAGTTCCAATGATATTTGAGACTATACGATTTTAAAGTCATTTGGTACGGTTAAAAACGCTGAAATTTTGCTAAAATGACACCATCGAGAATAACTCCAAAACTAAAACAGGTATTCCGGATTTAACTACTCAGTGTATATAAACTACTCAATGAGGTGTGGGATCGTTTTCCCAATTCGATTAGTTTCATATACATTTTAGACAATGCGATTTTGAAGTCATTTGGCACGGTGAAAAACGCTAAAATTTTGCAAAAATGACACCAGCGCAAATAGCTCCGAAACTAAAACAGGTATTCATGATTTAACTGCACAGCGTTTATAAACTACAGAAAGTGGTGTAGTATCGGTTTCTTAATTTTCTTAGTTCCAGCGATATTGGAGACAATACGATTTTAAAGTCATTTCGCACGGTCAAAAACGCTGAAATTTTGCTAAAATGACACCACCGACAATAACTCAAAACCTAAAACAGGCTTTCCGGATTTAACTACACAGCGTTTATGAACTACACAATGAGGTGCAGTATCGTTTTCCTAATCCTATTAGTTCCAGAGATTTCCGAGACTATACGATTTTGAAGTCATTTGGCACGGTCGAAAGCGCTGAAATTTTGCTAAAATGACACCATCGAGATAACTCCAAAACTAAAACAGGTATCCCAGATTTAAGTAGAGTGTCTCTTTTGCGTTTATATACTACACAAAGTGAAGTAGTATCGGTTTCCTAATTCATTTAGTTCCAGAGATATTTGAGACTACATGATTTTGAAGTCATTTGGCACGGTCAAAAACGCTGAAATTCTGCTAAAATAACACCACCGCAAAAAAAACTCCAAAACTAACACAGGAATTCCAGATTTAACTACAGTGTCTTGTTTGCGTTTATAAACTACACAAAGTGGTGCAGTATCGGTCTCCTAATCCCTTAGTTTCAGAGATTTTTGAGACTATACGATTTTGAAGTCATTTGGCACGGTCTAAAACGCTGAAATTTTGCTAAAATGACAGCACCACAAGAAACTCCAAAACTAAAAATTTCAGCGTTTTGGTGTCATTTTAGCAAAATTTTCCTAAAATGACACCAGCGCATATAGCTCCAAAACTAAAACAGGTATTTATGATTTAACTACACAGCGTTTATAAACTACAGAAAGTGCTGCAGTATTGGTTTCCTAATATTCTTAGTTCCAGATATATTTGAGACAATACAATTTTAAAGTAATTTCGCACGGTCAAAAACCCTGAAATTTTGCTAAAATGACAAGGTCGACAATACCTCCAAACCTAAAACAGGCATTCCGGATTTCCCTTTCCTAGTCCTTCTAGTTCCAGAGATATTTGAGACTATACGATTTTGAAATCATTTGGCAAGGTCAAAAACGCAGAAGATTTACAAAAATTACATTATCGACAATAACTCCAAAACTAAAAAAAGCATTCGGGATTTTACAACACAGTCTTGTTTGCGTTTATAAACTACACAAGGTGGTGTAGTATTGGTTTCCTAATCCTATTAGTTCCCGAGATATTTGAGATAACTGGCACGGTCAAAAACGCTGAAATTTTGCTAAAATGACACCACCGCAAAAAACTCCAAAACTAAAACAGGCAGCCCGGATTTAACTACACAGCGTTTATAAACTACACAATGAGGTGCAGTATCGTTTCCCTAATCCTATTAGTTCCAGTGATATTTGAGACTATACGATTTTAAAGTCATTTGGTACGGTTAAAAACGCTGAAATTTTGCTAAAATGACACCATCCAGAATAACTCCAAAACTAAAACAGGTGTTCCGGATTTAACTACACAGTGTATATAAGCTACTCAATGAGGTGTGGAATCGTTTTCCCAATTCTATTAGTTCCATATACATTTTAGACAATGCGATTTTGAAGTCATTTGGCACGGTGAAAAACGCTAAAATTTTGCAAAAATGACACCAGCGCAAATAGCTCCGAAACTAAAACAGATATTCATGATTTAACTGCACAGCGTTTATAAACTATAGAAAGTGGTGCAGTATCGGTTTCCTAATTTTCTTAGTTCCAGAGATATTGGAGACAATACGATTTTAAAGTCATTTCGCACGGTCAAATACGCTGAAATTTTGCTAAAATGACACCACCGACAATAACACAAAACCTAAAACAGGCATTCCGGATTTAACTACACAGCGTTTATGAACTACACAATGAGGTGCAGTATCATTTTCCTAATCCTATTAGTTCCAGAGATTTTCGAGACTATACGATTTTGAAGTCATTTGGCACGGCCGAAAGCTCTGAAATTTTGCTAAAATGGCACCATCAAGAATAACTCCAAAATTAAACAGGTATCCCTGCTTTAACTAGAGTGTCTCTTTTGCGTTTATAAACTGCACAAAGTGAAGCAGTATCGGTTTCCTAATTCATTTAGTTCCAGAGATATTTGAGACTATATGATTTTGAAGTCATTTGGCACGGTCAAAAACGCTGAAATTCTGCAAAAATAACACCACCGCAAAAAACTCCAAAACTTACACAGGAATTCTAGATTTAACTACACAGCATATATAAATTACACAATGTGGTGCAGTATCGTATTCCTATTCCTATTAGTTCCAGAGATAATTGAGACTATATGATTTTGAAGTCATTTGGAACGGTCAAATACGATGAAATTGTGCTAAAATAACACCAACAAGAATAACTCCAAAACTAAAACAGGTATTCCGGATTTAACTACAGTGTCTCTTTTGTGTTTATAAACTGCACAGAGTGGAGCAGTATCGATTTCCTAATCCATTTAGTTCCAGTGATATTTGAGACTATATGATTTTAAAGTCATTTGAGACTGTACGATTTTAAAGTCATTTGAGACTATACTATTTTAAAGTCATTTGAGACTATACGATTCTAAAGTAACAGGTATTCCGGATTCAACTAAACAGCTTTTTTTGCAATTGTAATCTACACAAAGTGGTGCAGTATTGGTTTCCTAATTCTATTAGTTCCAGATATATTTAAGACTATACGATTTGGAAGTCATTTGGCATAGTCAAAAACACTATAATTTTGCTAAAATGACACCATCGACAAAAACTCTAAACCTGAAACAGTTATTCCGGATTTAACTACACAGCGTTTATAAACTAAACAATGAGGTGTGGTATAGTTTTCCTAATCCTATTAGTTCCAGTGATATTTGAGACTATACGATTTTAAAGTCATTTGGTACGGTTAAAAACGCTGAAATTTTGCTAAAATGACACCACCGCCAATAACTCCAAAAGTAAAACAGGTAGTCCAGATTTAACTACACAGCGTTTATAAACTAAACAATGAGGTGTGGTATAGTTTTCCTAATCCTATTAGTTCCAGTGATATTTGAGACTATACGATTTTAAAATCATTTGGCGCGGTCAAAAGCTCTGAAATTTTGCTAAAATGACACCATCGAGACTAACTCCAAAACCAATTCAGGATTTCCGGATTTAACTAAAGTGTCTTGTTTGCGTTTATAAACTACACAAAGTGTTGCAGAATCGGTTTTCTAACCCTGTTAGTGACAAAGATATTTGAGACTATACAATGTTAAGGTCACAGGTATTCCGTATTCAACTAAACAGCTTTTTTGCTATTATAAACTACACAATGTGGTGCAGTATCGTTTTCCTAATCCTATTAGTTCCAGAGATATTAGAGACTATGCGATTTTAATGTCATTTGGCACGGTCAAAAGCGCTGAAATTTTGCTAAAATGACACCATCGAGAACAATTCCAAAACTAAAACAGGTTTTTCGAATTAAAATACAGTGTCTTGTTTGTGTTTATAAACAACACAATGAGGTGTGGTATCGTTTTCTAATCCGGTTAGTTCCATATACATTTTATACTATGCGATTTTGAAGTCATTTGGCACGGTGAAAAACGCTAAAATTTTGCTAAAATGACAGCAGCGCAAATAGCCTCGGAACTAAAACAGATATTCATGATTTACCTACACAGCGTTTATAAACTACAGAAAGTGCTGCAGTAGCGGTTTCCTAATTTTCTTAGTTCCAGAGACATTTGTGACAGGACGATTTTAAAGTCATTTCGCACGGTCAAAAACGCTGAAATTTTGCTAAAATGACACCATCGACAATAACTCCAAACCTAGAACAGGCATTCCGGATTTAACTACACAGCGTTTACAAACTACACAATGAGGTGCCTAATCGTTTTCCTAATCCTATTAAATCCAGAGATTTTTTGAGACTATACGATTTTGAAGTCATTTTGCACGGTCGAAAGCGCTGAAATTTTGCTAAAATGACACCATCGAAAATAACTCCAAAACAAAAACAGGCATCCCAGATTTCACTAGAGTGTCTCTTTTGCGTTCATAAACTGCAAAAAGTGGAGCAGTATCGGTTGCCTAATCCTTTAGTTCCAGAGAGTTTTGAGACTATACGATTTTGAAGTCATTTGGCACGGTCTAAAACGCTGAAATTTTGCTAAAATGACACCACCACAAGAAACTCCAAAACTAAAACAGGCAGCCCGGATTTAACTACACAGCGTTTATAAACTACACAATGAAGTGCAGTATCGTTTCCCTAATCCTATTAGTTCCAGTGATATTTGAGACTGTACGATTTTAAAGTCATTTGGTACGGTTAAAAACGCTGAAATTTTGCTGAAATGACACCACCGCCAATAACATCAAAACTAAATCAGGTATTCCAGATTTAACTACACAACGTTTGTAAACTACGCAATGTGGTACAGTATCGTTTTCCTAATCTTATTAGTTCCAGTGATATATGAGACTATACGATTTTTAAGTCATTTGGCATGGTCAAAAGCTCTGAAATTTTGCTCAAATGACACCATCGAATATATCTCCAAAACTAATTCTGGATTTCCCGATTTCACCACAGTGTCGTTTTTTGGGGTTTTAAACTACACAAAGTGGTGCAGTATCGGTTTTCTAACCCTATTAGTTCCAGAGATATTTGAGACTATACGATTTTAAAGTCATTTGAGACTATACGATTTTAAAGTCATTTGAGACTACGATTTTAAAGTCACAGGTATTCCGGATTTAACTACACAGCTTTTTCTGCAATTACAAACTACACAAAGTGGTGCAGTATTGGTTTCCTAAACATATTAGTTCTACAGATATTTGAGACTATATTATTTTGAAGTCATTTGAGACGGTCAAAAACGCTGATATTTTGCCAAAAAGACGCCATCGACAAGAACTCCAAAACTAAAACAAATATTACAGATTTAACTACACAGCGTTTATAAATTACACAATGTGGTGCAGTATCGTTTTCCTATTCCTATTGGTTGCCGAGATATTTGAGACTTAACGATGTTGAAGTCATTCGGCACGGTCAAAAGGGCTAAAGTTTTGCCAAAATGACGCCATCGAGAATAACTCCAAAACTAATACAGGATTTCCTTATTTAACTACAGCCTCTTGTTTGTATTTAAAAAACACACAAGGTGGTGCAGTATCGGTCTCCCAGTCACTTAGTTCCAGAGATCTTTCAGACTATACAATTTTGAAGTTATTTGACACCGTCAAAAACGCTGGAATTTTGCTAAAATGACACCACCGCAAAAAACTCCAAACCTAAAACAGGCAGCCGGGTTTAACTAAACAGCTTTTTTAAACTACACAATGTGGTAAAGAATCGTTTTCCTAATCCTGTTAGTTTCAGAGATAATAAAGAATATACGTATTTGAAATCATTTGGCACGGTGAAAAACGCTGAAATTTTGCTAAAATGACATCATCGACAACAACTCCAAAACTAAAACAGGCAGCCGGATTTTACTAAATAGCGTTCATAAACTACACAATGTGGTGCAGTATCGTTTTCCTAATCCTATTAGTTTCAGAGATATTAAAGGATATAGGATTTTTATTTCATTTGGCACGGTCAAAAACGCTGAAAATTTGCTAAAATGACACCATCGACAATAACTCCAAACCTGAAACAGGTATTCCGAATTTAACTACACAGGGTTTTTATATAACACAATGAGGTGTAGTACCGTTTTCCTTAGTTCCAGATATATTAGAGACCATGCGATGTTTAAATCATTTGGCACGGTCAAAAGCGCTGAAATTTTGCCAAAATGAACCACCGCCAATAACTCCAATCCTAAAACATGCATTCCGGATTTAAATATACAGCGTTTATAAACTACACAATGAGGTGCAGTGTCATTTTTCCTAATCCTGTGTGTCCAGTGATATTTGAGACTATACGATTTTAAAGTCATTTGGCACGGTTAAAAGCGCTGAAATTTTCTAAAATAACACCATCGAGACTAACTCCAAAACTAATTCAGGATTTCCGGATTTAAGTACAGTGTCTTGTTTGCGTTTATAACTACACAAAGTGTTGCAAAATCGGTTTTCTAAAGCTACTAGTTACAGCGATATTTGAGACTATACAATTTCAAAGTCATTTGAGACTATACGATTTTAAAGTCACAGGTAATCCGAATTCAACTACACAGCTTTTTTTGCGATTATAAACTGCACAAAGTGGTGCAGTATCGGTTTCGTAATCCTATTAGTTTCAGAGATATTTGAGACAATACGATTTTGAAGTCATTTGGCACGGTCAAAGACGCTGAAATTTTGCAAAAATGACACCACCGGCAATAACTCCAAAACTAAAATACGTATTCCGAATTTAACTACTTAGTCTTGTTTGCGTATATAAACTACCCTTAGTGACGCAGTATGGATTTTCTATTCGTATCATTTTCGGAGATAAAAGTGACTATAGGATTTAGTAGCCATTTGGCACGGTCAAAAACGCTAAAAGTTTGCCAAAATGACGCCATCGACCATAACTCCAAAACTAAAACACCTATTCGGAATTTAACTACATAGCCTTGTTTGAGTTTAAAAACTACTCTAAGGGATGCAGTACGGTTTTTCTATTCTTATTAGATTTGGAGATAAAAGTAACTATCGGATTTTGTAGCCATTTCGCACGGTTAAAAACGCTGAAAATTTGCCAAAAAGACACCATCGACAATAACTCCAAAACTAAAACAGCTATTCCGGATTTAACTACATAGTCTCGTTTGCGTTTATAAACTACCCTAAGTGATGCAATATGGTTTTTCAATTCGTATTAGTTTCGGAGTTAATAGTGACTATAGGATTTTGCAGCCAATTGACACTGTCAAAAACGCATTTGCCAAAAAGACACCATCGACAATAACTCCAAAACTAAAACAGCTATTCCGGATTTAACAACACAGTCTTATTTGTGTTTATAAACTACCCAAAGTGATGCCGTATGGTTTTTCTATTCGTATTAGTTTTGGAGATAATAGTAACTTAAGGATTTTGCAGCCATTTGGCACGGTCAAAAACGCTAAAAATTTACCAAAATGACACCGTCGACAATAACTCCAAAACTAAAACAGCTATTTCGGATTTAACTACATAGTCTTGTTTGCGGTTATAAAAAACCCTAAGTCATGCAGTATGTTTTTCCTATTCGTATTAGTTTTGGATATAATAGTTACTACAGGATTATGTAGCCATTTGGTACTGTGGAAAACGCTAAAAATTTGCCAAAATGACACCACCGACTGTAACTCCAAAACTAAAACAGCTATTCTGGATTTACCTACATAGTTTTGTTTGCGTTTATATACTTTCCTAAGTGGTGCAGTACGGTTTTCCTACTGCTATCAGTTAAGCAGATAATTACGACTATATCGTTTTCAAGTCATTTCGCACTGTGAAAAACGCTAAAAATTTGCCAATAAGACACCATCGACAATAACTCCAAAACTACAACAGCTATTCCGGATTTAACTACATAGTCTTGTTTGCGTTTAGAAACTACCCAAAGTGATGCCGTATGGGTTTTCTATTCGTATTAGTTGCGGAGATATATGTTACTATAGGAATTTGTAGCCATTTGGCACGGTCAAAAACGCTGAAAATTTGCCAAAAATACACCATCGACAATAACCCCAAAACTGAAACTGCTATTCCGGATTTACCTACACAGCCTTGTTTGCGTTTATAAACTACCCTAAGTGATGCAATATGGTTTTTCTATTCGTATTAGTTTCGGAGTTAATAGTGACTATAGGATTTTGTAGGCACTGTCAAAAACGCTAAAAATTTGCCAAAATGACACCATCGAAAATATTTCCAAAACTAAAACAGCTATTCTGGATTTAATTACATAGTCTTGTTTGCGTTTACAAACATTCCTAAGCGGTGCAGTACGGTTTTCCTATTCCTATCAGTTACGGAGATAATTACGACTATATCGTTTTGAAGTCATTTGGCACAGTGAAAAACGCTAAAAATTTGCCAAAATGACACCACTCCAAAACTAATACAGCTATTCCGGATTTAACTACATAGTCTTGTTTGCGTTTATAAACTACCCTAAATGGTGCAGTATGGTTCTCCTATTGCTATTAGTTTCGGAAATAATTACGACTATATGGTTTTGAAGTCATTTCGCACTGTGAAAAACGCTGAAAATTTGCCAAAAAGACACCATCGACAATAACCCCAAAACTAAAACAGCTATTCTGGATTTAACTACATAGTTCTGTTTGAGTTTATATACTTTCCTAAGTGGTGCAGTACGTTTTTCCTATTGCTATCAGTTAAGCAGATAATTACGACTATATCGTTTTTAAGTCTTTTCGCACGGTGAAAAACGCTGAAAATTTGCCAATAAGACACCATCGACAATAACTCAAAAACTAAAACAGCTATTCCTGATTTAACTACGTAGTCTTGTTTGCGTTTGTGAACTACCCTAAGTGATGCAATATGGTTTTTCAATTCGTAATAGTTTCGGAGTTAATAGTGACTATATGATTTTGCAGCCAATTGGCACTGTCAAAAACGCTGAAAATTTGCCAAAAAGACAATATCGAAAAAACTAGAACAGCTATTCCGGATTTAACTACATAGTCTTATTTGCGGTTATAAAAAACCCCTTAGTGATGCAGTATAGTTTTCCTATTCATATTAGTTTCGGAGATAATAGTGACTATAGGATTTTGTAGCCATTTGGCACTGTCAAAAACGCTAAAAAATTGCCAAAATGACACCACCGACAATAACTCCAAAACTAAAACAGCTATTCTGGATTTACCTACATAGTTTTGTTTGCGTTTATATACTTCCCTAAGTGGTGCAGTACGGTTTTCCTATTGCTATCAGTTAAGTAGATAATTACGACTATATCGTTTTGAAGTCATTTCGCACGGTGAAAAACGCTCAAAATATTCCAAAATTACACCATCGACAATAACTCCAAAACTAAAGCAGCTATTCCGGATTTAACTACATAGTCAGGTTTGCATTTATAAACTACAATAACTGATTAAGTATTGTTGTTCAATTCGTATTAGTTTTGGAGATAATAGTGACTATAGGATTTTGTGGCCATTTGGCCCAGTTAAACTCGCTAAAAATTTGCCAAAATGACACCACTCCAAAACTAAAACAGCTATTCCGGATTTAACTACATAGTCTTGTTTGCGTTAATAAACTTCCCTAAATGGGGCAGCATGGTTTTCCTATTGCCATTAGTTTCGGAAATAATTACGACTATATCGTTTTGAAGTCATTTCGCACTGTGAAAAACGCTGAAAATTTGCCAAAAAGACACCATCGACCACAACCCCAAAACTAAAACAGCTGTTCCGGATTTAACTACATAGTCTTGTTTGCGTTTATAAAAAACCCTAAGTGATACAGTATAGTTTTCCTATTCGTATTAGTTTCGGTGATAATAGTGACTATAGGATTTTGTAGCCATTTGGCACTGTCAAAAACGCTAAATATTTGCCAAAATGACACCACCGACAATAACTCCAAAATTAAAACAGCTATTCTCGATTTCCCTGCATAGTTTTGTTGGCTTTTTGATATACTTTCCTAAGAGGTGCAGTACGGTGTTCCTATTGCTATCAGTTAAGCAGATAGGTACGACTATATCGTTTTGAAGTCATTTCGCAAGGTGAAAAACGCTCAAAATTGGCCAAAAATACACCATCGACAATAACTCCAAAACTAAAACAGCTATTCCGGATTTAACTACGTAGTCAGGTTTGTGTTCATAAATTACCGTAAGTGATGCAGTATTGTTGTTCAATTCGTATTAGTTTCGGATATAATAGTGACTATACGATTTTGTAGCCATTTGGCACGGTGAAAAACGCTGAAAATTTGCCAAAATGACGCCATCGACAATAACTCCAAAACTAAAACAGCTATTCCGGATTTAACTATATAGTCAGGTTTGCGTTTATAAACTACCCTAACTGATACAGTATTGTTGTTCAATTCGTATTAGTTTTGGAGTTAAAAGTTACTATAGGATTTTGTAGCCATTTGGCACGGTCAAAAACGCTGAAAATTTGCCAAAATGACGCCATCGACAATATCTCCAAAACTGAAATAGCTATTACAGATTTAACTACATAGTCTTGTTTGAGTTTAAAAATTACCCTACGTGATGCAGTACGGTTTTTCTTTTCATATTAGTTTGTGAGATAATAGTGACTATAGGATTTTGCAGCTATTTGGCACTGTCAGAAACGCTAAAAATTTACCAAAATGACACCATCAACAATAACTCCAAAACTAAAACAGCTATTTCTGATTTCACTACATAGTCTTGTTTGCGTTTATAAATTATTCTAAGTGATGCAATATGGTTTTTCTATTCGTATTAGTTTCGGAGATAATGCAGACTATAAGATTTTGTAGCCAATTGGCACTGTCAAAAACGCTAAAAATTTGCCAAAATGGCATCATCGACAATATTTCCAAAACTAAAACAGCTATTCCAGATTTAACTACAAAGTCTTGTTTGCGTTTATAAACTCCTCTAAGTGGTGCAGTACGGTTTTCCTATGGCTATTAGTTTTGGAGATAATTACGACTATATCGTTTTGAAGTCATTTCGCTTGGTGAAAAATGCTAAAAATTTACCAAAATGCCACCGTCGACAATAACTCCAAAACTAAAACAGCTATTCCTGATTTAACTACATAGTCTTGTTTGCATTTATAAACTACCCTAAGTGATGCAATATGGTTTTCCTATTCGTATTAGTTTCGGAGTTAATAGTAACTATAGGATTTTGTAGCCAATTGGCACTGTCAAAAACGCTGAAAATTTGCCAAAATGACGCCATCGACAGTAACTCCAAAACTAAAACAGTTGTTCCGGATTTAATTACAAAGTATTGTTTGCGTTTATAAACTTTCCTAAGCGGTGCAGTACGGTTTTTCTATTTTTATCAGGTACGGAGATAATTAAGACTATATCGTTTTAAAGTCATTTCGCTTGGTGAAAAATGCTAAAAATTTACCAAAATGCCACCGTCGACAATAACTCCAAAACTAAAACAGCTATTCCGGATTTAACTACATAGTCAGGTTTGCGTTTATAAACTACCCTAAGTGATGCAGTATTGTTTTTCAATTCCTATTAGTTTTGGAGATAATAGTGACTATAGGATTTTGTAGCCATTTGGCACAGTGAAAAACGCTAAAAATTTGCCAACATGACACCACTCCAAAACTAAAATAGCTATTCCGGATTTAACTACATAGTCTTGTTTGCGTTTATAAGCTACCCTAAATGGTGCAGTATGATTTTCCTATTGCTATTAGTTTCGGAAATAATTACGACTATGTCGTTTTGAAGTCATTTCGTACTGTGCAAAAACGCTGAAAACTTGCCAAAAAGACACCATCGACAATAACTCCAAAACTAAAACAGCTGCTCCGGATTTAACTACATAGTCTTGTTTTCGTTTATAAAAATCCCTAAGTGCTGCAGTATAAGTTTCCTATTCGTATTAGTTTCGGAGATAATAGTGACTATAAGATTTTGTAGCCATTTGTCTCTGTCAAAAACGCTAAAAATTTGCCAAAAAGACACCATCGACAATAACTCCAAAACTAAAACCGCTATTCCGGATTTAACTACATAGCTTTTTTGCGGTTATAAAAAACCCCTTAGTGATGCAGTATAGTTTTCCTATTCATATTAGTTTCGGAGATAATAGTGACTAAAGATTTTTGTAGCCATTTGGCACTGTCAAAAACGCTAAAAATTTGCCAAAATGACACCACCTACAATAACTCCAAAACTAAAACAGCTATTCTGGATTTATTTACATAGTTTTGTTTGTGTTTATATACATTTTTAAGTGGTGCAGTACGATTTTCTTATTGCTATCAGTTAAGCAGATAATTACGACTCTATCGTTTTCAAGTCATTTCGCACGGTGAAAAACGCTGAAAATTTGCCAATAAGACACAATCGACAGTACTCCAAAACTAAAACAGCTATTACGGATTTAACTACATAGTCTTTTTTGCGTTTATAAACTACCCTAAGTGATGCAATATTGTTTTTCAATTCGTATTAGTTTCGGAGTTAATAGTGACTATAGGATTTTGCAGCCAATTGGCACTGTCAAAAACGCTAAACATTTGCCAGAAAGACACCTTCGACAATAAGTCCAAAACTAAAACAGCTATTCCAGATTTTACTACAAAGTCTTGTTTGCGTTTATAAACTCCTCTAAGTGGTGCAGTACGGTTTTCCTATGGCTATTAGTTTCGGAGATAATTACGACTATATCGTTTTGAAGTCATTTCGCACAGTGAAAAATGCTCAAAATTTACCAAAATGACACCATCGACAATAACTCCAAAACTAAAACATCTATTCCGGATTTAACTGCATAGTCTTGTTTGCGTTTATAAACTACTCAAAGTGATGCCGTATGGTTTTTCTATTCGTATTAGTTTCGGAGATAATAGTAACTTTAGGAATTTGCAGCCATTTGGCACGGTCAAAAACGCTGAAAATTTACCAAAATGCCACCGTCGACAATAACTCCAAAACTAAAACAGCTATTCCGGATTTAACTACATAGTCTTGTTTGCGTTTATAAACTACCCTAAGTGATGCAATATGGTTTTTCTATTCGTATTAGTTTCAGAGTTAATAGTGACTTTAGGATTTTGTAGCCAATTGGCACTGTCAAAAACGTTAAAAATTTGCCAAAATGACACCATCGACAATAACTCCAAAACTAAAACAGCTATTCTGGATTTAACTACATAGTCTTGTTTGAAACGTATACTCTAAATTCACTTTAATTTTGATTTTTACTATCTCTGGTTATTTTATTTTCCTATGTAAATTATCTTCTTACTGAACGAGACGGCATTTCGCCCGCTGAATGAGATTTGGCAATGAGTGTAAGTCATGACGTGGTGGTAGCCAGTATAAATAGGCGCGTTCAACGATACCGAAGGAGAGCGTTTGTTGCTGTATAGAGAGAGCGTTTGGTTATGTGAAGGAGAGCGTTTGTTTATGTGAGAGAGCTTTTGTTGATGTGCGTAGAGTGAGCTGTTGTTGTACGAAGTGAGCTGTGGTTTGTGATTTAGAAAGCTGTTGTTGTATAAAGAGATCTTCGTTTATGTGAGAGCCAGAAGTTTCACTAATAAAGAATTTGTTGTAATTACGTTTTTCTCAGTTCATAGTTTTGTCAGATCTCTGTCTGGCTGTTAGGTTTACTTCATTAGTTGATTATTATTAACAACCAGCATAAGACTTTATTTACCTTAATTACTACTACAACATTACTAGCAGTTAAAAGCTTGTTCATTATTACTACTACACTACTAGCATTAAAGTTTATTCATGATTTAATTAACAAACAACAAGCATTAGAAGAAGCATTAGCTTAGTAGAAGCGTAATATTGGTTATAATTAGCTTAGTAAAAGTTAAATTCATTATGTTTGCGTTTATAAACTTTCCTAAGTGATGCAATATGGTTTTTCTATTCGTATTAGTTTCGGAGATAATGCAGACTATAGGATTTTGTAGCCAATTGGCGCTGTCAAGGAAGCTAAAAATTTGCCAAAATGACATCATCGACAATATTTCCAAAACTAAAACAGCTATTCTGGATTTAACTTCATAGTATTGTTTGCGTTTACAAACTTTCCTAAGTGGTGCAGTACGGTTTTCCTATTGCTATCAGTTACGGAGATAATTACGATTATATCGTTTTAAAGTCATTTCGCAAGGTGAAAAACGCTGAAAATTTGCCAATAGGACACCATCGACAATAACTCCAAAACTAAAACAGCTATTCCGGATTTAACTACATAGTTTTGTTTGTGTTTATATACCTTCCTAAGTGGTGCAGTACGGTTTTCTTATTGCTATCAGTTAAGCAGATAATTACGACTATATCGTTTTCAAGTCATTTCGCACGGTCAAAAACGCTAAAAATTTACCAAAATGCCATCGTCGACAATAACTCCAAAACTAAAACAGCTATTCCGGATTTAACTACATAGTCTTGTTTGCATTTATAAACTGCCCTAAGTGATGCAATATGGTTTTTCTATTCGTATTAGTTTCGGAGTTAGTAGTGACTATAGGATTTTGTAGCCAATTGGCACTGTCAAAAACGCTAAAAATTTGCCGAAATGACACCATTGACAAGAACTCCAAAACTAAAACAGTTGTTCCGGATTTAACTACAAAGTCTTGTTTGCGTTTATAAACTTTCCTAAGTGGTGCAGTACGGTTTTTCTATTGCTATCAGTTACGGAGATAATTAAGACTATATCGTTTTGAAGTAATTTCGCACGGTGAAAAACGCCCAAAATTTGCCAAATATACACCATCGACATTTACTCCAAAACTAAAACAGCTATTCCGGATTTAACTACATAGTCGTGTTTGCATTTATAAACTACCCTAAGTGATGCAGTACTGTTTTTCAATTCGTATTAGTTTTGGAGATAACAGTGACTATAAGATTTTGTAGCCATTTAGCACAGTGAAAAACGCTAAAAATTTGCCAAAAAGACACCACCGACAATAACTCCAAAACTGAAACAGCTATTCCGGATTTAACTACACAGTCTTGTTTGCGTTTATAAGCTACCCTAAATGGTGCAGTATGGTTTTCTTATTGCTATTAGTTTCGGAAATAATTACGACTGTATCGTTTTGAAGTCGTTTCGCACTGTGCAAAACGCTGAAAACTTGCCAAAAAGACACCATCGACAATAACTCCAAAACTAAAACAGCTATTCCGGATTTAACTGCATAGTCTTTTTTGCGGTTATGAAGAACCCTATGTGATGCCGTATAGTTTTCTTATTCGTATTAGTTTCGGAGATAATAATGACTATAGGATTTTGTAGCCATTTAGCACTGTCAAAAACGCTAAAAATTTGCCAAAATGACACCAACGACAATAACTCCAAAACTAAAACAGCTATTCCGGATTTAACTACATAGTTTTGTTTGTGTTTATATACCTTCCTAAGTGGTGCAGTACGGTTTTCTTATTGCTATCAGTTAAGCAGATAATTACGACTATATCGTTTTCAAGTCTTTTCGCACGGTGAAAAACGCTGAAAATTTGCCAATAAGACACCATCAACAATACTCCAAAACTAAAACAGCTATTCCGGATTTAACTACATAGTCTGGTTTGCGGGTATAAAAAACCCTTAGTGATGCAGTATAGTTTTCCTATTCGTATTAGTTTCGGAGACAATACTGACTATAGGATTTTGTAGCGATTTGGCACTGTCAGAAACGCTAAAAATTTGCCAAAATGACACCTTCGACAATAACTCCAAAACTAAAACAGCTATTCCAGATTTAACTACAAAGTCTTGTTTGCGTTTATAAATTCCTCTAAGTGGTGCAGTACGGTTTTCTTATGGCTGTTAGTTTCGGAGATATTTACGACTATATCGTTTTGAAGTCATTTCGCACGGTGAAAAACGCTCAAAATTTACCAAAATGACACCATCGACAATAACTCCAAAACTAAAACAGCTATTCCGGATTTAACAACACAGTCTTATTTGTGTTTATAAACTACCCAAAGTGATGCCGTATGGTTTTTCTATTCGTATTAGTTTTGGAGATAATAGTAACTTAAGGATTTTGCAGCCATTTGGCACGGTCAAAAACGCTAAAAATTTACCAAAATGACACCGTCGACAATAACTCCAAAACTAGAACAGCTATTCCGGATTTAACTACATAGTCTTATTTGCGGTTATAAAAAACCCCTTAGTGATGCAGTATAGTTTTCCTATTCATATTAGTTTCGGAGATAATAGTGACTATAGGATTTTGTAGCCATTTGGCACTGTCAAAAACGCTAAAAAATTGCCAAAATGACACCACCGACAATAACTCCAAAACTAAAACAGCTATTCTGGATTTACCTACATAGTTTTGTTTGCGTTTATATACTTCCCTAAGTGGTGCAGTACGGTTTTCCTATTGCTATCAGTTAAGTAGATAATTACGACTATATCGTTTTGAAGTCATTTCGCACGGTGAAAAACGCTCAAAATATTCCAAAATTACACCATCGACAATAACTCCAAAACTAAAGCAGCTATTCCGGATTTAACTACATAGTCAGGTTTGCATTTATAAACTACAATAACTGATTAAGTATTGTTGTTCAATTCGTATTAGTTTTGGAGATAATAGTGACTATAGGATTTTGTGGCCATTTGGCCCAGTTAAACTCGCTAAAAATTTGCCAAAATGACACCACTCCAAAACTAAAACAGCTATTCCGGATTTAACTACATAGTCTTGTTTGCGTTAATAAACTTCCCTAAATGGGGCAGCATGGTTTTCCTATTGCCATTAGTTTCGGAAATAATTACGACTATATCGTTTTGAAGTCATTTCGCACTGTGAAAAACGCTGAAAATTTGCCAAAAAGACACCATCGACCACAACCCCAAAACTAAAACAGCTGTTCCGGATTTAACTACATAGTCTTGTTTGCGTTTATAAAAAACCCTAAGTGATACAGTATAGTTTTCCTATTCGTATTAGTTTCGGTGATAATAGTGACTATAGGATTTTGTAGCCATTTGGCACTGTCAAAAACGCTAAATATTTGCCAAAATGACACCACCGACAATAACTCCAAAATTAAAACAGCTATTCTCGATTTCCCTGCATAGTTTTGTTGGCTTTTGATATACTTTCCTAAGAGGTGCAGTACGGTGTTCCTATTGCTATCAGTTAAGCAGATAGGTACGACTATATCGTTTTGAAGTCATTTCGCAAGGTGAAAAACGCTCAAAATTGGCCAAAAATACACCATCGACAATAACTCCAAAACTAAAACAGCTATTCCGGATTTAACTACGTAGTCAGGTTTGTGTTCATAAATTACCGTAAGTGATGCAGTATTGTTGTTCAATTCGTATTAGTTTCGGATATAATAGTGACTATACGATTTTGTAGCCATTTGGCACGGTGAAAAACGCTGAAAATTTGCCAAAATGACGCCATCGACAATAACTCCAAAACTAAAACAGCTATTCCGGATTTAACTATATAGTCAGGTTTGCGTTTATAAACTACCCTAACTGATACAGTATTGTTGTTCAATTCGTATTAGTTTTGGAGTTAAAAGTTACTATAGGATTTTGTAGCCATTTGGCACGGTCAAAAACGCTGAAAATTTGCCAAAATGACGCCATCGACAATATCTCCAAAACTGAAATAGCTATTACAGATTTAACTACATAGTCTTGTTTGAGTTTAAAAATTACCCTACGTGATGCAGTACGGTTTTTCTTTTCATATTAGTTTGTGAGATAATAGTGACTATAGGATTTTGCAGCTATTTGGCACTGTCAGAAACGCTAAAAATTTACCAAAATGACACCATCAACAATAACTCCAAAACTAAAACAGCTATTTCTGATTTCACTACATAGTCTTTTTTGCGTTTATAAATTATTCTAAGTGATGCAATATGGTTTTTCTATTCGTATTAGTTTCGGAGATAATGCAGACTATAAGATTTTGTAGCCAATTGGCACTGTCAAAAACGCTAAAAATTTGCCAAAATGGCATCATCGACAATATTTCCAAAACTAAAACAGCTATTCCAGATTTAACTACAAAGTCTTGTTTGCGTTTATAAACTCCTCTAAGTGGTGCAGTACGGTTTTCCTATGGCTATTAGTTTTGGAGATAATTACGACTATATCGTTTTGAAGTCATTTCGCTTGGTGAAAAATGCTAAAAATTTACCAAAATGCCACCGTCGACAATAACTCCAAAACTAAAACAGCTATTCCTGATTTAACTACATAGTCTTGTTTGCATTTATAAACTACCCTAAGTGATGCAATATGGTTTTCCTATTCGTATTAGTTTCGGAGTTAATAGTAACTATAGGATTTTGTAGCCAATTGGCACTGTCAAAAACGCTGAAAATTTGCCAAAATGACGCCATCGACAGTAACTCCAAAACTAAAACAGTTGTTCCGGATTTAATTACAAAGTATTGTTTGCGTTTATAAACTTTCCTAAGCGGTGCAGTACGGTTTTTCTATTTTTATCAGGTACGGAGATAATTAAGACTATATCGTTTTGAAGTCATTTCGCTTGGTGAAAAATGCTAAAAATTTACCAAAATGCCACCGTCGACAATAACTCCAAAACTAAAACAGCTATTCCGGATTTAACTACATAGTCAGGTTTGCGTTTATAAACTACCCTAAGTGATGCAGTATTGTTTTTCAATTCCTATTAGTTTTGGAGATAATAGTGACTATAGGATTTTGTAGCCATTTGGCACAGTGAAAAACGCTAAAAATTTGCCAACATGACACCACTCCAAAACTAAAATAGCTATTCCGGATTTAACTACATAGTCTTGTTTGCGTTTATAAGCTACCCTAAATGGTGCAGTATGATTTTCCTATTGCTATTAGTTTCGGAAATAATTACGACTATGTCGTTTTGAAGTCATTTCGTACTGTGCAAAAACGCTGAAAACTTGCCAAAAAGACACCATCGACAATAACTCCAAAACTAAAACAGCTGCTCCGGATTTAACTACATAGTCTTGTTTTCGTTTATAAAAATCCCTAAGTGCTGCAGTATAAGTTTCCTATTCGTATTAGTTTCGGAGATAATAGTGACTATAGGATTTTGTAGCCATTTGTCTCTGTCAAAAACGCTAAAAATTTGCCAAAAAGACACCATCGACAATAACTCCAAAACTAAAACCGCTATTCCGGATTTAACTACATAGCTTTTTTGCGGTTATAAAAAACCCCTTAGTGATGCAGTATAGTTTTCCTATTCATATTAGTTTCGGAGATAATAGTGACTAAAGATTTTTGTAGCCATTTGGCACTGTCAAAAACGCTAAAAATTTGCCAAAATGACACCACCTACAATAACTCCAAAACTAAAACAGCTATTCTGGATTTATTTACATAGTTTTGTTTGTGTTTATATACATTTTTAAGTGGTGCAGTACGATTTTCTTATTGCTATCAGTTAAGCAGATAATTACGACTCTATCGTTTTCAAGTCATTTCGCACGGTGAAAAACGCTGAAAATTTGCCAATAAGACACAATCGACAGTACTCCAAAACTAAAACAGCTATTACGGATTTAACTACATAGTCTTTTTTGCGTTTATAAACTACCCTAAGTGATGCAATATTGTTTTTCAATTCGTATTAGTTTCGGAGTTAATAGTGACTATAGGATTTTGCAGCCAATTGGCACTGTCAAAAACGCTAAACATTTGCCAGAAAGACACCTTCGACAATAAGTCCAAAACTAAAACAGCTATTCCAGATTTTACTACAAAGTCTTGTTTGCGTTTATAAACTCCTCTAAGTGGTGCAGTACGGTTTTCCTATGGCTATTAGTTTCGGAGATAATTACGACTATATCGTTTTGAAGTCATTTCGCACAGTGAAAAATGCTCAAAATTTACCAAAATGACACCATCGACAATAACTCCAAAACTAAAACATCTATTCCGGATTTAACTGCATAGTCTTGTTTGCGTTTATAAACTACTCAAAGTGATGCCGTATGGTTTTTCTATTCGTATTAGTTTCGGAGATAATAGTAACTTTAGGAATTTGCAGCCATTTGGCACGGTCAAAAACGCTGAAAATTTACCAAAATGCCACCGTCGACAATAACTCCAAAACTAAAACAGCTATTCCGGATTTAACTACATAGTCTTGTTTGCGTTTATAAACTACCCTAAGTGATGCAATATGGTTTTTCTATTCGTATTAGTTTCAGAGTTAATAGTGACTTTAGGATTTTGTAGCCAATTGGCACTGTCAAAAACGTTAAAAATTTGCCAAAATGACACCATCGACAATAACTCCAAAACTAAAACAGCTATTCTGGATTTAACTACATAGTCTTGTTTGAAACGTATACTCTAAATTCACTTTAATTTTGATTTTTACTATCTCTGGTTATTTTATTTTCCTATGTAAATTATCTCCTTACTGAACGAGACGGCATTTCGCCCGCTGAATGAGATTTGGCAATGAGTGTAAGTCATGACGTGGTGGTAGCCAGTATAAATAGGCGCGTTCAACGATACCGAAGGAGAGCGTTTGTTGCTGTATAGAGAGAGCGTTTGGTTATGTGAAGGAGAGCGTTTGTTTATGTGAGAGAGCTTTTGTTGATGTGCGTAGAGTGAGCTGTTGTTGTACGAAGTGAGCTGTGGTTTGTGATTTAGAAAGCTGTTGTTGTATAAAGAGATCTTCGTTTATGTGAGAGCCAGAAGTTTCACTAATAAAGAATTTGTTGTAATTACGTTTTTCTCAGTTCATAGTTTTGTCAGATCTCTGTCTGGCTGTTAGGTTTACTTCATTAGTTGATTATTATTAACAACCAGCATAAGACTTTATTTACCTTAATTACTACTACAACATTACTAGCAGTTAAAAGCTTGTTCATTATTACTACTACACTACTAGCATTAAAGTTTATTCATGATTTAATTAACAAACAACAAGCATTAGAAGAAGCATTAGCTTAGTAGAAGCGTAATATTGGTTATAATTAGCTTAGTAAAAGTTAAATTCATTATGTTTGCGTTTATAAACTTTCCTAAGTGATGCAATATGGTTTTTCTATTCGTATTAGTTTCGGAGATAATGCAGACTATAGGATTTTGTAGCCAATTGGCGCTGTCAAGGAAGCTAAAAATTTGCCAAAATGACATCATCGACAATATTTCCAAAACTAAAACAGCTATTCTGGATTTAACTTCATAGTATTGTTTGCGTTTACAAACTTTCCTAAGTGGTGCAGTACGGTTTTCCTATTGCTATCAGTTACGGAGATAATTACGATTATATCGTTTTAAAGTCATTTCGCAAGGTGAAAAACGCTGAAAATTTGCCAATAGGACACCATCGACAATAACTCCAAAACTAAAACAGCTATTCCGGATTTAACTACATAGTTTTGTTTGTGTTTATATACCTTCCTAAGTGGTGCAGTACGGTTTTCTTATTGCTATCAGTTAAGCAGATAATTACGACTATATCGTTTTCAAGTCATTTCGCACGGTCAAAAACGCTAAAAATTTACCAAAATGCCATCGTCGACAATAACTCCAAAACTAAAACAGCTATTCCGGATTTAACTACATAGTCTTGTTTGCATTTATAAACTGCCCTAAGTGATGCAATATGGTTTTTCTATTCGTATTAGTTTCGGAGTTAGTAGTGACTATAGGATTTTGTAGCCAATTGGCACTGTCAAAAACGCTAAAAATTTGCCGAAATGACACCATTGACAAGAACTCCAAAACTAAAACAGTTGTTCCGGATTTAACTACAAAGTCTTGTTTGCGTTTATAAACTTTCCTAAGTGGTGCAGTACGGTTTTTCTATTGCTATCAGTTACGGAGATAATTAAGACTATATCGTTTTGAAGTAATTTCGCACGGTGAAAAACGCCCAAAATTTGCCAAATATACACCATCGACATTTACTCCAAAACTAAAACAGCTATTCCGGATTTAACTACATAGTCGTGTTTGCATTTATAAACTACCCTAAGTGATGCAGTACTGTTTTTCAATTCGTATTAGTTTTGGAGATAACAGTGACTATAAGATTTTGTAGCCATTTAGCACAGTGAAAAACGCTAAAAATTTGCCAAAAAGACACCACCGACAATAACTCCAAAACTGAAACAGCTATTCCGGATTTAACTACACAGTCTTGTTTGCGTTTATAAGCTACCCTAAATGGTGCAGTATGGTTTTCTTATTGCTATTAGTTTCGGAAATAATTACGACTGTATCGTTTTGAAGTCGTTTCGCACTGTGCAAAACGCTGAAAACTTGCCAAAAAGACACCATCGACAATAACTCCAAAACTAAAACAGCTATTCCGGATTTAACTGCATAGTCTTTTTTGCGGTTATGAAGAACCCTATGTGATGCCGTATAGTTTTCTTATTCGTATTAGTTTCGGAGATAATAATGACTATAGGATTTTGTAGCCATTTAGCACTGTCAAAAACGCTAAAAATTTGCCAAAATGACACCAACGACAATAACTCCAAAACTAAAACAGCTATTCCGGATTTAACTACATAGTTTTGTTTGTGTTTATATACCTTCCTAAGTGGTGCAGTACGGTTTTCTTATTGCTATCAGTTAAGCAGATAATTACGACTATATCGTTTTCAAGTCTTTTCTCACGGTGAAAAACGCTGAAAATTTGCCAATAAGACACCATCAACAATACTCCAAAACTAAAACAGCTATTCCGGATTTAACTACATAGTCTGGTTTGCGGGTATAAAAAACCCTTAGTGATGCAGTATAGTTTTCCTATTCGTATTAGTTTCGGAGACAATACTGACTATAGGATTTTGTAGCGATTTGGCACTGTCAGAAACGCTAAAAATTTGCCAAAATGACACCTTCGACAATAACTCCAAAACTAAAACAGCTATTCCAGATTTAACTACAAAGTCTTGTTTGCGTTTATAAATTCCTCTAAGTGGTGCAGTACGGTTTTCTTATGGCTGTTAGTTTCGGAGATATTTACGACTATATCGTTTTGAAGTCATTTCGCACGGTGAAAAACGCTCAAAATTTACCAAAATGACACCATCGACAATAACTCCAAAACTAAAACAGCTATTCCGGATTTAACAACACAGTCTTATTTGTGTTTATAAACTACCCAAAGTGATGCCGTATGGTTTTTCTATTCGTATTAGTTTTGGAGATAATAGTAACTTAAGGATTTTGCAGCCATTTGGCACGGTCAAAAACGCTAAAAATTTACCAAAATGACACCGTCGACAATAACTCCAAAACTAAAACAGCTATTCCAGATTTAACTACATAGTCTTATTTGCGTTTATAAACTACCCTAAGTGATGCAATATGGTTTTTCTATTTGTATTAGTTTCGGAGTTAATAGTGACTATAGGATTTTGTAGCCAATTGGCACTGTCAGAAACGCTAAAATATTGCCAAAATGACACCGTTGACAATAACTCCAAAACTAAAACAGCTATTCTGGATTTAACTACATAGTCTTGTTTGTAACGTATACTCTAGATTCACTTTCCTTTTGATTTTTACTATCTCTGGTTATTTTATTTTCCTATGTAAATTATCTTCTTACTGAACGAGATGTTATTTCACCCGCTGAATGAGATCTGACAATGAGTGTAAGTCATGACGTGGTGGTAGCCAGTATAAATAGGCGCGTTCAACGATACCGAAGGAGCGCGTTTGTTGTTGTATAGAGAGAGCGTTTGGTTATGTGAAGGAGAGCGTTTGTTTATGTGAGAGAGCTTTTTGTTGATGTGCGTAGAGTGAGCTGTTTTTGTACGAAGTGAGCTGTGGTTTATGTGTCAGAAAGCTGTTGTTGTATAAAGAGATCTTCGTTTATGTGAGAGCCAGAAGTTTCACTAATAAAGAATTTGTTGTAAGTACGTTTTTCTCAGTTCATAGTTTTGTCAGATCTCTGTCTGGCTGTTAGGTTTACTTCATTAGTAGATTATTATTAACAACCAGCATAAGACTTTATCTTAATTACTACTACAACATTACTAGCTGTTAAAAGCTTGTTCATTATTATTACTACACTACTAGCAGGAAAGTTTATTCATGATATAATTAACAAACAACAAGCATTAGAAGAAGCATTAGCTTCATAGAAGCGTGATATTGATTATAATTAGCTTAGTAAAAGTTAAATTCATTATGTGTTTGCGTTTATGAACTTTCCTAAGTGATGCAATATGGTTTTTCTATTCGTATTAGTTTCGGAGTTAATAGTGACTATATGATTTTGTAGAAAATTGGCACTGTCAAAAACGCTAACAATTTGCCAAAATGACATCATCGACAATATTTCCAAAACTAAAACAGCTATTCTGGATTTAACTACATAGTCTTGTTTGCGTTTACAAACTTTCCTAAGTGGTGCAGTACGGTTTTCCTATTGCTATCAGTTACGGAGATAATTACGACTATATCGTTTTAAAGTCATTTCGCACGGTGAAAAACGCTGAAAATTTGCCAATGGGACACCATCGACAATAACTCCAAAACTAAAACAGCTATTTCGGATTTAACTACATAGTCTTGTTTGCGGTTATAAAAAACCCTAAGTCATGCAGTATGTTTTTCCTATTCGTATTAGTTTTGGATATAATAGTTACTACAGGATTATGTAGCCATTTGGTACTGTGGAAAACGCTAAAAATTTGCCAAAATGACACCACCGACTGTAACTCCAAAACTAAAACAGCTATTCTGGATTTACCTACATAGTTTTGTTTGCGTTTATATACTTTCCTAAGTGGTGCAGTACGGTTTTCCTACTGCTATCAGTTAAGCAGATAATTACGACTATATCGTTTTCAAGTCATTTCGCACTGTGAAAAACGCTAAAAATTTGCCAATAAGACACCATCGACAATAACTCCAAAACTACAACAGCTATTCCGGATTTAACTACATAGTCTTGTTTGCGTTTAGAAACTACCCAAAGTGATGCCGTATGGGTTTTCTATTCGTATTAGTTGCGGAGATATATGTTACTATAGGAATTTGTAGCCATTTGGCACGGTCAAAAACGCTGAAAATTTGCCAAAAATACACCATCGACAATAACCCCAAAACTGAAACTGCTATTCCGGATTTACCTACACAGCCTTGTTTGCGTTTATAAACTACCCTAAGTGATGCAATATGGTTTTTCTATTCGTATTAGTTTCGGAGTTAATAGTGACTATAGGATTTTGTAGGCACTGTCAAAAACGCTAAAAATTTGCCAAAATGACACCATCGAAAATATTTCCAAAACTAAAACAGCTATTCTGGATTTAATTACATAGTCTTGTTTGCGTTTACAAACATTCCTAAGCGGTGCAGTACGGTTTTCCTATTCCTATCAGTTACGGAGATAATTACGACTATATCGTTTTGAAGTCATTTGGCACAGTGAAAAACGCTAAAAATTTGCCAAAATGACACCATCGACAATAACTCCAAAACTAAAACAGCGATTCCGGATTTAACTACATAGTCTTGTTTGCGTTTATAAACTACCCTAAATGGTGCAGTATGGTTCTCCTATTGCTATTAGTTTCGGAAATAATTACGACTATATGGTTTTGAAGTCATTTCGCACTGTGAAAAACGCTGAAAATTTGCCAAAAAGACACCATCGACAATAACCCCAAAACTAAAACAGCTATTCTGGATTTAACTACATAGTTCTGTTTGAGTTTATATACTTTCCTAAGTGGTGCAGTACGTTTTTCCTATTGCTATCAGTTAAGCAGATAATTACGACTATATCGTTTTTAAGTCTTTTCGCACGGTGAAAAACGCTGAAAATTTGCCAATAAGACACCATCGACAATAACTCAAAAACTAAAACAGCTATTCCTGATTTAACTACGTAGTCTTGTTTGCGTTTGTGAACTACCCTAAGTGATGCAATATGGTTTTTCAATTCGTAATAGTTTCGGAGTTAATAGTGACTATATGATTTTGCAGCCAATTGGCACTGTCAAAAACGCTGAAAATTTGCCAAAAAGACAATATCGAAAAAACTAGAACAGCTATTCCGGATTTAACTACATAGTCTTATTTGCGGTTATAAAAAACCCCTTAGTGATGCAGTATAGTTTTCCTATTCATATTAGTTTCGGAGATAATAGTGACTATAGGATTTTGTAGCCATTTGGCACTGTCAAAAACGCTAAAAAATTGCCAAAATGACACCACCGACAATAACTCCAAAACTAAAACAGCTATTCTGGATTTACCTACATAGTTTTGTTTGCGTTTATATACTTCCCTAAGTGGTGCAGTACGGTTTTCCTATTGCTATCAGTTAAGTAGATAATTACGACTATATCGTTTTGAAGTCATTTCGCACGGTGAAAAACGCTCAAAATATTCCAAAATTACACCATCGACAATAACTCCAAAACTAAAGCAGCTATTCCGGATTTAACTACATAGTCAGGTTTGCATTTATAAACTACAATAACTGATTAAGTATTGTTGTTCAATTCGTATTAGTTTTGGAGATAATAGTGACTATAGGATTTTGTGGCCATTTGGCCCAGTTAAACTCGCTAAAAATTTGCCAAAATGACACCACTCCAAAACTAAAACAGCTATTCCGGATTTAACTACATAGTCTTGTTTGCGTTAATAAACTTCCCTAAATGGGGCAGCATGGTTTTCCTATTGCCATTAGTTTCGGAAATAATTACGACTATATCGTTTTGAAGTCATTTCGCACTGTGAAAAACGCTGAAAATTTGCCAAAAAGACACCATCGACCACAACCCCAAAACTAAAACAGCTGTTCCGGATTTAACTACATAGTCTTGTTTGCGTTTATAAAAAACCCTAAGTGATACAGTATAGTTTTCCTATTCGTATTAGTTTCGGTGATAATAGTGACTATAGGATTTTGTAGCCATTTGGCACTGTCAAAAACGCTAAATATTTGCCAAAATGACACCACCGACAATAACTCCAAAATTAAAACAGCTATTCTCGATTTCCCTGCATAGTTTTGTTGGCTTTTGATATACTTTCCTAAGAGGTGCAGTACGGTGTTCCTATTGCTATCAGTTAAGCAGATAGGTACGACTATATCGTTTTGAAGTCATTTCGCAAGGTGAAAAACGCTCAAAATTGGCCAAAAATACACCATCGACAATAACTCCAAAACTAAAACAGCTATTCCGGATTTAACTACGTAGTCAGGTTTGTGTTCATAAATTACCGTAAGTGATGCAGTATTGTTGTTCAATTCGTATTAGTTTCGGATATAATAGTGACTATACGATTTTGTAGCCATTTGGCACGGTGAAAAACGCTGAAAATTTGCCAAAATGACGCCATCGACAATAACTCCAAAACTAAAACAGCTATTCCGGATTTAACTATATAGTCAGGTTTGCGTTTATAAACTACCCTAACTGATACAGTATTGTTGTTCAATTCGTATTAGTTTTGGAGTTAAAAGTTACTATAGGATTTTGTAGCCATTTGGCACGGTCAAAAACGCTGAAAATTTGCCAAAATGACGCCATCGACAATATCTCCAAAACTGAAATAGCTATTACAGATTTAACTACATAGTCTTGTTTGAGTTTAAAAATTACCCTACGTGATGCAGTACGGTTTTTCTTTTCATATTAGTTTGTGAGATAATAGTGACTATAGGATTTTGCAGCTATTTGGCACTGTCAGAAACGCTAAAAATTTACCAAAATGACACCATCAACAATAACTCCAAAACTAAAACAGCTATTTCTGATTTCACTACATAGTCTTGTTTGCGTTTATAAATTATTCTAAGTGATGCAATATGGTTTTTCTATTCGTATTAGTTTCGGAGATAATGCAGACTATAAGATTTTGTAGCCAATTGGCACTGTCAAAAACGCTAAAAATTTGCCAAAATGGCATCATCGACAATATTTCCAAAACTAAAACAGCTATTCCAGATTTAACTACAAAGTCTTGTTTGCGTTTATAAACTCCTCTAAGTGGTGCAGTACGGTTTTCCTATGGCTATTAGTTTTGGAGATAATTACGACTATATCGTTTTGAAGTCATTTCGCTTGGTGAAAAATGCTAAAAATTTACCAAAATGCCACCGTCGACAATAACTCCAAAACTAAAACAGCTATTCCTGATTTAACTACATAGTCTTGTTTGCATTTATAAACTACCCTAAGTGATGCAATATGGTTTTCCTATTCGTATTAGTTTCGGAGTTAATAGTAACTATAGGATTTTGTAGCCAATTGGCACTGTCAAAAACGCTGAAAATTTGCCAAAATGACGCCATCGACAGTAACTCCAAAACTAAAACAGTTGTTCCGGATTTAATTACAAAGTATTGTTTGCGTTTATAAACTTTCCTAAGCGGTGCAGTACGGTTTTTCTATTTTTATCAGGTACGGAGATAATTAAGACTATATCGTTTTAAAGTCATTTCGCTTGGTGAAAAATGCTAAAAATTTACCAAAATGCCACCGTCGACAATAACTCCAAAACTAAAACAGCTATTCCGGATTTAACTACATAGTCAGGTTTGCGTTTATAAACTACCCTAAGTGATGCAGTATTGTTTTTCAATTCCTATTAGTTTTGGAGATAATAGTGACTATAGGATTTTGTAGCCATTTGGCACAGTGAAAAACGCTAAAAATTTGCCAACATGACACCACTCCAAAACTAAAATAGCTATTCCGGATTTAACTACATAGTCTTGTTTGCGTTTATAAGCTACCCTAAATGGTGCAGTATGATTTTCCTATTGCTATTAGTTTCGGAAATAATTACGACTATGTCGTTTTGAAGTCATTTCGTACTGTGCAAAAACGCTGAAAACTTGCCAAAAAGACACCATCGACAATAACTCCAAAACTAAAACAGCTGCTCCGGATTTAACTACATAGTCTTGTTTTCGTTTATAAAAATCCCTAAGTGCTGCAGTATAAGTTTCCTATTCGTATTAGTTTCGGAGATAATAGTGACTATAAGATTTTGTAGCCATTTGTCTCTGTCAAAAACGCTAAAAATTTGCCAAAAAGACACCATCGACAATAACTCCAAAACTAAAACCGCTATTCCGGATTTAACTACATAGCTTTTTTGCGGTTATAAAAAACCCCTTAGTGATGCAGTATAGTTTTCCTATTCATATTAGTTTCGGAGATAATAGTGACTAAAGATTTTTGTAGCCATTTGGCACTGTCAAAAACGCTAAAAATTTGCCAAAATGACACCACCTACAATAACTCCAAAACTAAAACAGCTATTCTGGATTTATTTACATAGTTTTGTTTGTGTTTATATACATTTTTAAGTGGTGCAGTACGATTTTCTTATTGCTATCAGTTAAGCAGATAATTACGACTCTATCGTTTTCAAGTCATTTCGCACGTTGAAAAACGCTGAAAATTTGCCAATAAGACACAATCGACAGTACTCCAAAACTAAAACAGCTATTACGGATTTAACTACATAGTCTTTTTTGCGTTTATAAACTACCCTAAGTGATGCAATATTGTTTTTCAATTCGTATTAGTTTCGGAGTTAATAGTGACTATAGGATTTTGCAGCCAATTGGCACTGTCAAAAACGCTAAACATTTGCCAGAAAGACACCTTCGACAATAAGTCCAAAACTAAAACAGCTATTCCAGATTTTACTACAAAGTCTTGTTTGCGTTTATAAACTCCTCTAAGTGGTGCAGTACGGTTTTCCTATGGCTATTAGTTTCGGAGATAATTACGACTATATCGTTTTGAAGTCATTTCGCACAGTGAAAAATGCTCAAAATTTACCAAAATGACACCATCGACAATAACTCCAAAACTAAAACATCTATTCCGGATTTAACTGCATAGTCTTGTTTGCGTTTATAAACTACTCAAAGTGATGCCGTATGGTTTTTCTATTCGTATTAGTTTCGGAGATAATAGTAACTTTAGGAATTTGCAGCCATTTGGCACGGTCAAAAACGCTGAAAATTTACCAAAATGCCACCGTCGACAATAACTCCAAAACTAAAACAGCTATTCCGGATTTAACTACATAGTCTTGTTTGCGTTTATAAACTACCCTAAGTGATGCAATATGGTTTTTCTATTCGTATTAGTTTCAGAGTTAATAGTGACTTTAGGATTTTGTAGCCAATTGGCACTGTCAAAAACGTTAAAAATTTGCCAAAATGACACCATCGACAATAACTCCAAAACTAAAACAGCTATTCTGGATTTAACTACATAGTCTTGTTTGAAACGTATACTCTAAATTCACTTTAATTTTGATTTTTACTATCTCTGGTTATTTTATTTTCCTATGTAAATTATCTTCTTACTGAACGAGACGGCATTTCGCCCGCTGAATGAGATTTGGCAATGAGTGTAAGTCATGACGTGGTGGTAGCCAGTATAAATAGGCGCGTTCAACGATACCGAAGGAGAGCGTTTGTTGCTGTATAGAGAGAGCGTTTGGTTATGTGAAGGAGAGCGTTTGTTTATGTGAGAGAGCTTTTTGTTGATGTGCGTAGAGTGAGCTGTTGTTGTACGAAGTGAGCTGTGGTTTGTGATTTAGAAAGCTGTTGTTGTATAAAGAGATCTTCGTTTATGTGAGAGCCAGAAGTTTCACTAATAAAGAATTTGTTGTAATTACGTTTTTCTCAGTTCATAGTTTTGTCAGATCTCTGTCTGGCTGTTAGGTTTACTTCATTAGTTGATTATTATTAACAACCAGCATAAGACTTTATTTACCTTAATTACTACTACAACATTACTAGCAGTTAAAAGCTTGTTCATTATTACTACTACACTACTAGCATTAAAGTTTATTCATGATTTAATTAACAAACAACAAGCATTAGAAGAAGCATTAGCTTAGTAGAAGCGTAATATTGGTTATAATTAGCTTAGTAAAAGTTAAATTCATTATGTTTGCGTTTATAAACTTTCCTAAGTGATGCAATATGGTTTTTCTATTCGTATTAGTTTCGGAGATAATGCAGACTATAGGATTTTGTAGCCAATTGGCGCTGTCAAGGAAGCTAAAAATTTGCCAAAATGACATCATCGACAATATTTCCAAAACTAAAACAGCTATTCTGGATTTAACTTCATAGTATTGTTTGCGTTTACAAACTTTCCTAAGTGGTGCAGTACGGTTTTCCTATTGCTATCAGTTACGGAGATAATTACGATTATATCGTTTTAAAGTCATTTCGCAAGGTGAAAAACGCTGAAAATTTGCCAATAGGACACCATCGACAATAACTCCAAAACTAAAACAGCTATTCCGGATTTAACTACATAGTTTTGTTTGTGTTTATATACCTTCCTAAGTGGTGCAGTACGGTTTTCTTATTGCTATCAGTTAAGCAGATAATTACGACTATATCGTTTTCAAGTCATTTCGCACGGTCAAAAACGCTAAAAATTTACCAAAATGCCATCGTCGACAATAACTCCAAAACTAAAACAGCTATTCCGGATTTAACTACATAGTCTTGTTTGCATTTATAAACTGCCCTAAGTGATGCAATATGGTTTTTCTATTCGTATTAGTTTCGGAGTTAGTAGTGACTATAGGATTTTGTAGCCAATTGGCACTGTCAAAAACGCTAAAAATTTGCCGAAATGACACCATTGACAAGAACTCCAAAACTAAAACAGTTGTTCCGGATTTAACTACAAAGTCTTGTTTGCGTTTATAAACTTTCCTAAGTGGTGCAGTACGGTTTTTCTATTGCTATCAGTTACGGAGATAATTAAGACTATATCGTTTTGAAGTAATTTCGCACGGTGAAAAACGCCCAAAATTTGCCAAATATACACCATCGACATTTACTCCAAAACTAAAACAGCTATTCCGGATTTAACTACATAGTCGTGTTTGCATTTATAAACTACCCTAAGTGATGCAGTACTGTTTTTCAATTCGTATTAGTTTTGGAGATAACAGTGACTATAAGATTTTGTAGCCATTTAGCACAGTGAAAAACGCTAAAAATTTGCCAAAAAGACACCACCGACAATAACTCCAAAACTGAAACAGCTATTCCGGATTTAACTACACAGTCTTGTTTGCGTTTATAAGCTACCCTAAATGGTGCAGTATGGTTTTCTTATTGCTATTAGTTTCGGAAATAATTACGACTGTATCGTTTTGAAGTCGTTTCGCACTGTGCAAAACGCTGAAAACTTGCCAAAAAGACACCATCGACAATAACTCCAAAACTAAAACAGCTATTCCGGATTTAACTGCATAGTCTTTTTTGCGGTTATGAAGAACCCTATGTGATGCCGTATAGTTTTCTTATTCGTATTAGTTTCGGAGATAATAATGACTATAGGATTTTGTAGCCATTTAGCACTGTCAAAAACGCTAAAAATTTGCCAAAATGACACCAACGACAATAACTCCAAAACTAAAACAGCTATTCCGGATTTAACTACATAGTTTTGTTTGTGTTTATATACCTTCCTAAGTGGTGCAGTACGGTTTTCTTATTGCTATCAGTTAAGCAGATAATTACGACTATATCGTTTTCAAGTCTTTTCGCACGGTGAAAAACGCTGAAAATTTGCCAATAAGACACCATCAACAATACTCCAAAACTAAAACAGCTATTCCGGATTTAACTACATAGTCTGGTTTGCGGGTATAAAAAACCCTTAGTGATGCAGTATAGTTTTCCTATTCGTATTAGTTTCGGAGACAATACTGACTATAGGATTTTGTAGCGATTTGGCACTGTCAGAAACGCTAAAAATTTGCCAAAATGACACCTTCGACAATAACTCCAAAACTAAAACAGCTATTCCAGATTTAACTACAAAGTCTTGTTTGCGTTTATAAATTCCTCTAAGTGGTGCAGTACGGTTTTCTTATGGCTGTTAGTTTCGGAGATATTTACGACTATATCGTTTTGAAGTCATTTCGCACGGTGAAAAACGCTCAAAATTTACCAAAATGACACCATCGACAATAACTCCAAAACTAAAACAGCTATTCCGGATTTAACAACACAGTCTTATTTGTGTTTATAAACTACCCAAAGTGATGCCGTATGGTTTTTCTATTCGTATTAGTTTTGGAGATAATAGTAACTTAAGGATTTTGCAGCCATTTGGCACGGTCAAAAACGCTAAAAATTTACCAAAATGACACCGTCGACAATAACTCCAAAACTAGAACAGCTATTCCGGATTTAACTACATAGTCTTATTTGCGGTTATAAAAAACCCCTTAGTGATGCAGTATAGTTTTCCTATTCATATTAGTTTCGGAGATAATAGTGACTATAGGATTTTGTAGCCATTTGGCACTGTCAAAAACGCTAAAAAATTGCCAAAATGACACCACCGACAATAACTCCAAAACTAAAACAGCTATTCTGGATTTACCTACATAGTTTTGTTTGCGTTTATATACTTCCCTAAGTGGTGCAGTACGGTTTTCCTATTGCTATCAGTTAAGTAGATAATTACGACTATATCGTTTTGAAGTCATTTCGCACGGTGAAAAACGCTCAAAATATTCCAAAATTACACCATCGACAATAACTCCAAAACTAAAGCAGCTATTCCGGATTTAACTACATAGTCAGGTTTGCATTTATAAACTACAATAACTGATTAAGTATTGTTGTTCAATTCGTATTAGTTTTGGAGATAATAGTGACTATAGGATTTTGTGGCCATTTGGCCCAGTTAAACTCGCTAAAAATTTGCCAAAATGACACCACTCCAAAACTAAAACAGCTATTCCGGATTTAACTACATAGTCTTGTTTGCGTTAATAAACTTCCCTAAATGGGGCAGCATGGTTTTCCTATTGCCATTAGTTTCGGAAATAATTACGACTATATCGTTTTGAAGTCATTTCGCACTGTGAAAAACGCTGAAAATTTGCCAAAAAGACACCATCGACCACAACCCCAAAACTAAAACAGCTGTTCCGGATTTAACTACATAGTCTTGTTTGCGTTTATAAAAAACCCTAAGTGATACAGTATAGTTTTCCTATTCGTATTAGTTTCGGTGATAATAGTGACTATAGGATTTTGTAGCCATTTGGCACTGTCAAAAACGCTAAATATTTGCCAAAATGACACCACCGACAATAACTCCAAAATTAAAACAGCTATTCTCGATTTCCCTGCATAGTTTTGTTGGCTTTTGATATACTTTCCTAAGAGGTGCAGTACGGTGTTCCTATTGCTATCAGTTAAGCAGATAGGTACGACTATATCGTTTTGAAGTCATTTCGCAAGGTGAAAAACGCTCAAAATTGGCCAAAAATACACCATCGACAATAACTCCAAAACTAAAACAGCTATTCCGGATTTAACTACGTAGTCAGGTTTGTGTTCATAAATTACCGTAAGTGATGCAGTATTGTTGTTCAATTCGTATTAGTTTCGGATATAATAGTGACTATACGATTTTGTAGCCATTTGGCACGGTGAAAAACGCTGAAAATTTGCCAAAATGACGCCATCGACAATAACTCCAAAACTAAAACAGCTATTCCGGATTTAACTATATAGTCAGGTTTGCGTTTATAAACTACCCTAACTGATACAGTATTGTTGTTCAATTCGTATTAGTTTTGGAGTTAAAAGTTACTATAGGATTTTGTAGCCATTTGGCACGGTCAAAAACGCTGAAAATTTGCCAAAATGACGCCATCGACAATATCTCCAAAACTGAAATAGCTATTACAGATTTAACTACATAGTCTTGTTTGAGTTTAAAAATTACCCTACGTGATGCAGTACGGTTTTTCTTTTCATATTAGTTTGTGAGATAATAGTGACTATAGGATTTTGCAGCTATTTGGCACTGTCAGAAACGCTAAAAATTTACCAAAATGACACCATCAACAATAACTCCAAAACTAAAACAGCTATTTCTGATTTCACTACATAGTCTTTTTTGCGTTTATAAATTATTCTAAGTGATGCAATATGGTTTTTCTATTCGTATTAGTTTCGGAGATAATGCAGACTATAAGATTTTGTAGCCAATTGGCACTGTCAAAAACGCTAAAAATTTGCCAAAATGGCATCATCGACAATATTTCCAAAACTAAAACAGCTATTCCAGATTTAACTACAAAGTCTTGTTTGCGTTTATAAACTCCTCTAAGTGGTGCAGTACGGTTTTCCTATGGCTATTAGTTTTGGAGATAATTACGACTATATCGTTTTGAAGTCATTTCGCTTGGTGAAAAATGCTAAAAATTTACCAAAATGCCACCGTCGACAATAACTCCAAAACTAAAACAGCTATTCCTGATTTAACTACATAGTCTTGTTTGCATTTATAAACTACCCTAAGTGATGCAATATGGTTTTCCTATTCGTATTAGTTTCGGAGTTAATAGTAACTATAGGATTTTGTAGCCAATTGGCACTGTCAAAAACGCTGAAAATTTGCCAAAATGACGCCATCGACAGTAACTCCAAAACTAAAACAGTTGTTCCGGATTTAATTACAAAGTATTGTTTGCGTTTATAAACTTTCCTAAGCGGTGCAGTACGGTTTTTCTATTTTTATCAGGTACGGAGATAATTAAGACTATATCGTTTTGAAGTCATTTCGCTTGGTGAAAAATGCTAAAAATTTACCAAAATGCCACCGTCGACAATAACTCCAAAACTAAAACAGCTATTCCGGATTTAACTACATAGTCAGGTTTGCGTTTATAAACTACCCTAAGTGATGCAGTATTGTTTTTCAATTCCTATTAGTTTTGGAGATAATAGTGACTATAGGATTTTGTAGCCATTTGGCACAGTGAAAAACGCTAAAAATTTGCCAACATGACACCACTCCAAAACTAAAATAGCTATTCCGGATTTAACTACATAGTCTTGTTTGCGTTTATAAGCTACCCTAAATGGTGCAGTATGATTTTCCTATTGCTATTAGTTTCGGAAATAATTACGACTATGTCGTTTTGAAGTCATTTCGTACTGTGCAAAAACGCTGAAAACTTGCCAAAAAGACACCATCGACAATAACTCCAAAACTAAAACAGCTGCTCCGGATTTAACTACATAGTCTTGTTTTCGTTTATAAAAATCCCTAAGTGCTGCAGTATAAGTTTCCTATTCGTATTAGTTTCGGAGATAATAGTGACTATAGGATTTTGTAGCCATTTGTCTCTGTCAAAAACGCTAAAAATTTGCCAAAAAGACACCATCGACAATAACTCCAAAACTAAAACCGCTATTCCGGATTTAACTACATAGCTTTTTTGCGGTTATAAAAAACCCCTTAGTGATGCAGTATAGTTTTCCTATTCATATTAGTTTCGGAGATAATAGTGACTAAAGATTTTTGTAGCCATTTGGCACTGTCAAAAACGCTAAAAATTTGCCAAAATGACACCACCTACAATAACTCCAAAACTAAAACAGCTATTCTGGATTTATTTACATAGTTTTGTTTGTGTTTATATACATTTTTAAGTGGTGCAGTACGATTTTCTTATTGCTATCAGTTAAGCAGATAATTACGACTCTATCGTTTTCAAGTCATTTCGCACGGTGAAAAACGCTGAAAATTTGCCAATAAGACACAATCGACAGTACTCCAAAACTAAAACAGCTATTACGGATTTAACTACATAGTCTTTTTTGCGTTTATAAACTACCCTAAGTGATGCAATATTGTTTTTCAATTCGTATTAGTTTCGGAGTTAATAGTGACTATAGGATTTTGCAGCCAATTGGCACTGTCAAAAACGCTAAACATTTGCCAGAAAGACACCTTCGACAATAAGTCCAAAACTAAAACAGCTATTCCAGATTTTACTACAAAGTCTTGTTTGCGTTTATAAACTCCTCTAAGTGGTGCAGTACGGTTTTCCTATGGCTATTAGTTTCGGAGATAATTACGACTATATCGTTTTGAAGTCATTTCGCACAGTGAAAAATGCTCAAAATTTACCAAAATGACACCATCGACAATAACTCCAAAACTAAAACATCTATTCCGGATTTAACTGCATAGTCTTGTTTGCGTTTATAAACTACTCAAAGTGATGCCGTATGGTTTTTCTATTCGTATTAGTTTCGGAGATAATAGTAACTTTAGGAATTTGCAGCCATTTGGCACGGTCAAAAACGCTGAAAATTTACCAAAATGCCACCGTCGACAATAACTCCAAAACTAAAACAGCTATTCCGGATTTAACTACATAGTCTTGTTTGCGTTTATAAACTACCCTAAGTGATGCAATATGGTTTTTCTATTCGTATTAGTTTCAGAGTTAATAGTGACTTTAGGATTTTGTAGCCAATTGGCACTGTCAAAAACGTTAAAAATTTGCCAAAATGACACCATCGACAATAACTCCAAAACTAAAACAGCTATTCTGGATTTAACTACATAGTCTTGTTTGAAACGTATACTCTAAATTCACTTTAATTTTGATTTTTACTATCTCTGGTTATTTTATTTTCCTATGTAAATTATCTCCTTACTGAACGAGACGGCATTTCGCCCGCTGAATGAGATTTGGCAATGAGTGTAAGTCATGACGTGGTGGTAGCCAGTATAAATAGGCGCGTTCAACGATACCGAAGGAGAGCGTTTGTTGCTGTATAGAGAGAGCGTTTGGTTATGTGAAGGAGAGCGTTTGTTTATGTGAGAGAGCTTTTTGTTGATGTGCGTAGAGTGAGCTGTTGTTGTACGAAGTGAGCTGTGGTTTGTGATTTAGAAAGCTGTTGTTGTATAAAGAGATCTTCGTTTATGTGAGAGCCAGAAGTTTCACTAATAAAGAATTTGTTGTAATTACGTTTTTCTCAGTTCATAGTTTTGTCAGATCTCTGTCTGGCTGTTAGGTTTACTTCATTAGTTGATTATTATTAACAACCAGCATAAGACTTTATTTACCTTAATTACTACTACAACATTACTAGCAGTTAAAAGCTTGTTCATTATTACTACTACACTACTAGCATTAAAGTTTATTCATGATTTAATTAACAAACAACAAGCATTAGAAGAAGCATTAGCTTAGTAGAAGCGTAATATTGGTTATAATTAGCTTAGTAAAAGTTAAATTCATTATGTTTGCGTTTATAAACTTTCCTAAGTGATGCAATATGGTTTTTCTATTCGTATTAGTTTCGGAGATAATGCAGACTATAGGATTTTGTAGCCAATTGGCGCTGTCAAGGAAGCTAAAAATTTGCCAAAATGACATCATCGACAATATTTCCAAAACTAAAACAGCTATTCTGGATTTAACTTCATAGTATTGTTTGCGTTTACAAACTTTCCTAAGTGGTGCAGTACGGTTTTCCTATTGCTATCAGTTACGGAGATAATTACGATTATATCGTTTTAAAGTCATTTCGCAAGGTGAAAAACGCTGAAAATTTGCCAATAGGACACCATCGACAATAACTCCAAAACTAAAACAGCTATTCCGGATTTAACTACATAGTTTTGTTTGTGTTTATATACCTTCCTAAGTGGTGCAGTACGGTTTTCTTATTGCTATCAGTTAAGCAGATAATTACGACTATATCGTTTTCAAGTCATTTCGCACGGTCAAAAACGCTAAAAATTTACCAAAATGCCATCGTCGACAATAACTCCAAAACTAAAACAGCTATTCCGGATTTAACTACATAGTCTTGTTTGCATTTATAAACTGCCCTAAGTGATGCAATATGGTTTTTCTATTCGTATTAGTTTCGGAGTTAGTAGTGACTATAGGATTTTGTAGCCAATTGGCACTGTCAAAAACGCTAAAAATTTGCCGAAATGACACCATTGACAAGAACTCCAAAACTAAAACAGTTGTTCCGGATTTAACTACAAAGTCTTGTTTGCGTTTATAAACTTTCCTAAGTGGTGCAGTACGGTTTTTCTATTGCTATCAGTTACGGAGATAATTAAGACTATATCGTTTTGAAGTAATTTCGCACGGTGAAAAACGCCCAAAATTTGCCAAATATACACCATCGACATTTACTCCAAAACTAAAACAGCTATTCCGGATTTAACTACATAGTCGTGTTTGCATTTATAAACTACCCTAAGTGATGCAGTACTGTTTTTCAATTCGTATTAGTTTTGGAGATAACAGTGACTATAAGATTTTGTAGCCATTTAGCACAGTGAAAAACGCTAAAAATTTGCCAAAAAGACACCACCGACAATAACTCCAAAACTGAAACAGCTATTCCGGATTTAACTACACAGTCTTGTTTGCGTTTATAAGCTACCCTAAATGGTGCAGTATGGTTTTCTTATTGCTATTAGTTTCGGAAATAATTACGACTGTATCGTTTTGAAGTCGTTTCGCACTGTGCAAAACGCTGAAAACTTGCCAAAAAGACACCATCGACAATAACTCCAAAACTAAAACAGCTATTCCGGATTTAACTGCATAGTCTTTTTTGCGGTTATGAAGAACCCTATGTGATGCCGTATAGTTTTCTTATTCGTATTAGTTTCGGAGATAATAATGACTATAGGATTTTGTAGCCATTTAGCACTGTCAAAAACGCTAAAAATTTGCCAAAATGACACCAACGACAATAACTCCAAAACTAAAACAGCTATTCCGGATTTAACTACATAGTTTTGTTTGTGTTTATATACCTTCCTAAGTGGTGCAGTACGGTTTTCTTATTGCTATCAGTTAAGCAGATAATTACGACTATATCGTTTTCAAGTCTTTTCTCACGGTGAAAAACGCTGAAAATTTGCCAATAAGACACCATCAACAATACTCCAAAACTAAAACAGCTATTCCGGATTTAACTACATAGTCTGGTTTGCGGGTATAAAAAACCCTTAGTGATGCAGTATAGTTTTCCTATTCGTATTAGTTTCGGAGACAATACTGACTATAGGATTTTGTAGCGATTTGGCACTGTCAGAAACGCTAAAAATTTGCCAAAATGACACCTTCGACAATAACTCCAAAACTAAAACAGCTATTCCAGATTTAACTACAAAGTCTTGTTTGCGTTTATAAATTCCTCTAAGTGGTGCAGTACGGTTTTCTTATGGCTGTTAGTTTCGGAGATATTTACGACTATATCGTTTTGAAGTCATTTCGCACGGTGAAAAACGCTCAAAATTTACCAAAATGACACCATCGACAATAACTCCAAAACTAAAACAGCTATTCCGGATTTAACAACACAGTCTTATTTGTGTTTATAAACTACCCAAAGTGATGCCGTATGGTTTTTCTATTCGTATTAGTTTTGGAGATAATAGTAACTTAAGGATTTTGCAGCCATTTGGCACGGTCAAAAACGCTAAAAATTTACCAAAATGACACCGTCGACAATAACTCCAAAACTAAAACAGCTATTCCAGATTTAACTACATAGTCTTATTTGCGTTTATAAACTACCCTAAGTGATGCAATATGGTTTTTCTATTTGTATTAGTTTCGGAGTTAATAGTGACTATAGGATTTTGTAGCCAATTGGCACTGTCAGAAACGCTAAAATATTGCCAAAATGACACCGTTGACAATAACTCCAAAACTAAAACAGCTATTCTGGATTTAACTACATAGTCTTGTTTGTAACGTATACTCTAGATTCACTTTCCTTTTGATTTTTACTATCTCTGGTTATTTTATTTTCCTATGTAAATTATCTTCTTACTGAACGAGATGTTATTTCACCCGCTGAATGAGATCTGACAATGAGTGTAAGTCATGACGTGGTGGTAGCCAGTATAAATAGGCGCGTTCAACGATACCGAAGGAGCGCGTTTGTTGTTGTATAGAGAGAGCGTTTGGTTATGTGAAGGAGAGCGTTTGTTTATGTGAGAGAGCTTTTTGTTGATGTGCGTAGAGTGAGCTGTTTTTGTACGAAGTGAGCTGTGGTTTATGTGTCAGAAAGCTGTTGTTGTATAAAGAGATCTTCGTTTATGTGAGAGCCAGAAGTTTCACTAATAAAGAATTTGTTGTAAGTACGTTTTTCTCAGTTCATAGTTTTGTCAGATCTCTGTCTGGCTGTTAGGTTTACTTCATTAGTAGATTATTATTAACAACCAGCATAAGACTTTATCTTAATTACTACTACAACATTACTAGCTGTTAAAAGCTTGTTCATTATTATTACTACACTACTAGCAGGAAAGTTTATTCATGATATAATTAACAAACAACAAGCATTAGAAGAAGCATTAGCTTCATAGAAGCGTGATATTGATTATAATTAGCTTAGTAAAAGTTAAATTCATTATGTGTTTGCGTTTATGAACTTTCCTAAGTGATGCAATATGGTTTTTCTATTCGTATTAGTTTCGGAGTTAATAGTGACTATATGATTTTGTAGAAAATTGGCACTGTCAAAAACGCTAACAATTTGCCAAAATGACATCATCGACAATATTTCCAAAACTAAAACAGCTATTCTGGATTTAACTACATAGTCTTGTTTGCGTTTACAAACTTTCCTAAGTGGTGCAGTACGGTTTTCCTATTGCTATCAGTTACGGAGATAATTACGACTATATCGTTTTAAAGTCATTTCGCACGGTGAAAAACGCTGAAAATTTGCCAATGGGACACCATCGACAATAACTCCAAAACTAAAACAGCTATTCCGGATTTAACTACATAGTCTTGTTTGCGGTTATAAAAAACCCTAAGTGAGGCAGTATAGTTTTCCTATTCGTATTAGTTTCGGAGATAATAGTGTCTATAAGAATTTGTAGCCATTTGGCAATGTCAAAAACGCTAAAAATTTGCCAAAATGGCACCTGCGACAATAACTCCAAAACTAAAACAGCTATTCCAGATTTAACTACAAAGTCTTGTTTGCGTTTATAAACTCCTCTAAGTGGTGCAGTACGGTTTTCCTATGGCTATTAGTTTCGGAGATAATTACGACTATATTGTTTTGAAGTCATTTCGCACGGTGAAAAACGCTGAAAATTTGCCATTAAGACACCATCCACAATAACTCCAAAACTAAAACAGCTATTCCGGATTTAACTACACAGTCTTGTTTGCGTTTATAAACTACCCTAAGTGATGCCGTATGGGTTTTCTATTCGTATTAGTTTCGGAGATAATAGTGTCTATAAGAATTTGTAGCCATTTGGCAATGTCAAAAACGCTAAAAATTTGCCAAAATGGCACCTGCGACAATAACTCCAAAACTAAAACAGCTATTCCAGATTTAACTACAAAGTCTTGTTTGCGTTTATAAACTCCTCTAAGTGGTGCAGTACGGTTTTCCTATGGCTATTAGTTACGGAGATAATTACGACTTTATCATTTTGAAGTCCTTTCGCACGGTGAAAAACGCTCAAAATTTGCCAAATATACACCATCGACAATAACTCCAAAACTAAAACAGCTATTCCGGATTTAACTACATAGTCTTGTTTGCGTTTATAAACTACCCTAAGTGATGCAGTATCGTTTTTCAATTCGTATTAGTTTTGGAAATAATAGTGACTATAGGATTTTGTAGCCATTTGGCACAGTGAAAAACGCTAAAAATTTGCCAACATGACACCACTCCAAAACTAAAATAGCTATTCCGGATTTAACTACATAGTCTTGTTTGCGTTTATAAGCTACCCTAAATGGTGCAGTATGGTTTTACTATTGCTATTAGTTTCGGAAATAATTACGACTATATCGTTTTGAAGTCATTTCGCACTGTGCAAAACGCTGAAAACTTGCCAAAAAGACACCATCGACAATGACTCCAAAACTAAAACAGCTGTTCTGGATTTAACTACATAGTTTTGTTTGTGTTTATATACGTTCCTAAGTGGTGCAGTGCGGTTTTCTTATTGCTATCAGTTAAGCAGATAATTACGACTATATCGTTTTCAAGTCATTTCGCACGGTGAAAAACGCTGAAAATTTGCCAATAAGACACCATCGACAATGACTCCAAAACTGAAACAGCTATTCCGGATTTAACTACATAGTCTGGTTTGCGGGTATAAAAAACACTTAGTGATGCAGTATAGTATTCCTATATCTATTAGTTTCGGAGATAATTACGACTATATCGTTTTGAAGTCATTTCGCACGGTGAAAAACGCTCAAAATTTACCAAAATGACACCATCGACAATAACTCCAAAACTAAAACAGCTATTCCGGATTTAACTACACAGTCTTGTTTGTGTTTATAAACTACCCAATGTGATGCCGTATGGTTTTTCTATTCGTATTAGTTTCGGAGATAATAGTTACTTAAAGATTTTGCAGCCATTTGGCACGGTCAAAAACGCTAAAAATTTACCAAAATGACACCGTCGACAATAACTCCAAAACTAAAACAGCTATTCCGGATTTAACTACATAGACTTGTTTGCGTTTATAAACTACCCTAAGTGATGCAATATGGTTTTTCTATTCGTATTAGTTTCAGAGTTAATAGTGACTATAAGATTTTGTAGCCAATTGGCACTGTCAAAAACGCTAAAAATTTGCCGAAATGACACCATCGACAATAACTCCAAAACTAAAACAGCTATTCTGGATTTAACTACATAGTCTTGTTTGTAACGTATGCTCTAGATTCACTTTCCTTTTGATTTTTACTATCTCTGGTTATTTTATTTTTCTATGTAAATTATCTTCTTACTGAAAGAGATGTTATTTCACCCGCTGAATGAGATCTGGCAATGAGTGTAAGTCATGACGTGGTGGTAGCCAGTATAAATAGGCGCGTTCAACGATACCGAAGGATAGCGTTTGTTGTTGTATTGAGAGAGCGTTTGGTTATATGAAGGAGAGCGTTTGTTTATGTGAGGGAGCTTTTTGTTGATGTGCGTAGAGTGAGCTGTTGTTGTACGAAGTGAGCTGTCTTTTATGTGTCAGAAAGCTGTTGTTGTATAAAGAGATCTTCGTTTATGTGAGAGCCAGAAATTTCGCTAATAAAGAATTTGTTGTAAGTACGTTTTTCTCTTCATAGTTTTGTCAGATCTCTGTCTGGCTGTTAGGTTTACTTCATTAGTTGATTATTATTAACAACCAGCATAAGACTTTATTTATCTTAATTACTACTACAACATTACTAGCAGTTAAAAGCTTGTTCATTAATATTACTACACTACTAGCAGGAAAGTTGTTTCATGATATAATTAACAAACAACAAGCATTAGAAGAAGCATTAGCTTAGTAGAAGGGTGATATTCATTATAATTAGCTTAGTAAAAGTTAAATTCATTATAATTGGCGTCCGAACTTTTCTCGGACACGAGATCTTGACAATTATTACCCATGTCTTCACTACCTGAGACAACTTCAATTTTTTACCCTAAGGCAAGTTTCGATGGTGATGGTGTTTCTTTTGACAATTTGCAAGAAGCCTGTATGTCTCACTTTGATATGAATGATTTACAAGTCCCCAGGCATTCTTCACAATTTCGTAATTCACTAGCTTCCTGTTACTCTGAGTCGCGGGTTGTACCTGAAGGAGTTCAATCCTCTCAGCGAAGCAGAATGCTTGCCCATTTCGTGCCGCATGCAGGAACAATTCCTTTCAATGGTTTGGAGGGATCCTTAAAATTCCTCGAAGATTTGGAAGATCATTTTGATCTCTATAATATTCCTGAAGACTGCAAAGTACAAATCGCAGGCACTTGCTTGAAGGATACCGCTAAGACCTGGTATCGGCAGTGGAGAGTGTAGAACCCGGATTCTCATTATGAGAATTTCCGAGAAGAATTTTGGAGGTCTTTCCTTTCGGCCTCAGTCGAGCTAGCCTTGCACAACAACTTTTTCTCGTCAGCAAGGACCCAACGATAGCCCTGTTGCATTTGCGTTGGAAACAACACGCTTATATACCTCATGGGATCCACATGCCAGTCATGTCGACATGTTGGATACCCTATTGCAGCAGCTCGACCCAGTTTTACAAGATTTACTTGAGGTTCGACACCCTGCTACAATTCATGAATGCCTTCGCCTCATACGAACGTATGAAGAGCGACATGGCAAACATGGTTCAACTCACCATGCTCGGGCACCCCGCGAGGCTTATTACGAAAACCCTCAACGGCATAATAGGCATAATAACTTTCAGCGCGAGCATACACAAGTGCACGCCCAAGCTTCATACGTTCCACCACACAGAAGAGTGGCAAACCAACCGCGAGTTTCTGAACAATCTTCGGGATATCGTACAAATGCACAGTATGCTCGATCCCGTTCCAATCCGCAGCATTCGGAACGTTTTCATGCTCAGGACAATAAAGACTTTTCTGCCCGTGCTGAGGGAAGAAGTAATAGATATGAAAATGTCAACAGACACGCGGAGTTCCCGACGCAGGTTTCACGCAGTTTTCCTCATCGTGAAAATTTTCCCGATACCCGGCAGGGTCGAGGTTTCAGACCGCATGATAATCCAACCAGGAATCCTTTAAACTTCCAAAGGAAGTAGACCAAGGGTCGGTCCTGCTTCCTGATACCAAGCATTCTGACTCTAAAACCGTATTAGTGACTGTCCAAACTCCTCAGTTGCCTGATGTATTCTTGACAATTGAAGATATTATTGTCGAGTCAAAGTTCGACACTGGTTCTGAAATATCAGCCCTAAATACGAAGTTTTGCACTGACAATTTTCATGCAATACTCGTTCAGCCTGCGACGCAGTATTTGCGAGGTGCAAATAACGAAATCTTCAGTATCACAGGAACTATCACATTATCTCTAGGGCTGGGAAAGGCTCGTTTTACGCATTCTTTCCTGCTTATAGACGAACTACCTGTTAAATGTCTAATGGGAATGGACTTTATTCATACGTTTCAAATAACTTTGAATTTCGTACAACATGTGATTTCCTTTCCGGAACCTATCGCAGTGATTCCTACGGTTCCTATAGATATAACGAGTTTGTTATTGAGTAACCAATTAAATGAGAGGCAACGAAACCAGCTTTCTGTACTTTTGCAAGAAAGCCCTGGTTTATTTTCTGATCAACCTGGTTTCACACAGGTGGTTTATCATGTCATTGACATTGATGGTTCGAAACCGATAGCGACGAAACCTTACCCTTGTGTTCCCCATAAGAAACAGGAAATGCAACGTCAAATTGCTGAAATGATTAAACAGGGCATAATAAGGGAATCAACAAGCGCCTGGGCTGCTCCTGCCTTTTTGGTTCCAAAGAAACAACCCAATGAATTTCGTTTCGTGACAGATTTCCGCAAGCTCAACCAAGTCACAAAAACGATCAATTATCCACTACCTGTCATGTCGCATATTTTGCATGACCTGTCATCAACTAAATGAATGTCAACCTTGGATTTGGCGAGTGGATATTGGCAGGTGGCGGTACATCCAGACTCCGTCGATAAAACAGGCTTTGTGACTCCTTTTGGGGCTTATGAATACCTGCGTATGCCCTTTGGACTAGCTTCTGCACCTGCTACTTTCCAAAAGCTTATGGATACGGTTCTCAGACCTGTTCTGGGTCCCCATGTGCATGTATATTTGGATGACATTATTATTACATCCGAGACTTTTGACGAGCACCTTTCTCTGCTCAAACAGGTGTTCCAACTCATATACAATGCTGGCTTGACGTTAAAACCTAGTAAATGCCAGATAGCGAGGGACGAGATTGTATATCTGGGGTTGAAAATCACTCCCCACGGCTTATTTACGGATAATGAAAAAATTAGGCCTATTGTTGACTTTCCTCGGCCTAAAACAGCAAAAGAACTATCACGCTTTCTGGGAATGACCGGATGGTATCAGCAGTTCGTCCCCGCTTATGCTACAATCTGTGAGCCATTGTATGCTTTGAAACGTAAATACAAGAAGTTTGTTTGAACACCTGAGGCTAACGCTGCATTTGAAACACTGAAGTCTGCGTTGACTCAGCCTCCTGTGTTGGCTTTCCCGGATCATACTAAGGGATTTGATATTTATACTGACGCATCCAGAGTTGGTCTTGGTTGCGTTTTGTCACAAGCTGGGCATCCAATAGCTTTTGCGTCTCGTACTTTAGCCAAAGCTGAACGCAATTATTCAGCTACGGAACGTGAATGTCTTGCTGTTGTGTATGCTCTTGACAAATTTCAATGTTATCTTAACGAATTGACAGTTAACATAATTACGGATCATTCTGCCCTTCAGTATTTGAATTCTGCTAAGCACCTATCTCAAAGACTTATGAAGTGGGCTCTGAAGTTACAAGAGAGCAATATCAAAATTTCGTATCAGCCAGGTCATAAGAATCAATTACCGGACGCATTGTCTCGCGTTCCGATTAGTGGGGTCCCCACAGAATCTACTCCTGGATGTCAGCCTTTACTTCTAATAGCTGATATAACATCCAGAGAGCAGATAATGGCAGAATTAATAAATGATCCAGATTTTGGGGATATCTATAATTTTTTGCTTGCGGGTTCGCCCCTACAAAGTGATCCTTCTCTGGCTGGAAGGTCACAGCATTTTGAAGTCATAGAGGGTCTGCTTTACTATACGAAATCTAAGACTACTAGGGCAGAGTTTCGCCCATGTATTCCGCGAACCCTTAGAATGGCCCTTTTAAACGAATTTCATGACAAACCTCTTGCAGGCCATTTAGATATTAGCAAGACACGTTGTAAATTGCGGGATGTTGCCTATTGGCCTGGCATGTACCAAAGTGTGCTCGCATACGTTCAATCATGTCCCTTGTGTCATGTTAATAATTACCGTAATGTAAGACCGGCCAGTCACTTGAAATCTAGTTCACGTTCTCATGTTTTTGACATTATTTCAATAGATTTATTGGGACCTTATCCTTTATCTGTTAAAAACAAAGCTCGTTACGTTTTAGTATTAACTGATAATTTTTCTAAATGTGTTGAAGTTTTTCCCATTAAAGCCGCTACGGCAGAAGTTATTTGTAATGTATTAGTTAATGAAGTATTCTCTATATATGGTGAACCTAATAAAGTAGTTTCGGATAATGGTCCACAATTTATTTCTGACATTTTTGAAAGAATGTGTGCGAGACTACACATTAAGCATAAATTCATTTCCCCATATCATCCCCAAAGTAATCCTGCGGAACGAGTAAACCGCACGCTAGTGAAAATGATTGCTACATTTGTCATGGATCATCACGAGCGATGGGATGACCATCTTGAGCTTTTTCGTTCGCCCTCCGCTCGTCTGTTCACGAGTCTACTAAAATTACTCCTGCAGAACTTTTTCTGGGTCGCAAAATTAAAACCCCTTTTGAAAATTTAACGGGGATTATCGACGAACTAAACCAGCGACCAACTCCGCAATCAGTACGAATCATGGCAGAAAAAGCTCGTGTTGCAATGCTAGGAGCACAAGCGGCTCAAGCAAGATATTATAATACTAGGCGTAGGGAACCAGATCTTGTCGTTGGAGATCTCACTCTCGTGGAAACGCACTTCCAGTCTTCTGTTTCTCATACTTTAGTGAAGAAATTTGCACCCAGCTACGAAGGTCCATATCGGGTGGCAAATGTGTTTGAAAATAACATTGTTCTTGAAAAACCTGACAATCAATTTCAATACGTACACGTTGCTCAGTGTCGCAAGTATCATGAACGAAATATCGATTTTATAATCAACCCTACTGAACCTTCTGTTCCACAGACTCAAGAGTCTATATCTCACGATCAACCTCCAGAAATTTTGGACGAACCAACAAACAGTTTTGAAGAATCTCCAGTGATTTTTTCTTCACCCTCCCCTCCTCAAGACGGGTTTCCAAACACGCAACCTGATTCTCCCATGAGACGAAGGCTCGAATCAAGTTCTTCAAATACTAGTATCGTTCCTTTCCCTCCAACCACTGCCAAGACTATTGCTGCACCATTTCCTGATAACTCTGCAACACCACAAGCTCCTACTTCCTTGAATACCTCGTCAGGGGTATTCCTATAGGCAGACATAAACATCGCCCTGCACAACCACTAAATTACAGCAGCGACTCAGAGGCTTCAGATATTTCGGATTTATCAGTTATGAACAATAATTTGACTATTCCTAAACGTCAGACACCAATTACAAACCATCCAGCACCACCAAAAGCTGGTCGAAAACGAAACTTGTATCCCCAATCTGCTTCGCCGCAACAGCGACGAAGGCATAGATCCTTGCATCCGCCCGGGTTTCGCCCCTGGAACCTACGCTCAGGGCAAACAGGGCCGATGCCTGCTGCTACTCTCATGCCACGAGGGCGAAAGCGAAAGCAAACGATGTGACCGGAGCCACGTCCGTCCAAAAGAATTCTGGAAGGACACAGGGATTTCCGGACCGCCAGACTTCGGCCGTTCCTGATCGACGGACTTCAGCCGTTCCTGACCGTTCCTGTCAGCCGCAGGGATTTCTTGACCGACAGAATACAGATGTTCCAGATCCATTCAAATCCTTGAAACGCTCAACGCCACCTGAATTTACCAGTCCGATTAGGCCTGGAAAACGTTATCGTACTAGAGTTTTTTATGCGTCCTCGAGATAAGTAAGTTCTCGTGGACAAGTTCTTTTCTCCGTTTGTTGTTTTTCCTGCACGACCAGTTGGCGTGTCAGAATTTATTTTTTTCGTGTGGGCCTATGCATTCTTTTTTGTGTATATATGTGTTTTTTTTTTATATTTCTTCTATGTCCATCTACTAATCCAAACTTTTTTTATATATATCTATGTGCTTAAGGGTAAAATAATAAAATTGTTACTGTTAGGCAGCTACAGGCAATCTTCGCTGCTGATACAGTTGGTGTGTATTCAACGAAAAATGAGAACGTAATTTGAAATTAAAAAAGTGATTCCTGCTAAGCACAGAAAAAGGAAGGTATGCCGATGCAGGTTTGTTTTGTTCAAGTATACAAAATGTTTCACAGACGAATACAGATTTCTTGATTTTGTCATGCCAAGTTTGAGATTGTACATATTGCTGCCACCAAACAACAAAACAAAAAAGAGGTCGAAAAACATCAATCAACGAAGTGTAAGACTTACACTCCAAAATTGATAGGTTTTTCGAAAAACATAAAAAAAAAAATTAAGGGGGAGATGATGTAACGTATACTCTAGATTTACATTCCTTTTGATTTTTACTATCTCTGGTTATTTTATTTTCCTATGTAAATTATCTTCTTACTGAACGAGATGTTATTTCACCAGCTGAATGAGATCTGGCAATGAGTGTAAGTCATGACGTGGTGGTAGCCAGTATAAATAGGCGCGTTCAACGATACCGAAGGAGCGCGTTTGTTGTTGTATAGAGAGAGCGTTTGGTTATGTGAAGGAGAGCGTTTGTTTATGTGAAGGAGAGCGTTTGTTTATGTGAGAGAGCTTTTTGTTGATGTGCGTAGAGTGAGCTGTTGTTGTACGAAGTGAGCTGTGGTTTATGTGTCAGAAAGCTGTTGTTGTATAAAGAGATCTTCGTTTATGTGAGAGCCAGAAGTTTCACTAATAAAGAATTTGTTGTAAGTACGTTTTCTCAGTTCATAGTTTTGTCAGATCTCTGTCTGGCTGTTAGGTTTACTTCATTAGTTGATTATTATTAACAACCAGCATAAGAATTTATTTATCTTAATTACTACTACAACATTACTAGCAGTTAAAAGCTTGTTCATTATTATTACTACACTACTAGCAGGAAAGTTTATTCATGATATAATTAACAAACAACAAGCATTAGAAGAAGCATTAGCTTAGTGGAAGCGTGATATTCATTATAATTAGCATAGTAAAAGTTAAATTCATTATATGTTTGCGTTTATAAACTTTCCTAAGTGGTGCAGTACGGTTTTCCCTTTGCTATCAGTTACGGAGATAATTTGGACTATATCGTTTTCAAGTCATTTCGCTCGGTGAAAAACGCTCAAAATTTGCCAAAAATACACCATCGACGATAACTCCAAAACTAAAACAGCTATTCCGGATTTAACTACATAGTCTTGTTTGCGTTTATAAACTACCCTAAGTGATGCAATATGGTTTTTCTATTCGTATTAGTTTCGGAGTTAAGAGTGACTATAGGATTTTGTAGCCAATTGGCACTGTCAAAAACGCTAAAATTTGCCAAAATGACAACACTCCAAAACTAAAATAGCTATTCCGGATTTAACTACATAGTTTTGTTTGTGTTTATATACCTTCCTAAGTGCTGCAGTACGGTTTTCCCTTTGCTATCAGTTAAGCAGGTAATTACGACTATATCGTTTTCAAGTCATTTCGCACGGTGAAAAACGCTGAAAATTCGCCAAAGGACACCATCGACAATAACTCCAAAACTAAAACAGCTATTCCGGATTTAACTACATAGTCTTCTTTGCGTTTATAAACTACCCTAAGTGTTATGGGTTTTCTATTCGTATTAGTTGCGGAGATAAAAGATACTATAGGATTTTGCAGCCGTTTGGCACGGTCAAAAACGCTGAAAATTTGCCAAACTGACGCCATTGACAATAACTCCAAATCTATAACAGCTATTCTGGATTTAACTACATAGTCTTGTTTGCGTTTATAAACTACCCTAAGTGATGCAGTATAGTTTTCCTATTCGTATTAGTTTCGGAGATAATAGTGACTATAGGATTTTGCAGCCATTTGGCACGGTCAAAAACGCTAAAAATTTGTTAAAATGACACCACCGACAATAACTCCAAAACTAAAACAGCTATTTCGGATTTAACTACATAGTCTTGTTTGCGTTTATAAACTCCTCTAAGTGGTGCAGTACCGGTTTCCTATTGCTATTAGTTACTGAGATAATTACGACTACATCGTTTTGAAGTCATTTCGCACAGTAAAAAACGCTGAAAATTTGCCAAAGAGACACCATCGACAATAGGTCCAAAACTAAACTAGCTATTCCGGATTTAAATACATAGTCTTGTTTGAGTTTATAAACTACCCTAAGTGATGCAGTATGGTTTTTTTATTCGTATTAGTTTAAGAGATAAAAGTGACTACAGGATTTTGTAGCCATTTGGCACCGACAAAAACGCTAAAAATTTGCCAAAATGACACCATCGACAATAACCTTGAAACTAAAACAGCTATTCCGGATTTTACTACATAGTATTGTTTGCGTTTATAAACTCCTCTAAGTGGTGCAGTACGGTTTTCCTATTGCTATTAGTTACGGAGATAACTACGACTACATCGTTTTGAAGTCATTTCGCACAGTAAAAAACGCTGAAAATTTGCCAAAGAGACACCATCGACAATAACTCAAAAACTAAACTAGCTATTCCGGATTTAACTACATAGTCTTCCTTGCGTTTATAAACTACTCTAAGTGGTGCAGTATGGTATTCCTATTCGTATTAGCTTCAGAGATAATTGTGACTATAGGATTTTGTAGCCATTTGGCACGGTGAAAAAGGCTAAAAATTTGCCAAAATGACACCATTGACAATAACTCCAAAACTAAAACAGCTATACCGGATTTAACTACATAGTCTTGTTTGCGTTTATAAACGACCCTAAGTGGTGAACTACGGTTTTTCTATTCCTATTAGTTTCGTCGTGTGTCGTGTTTTCGACCTCCCAAGTTTTGCGTATGTTTATGTGGAAATATCGTGCGTAGGCTGGTTTGCAGTGGCGTGACGGATGTATGAATTTTCCATGCTTCTTTTGGTGGAGTTTGAGAGCATTTAGTGCTATAGTTTATTCATACGAAGAGTTTTATTTTGTGGTTGTGCTTGTCGTTGACGAGTTCTGCAAATGGCGATATCTGCCAGCCATTTTGCACGTGCCCATCGAGAGGAAGCTGTTCACCGTGGAGCGAGATCTACTGATAAGACTTCGCCGAGTGTTTCTCCTGTGACCTCTGAGAGGGTTGCTATGGAGACTGACCCGAGCTTCTCAAGAGATAAGAATCCAACAAGTCAAACCGGTCCTGGAAATCAACAGAGCGTGTCTTCGTCCGTCGCTGCTGAAAGAGTTTCTTCTGCGATAAGAATGCAGAAGGATGTTGCTATGCAGACAGGAAATAGCTGTTGGGCATCGGTGGTTGCCATGGCGAATTCTGACAACACGAATGATCAGCGTTGTGCGTCAGAGATTGACTGTCCGGGAAATAGACTTCGTCCAACTTTCGGAAAGGATTCCAAGGTATGTCAAGATTTTCATGATCTTTCTGAGAAAACTATTATTTTCCATGCGTTACCACAGACTTCGTTACCTGTATATTTTAAAGTTTTGGAAGAAGGAGTGCCGAGAAAGGCAATTAAAGGAATCGGTCGTAGTAAACGTGGTATATCAGTGTTATTTATAAATAGTGCCGATTGTAAACTTGTTTTAAAGCAAGGGATTTCTATAAATAGCAAAATATTGTATCCTGCTTATGCATGTGAGCGACCGATCACTGTTACTTTGTTTCCGGTGCCACTTGAGGTACCGGATACAGCGTTGATGGTTCTTCTTCCTCAGTTTAGCCGGGTGGTGGGACCAGTTCATAGAGTTCTAGAAGCCCCGAGATCTTCAAATTATTTTCATGTTGGTGGTTTGAAGCGGACTCTTCGTGTCATCTTCCCGAATGAATCAGCTCTACAGACTTGTCCAGAAGAAGTTGAGATTGTATTGGATTCACATAGTTTCATGTTTAATATTTATACAGGAATTGTTTGTTACGCTTGTAATGAAAGAGGGCACATTGGTGCTAAATGCATATCTGTACATAGACGTCCTTTGAGGAAGAGTCTCTCTGATTCCCATGAGGAAAGAATTGCTGTACTGGAAGATAGATCAGACTTAGATCATAGTATTACACATGTCGTTGACCTGGTTTCTACCGTGACTGAGACTTGTGAAACCCGAGTGGTGGATCCAGTTGAGCCGAGAGAGAAGACATTTATTGAAATGCCGATTATTTTTGGTCCTGGGACTCAGACAACTGCAAATATTGGTACTTTGGGAATTGCTAACTTCCACGAATGTTCAGTAGCTTTACAGAATCTCGCAGAGAATCCAAGTGTGGCTTTGAAACCTAAGCGATCCAGTACTGATCCTACTGGTGATCAGTTAAAACGTAGCAGAGCTTTTGGTCGTATTGAACCGGAATATATAAAACATTTAGATACTTCTCTTCTTGATGATTATATGTGGGATGAAGAATGCCAAAATTCACCACGGTATCGTCTTCTCCTGGAACTTGTTGTATCTTGTCCTGATATTGACGATTCTTTGTGTTCTATGCACTTCAGGGATTTTTTTGTGCCTAATAAAAAGAAATGTCCACTTACTTCGGACTTTTACAAAGACTTTAAGTCAAATTTAAATACTGTTGAATATCAACTAAACATTATGTTGAATTGGATAATTACGAAAAATCCTGTTCCTGAACTTTTAGACACTTATTACGACGTATATTACAAACGTATAGAGGACGTTAAAGCTTACATAAAAAAGCATAATATAGTTGATGAGTTCTAATGCGTACACTGATGTACAGAGTTTGTTTCAGATGGACTCCTTAATGTTGGTTTCTTTTTCTTTATCTTACATTGCTTTTTGGAAATGTTCTTGGACTTTAATAGATATTGATCTCTGTTTACTTATGTTTTACAGTCGCGTTGTTAATTAATGATCCAGTATTTTGGGTTGCTTTGTTAATACTATAATGAAATGTTTTCGTTTTTATGTAACTTTTATAATTATTTTCCATTAAATCAGGTGGTTTACACCTGCAATATTGACCTTCGGAGATTATTACGACTATATCGTTTTGAAGTCATTTCGCACGGTGAAAAACGCTCAAAATTTGCCAAAAAGACACCATCGACAATAACTCCAAAACTAAAACAGCTATTCCGGGTTTAAATACATAGTCTTGTTTGCGCTTATAAACTATCCTAAGTGGTGCAGTACGGTTTTCCTATTGCTATTAGTTACGGAGATAATTATGACTATATCATTTTGAAGTCATTTCGCACCGTGAAAAACGCTGAAAATTTGCCAAAAAGAGAGCATCGACAATAACTCTAAAACTAAAACAGCTACTCCGGATTAAACTACATAGTCTTGTTTGCGTTTATAAACTACCAAAAGTGATGCAATATGGTTTTTCTATTCGTAATAGTTCCGGAGTTAATAGTCACTATAGGATTATGTAGCCAATTGGCACTGTCAAAAATCGCTAAAAATTTGCCAAAATGACACCACCGACAATAACTCCAAAACTAAAACAGCTACTCCGGATTAAACTACATAGTCTTGTTTGCGTTTATAAACTACCCTAATTGATTCTAAATGGTTTTTCTATTCGTATTAGTTCGGAAATAATAGTGACTATAAGATTTTGCAGCCATTTGTCACTGTCAAAAACGCTAAAATTTGCCAAAACGACACCATCGACAATACCTCCAAAACTAAAACAGCTATTCCGGATTTAACTACATAGTCTTGTTTGCGTTTATAAAATACCCTAAGTGGTGCAGTACTGTTTTCTAATTGCTATGAGTTTCGGAGATAATTACAACTATATGGTTTTGAAGTCATTTCGCACGGTGAAAAACGCTCAAAATTTGACAAAAAGACACCATCGACAGTAACTTCGAAACTAAAACAGCTATTTTGGATTTAACTACATAGTCTTTTTTGCGTTTATAAACTACCCTAAGTGGTGCAGTACAGTTTTATTATTGCTCTTAGTTTGGGAGATAATTACGACTATATCGTTTTGAAGTCATTTCGCACGGTGAAAAACGCTCAAAATTTGCCAAAACGACACCATCGACAATAACTCCAAAACTAAAACAGCTATTACGGATTTAACTATATAGTCTTGCTTGTGTTTATAAACTCCTCTAAGAGGTGCAGTACGGTTTTCCTATCGCTATTAGTTTCGGAGATAATTATATCGGTTTTAAGTAATTTCGCACAGTGAAAAACCCTCAAATTTTGCCAAAAGACCCCATCGACACTAACTCCAAAACTAAAACAGCTATTCAGGATTTAACTACATAGTCTTGTTTGCGTTTATAAACTTTCCTAAGTGGTGCAGTACGGTTTTCCTATTGCTATCAGTTTCGTCGTGTGTCGTGTTTTCGGGTTCCCAAGTTTTGCTTGTGTTTATGTGAAAATATCGTTCGTAAGATGGTTTGCAGTAGCGTCACGTATGTATGAATGTTCAATGCTTCTTTTCGTGGAGTTTGAGAGCGTTAAGTGCTATAGTTTATTCATACGAAGAGTTTTAATTTGTGTTTGTGCTAGCCGTTGACGAGTCCTGCAAATGGCGATATCTGCCAGACATTTTGCACGTGCCCATCGAGAGGAAGCTGTTCACCATGGAGCGAGATCAACTGATAAGACATCGCCGAATGTTTCGCCTGTGACCTCTGAGATGGTTGCCATGGAGATTGACCCGAGCTTCTCAAGAGATAAGAATCCAACAAGTAAAACCGGTCCAGGAAATCTACAGAGCGTGTCTTCGTGCGTCGCTGCTGAAGGAGTTTCTTCTGCGATAAGAATGCAGAAGGGTGTTGCTATGCAGACAGGAAATAGCAGTTGGGCATCGGTGGTTGCCATGGCAAATTCTGATAACACGAGTGATCAGCGTTGTGCGTCAGAGATTGAGTGTCCGGGAAAAAGATTTCGTCTAACTTTCGAAAAGGATTCCAAGGTATGTCGAGATTTTCATGATTTTTCTGAGAAAACCATTATTTTCCATGCATTACCACAGACTTCGTTACCTGTATATTTGAAAGCTTTGGAAGAACGAGTGCTGAGAGAGGTAATTAAAGGAATCGGTCGTAGTAAACGTAGTATATCAGTGTTATTTATAAATAGTGCCGATTGTAAACTTGTATTAAAGTAAGGGATTTCTATAAACAGCAAAATATTGTATCCTGATTATGCATGTGAGCGACCGATCACTGTTACTTTGTTTCCGGTGCCACTTGAGGTACCGTATTAAGCGTTGATAGTTATAGAAGCCCCGAGATCTTCAAATTATTGTCATGTTGGTGGTTTGAAGCGGACTCTTCGGGTCATCTTCCCGAGTGAATCATCTCTTCAGACTTGTCCCAAGGAAGCTGAAATTGTATTGGATTCTCATAGTTTCATGTTTAATATCTACACTGAAATTTTTTGTTACGCTTGCAATGAAAGAGGGCACATTCGTGCTACATGCACGTCTGTACAGAGACGCCCCTTGAGGAAGAGTCTCTCTGATTCACACGAGGAAAGAATTGCTGTACCGGAAGATAGATCGGATTTAGAACATAGTATTTCACATGTCGTTGATTTGGTTTCTACCGTGGCTGAGACTTGTGAAACCCGAGTGTTGGATCGAGTCGAGCCGATAGAGAAGACATTGGTTGAAATGCCGACTTCTTTGGATCCTGGGACTCTGACATCAACAAATATTGGTACTTCTGGCATTGCTAACCTACCGGACTGTTCAGTAGCTTTAGAGAATTTCACAGAGAACGCAAGTTCGGCTTTAATACCTAAACGACCCAGTACTGATCCAAGTGGTGATCAGTTAAAACGTAGCTGAGCTACAGACTGTATTACACCGGAATTTATACATGATATTAAGACTTATGTTCTTACGGAATCTGAGTGGGAGGAAGAAAGAAATATGCTCCCACGGTATCGTCTTCTCCTGGAACTTATTGTATCTTGCCCTGTGGAAGACGTCCCTTTTGATCTTTTGGAGTTGAAAGATTTTTTTTTTGTGCCCAGTAAGAAGAAATGTCCACTTACTCCGGAGTTTTACGTAACATATAAGTTTAAGTTAAATTCTATTGTACATCAACTAATTGTCATGTTGAATTGGATAATTACTAAAAATCCTGTTCCTGAACTTTTAGACACCTAATATGAAGTATATTACACTGCTGGACAATTGCTAAGGACGGGTCATAAACGGCTATATAGCGCATAAAAAAGTAAGTGTGGTTGGATGCCAAGTGAAATAAAATATTGCCAGAATGCCAGGACATTACAAGAAAGACAATTTATTGTGCTCTGAAATCCAGAAGGCTTTGCAACGTGTTCAAGGGACAAACAGGCCATTTTGTGCAGAATATGTAAACGTGAAAAAAATGCAATTACCGTCCGCAGGCGTTCCAGCGTAAGATGTCAATACGGGATATGGCCACCATGGAGGACGATGCAAGATTCCAAACGTCGTGTCATGCTTTGCACAACATTATCAAGCAGCTGTTGGGGTAATCTATCCCATTCCTCTGTCAGTGCACGGATGAGGGTGTCCTTGTTTATTGGAGGGCATTGGCGACCAGCAAGACTCCTCCCAAAACCATCCCACACATTTTCAATTTGATTCAGATCTGGAGAACGTGCTGGCCATACGAGGCGTTGAATATCCTTGCTCTCAAGACACTCCTGGACAGCGACTTTTCGATGACATGTTGCGTTGTCGTCCATGAAAATGAATCTATCACCGACAGCACCACGGAATATGCGAACATGAGGTAGCAGAACATCATTAATGTATCGTTGGCCAGTCATAGTCCCAGTTGGAAGCACATAGAGGGACGTACGGGCATTGATCATTATGCCAGCCCATACCATGACACTACATGCCGGATATCGGTCCCTTTGCTGTATGTTTGCTGGACAATATGCAGTACCACTATCACGCCAGATCAGTTGTCGTCGACAATCAGACGATAGACTGTATCTACTCTCATCTGAGAAGAGGACAGCAGACCAGTCGTTATCAGTCCAATTGCGATGTTGATGGCACCATTGCAAACGGGCAGTACGGTGACGTTTGGACAATGGGATGCACACAACAGGACGGCGGGCGTATAGTCCTCCTTCATGCAAACGTCTGGCGACAGTTTTTCGGGAGATCCGCTTGCCACTAGCAGCCATAAACTGATTTGCTACCTCACTAGCTGTGCTGCGCCGGTTACAGCCACGCGTAAAATAATCTAGGTGATGTCGGAAAGACATACTGAAAATTGCAAGTTCGTCAATTGATTCTTTCCCTTTCAACTTTGCGTTTGAACAACGGTCAATACGCGTCAAATCCTTTATATCTCTTATCAGCGCTATGACGTCACGAACAAGTTCGGCAATCCAAAATTTGCATACGCACAACACGTCTTACTGTATCCCGCACTTACGGTAATTTCCACATTTTCCTGTCTTCCACTTTATGGTTGCTATCGTTGCTATTCTCATCCGTCCTTAGCAATTGTCCGGCAGTGTATAAACGTATAGAGGACATTAAGTTTTACATAAAAAAATATAATGTGGTTGATCGGCATTAGTGTCTCTTTTGATGTGCAGAGATGTTTCAGATGGATTCCTAGATGTTAGGTTTCTTTTCTTACAGTGCATTTGAAATGGTCTTGGACTTTACTAGATATCCTGTTCTGTTTACGTATGTTCCAAATTAGCGTTGTTAATTAATGATCTAGTATTTTTCAAGTTGTTTCGTTAATTCTATAATGTAATGTTTTTCGATTTTATATAACTTTTATGATTATTTTTCATCAAATCAGGTGGTTTACACTTGCAATGTTGACCCTACGGAGATAATTACGACTATATTGTTTTGAAGTCATTTTGCACGGTATAAAACGCTGATAATTTGCCAATAAGACACCATCGACAATAACTCCAAAACTAAAACAGCTATTCCGGATTTAACAACATAGTCTTGTTTGCATTTATAAACTACCATAAGTGATGCAGTATGATTTTCCTATTCGTATTAGTTTCAGAGATAATAGTGACTATAAGATTTTGTAGCCACTTGGCACGGTCAAAAACGCTCAAAATTTGCCAAAAAGACAAAATCGACAATAACTCCAAAACTAAAACAGCTATTAGGGATTTAACTACATAGTCTTATTTGCGTTTATAAAATACCCTAAGTGGTGCAGTACGGTTTTCCTATTGCTATTAGTTACGGAGATAATTACAACTATATGCTATTGAAGTCATTTCGCATGGTGAAAAACGCTCAAAATTTGTCAAGAAGACACCATCGACAATAACTCCAAAACTAAAACAGCTATTTTGGATTTAACAACATAGTCTTATTTGCGTTTATAAACTACCCTAAGTGATGCAGTATGGTTTTTCTAATCGTATTAGTTCGGAGATAATAGTGACTATAAGATTTTGTAGCCATTTGTCACTGTCAAAAACGCTAAAATTTGCCAAAAAGACACCATCGACAATACCTCCAAAACTAAAACAGCTATTCCGGATTTAACTACATAGTCTTGTTTGCGTTTATAAAATCACCCAAGTCCTGCAGTACGGTTTTCCAATTGCTATGAGTTTCGGAGATAATTACAACTATATGCTTTTGAAGTCATTTCGCACGGTGAAAAACGCTCAAAATTTTCCAAAAAGACACAATCGACAATAACTCAAAAACTAAAACAGCTATTTCGGATTTAACTACATAGTCTTTTTTGCGTTTATAAACTACCCTAAGTGATGCAGTATGGTTTTTCTATTCGCATTAGTTCGGAGATAATAGTGACTATAAGATTTTGTAGCCATTTGTCACTGTCAAAAACGCTAAAATTTGCCAAAAAGACACCATCGACATACCTCCAAACTGAAACAGCTATTCCGGATTTAACTACATAGCCTTGTTTGCGTTTATAAAATTACCCAAGTCCTGCAGTACGGTTTTCCAATTGCTATGAGTTTCGGAGATAATTACAACTATATGGTTTTGAAGTCATTTCGCACGGTGAAAAACGCTCAAAATTTGACAAAAAGACACCATCGACAGTAACTCCAAAACTAAAACAGCTATTTTGGATTGTACTACATAGTCTTTTTTGCGTTTATAAACTACCCTAAGTAATGCACTATGGTTTTTCTATTCGTATTAGCTTCAGAGATAATAGTGACTATAGGATTTTGTAGCCATTTGGCACGGTCAAAAACGCTAAAAATTTTGCAAAAATGACACCATCGACAATACCACCAAAACTAAAACAGCTAATCCAGATTTAACTACATAGTCTTGTTTGCGTTTATAAAATACCCTAAGTACTGCAGTACGGTTTTCCTATTGCTATGAGTTTCGGAGATAATTACAACTATATGGTATTGAAGTCATTTCGCACGGTGAAAAACGCTAAAAATTTGCCAAAAAGACACCATCGACAATACCTCCAAAACTAAAACACCTATTCCGGATTTAACTGCATAGTCTTGTTTGCGTTTATAAACTACCCTAAGTGATGCAGTATAGTTTTTCAATTCGTATTAGTTTCGGAAATAATAGTGACTATAAGATTTTTTAGCCATTTGTTACGGTCAAAAACCCTAAAACTTACCAAAATGACACCATCGACAATAACCCCAAAACTAAAACAGCTATTCCGGATTTAACTACATAGTTTTGTTTGCGTTTATAAACTACCCTAAGTGATGCAGTATAGTTTTTCTATTCGTATTAGTTTCGGAGATAATAGTGACTATAGGATTTTGCAGCCATTTGGCACAGTCAAAAACGCTAAAAATTTGCCAAAAGGACACCATCGACAATAACTCCAAAACTAAAACAGCTATTCCGCATTTAACTATATAGCCTTGTTTGTGTTTATAAACTCCTCTAAGTGGTGCAGTACGGTTTTCCTATCGCTATTAGTTTCGGAGATAATTATATCGGTTTTAAGTAATTTCGCACAGTGAAAAACGCTCAATATTTGCCAAAAAGACCCCATCGACACTAACTCCAAAACTAAAACAGCTATTCAGGATTTAACTACATAGTCTTGTTTGCGTTTATAAACTTTCCTAAGTGGTGCAGTACGGTTTTCCTATTGCTATCAGTTTCGTCGTGTGTCGTGTTTTCGGGTTCCCAAGTTTTGCTTGTGTTTATGTGAAAATATCGTTCGTAAGATGGTTTGCAGTAGCGTCACGTATGTATGAATGTTCAATACTTCTTTTCGTGGAGTTTGAGAGCGTCAAGTGCTATAGTTTATTCATACGAAGAGTTTTAATTTGTGTTTGTGCTCGCCGTTGACGAGTCCTGCAAATGGCGATATCTGCCAGACATTTTGCACGTGCCCATCGAGAGGAAGCTGTTCACCATGGAGCGAGATCAACTGATAAGACATCGCCGAGTGTTTCGCCTGTGACCTCTGAGATGGTTGCCATGGAGATTGACCCGAGCTTCTCAAGAGATAAGAATCCAACAAGTAAAACCGGTCCAGGAAATCTACAGAGCGTGTCTTCGTGCGTCGCTGTTGAAGGAGTTTCTTCTGCGATAAGAATGCAGAAGGGTGTTGCTATGGTGAAAGGAAATAGCGGTTGGGCATAGGTGGTTGCCATGGCGAATTCTGATAACACGAGTGATCAGCGTTGTGCGTCAGAGATTGAGTGTCCGGGAAATAGATTTCGTCCAACTTTCGAAAAGGATTCCAAGGTATGTCAAGATTTTCATGATCTTTCTGAGAAAACTATTATTTTCCATGCGTTACCACAGACTTCGTTACCTGTATATTTTAAAGTTTTGGAAGAAGGAGTGCCGAGAGAGGCAAATAAAGGAATCGGTCGTAGTAAACGTGGTATATCAGTGTTATTTATAAATAGTGCCGATTGTAAACTTGTTTTAAAGCAAGGGATTTCTATAAATAGCAAAATATTGTATCCTGTTTATGCATGTGAGCGACCGATCACTGTTACTTTGTTTCCGCTGTCACTTGAGGTACCGGATTAAGCGTTGATTGTTCTTCTTTCTCAGTTTAGCCGGATGGTGGGACCAGTTCATAGAGTTCTAGAAGCCCCGAGATCTTCAAATTATTTTCATGTTGGTGGTTTGAAGCGGACTCTTCGTGTCATCTTCCCGAGTGAATCATCTCTTCAGACTTGTCCCAAGGAAGTTGAAATTGTATTGGATTCTCATAGTTTCATGTTTAATATCTACACTGAAATGTTTTGTTACGCTTGCAATTAAAGAGGGCACATTCGTGCTACATGCACGTCTGTACATAGACGCCCCTTGAGGAAGAGTCTCTCTGATTCACATGAGGAAAGAATTGCTGTACCGGAAGATAGATCGGATTTAGAACATAGTATTTCACATGTCGTTGATTTGGTTTCTACCGTGGCTGAGACTTGTGAAACCCGAGTGTTGGATCGAGTCGAGCCGATAGAGAAGACATTGGTTGAAATGCCGACTTCTTTGGATCCTGGGACTCTGACATCAACAAATATTGGTACTTCTGGCATTGCTAACCTACCGGACTGTTCAGTAGCTTTAGAGAATTTCACAGAGAACGCAAGTTCGGCTTCGATACCTAAACTACCCAGTACAGATCCAAGTGGTGATCAGTTAAAACGTAGCTGAGCTACAGACTGTATTACACCGGAATTTATACATGATATTAAGACTTATGTTCTTACGGAATCTGAGTGGGAGGAAGAAAGAAATATGCTCCCACGGTATCGTCTTCTCCTGGAACTTATTGTATCTTGCCCTGTGGAAGACGTCCCTTTGGATCTTTTGGAGTTGAAAGATTTTTTTTTGTGCCCAGTAAGAAGAAATGTCCACTTACTCCGGAGTTTTACGTAACATATAAGTTTAAGTTAAATTCTATTGTACATCAACTAATTGTCATGTTGAATTGGATAATTACTAAAAATCCTGTTCCTGAACTTTTAGACACCTAATATGAAGTATATTACACTGCTGGACAATTGCTAAGGACGGGTCATAAACGGCTATATAGCGCATAAAAAAGTAAGTGTGGTTGGATGCCAAGTGAAATAAAATATTGCCAGAATGCCAGGACATTACAAGAAAGACAATTTATTGTGCTCTGAAATCCAGAAAGCTTTGCAACGTGTTCAAGGGACAAACAGGCCATTTTGTGCAGAATATGTAAACGTTAAAAAAATGCAATTACCGTCCGCAGGCGTTCCAGCGTAAGATGTCAATACGGGATATGGCCACCATGGAGGACGATGCAAGATTCCACACGTCGTGTCATGCTTTGCACAACATTATCAAGCAGCTGTTGGGGTAATCTATCCCATTCCTCTGTCAGTGCACGGATGAGGGTGTCCTTGTTTATTGGAGGGCATTGGCGATCAGCAAGACTCCTCCCAAAACCATCCCACACATTTTCAATTTGATTCAGATCTGGAGAACGTGCTGGCCATACGAGGCGTTGAATATCCTTGCTCTCAAGACACTCCTGGACAGCGACTTTTCGATGACATGTTGCGTTGTCGTCCATGAAAATGAATCTATCACCGACAGCACCACGGAATATGCGAACATGAGGTAGCAGAACATCATTAATGTATCGTTGGCCAGTCATAGTCCCAGTTGGAAGCACATAGAGGGACGTACGGCCATTGATCATTATGCCAGCCCATACCATGACACTACATGCCGGATATCGGTCCCTTTGCTGTATGTTTGCTGGACAATATGCAGTACCACTATCACGCCAGATCAGTTGTCGTCGACAATCAGACGATAGACTGTATCTACTCTCATCTGAGAAGAGGACAGCAGACCAGTCGTTATCAGTCCAATTGCGATGTTGATGGCACCATTGCAAACGGGCGGTACGGTGACGTTTGGACAATGGGATGCACACAACAGGACGGCGGGCGTATAGTCCTCCTTCATGCAAACGTCTGGCGACAGTTTTTCGGGAGATCCGCTTGCCACTAGCAGCCATAAACTGATTTGCTACCTCACTAGCTGTGCTGCACCGGTTACAGCCACACGTAAAATAATCTAGGTGATGTCGGGAAGACATACTGAAAATTGCAAGTTCGTCAATTGATTCTTTCCCTTTCAACTTTGCGTTTGAACAACGGTCAATACGCGTCAAATCCTTTATATCTCTTATCAGCGCTATGACGTCACGAACAAGTTCGGCAATCCAAAATTTGCATACGCACAACACGTCTTACTGTATCCCGCACTTACGGTAATTTCCACATTTTCCTGCCTTCCACTTTATGGTTGCTATCGTTGCTATTCTCATCCGTCTTTAGCAATTGTCCGGCAGTGTATAAACGTATAGAGGACATTAAGTTTTACATAAAAAAATATAATGTGGTTGATCGGCATTAGTGTCTCTTTTGATGTGCAGAGATGTTTCAGATGGATTCCTAGATGTTAGGTTTCTTTTCTTACAGTGCATTTGAAATGGTCTTGTACTTTAATAGATATCCTGTTCTGTTTACGTATGTTCCAAATTAGCGTTGTTAATTAATGATCTAGTATTTTTCAAGTTGTTTCGTTAATTCTATAATGTAATGTTTTTCGATTTTATATAACTTTTATGATTATTTTTCATCAAATCAGGTGGTTTACACTTGCAATGTTGACCCTACGGAGATAATTACGACTATATCGTTTTGAAGTCATTTTGCACGGTGTAAAACGCTGATAATTTGCCAATAAGACACCATCGACAATAACTCCAAAACTAAAACAGCTATTCCGGATTTAACAACATAGTCTTGTTTGCATTTATAAACTGCCATAAGTGATGCAGTATAATTTTCCTATTCGTATTAGTTTCAGAGATAACAGTGACTATAAGATTTTGTAGCCACTTGGCACGGTCAAAAACCCTCAAAATTTGCCAAAAAGACAAAATCGACAATAACTCCAAAACTAAAACAGCTATTAGGGATTTAACTACATAGTCTTGTTTGCGTTTATAAAATACCCTAAGTGGTGCAGTACGGTTTTCCTATTGCTATTAGTTACGGAGATAATTACAACTATATGCTTTTGAAGTCATTTCGCATGGTGAAAAACGCTCAAAATTTGTCAAGAAGACACCATCGACAATAACTCCAAAACTAAAACAGCTATTTTGGATTTAACTACATAGTCTTATTTGCGTTTATAAACTACCCTAAGTGATGCAGTATGGTGTTTCTATTCGTATTAGTTCGGAGATAATAGTGACTATAAAATTTTGTAGCCATTTGTCACTGTCAAAAACGCTAAAATTTGCCAAAAAGACACCATCGACATACCTCCAAACTGAAACAGCTATTCCGGATTTAACTACATAGCCTTGTTTGCGTTTATAAAATTACCCAAGTCCTGCAGTACGGTTTTCCAATTGCTATGAGTTTCGGAGATAATTACAACTATATGGTTTTGAAGTCATTTCGCACGGTGAAAAACGCTCAAAATTTGACAAAAAGACACCATCGACAGTAACTCCAAAACTAAAACAGCTATTTTGGATTGAACTACTTAGTCTTTTTTGCGTTTATAAACTACCCTAAGTAATGCACTATGGTTTTTCTATTCGTATTAGCTTCGGAGATAATAGTGACTATAGGATTTTGTAGCCATTTGGCACGGTCAAAAACGCTAAAAATTTGCGAAAATGACACCATCGACAATACCACCAAAACTGAAACAGCTAATCCAGATTTAACTACATAGTCTTGTTTGCGTTTATAAAATACCCTAAGTGGTGCAGTACGGTTTTCGAATTGCTATGAGTTTCGGAGATAATTACAACTATATGGTATTGAAGTCATTTCGCACGGTGAAAAACGCTAAAAATTTGCCAAAAAGACACCATCGACAATACCTCCAAAACTAAAACACCTATTCCGGATTTAACTGCATAGTCTTGTTTGCGTTTATAAACTACCCTAAGTGATGCAGTATAGTTTTTCAATTCGTATTAGTTTCGGAAATAATAGTGACTATAAGATTTTTTAGCCATTTGTTACGGTCAAAAACCCTAAAACTTACCAAAATGACACCATCGACAATAACCCCAAAACTAAAACAGCTATTCCGCATTTAACTATATAGCCTTGTTTGTGTTTATAAACTCCTCTAAGTGGTGCAGTACGGTTTTCCTATCGCTATTAGTTTCGGAGATAATTATATCGGTTTTAAGTAATTTCGCACAGTGAAAAACGCTCAATATTTGCCAAAAAGACCCCATCGACACTAACTCCAAAACTAAAACAGCTATTCAGGATTTAACTACATAGTCTTGTTTGCGTTTATAAACTTTCCTAAGTGGTGCAGTACGGTTTTCCTATTGCTATCAGTTTCGTCGTGTGTCGTGTTTTCGGGTTCCCAAGTTTTGCTTGTGTTTATGTGAAAATATCGTTCGTAAGATGGTTTGCAGTAGCGTCACGTATGTATGAATGTTCAATACTTCTTTTCGTGGAGTTTGAGAGCGTCAAGTGCTATAGTTTATTCATACGAAGAGTTTTAATTTGTGTTTGTGCTCGCCGTTGACGAGTCCTGCAAATGGCGATATCTGCCAGACATTTTGCACGTGCCCATCGAGAGGAAGCTGTTCACCATGGAGCGAGATCAACTGATAAGACATCGCCGAGTGTTTCGCCTGTGACTTCTGAGATGGTTGCCATGGAGATTGACCCGAGCTTCTCAAGAGATAAGAATCCAACAAGTAAAACCGGTCCAGGAAATCTACAGAGCGTGTCTTCGTGCGTCGCTGTTGAAGGAGTTTCTTCTGCGATAAGAATGCAGAAGGGTGTTGCTATGGTGAAAGGAAATAGCGGTTGGGCATAGGTGGTTGCCATGGCGAATTCTGATAACACGAGTGATCAGCGTTGTGCGTCAGAGATTGAGTGTCCGGGAAATAGATTTCGTCCAACTTTCGAAAAGGATTCCAAGGTATGTCAAGATTTTCATGATCTTTCTGAGAAAACTATTATTTTCCATGCGTTACCACAGACTTCGTTACCTGTATATTTTAAAGTTTTGGAAGAAGGAGTGCCGAGAGAGGCAAATAAAGGAATCGGTCGTAGTAAACGTGGTATATCAGTGTTATTTATAAATAGTGCCGATTGTAAACTTGTTTTAAAGCAAGGGATTTCTATAAATAGCAAAATATTGTATCCTGTTTATGCATGTGAGCGACCGATCACTGTTACTTTGTTTCCGCTGTCACTTGAGGTACCGGATTAAGCGTTGATTGTTCTTCTTTCTCAGTTTAGCCGGATGGTGGGACCAGTTCATAGAGTTCTAGAAGCCCCGAGATCTTCAAATTATTTTCATGTTGGTGGTTTGAAGCGGACTCTTCGTGTCATCTTCCCGAGTGAATCATCTCTTCAGACTTGTCCCAAGGAAGTTGAAATTGTATTGGATTCTCATAGTTTCATGTTTAATATCTACACTGAAATGTTTTGTTACGCTTGCAATGAAAGAGGGCACATTCGTGCTACATGCACGTCTGTACATAGACGCCCCTTGAGGAAGAGTCTCTCTGATTCACATGAGGAAAGAATTGCTGTACCGGAAGATAGATCGGATTTAGAACATAGTATTTCACATGTCGTTGATTTGGTTTCTACCGTGGCTGAGACTTGTGAAACCCGAGTGTTGGATCGAGTCGAGCCGATAGAGAAGACATTGGTTGAAATGCCGACTTCTTTGGATCCTGGGACTCTGACATCAACAAATATTGGTACTTCTGGCATTGCTAACCTACCGGACTGTTCAGTAGCTTTAGAGAATTTCACAGAGAACGCAAGTTCGGCTTCGATACCTAAACGACCCAGTACAGATCCAAGTGGTGATCAGTTAAAACGTAGCTGAGCTACAGACTGTATTACACCGGAATTTATACATGATATTAAGACTTATGTTCTTACGGAATCTGAGTGGGAGGAAGAAAGAAATATGCTCCCACGGTATCGTCTTCTCCTGGAACTTATTGTATCTTGCCCTGTGGAAGACGTCCCTTTGGATCTTTTGGAGTTGAAAGATTTTTTTTTGTGCCCAGTAAGAAGAAATGTCCACTTACTCCGGAGTTTTACGTAACATATAAGTTTAAGTTAAATTCTATTGTACATCAACTAATTGTCATGTTGAATTGGATAATTACTAAAAATCCTGTTCCTGAACTTTTAGACACCTAATATGAAGTATATTACACTGCTGGACAATTGCTAAGGACGGGTCATAAACGGCTATATAGCGCATAAAAAAGTAAGTGTGGTTGGATGCCAAGTGAAATAAAATATTGCCAGAATGCCAGGACATTACAAGAAAGACAATTTATTGTGCTCTGAAATCCAGAAAGCTTTGCAACGTGTTCAAGGGACAAACAGGCCATTTTGTGCAGAATATGTAAACGTTAAAAAAATGCAATTACCGTCCGCAGGCGTTCCAGCGTAAGATGTCAATACGGGATATGGCCACCATGGAGGACGATGCAAGATTCCACACGTCGTGTCATGCTTTGCACAACATTATCAAGCAGCTGTTGGGGTAATCTATCCCATTCCTCTGTCAGTGCACGGATGAGGGTGTCCTTGTTTATTGGAGGGCATTGGCGATCAGCAAGACTCCTCCCAAAACCATCCCACACATTTTCAATTTGATTCAGATCTGGAGAACGTGCTGGCCATACGAGGCGTTGAATATCCTTGCTCTCAAGACACTCCTGGACAGCGACTTTTCGATGACATGTTGCGTTGTCGTCCATGAAAATGAATCTATCACCGACAGCACCACGGAATATGCGAACATGAGGTAGCAGAACATCATTAATGTATCGTTGGCCAGTCATAGTCCCAGTTGGAAGCACATAGAGGGACGTACGGCCATTGATCATTATGCCAGCCCATACCATGACACTACATGCCGGATATCGGTCCCTTTGCTGTATGTTTGCTGGACAATATGCAGTACCACTATCACGCCAGATCAGTTGTCGTCGACAATCAGACGATAGACTGTATCTACTCTCATCTGAGAAGAGGACAGCAGACCAGTCGTTATCAGTCCAATTGCGATGTTGATGGCACCATTGCAAACGGGCGGTACGGTGACGTTTGGACAATGGGATGCACACAACAGGACGGCGGGCGTATAGTCCTCCTTCATGCAAACGTCTGGCGACAGTTTTTCGGGAGATCCGCTTGCCACTAGCAGCCATAAACTGATTTGCTACCTCACTAGCTGTGCTGCACCGGTTACAGCCACGCGTAAAATAATCTAGGTGATGTCGGGAAGACATACTGAAAATTGCAAGTTCGTCAATTGATTCTTTCCCTTTCAACTTTGCATTTGAACAACGGTCAATACGCGTCAAATCCTTTATATCTCTTATCAGCGCTATGACGTCACGAACAAGTTCGGCAATCCAAAATTTGCATACGCACAACACGTCTTACTGTATCCCGCACTTACGGTAATTTCCACATTTTCCTGCCTTCCACTTTATGGTTGCTATCGTTGCTATTCTCATCCGTCTTTAGCAATTGTCCGGCAGTGTATAAACGTATAGAGGACATTAAGTTTTACATAAAAAAATATAATGTGGTTGATCGGCATTAGTGTCTCTTTTGATGTGCAGAGATGTTTCAGATGGATTCCTAGATGTTAGGTTTCTTTTCTTACAGTGCATTTGAAATGGTCTTGTACTTTAATAGATATCCTGTTCTGTTTACGTATGTTCCAAATTAGCGTTGTTAATTAATGATCTAGTATTTTTCAAGTTGTTTCGTTAATTCTATAATGTAATGTTTTTCGATTTTATATAACTTTTATGATTATTTTTCATCAAATCAGGTGGTTTACACTTGCAATGTTGACCCTACGGAGATAATTACGACTATATCGTTTTGAAGTCATTTTGCACGGTGTAAAACGCTGATAATTTGCCAATAAGACACCATCGACAATAACTCCAAAACTAAAACAGCTATTCCGGATTTAACAACATAGTCTTGTTTGCATTTATAAACTGCCATAAGTGATGCAGTATAATTTTCCTATTCGTATTAGTTTCAGAGATAACAGTGACTATAAGATTTTGTAGCCACTTGGCACGGTCAAAAACCCTCAAAATTTGCCAAAAAGACAAAATCGACAATAACTCCAAAACTAAAACAGCTATTAGGGATTTAACTACATAGTCTTGTTTGCGTTTATAAAATACCCTAAGTGGTGCAGTACGGTTTTCCTATTGCTATTAGTTACGGAGATAATTACAACTATATGCTTTTGAAGTCATTTCGCATGGTGAAAAACGCTCAAAATTTGTCAAGAAGACACCATCGACAATAACTCCAAAACTAAAACAGCTATTTTGGATTTAACTACATAGTCTTATTTGCGTTTATAAACTACCCTAAGTGATGCAGTATGGTGTTTCTATTCGTATTAGTTCGGAGATAATAGTGACTATAAAATTTTGTAGCCATTTGTCACTGTCAAAAACGCTAAAATTTGCCAAAAAGACACCATCGACATACCTCCAAAACTGAAACAGCTATTCCGGATTTATCTACATAGCCTTGTTTGCGTTTATAAAATACCTTAAGTGGTGCAGTACGGTTTTCCAATTGCTATGAGTTTCGGAGATAATTACAACTATATGGTTTTGAAGTCATTTCGCACGGTGAAAAACGCTCACAATTTGACAAAAAGACACCATCGACAGTAACTCCAAAACTAAAACAGCTATTTTGGATTGAACTACTTAGTCTTTTTTGCGTTTATAAACTACCCTAAGTAATACACTATGGTTTTTCTATTCGTATTAGCTTCGGAGATAATAGTGACTATAGGATTTTGTAGCCATTTGGCACGGTCAAAAACGCTAAAAATTTGCGAAAATGACACCATCGACAATACAACCAAAACTGAAACAGCTAATCCAGATTTAACTACATAGTCTTGTTTGCGTTTATAAAATACCCTAAGTGGTGCAGTACGGTTTTCGAATTGCTATGAGTTTCGGAGATAATTACAACTATATGGTATTGAAGTCATTTCGCACGGTGAAAAACGCTCAAAATTTGCCAAAAAGACACCATCGACAATACCTGCAAAACTAAAACACCTATTCCGGATTTAACTGCATAGTCTTGTTTGCGTTTATAAACTACCCTAAGTGATGCAGTATAGTTTTTCTATTCCTATTAGTTTCGGAGATAATAGTGACTATAGGATTTTGCAGCCATTTGGCACAGTCAAAAACGCTAAAAATTTGCCAAAATGACACCATCGACAATAACTCCAAAACTAAAACAGCTATTCCGCATTTAACTATATAGCCTTGTTTGTGTTTATAAACTCCTCTAAGTGGTGCAGTACGGTTTTCCTATCGCTATTAGTTTCGGAGATAATTATATCGGTTTTAAGTAGTTTCGCACAGTGAAAAACGCTCAATATTTGCCAAAAAGACCCCATCGACACTAACTCCAAAACTAAAACAGCTATTCAGGATTTAACTACATAGTCTTGTTTGCGTTTATAAACTTTCCTAAGTGGTGCAGTACGGTTTTCCTATTGCTATCAGTTTCGTCGTGTGTCCTGTTTTCGAGCTCCCAAGGTTTGCTTGTGTTTATGTGAAAATATCGTTCGTAGGATGGTTTGCAGTAGCGTCACGTATGTATGAATGTTCAATGCTTCTTTTCGTGGAGTGTGAGAGCGTTAAGTGCTATAGTTTATTCATACGAAGAGTTTTAATTTGTGTTTGTGCTCGCCGTTGACGAGTCCTGCAAATGGCGATATCTGCCAGACATTTTGCACGTGCCCATCGAGAGGAAGCTGTTCACCATGGAGCGAGATCAACTGATAAGACATCGCCGAGTGTTTCGCCTGTGACCTCTGAGATGGTTGCCATGGAGATTGACCCGAGCTTCTCAAGAGATAAGAATCCAACAAGTAAAACCGGTCCAGGAAATCAACAGAGCGTGTCTTCGTGCGTCGCTGTTGAAGGAGTTTCTTCTGCGATAAGAATGCAGAAGGGTGTTGCTATGGTGACAGGAAATAGCAGTTGGGCATCGGTGGTTGCCATGGCGAATTCTGAAAACACGAGTGATCAGCGTTGTGCGTCAGAGATTGAGTGTCCGGCAAATAGATTTCGTCTAACTTTCGAAAAGCATTCCAAGGTATGTCAAGATTTTCATGATCTTTCTGAGAAAACTATTATTTTCCATGCGTTATCACAGACTTCGTTACCTGTATATTTTAAAGTTTTGGAAGAAGGAGTGCCGAGAGAGGCAAATAAAGGAATCGGTCGTAGTAAACGTGGTATATCAGTGTTATTTATAAATAGTGCCGATTGTAAACTTGTTTTAAAGCAAGGGATTTCTATAAATAGCAAAATATTGTATCCTGCTTATGCATGTGAGCGACCGATCACTGTTACTTTGTTTCCGCTGTCACTTGAGGTACCGGATTAAGCGTTGATAGTTCTTCTTTCTCAGTTTAGCCGGATGGTGGGACCAGTTCATAGAGTTCTAGAAGCCCCGAGATCTTCAAATTATTGTCATGTTGGTGGTTTGAAGCGGACTCTTCGGGTCATCTTCCCGAGTGAATCATCTCTTCAGACTTGTCCCAAGGAAGCTGAAATTGTATTGGATTCTCATAGTTTCATGTTTAATATCTTCACTGAAATTTTTTGTTACGCTTGCAATGAAAGAGGGCACATTCGTGCTACATGCACGTCTGTACATAGACGCCCCTTGAGGAAGAGTCTCTCTGATTCACATGAGGAAAGAATTGCTGTACCGGAAGATAGATCGGATTTAGAACATAGTATTTCACATGTCGTTGATTTGGTTTCTACCGTGGCTGAGACTGGTGAAACCCGAGTGTTGGATCCAGTCGAGCCGATAGAGAAGACATTGGTTGAAATGCCGACTTTTTTGGATCCTGGGACTCTGACATCAACAAATATTGGTACTTCTGGCATTGCTAACCTACCGGACTGTTCAGTAGCTTTAGAGAATTTCACAGAAAACGCAAGTTCGGCTTCGATACCTAAACGACCCAGTACTGATCCAAGTGGTGATCAGTTAAAACGTAGCTGAGCTACAGACTGTATTACACCGGAATTTATACGTGATATTAAGACTTATGTTCTTACGGAATCTGAGTGGGAGGAAGAAAGAAATATGCTCCCACGGTATCGTCTTCTCCTTTAACTTATTGTATCTTGCCCTGTGGAAGACGTCCCTTTGGATCTTTTGGAGTTGAAAGATTTTTTTTGTGCCCAGTGAGAAGAAATGTCCACTTACTCCGGAGTTTTACGTAACATATAAGTTTAAGTTAAATTCTATTGTACATCAACTAATTGTCATGTTGAATTGGATAATTACTAAAAATCCTGTTCCTGAACTTTTAGACACCTAATATGAAGTATATTACACTGCTGGATAATTGCTAAGGACGGATCATAAACGGCTATATAGCGCATAAAAAAGTAAGTGTGGTTGGATGCCAAGTGAAATAAAATATTGCCAGAATGCCAGGACATTACAAGAAAGACAATTTATTGTGCTCTGAAATCCAGAAGGTTTTGGAACGTGTTCAAGGGACAAACAGGCCATTTTGTGCAGAATATGTAAACGTGAAAAAAATGCAATTACCGTCCGCAGGCGTTCCAGCGTAAGATGTCAATACGGGATATGGCCACCATGGAGGACGATGCAAGATTCCACACGTCGTGTCATGCTTTGCACAACATTATCAAGCAGCTGTTGGGGTAATCTATCCCATTCCTCTGTCAGTGCACGGATGAGGGTGTCCTTGTTTATTGGAGGGCATTGGCGACCAGCAAGACTCCTCCCAAAACCATCCCACACATTTTCAATTTGATTCAGATCTGGAGAACGTGCTGGCCATACGAGGCGTTGAATATCCTTGCTCTCAAGACACTCCTGGACAGCGACTTTTCGATGACATGTTGCGTTGTCGTCCATGAAAATGAATCTATCACCGACAGCACCACGGAATATGCGAACATGAGGTAGCAGAACATCATTAATGTATCGTTGGCCAGTCATAGTCCCAGTTGGAAGCACATAGAGGGACGTACGGCTATTGATCATTATGCCAGCCCATACCATGACACTACATGCCGGATATCGGTCCCTTTGCTGTATGTTTGCTGGACAATATGCAGTACCACTATCACGCCAGATCAGTTGTCGTCGACAATCAGACGATAGACTGTATCTACTCTCATCTGAGAAGAGGACAGCAGACCAGTCGTTATCAGTCCAATTGCGATGTTGATGGCACCATTGCAAACGGGCGGTACGGTGACGTTTGAACAATGGGATGCACACAACAGGACGGCGGGCGTATAGTCCTCCTTTATGCAAACGTCTGGCGACAGTTTTTCGGTAGATCCGCTTGCCACTAGCAGCCATAAACTGATTTGCTACCTCACTAGCTGTGCTGCACCGGTTACAGCCACGCGTAAAATAATCTAGGTGATGTCGGGAAGACATACTGAAAATTGTAAGTTCGTCAATTAATTCTTTCCCTTTCAACTTTGCGTTTGAACAACGGTCAATACGCGTCAAATCCTTTATATCTCTTATCAGCGCTATGACGTCACGAACAGGTTCGGCAATCCAAAATTTGCATACGCACAACACGTCTTACTGTATCCCGCACTTACGGTAATTTCCACATTTTCCTGCCTTCCACTTTATGGTTGCTATCGTTGCTATTCTCATCCGTCCTTAGCAACTGTCCGGCAGTGTATAAACGTATAGAGGACATTAAGTTTTACATAAAAAAATATAATGTGGTTGATCGGCATTAGTGTCTCTTTTGATGTGCAGAGATGTTTCAGATGGATTCCTAGATGTTAGGTTTCTTTTCTTACAGTGCATTTGAAATGGTCTCGGACTTTAATAGATATCCTGTTCTGTTTACGTATGTTCCAAATTAGCGTTGTTAATTAATGATCTAGTATTTTTCAAGTTGTTTCGTTAATTCTATAATGTAATGTTTTTCGATTTTATATAACTTTTATAATTATTTTTCATCAAATCAGGTGGTTTACACTTGCAATGTTGACCCTACGGAGATAATTACGACTATATCGTTTTGAAGTCATTTTGCACGGTATAAAACGCTGATAATTTGCCAATAAGACACCATCGACAATAACTCCAAAACTAAAACAGCTATTCCGGATTTAACAACATAGTCTTGTTTGCATTTATAAACTACCATAAGTGATGCAGTATGATTTTCCTATTCGTATTAGTTTCAGAGATAATAGTGACTATAAGATTTTGTAGCCACTTGGCACGGTCAAAAACGCTCAAAATTTGCCAAAAAGACAAAATCGACAATAACTCCAAACCTAAAACAGTTATTAGGGATTTAACTACATAGTCTTGTTTGCGTTTATAAAATACCCTAAGTGGTGCAGTACGGTTTTCCTATTGCTATTAGTTACGGAGATAATTACAACTATATGCTTTTGAAGTCATTTCGCATGGTGAAAAACGCTCAAAATTTGTCAAGAAGACACCATCGACAATAACTCCAAAACTAAAACAGCTATTTTATATTTAACTACATAGTCTTATTTGCGTTTATAAACTACCCTAAATGATGCAGTATGGTTTTTCTATTCGCATTGGTTCGGAGATAATAGTGACTATAAGGTTTTGTAGCCATTTGTCACTGCCAAAAACGCTAAAATTTGCCAAAAAGACACCATCGTCATACCTCCAAAACTGAAACAGCTATTCCGGATTTAACTACATAACCTTGTTTGCGTTTATAAAATACTATAAGTGGTGCAGTACGGTTTTCCAATTGCTATGAGTTTCGGAGATAATTACAACTATATGGTTTTGAAGTCATTTCGCATGGTGAAAAACGCTCAAAATTTGACAAAAAGACACCATCGACAGTAACTCCAAAACTAAAACAGCTATTTTGGATTGAACTACATAGTCTTTTTTGCGTTTATAAACTACCCTAAGTAATGCACTATGGTTTTTCTATTCGTATTAGCTTCGGAGATAATAGTGACTATAGGATTTTGTAGCCATTTGGCACGGTCAAAAACGCTAAAAATTTGCAAAAATGACACCATCGGACAATACCACCAAAACTAAAACAGCTAATCCAGATTTAACTACATAGTCTTGTTTGCGTTTATAAAATACCCTAAGTGGTGCAGTACGGTTTTCCAATTGCTATGAGTTTCGGAGATAATTACAACTATATGGTATTGAAGTCATTTCGCACGGTGAAAAACGCTCAAAATTTGCCAAAAAGACACCATCGACAATACCTCCAAAACTAAAACACCTATTCCGGATTTAACTGCATAGTCTTGTTTGCGTTTATAAACTACCTGAAGTGGTGCAGTACAGTTGTTCTATTCGTATTAGTTTCGGAGATAATAGTGACTATAGGATTTTGTAGCCATTTGGCACGGTCAAAAACGTTAAAAATTTGCAAAAATGACACCATCGACAATACCACCAAAACTAAAACAGCTAATCCAGATTTAACTACATAGTCTTGTTTGCGTTTATAAAATACCCTAAGTGGTGCAGTACGGTTTTCCAATTGCTATGAGTTTCGGAGATAATTACAACTATATGGTATTGAAGTCATTTCGCACGGTGAAAAACGCTCAAAATTTGCCAAAAAGACACCATCGACAATAACTCTAAAACTAAAACAGCCATTACGGATTTAATTACATAGTCTTGTTTGCGTTTATAAACTACCCCAAATGATGCAGTATGGTTTTTCTATTCGTATTAATTTCGGAGGTATTTGAGACTATAGGATTTTGTAGCCATTTGGCACCGTCAAAAACGCTAAAATTTTGCCAAAATGACACCATCGACAATAACTCCAAAACTAAAACAGCTATTCCGGATTTAACTACTATAACGAGGTAAATTTCTCCGTCCTTTTTGTCCACGCCGGGAATCGAACCCGAGTCCGCTTATTTCGGAACAAGTCGCTCTACCAACTGAGCTACGCAGACGTTCATTCTGACTGCTATCTCCCTTTATATCGCGTGCGTCTTCATGGCAGGTACGTCACATCTAACTCCCCCTCCCCCGAAAGAGGGCCAGGGGAATGGCCCACGGGTCAGCTGTGACCATGAATCGTTGCAGGCAGCCATCCACTGTAGAACGTGCACTTGAGAACTCCCAGTTTATGTAGTGTGCGGAATGCAACATCACACACTTTTTTTTTATTTTTCGAAGCGCTGGTGAAGGCATTCTCTGATTTTTCCTATCTCGCGGTGTGGAAATACCATCACACCATTGGGAGATTTTGAACGGTCGGGTCATCCGGACAGTTCGGGCGCCATTGTAACGAAGTAAATTTCTCCGTCATTTTTTATCTACTCCGGGAATCTAACCCGAGTCCGCTTATTTCGGAACAAAATCGCTCTACCAACATGAGCTACGGTTCTACGTCAATTCGTCGCGTGCGTCAATTTGTCGACTGCGTCAATTCGTCGACTGCGACGATTCGTCGCGCGTCAATTCGTCGTCTACGTTAATTCGTCGTCTACGTTAATTCGTCGACTGCGTCAATTCGTCTCGTTTACAGATTTTGGTTACATGCAAAACGAATGCAGGAAAACGTACGATTTGAAACGTCTTGCTCCCTGATCAAATTTATAAAGTTTGGACAGGCAAACAGGATAGGAATATTACGCTTTTCATTGGCACTAAAAATGTTAGACGGTAGACGGTTTTTGGAACGGGGCAGGGCCCGGTTGGTCATTTACAAAATTTTCGTAAAATCTATATACAAAATTTTATATACAAAATTTTCGTAAAATCTTCAGTTTTCAATTCACAACCAACAAATCTGGTATACTATCTCGTGGTATTCTAACTTAGACTGTAGACGGTTTTTGGAAACGGTTGGAGACGGGGTGGTGGGTCAGAGCCCCCCCCCCCCCTACAGAATTGCCGTAAAATCTAGTTTTCAATTTAGAACCACCAAATTTGGTATACTATCTCATGGTACTCTAACTTAGACGGTCGACAGTCTTTGGAACGGGTCAAGGTCCGGGGGGTCGGCCACATACATACAAAAGTCCCCCGCCACATACATACAAAATTTTCGTAAAATCTAGTTTTTATTCCAGAACCATCAAATTTGGTATCACGAAACTCTAACTTAGACGGCAGACCGTTTTTGGAACGGGTAAAGGCCCGGGGGTCAGAGCCCCCCCCCCATAAAAATGCCGCGTAAAATCTACAGATTTCAATTTAGAACCACCAAATTTGGTATACTATCTCATGGTACTCTAACTTAGATGGTAGACCGTTTTCGAAAAGGGTCAAGGCCCGATGGGTCAGAGCCCCCCTCATAAAAGATTTCGTAAAGTCTACAGTTTTCAATTTAGAGCCACCAAATTTGGTATACTATCTCATGGTACTCCAACTTAGACGGTAGACCGTTTTTGAATCGGGTCAAGGCCAGGGGGTCAGAGAATACCCCCCATAATTTTGTTTCTTAAAATCTACAGTTTTCAATTCAGAACCATCAAATATGATATCATGAAGTTCTAACTTAGACGCTAGACGGTTTTTGGAAGGGGTTGGAGCCACCCGCCCCCCATTAAAATTTCGTAAAATCTACAGTTTTCAATTTAGAACTACCAGATTTGGTATACTATCTCACGGTTTTCTAACTTCGACGGTAGACCGCTTTTGGAACGGGTCAAGGCCCGGGGGGTCAGAGCCCCACATACAAAATTTTCTTAAAAACTACAGTTTTCAATTCAGAACCACCTAATCAGGTATACTATCTTATGGTACTCTAACTTAGACGCTAGACGATTTTGGAAGGGGTTGCAGATTTTTTGTGAAGGGGGTAAGGACCCCTTTCATAAATAAATCGCAAAATCTAGTTTTCAATTTAGAACCACCAAATTTGGCATACTATCTCATGGTACTTTAACTTAGACGGTCGACGGTTTTTGGAACGTGTGAAGGCCCGGGGGTCGGAGCCCCCCCCCCCCCCGCGTACACACAGGCATACAGCATTTTCTTAAAAACTACATTTTTCAATTCAGAACCACCAAATTTGTTATCATGAAACTCTAACTTAGACGCTAGACGGTTTTTGGAAGTGGTCGGGGCCCGGGTCAAGGGAGCCCCATGCAAAATATGCGTAAAAAGTTCCGTTTTTACTCTTACGAATACCCTATCTATGTTCTAAGGCGCTCTTTGGCCCTTTGAGGGCCTTGCACCATAAATCATCAACCAACCAACTAACCAACCTACGGTCTAAGTTAGGGACTGTAGATAACAATAAAGTGCAAAAATATGTGCTTACTGGTGTATTAAAAACACAAATCAATATAGTTTAGCTTTCACTACCAACGAGCGGCTTATCAGAAAGAAATATAATGTAATGTAAATAGAGAGTTCCAGATATTCAAAATTCAAAACGGTAAGAAGAAGATGATCAATGCCAATGTGAAGTCGTACGCATGCGACATCGCATAGGTACATTGCATTTCTGTGTCGCGGGCTTCACAGAAGCACACGCCAGATGTACGGCAGTTCTATAGATGTCTCCTAGAAGGTAAGTATTCCCATTCCTTTTTCTTTCTTTTTTTGTTTCGCAAAATTAAATTAACTAAATCAAAAAATTTAAAATAAGTTTACTGGGAAATTGCAGGAATATCTTTTTCATTCATTAACTTTCACCCGCTGAACTTGGTGATTCCACAAATAGTAATATGTACCTGGCAAATAACTGGTATCCCTGCTAGTACAAATTATATTAATGATTTATTTGCGTCCAGTTCAATCTAGTATGTCCATAAGAGCGTTTGGGGCCGTATGAAAAATACATTTCAACGTGTGCCGCTACGGCGGCGGAGTGATCTAGGCGCTGGCTTCTGACCACTTGTCGAGAAGGATCCTGGTTCAAATCCCGGTGAATCATGGACGTTGTGATTGACTTCTGGCACTGGCTGTCACCCTTTCCAGGAACCAGTGGCCCAAAATTGGGAAAGTTCGACTGCTTATAGCCCACTGAATTGATCACGGTGGTCGTTAAACCCCAACAACAAAAAAAAAACAAAATAAACAAAAAAAAAAAAGATTGCGACGTGTCCATTGCTATTTGTTATGGGCCGCACAAAAAGTATGTTTTTGATATCAACGTGTCCACTTCCATATAGGCTGGCGATAAAATGTTAGGGGACCGTACAAAATTGCACTTTTGTTTTCACCTTGTCAGCGCTTCGGTATATGGTTGAAGTATACGTATATATAGTTGGGCCATTTCAGCACGTAGTTTGGTTTATATAGAAAATAAAGATAGTGTTACATTTTTACTCAGGTACAACACATTAATCCCAAAGGCTATTTGTTGAAATCTTTAATCCGCCGTGCTCATATTCACCACGTTAACATAACATGTCAAGTTATTAATGTTGCAGTTTTACCCTGTCACAAAACTTTAGTTACAAGACCTTAGACGTAAACTTTTTTAGGAATTTTTAGTCCGACGTATTCATAAGGTTTCGATAACATGCCAAGGTTATGCTACTGCGTTTTGACTGAGGCACAAAAATTAATAAACAGGCCGTAAGCCTTTTTATCAGTTTTCGATCAACCGTGCTCATATACATAAAATTTTCAGAGAAAGTCAAGTTTATTGTGTTGCGCATTTACTCGAGTACAAAACTATAAACAGCCATTAACTTTCATCCGCTGAACTTGGCGATTCCTCAATTCATCCATTAACAAGTCTTTTAAGTGATTGTATGCTATGGTCATATTGATAATGTTTAATGACAAGTCAGGTTAATGATGTTGCACTTATTAAAGACTTAAAAAGGTGTAAAGGCTAGTAATTATTATTTGAAGTCTAAGTAAAAGCTCATTTTTAACTTGACTTGTCATGAAATCCTTATGAATATGACATTTGTTTTATTTTGTACATTTTACAAAGCGTACGCATTTTTTTTTTTTTTGGCATTTGTTTTATTTTGTGTTGTACCTGTTACATAGCTTTTCGCATTTTTGTAATGCTTGTGACTTGTGATTGCATTTTGAATTTTTATTTGTTTCACATTTTCGATTACTTTTTGACATTTTATGTTTTTGACATGCTATTTTGAAAATTTTGTCTTTTTTAATTTTGCGTTGTGTTTTACATTCTTGCATCTTCGGAGGAATTACATTCTTGAAAAATTCAAATGCAAGTTAGGAAAAGGTATAATTCAATTAGTGAGAAATACCAGCACATTTTAGTAAAGGGTAGAATTATATGAAATTCCTCTTAAAAAGTCCAACATGTTAACATTTTCTCTGTGCGCCAAAGAAATTCGAATTCCTTTTTATCTTGCCAGCGTTTCTCTTCGGGATGGATTTATTGGAATCTGTGCTATCACTCTTTCGATTTTAGCCATAGTTGTTCTCTGCTCTTTCGCAATTTCACTAATTATTTCGTACAGTCACAGTTTTTTCTCTCCCAGAATTGTATTCCAGCGTCTGTCTAATCTTTCAAGTTCGTTTTGTGTTCTGGGAAAGTCAAATAAATTGTTTTCACTTACTGACCAAATTGTTGGCGGGAAAAGTGGAGGGCTTCTGCTCGGATTGTTTTTCTGCTTCCACGAAATTTTCCAAGAACATAATTTTCCTCAAACCACTGAACTACAGAATCTGCATATTCTAGTAAAATTGATTTCACTTCATCAAAAGCAGCTGGAATTTCATCAGATGAAAAAAATGCGAGTGCTTGCAAATGTCTGACTTTGAGAGCAAACTCATTGTTTTCCCTATATTCCAAGGCTATGCCAGAGGATGGATATTCCTCAGCACATTTTTTCCGAGATGAAACCAACAACATTTGTGTGTGCTGCTTCCAAATTCCTTTTTAGCAGCATGATAACGGAAGCTATTTCAAAATCTATTATAATGCGTATATTGTGGTGCAAGCTGAATATCATAGTCTGATGCATAGTCTTGTAAATCCTACAAAAATACTGTATTATATTCTTTATACTTGCTGGAAAGTAACCCATAAACTAGTGGGACAAGTCTGTGCATCTCTGGATTCGTTTCAACCATAGCATGAATGGTACATAATTGCCTAAAAAGGGTTGGACAAGTTTCAAATGTCCCATCCATAATCCAGAGGGGTGCTTCTTTAAGCTTTCGTAAATTATTCTCTGTTAAAAATAAAATAATTCTTCGATGTCCAAATGCGCTATCTCTGCCAAGAAATTTTGCACCATCTCCTCCTGTCAATTTATTGGGGCATCGATCCGTTCTGAAGTCGTTCTTTTATTTGCGCTCTTGCAACAGCAACATCACTTTTCTCCAGTCTTGGAGCATGATTATGTGGTTTCTCATTGCGCATCCCGTGTTCATCTCCAATAAGAATAGTACTAGCAAAGCCAGTACAATTTCCATAATTTCTTTCAATACAGTGACAATACCGTAAATCACCTCGCACTCTGTTATGGCAAAATAAATACCCTTTCCATTTCAGCAAATCATTTTCTTTTTGTGAGTTAACTATTTATGTTGCATTCTTCATCTGCATAGTGCCTTCGGAAAACAATGCACTTTCTCTTTCCAAAATATTTGGAATGATATATTTCCACTATTATCACTTGACAACGCACAACAAAGGTTTTAACAAGCACGTCCTCTGTTCTCCAGTCAACTACGAACTGATGAGCAACCATTCAATCAAACAAACAGAATACAGACAATCACGTGAAGCTTGTTCCTCCAGTTAGGGTTTAAGCGAAGTTCAAGATTTTCGTACCTGCGGTCACAAGAAGTGGTTAAGTTTAAGGATCGGCATCTTATCTTTTGTTTTTCCAAAACGCAGAGCTACATATATTTTACAGCTGGGATGCTCCAGGCGGGGGATCATAAGATGCGAAGAACCCGGGAGCCAGGTTCCGGAGGCTGCAGCATGAACGGACTGGACAGCTGTACTCTGGGCCGGTAGGCGTCATGCTAATTCTCAAAAATAAATTCAAATTTTTTCCGTGCTGCACCATGCGTACGAAAGAAAATTGTTATACTGAAAAGACAATTTCTTTACCCCGTAACGCATTAAACGAAACCTACGTCCCTACGTTCCAAATGATCTGTAAGCCAAACACAGTTTTTCATGCCAAACACAGTTTTTTATACCCAAAACATGGTAAGAAATTCTGTTGAAAGCACAATGAAGGTAAACGATAGGAGAAATATATGTTTTTAAAACTTAATACAAGTGTCAAAACTGAAATAAAAAGAAAGAAAAAAGAAATATTCCAAATTTCATTTAGTAATTTTGACCTGTTGACATTTCGTAAATTGTACTTGCACTCGGTCAAAAAATATTACTTACAAGGACTCTTTAGTAACTTTCTAAGTTCAGATCTGTCTCGTTCGACTTATTTCCTGTACCGCCCCTCTCTTTCGCTAATTGCAGTTAATTGCCGTGAAATTGGTGTTTTACGTACGGGTGTATTGCCGTGTGTCCTGAAGACTATACTGAAAGCGGTGAACCCCAGGGGAAAAGTATTCCATCAAAAGCAACAGTAATCCAATGCGAGAGCAAAACTTTGTTCGTTGGCATTACATCCAAGCAATTTAGGCTAAGTAGGAAGTGTGTTTTTCTACTACGACATCAGAAGATTGCCGCGAATGCTCAGGCAATTACGATACAGATGTGTCCGTAAGACTTCTCTTTCAAGACGTCCAAAGGCCGGCACTAGGGGATGGGGAGGGATACAGTGCGGATGATCTTTTTTGTTACAGTTAGAAATTCCTAAGCCCATTCTTCCTTAAAACTTTGCCTGGTTACCAGTAAGTACTGTATCATGCCTCAACCATTGCACAGATTTATTGTTTTTGTTTTCATTCTTTGAGTTAACAGCGAGAAAATATCTGAACTACGTTGTTTCAGTTGGAAATATTTCTTTTTACTTCAGCAAAACGTAATACTTCACGTAGGGCTTCACGTATAATTGCAAAATACTTTGATAGAATAAACATACCTTACATAAAGAGTTTGCATGAGAAAATAGATTAATAATAAGGAAAATATTCTAAAACCAAAAAAAGAAATTTCGGAGCCGAAAAAGCTAGGTAGAGGAAACAAAAGGCTCTAAGAAAAAGTTCATATTTAAAGAAACCTGTAGTCGCTTAATGAGTAAGTGGTATAAATCAATACAATATCATGTGCTGTATTTGAAAAAAAAATTATAAGCAGGTAGGCATCGTGACTGTCCACAGTTTCCCCTTTTCATCCTGTCAACATTACGACCACCACAGAAAAGAAAATAACAAAAACATAACAAAAACACCCATACAAAGTAAAATGCTCAAAACATAAATACAAGTAACCACACAAAATGAAATGCCCAAAACATTAAAAAAACTGCAACCACACAAAACAAAATACCCAAAACATGGTAAGAAATTCTGTTGAAAGCACAATGAAGGTAAACGATAGGAGAAATATATGTTTTTAAAACTTAATACAAGTGTCAAAACTGAAATAAAAAGAAAGAAAAAGAAATATTCCAAATTTCATTGTTAATTTAGATATTTTGACCTGTTGACATTTCGTAAATTGTACTTGCACTCGGTCAAAAAATATTACTTACAAGGAATCTTTAGTAACTTTTAATCGCTGTGGTCATATTTATAAGGTTTGCATAACAAATCAAGTTAATAATGTTGCGCTTTCACTTAGGCACCAAATACTAATTATTGGCCGCTAGGCCTAGGCCTTTTAAATAATTTTTGATAAGCGTAACACTCTTAAATTGATTTGTCATGCAAACCTCATATGATCACAGCATTTTAAAAATTACTATAAATGCATATGCCTAGGTCTCGGGCGTATCTATTAATGCTTTGTGCTCGAGTAACATTTAAACAGAATTCATTTTATTTTCTATGAAAACTACATAAATATCAGCTCGGAGGACTGAAAACTATCAAAAAGCCCTAGGCCTAGGGTCTGCTTAATAGTTCCAACCTCAGAAAAGCGCATTGCTAAAATCTTGGACTTCTATGAAAACCTTATGAAAATTAGCACGGCTGACTGAAAATTGCTAAACAGGCCCTGTCCTGGGGCTTTCTAATTATTGTTTTGTACCTGACTAAAAGTGCAACATTATCTTTAGTTCTTACTAGCAGGGGTACCCGGTATTTCCCGGGTAAATATTACTATTTCTAAAATCACCAAGTTCAGCGGGTCAAAGTTAATGAATGAAAAAAACTATTTCCGTAAATTTCCAGTAAACTTATTTTAAATTTTTTGATTTAGTTAATTTAATTATACGAAGCAAAAAATAATTTACATTATTTACATTACATTGTATTTCTGCCTGATAAGGCAACCGTTGGGGGTGAAAGCTAACGTTTATTAATTTGTGTTTTTAATACACCACGAACCGGATATTTTTTCACTTTACTGTTATCTACGGCCTCAAAACTAGACCGTAGGTGGGGTAATGGAGTGCTGTATTGGGAAGCAGTTCTTAAGAGTAAAAACTGCAATTTTTACGAAAATTTTGAATAGGCTTCACACCGGGCACCGACCCTTTCCGTCTGCGGTCTAAGTTACAATACAATGAGGTAATGTACCAAATTTGGTCGTTCTAAATTCGAAACTGTAGGTTTTGCAAAAATTGGCATGAGGTGGCTCTGACCCCTAGGCTCCAACCGTTTCCAAAAACCGTCTGCATTCTCAGTTAGAGTACCATGACATAGTATACCAAATTTTGTGGTTCTAAATTGAAAACTGTAGATTTTACGAAATTTTTTTATGGGGAGGGGCTCTGACCCCGTGCCCGACCCTTTCCCAAAACCGTCTACCGTCTAAGTTAGAGTACCATGATATAGTATACCAAATTGGTGGTTCCAAATTGAAAACTGTAGATTTTACGAATATTGTGTATGGAGGGGTGAGGGGGCTCTAACGGCCGGGCCCCGACCCGTTCCGAAAATCGTCTACCGTCTAAGTTAGAGTACCATGATATAGTATACCAAATTTGGTGGTTCTAAATTGAAAACTGTAGATTTCAACAAATTCTTTATGGGGGAGGGGGCTCTGAACCCCAGGTACGACCCTTTCCAAAAAACCATCCACCGTCTAAGTTAGAGTACCATGAGATAGTATACCAAATTTAGTGGTTCTAAATTGAAAACTGTAGATTTCAAGAACTTTTTATGGGGGGATGGGGAAGGGTTCTGAACCCCGGGCTCCGACCCTTTCCAAAAAACCACCTACAGTTTAAGTTAGAATACCATGAGATAGTATACCAAATTTGGTGGTTCTAAATTGAAAACTCTAGTTTTTACGAAAATATTTTATGGGGGGGGCGGCTCTTAATCCATGCCCGACCCGTTCCAAAAACCGTCAACCGTCTAAGTTAGAGTACCATAAGATAGTATACCAAACTTGGTGGTTCTAAATTGAAAACGGTATATTTTACGAAAATTCTGTGGGGGCAGGGTGGGGGTTCCTACCGCCTGGGCCCCGATCCGTTCCAAAAACTGTCTCCCGTCTAAGTTACAGTTTCATGATACCAAATTTGGTGGTTCTAAAGTAAAAACCATAGATTTTACGAAAATTTTGTATGTAAGGGCTCTCACCCCCCGCGCCTTGACTTATTCCAAAAACCGTCTACCGCCTAAGTTAGAGTACCATGAGATAGTATACCAAATTTGGTGGTTCTAAATTGAAAACTGTAGATTTTACGAAAATTTTGTCGGGAAGGGGATTCTAACCCCCGTGCCCCGACGTGTTCAGAAAACGGTCTACCGTCTAAGTTAGAGTACCATGTTATAGTATACCAAATTTGGTGGTTCTAAATTGAAAACTGTAGATTGCACGAATTTTTTTATGGGTAGGGGGGCTCTAAACCCCGGGCTCCGACCCTTTACAAAAAACCGTTTACAGTCTAAGTTAGAACACCATGAGATAGTATACCAAATTTGGTGGTTCTAAATTGAAAACGGTATATTTACCAAAATTTTGTACGGGGGGCTCTAACCCCCGGGCCCCGACCCGTTCCAAAAGTCGTCTACCGGCTAAGTTAGAGTGCGATGTTTTAGTATACCGAATTTTGTGGTTCTAAATTGAAAACTAGATTTTACGAAATTTCGTATGGGGGGGGGGGGGTCTGAACCCCGGGCTCCGACCCTTTCCAAAAACCGTCTACAGTCTAAGTTAGAATAACATGAGATGGTATTCAAAATTTGGTGGTTCTAAATTGAAAACTATAGATTTTCCGAAAATTTAAAATTTTGTACAGGGAAGGGGGTGTGCTCTGACCCTCGAGCCCCGACCCGTTCCAAAAACCGCCTCCCGCTAAGTTCGAGTTTCATGACACAAATTTTGGTGGTCCTCAATTGAAAAATAATGATTTTAAGAAAATTTTGTATGTGGGGGGGTCTTACCCCCGGGCCTTGACCCGTTCCAAAAACCTTCTACCGTCTAAGTTAGAGTACCATGAGGTAGTATACAAAATTTGGTGGTACTAAATTGAAAACTATAGATTTTACGAAACTTTCTGTGTAGGGGGGTAACCCACCTTGCCCCGACCCGTTCTGAAAACCGTCTACCGTCTAAGTTAGAGTACCATGATATAGTATACCAAATTTGGTGGTCCTAAATTGAAAACTCTAGTTTTTACGAAAAAGAATTATGGGCGGGTCTCTGACCCCGTCCCCGACCCGTTCCAAAAACCGTCTACCGTCTAAGTTAGAGTACCATGATATAGTATACCAAATTTGGTGGTTCTAAATTGAAAACTGTAGATTTCACGAAAAATTTTTCTGGGGGGGGGGCTTTGTACCCCGGACTCCGACCCTTTACAAAAAGCAGTCTACCGTCTAAGTTAGAACATCATGAGATAGTATACCAAATTTGGTGGTTCTAAATTGAAAACAGTATATTTCACGAAAATTTTGTTGGGGGGGGGGCTCTAACCCACCGCGCCACGACCTGTTCCAAAAACCGTCTCCCGTCTAAGTTAGAGTTTCATGATACCAAATTTGTTGGTTCTAAATTGAAAACTATAGATTTACGAAAATTTTATATGTGGGGGGCTCTTACCCCCCGCGCCTTGGCCTATTCCAAAAACCATCTACCGTCTAAGTTAGAATACCATGAGATAGTATACCAAATTTGGTAGTTCTAAATTGAAAACTAGATTTTACGGTAATTTTGTAGGGGGAGGCTCTGATCCCCCCGTCTCCAACCGCTTCCAAAAACCGTCTACAGTCTAAGTTAGAATACCACGAGATAGTATACCAGATTTGGTGGTTGTGAATTGAAAACTGAAGATTTTACAAAAATTTTGTATATGGGGGGCTCTGATCAACCGGGCGCTGCCCCGTTCCCAAAACCGTCTACCGTCTAATATTTTTAGTGCCAAAGAAAAACGTAATACTGCTATCCTGTGTGCGTGACCAAACTTTATAAATTTGATCAGGGAGCAAGACGTTCGAAATCGTACATTTTCCTGCATTCGTTTTGTATGTAACCAAAATCTGTAAACGCGACGAATTGACGCAGTCGACGAATTGAGGTTGTCGTCGAATTTGTCCGCGACGAATTGACGCTCGACGAATCGTCGTGGTCGACGAATTGACGCTCGACGAATCGTCGTGGTCGACGAATTGACGCGCGACGAATTGTCGTCGTCGAATTTACGCTCGACGAATTGACGTGACACCATGAGCTACGCAGACGTTCATTCTGAAAGCTATCAGCCTTCATATCTTGTGCGTGATGCTGGCAGATACGTCACACCTCATAGTCTTGTTTGCGTTCATGAACTACCCTAAGTGGTGCAGTACGGTTTTCCTATTACTATTAGTTCCAGAGATAATTACGACTATAATTACGAATTTACGCTACGGCGCCAACAATTCTTAGCGCCATGCGTGGTTTATGGCGCCGTAGCGTAAATTCAAACGCACTCGACTAGTTATCGAGAGTTCTGGGGTTCGATCCCAGCGGTGCCGGAATACAATTTTTCAATCGCTATGCGTTGTTTAAAAAATAACGTGGAAAGAGCGATGACATCGTCCATTTACATTATCTCCACGTATTTGATATATATTAACCATTTCTATCGCTCTTTGAATTTATCAGCTACAATTAAATAGCTGTTGCGTTAAATGCCCCCAGACGACGACATCTCAGTTGCTGAGACCATCAATACGTATTCGTGTACTCAGATGCTGACTGATAAACCACGCATGGCGCTGAGAATTGTTGGCGCCGTAGCGTAAATTCGAACGCACTCGACTAGTTATCGAGAGTTCTGGGGTTCGATCCCAGCGGTGCCGGAATACAATTTTTCAATCGCTATGCGTTGTTTAAAAAATAACGTGGAAAGAGCGATGACATCGTCCATTTACATTATCTCCACGTATTTGATATATATTAACTATTCGTATTAGTTTCGGATATAATAGTGACTCTAGGATTTTGTAGCCATTTGGCACGGTCAAAAACGCTAAAAATTTGCCAAAATGACACCATCGACAATAACCATAAAAAATAAAACAGCTATTCCGGATTTAACTACATAGTCTTGTTTGCGTTGATAAACTCCTCTAAATGGTGCAGTACGGTTTTCCTATTGCTATTAGTTTCGGATATAATTACGACTATATCGTTTTAAAAGTCATTTCGCACGGTGAAAAACGATGAAAATAGGCCAAAAAGACACTATCGACAACAACTCCAAAACTAAAAGAGTTATTCAGGATTTAACTACATAGTCTTGTTTGCGTTTATAAACTACCCTAAGTGATATAGTATGGTTTTTCTATTCGTATTAGTTTCGGAGATAATAGTGACTATAGGATTTTGAAGCCATTCGGCACGGTCAAAAACGCTAAAAATTTGACAAATTTTTAGCATTTTTGACCGTGCCAAATGGCTACAAACTAAAACTATAATTCAAAACTAAAACTGACAATAACTCCAAAACTAAAACTGCTATTCCGGATAGTCTACATAGTCTTGTTTGCGTTTATAAACTACCCTAAGTGATGCAGTACGGTTTTTCAATTCGTATTAGTTTCGGAGATAATAGTGACTATAGGATTTTGTAGCCATTCGGCACCGTGAAAAACGCTCAAAATTTGCCAAAAAGACACCATCGACAATAACTCTAAAACTAAAACAGCCATTACGGATTTAATTACATAGTCTTGTTTGCGTTTATAAACTACCCCAAGTGATGCAGTACGGTTTTTCTATTCGTATTAGTTTCGGAGGTATTTGAGACTATAGGATTTTGTAGCCATCTGCCACGGTGAAAAACGCTAAAAATTTGCCAAAATGACACCATCGACAATAACCCCAAATCTGAAACAGCTATTACGGATTTAACTACTATAACGAAGTAAATTTCTCCGTCATTTTTGTCCACTACGTAATCGAACCAGAGTCCGCTTATTTCGGAACAAGTCGCTCTACCAACTGAGCTACGCAGACGTTCATTCTGACTGCTATCTCGCTGTATATCGTGTGCGTCTTGCTGGCAGGTGCGTCACATCAAACCCCCCCCCCCCCCGAAAGAGGGCCAGACGAATGGCCCACGGGTCAGCCGTGACCATGAATCGTTGCAGGCAGCCATCCACTGTAGAACGTGCACTTGAGAATTCCCAGTATATGTACTGTGCGGAATGCAACATCACACACCTTTTTTTTTTTTTTTTTCGAAGCGCTGGTGAAGGGATTCTATGATTTTTCCTCACTCGCGGTTTGAAAATACCATCACACCATTGCGAGATTTTGAACTGTCGGGTCATCCGGACAGTTCGGGCGCCATTGTAACGAAGTAAATATCTGCGTCATTTTTGATCTACGCTGGGAATCTAACCCGGGTCCGCTTATTTCGGAACAAAATCGCTGTACCAACATGAGCTACGCAGACGTTCATTCTGAAAGCTATCAGCCTTTATATCGTGTGCGTTATGCTGGCAGATACGTCACACCTCATAGTCTTGTTTGCGTTTATAAAATACCCTAAGTGGTGCAGTACGGTTTTCCTATTGCTATTAGTTCCAGAGATAATTACAACTATATCGTTTTGAAGTCATTTTGCACGGTGAAAAACGCTCAAAATTTGCCAAAAAGACACCATCCAATATAATTCCAAAACTAAAACAGCTATTCCGGATATAACTACATAGTCTTGTTTGCGTTTATAAACTACCCTAAGTGGTGCAGTATAGTTTTTCTATTCGTATTAGTTTCGGAAATAATAGTGACTATAAGACTTTGTAGCCATTTGTTACGGTCAAAAACCCTAAAACTTACCAAAATGACACCATCGACAATAACCCCAAAACTAAAACAGCTATTCCGGATTTAACTACATAGTCTTGTTTGCGTTTATAAAATACCCTAAGTGCTGCAGTACGGTTTTCCTATTGCTCCTAGTTTCGGAGATAAATACAACTATATCGTTTTGAAGTCATTTCGCACGGAAAAAAACACTAAAAATTGGCCAAAAAGACACCATCGACAATCACTCCAAAACTAAAACAGCTACTCCGGATTTAACTACATAGTCTTGCTTGCGTTTAGAGACTACCCTAAGTGATGCAGTATGGTTCTTCTATTCGTATTAGTTTTGGAGATAATAGTGACTATAAAATTTTGTAGGCATTTGGCACTGTCAAAAACGCTAAAAATTTGCCAAAATGACACCATCGACAATCACCCCCAAATTAAAACAGGTATTCCAGATTTAACTACATAGTCTTGTTTGCGTTTATAAACTGCTCGAAGTGGTGAAGTACGGTTTTCCTATTGCTATTAGTTTCGGAGATAATTACGACTATATGGTTTTGAAGATATTTCGCGCGGTGAAAAAGGCTAAAAATTTGACAAAAAAGACACCATCGACAATAACTCCAGAACTAAAACTGCTATTCCGGATTTAACTACATAGTCTTGTTTGCGTTTAGAGACTACCCTAAGTGATGCAGTATGGTTTTTCTATTCGTATTAGTTTCGGAGATAATAGTGACTATAAGATTTTGTAGAAATTTGTTACGGTGAGAAACGCTAAAACTTACCAAAATGACACCATCGACAGTACCCCCAAAACTAAAACAGCTATTCCGGATTTAACTACATAGTTTTGTTTGCGTTTATAAAATACCCTAAGTGGTGCGGTATGCTTTTCCTATTGCTATTAGTTTCGTCGTGTGTCGTGTGTTGTTGAGCTCCCGGGTTTTGCGAGTTTTCATGTAGAAATATCGTGTGTGGGAAGGTTTGAAGTAGTGTGACATGTGTATGAGTGTTCCATGTTTCATTTGGTGAAGGTTGGGAGCGCTGGGCATTATAGTTTGTACATACGAAGTGTTTTATTTTGTGTTTGTGCTCGCCGTTGTTGAGAGCTGCAAATGGCGATTTCTATCGTCCATGTTGCACGTGCCAGTTCAGAGGAAGCTGTTCGGCTTCGAGCAAGATCTACTGATAAGACATCGCCGAGTGTTTCTCCTTTGACCTCCGAGAGGGTTGCCATGGAGACTGACCCGAGCTTCTCAAGAGATAAGAATCGAACAAGTCAAACCGGTCCTGGAAATCAAGAGAGCGTGTCTTCGTGCGTTGCTTCTGAAGGAGTTTCTTCTGCGATAAGAATGCAGAATGGTGTTGCTATGGCGACGGGAAATAGAAGTTGGGCATCGGAGGTTGCCATGGCGAATTCTGACAATACGAGTGATCAGCGTTGTGCGTCAGAGAGTGAGTGTCCGGGTAATAGATTTCATCTAACTTTCGAAAAGGATTCCAAGGTATGTCAAGATTTTCATGATCTTTCTGAGAAAACTATTATTTTTCATGCGTTACCACAGACTTCGTTACCTGTATATTTGCAAGCTTTGGAAGAACGAGTGCCGAGAGAGGCAATTAAAGGAATCGGTCGCAGTAAACGTGGTATATCAGTGTTGTTTATAAATTGTGCAGATTGTAAACTTGTGTTACAGCAAGGGATTTCTATAAATAATCAAATTTTGTATCCTGCTTATGCAAGTGAACGACCGATCACTGTAACTTTGTCTCCGGTGCCACTTGAGGTACCGGATTCTGCATTGATAGTTCTTCTTTCTCAGTTTAGCCGGGTGGTGGAACCAGTTCATATAGTAATCGAAGCCCCGCAATCTTCAAATTATTGTCATGTTGCTGGGTTGAAGCGGACTCTTCGGGTTATCTTCCCGAATGAATCAGCTCTTCAGACTTGTCCAAGAGAAGTTGAAATTGTATTGGATTCTCATAGTTTCATGTTTAATATTTATACAGGAATTTTTTGTTACGGTTGCAATGAAAGAGGTCACATTCGTGCTAAATGCCCGTATGTACATAGGCCAACCTTAAGGAAGAGTCTCTCCGATTCCCATGAGGAAAGAATTGCTGTAGCTGACGATCGATCGGATTTAGAACATGGTATTTCACATGTCGTTGATTTGGTTTCTACAGTGGCTGAGACTTGTGAAACCCGAGTGGTGGATCCAGTCGAGCCGGTAGAGAAGAGCTTGATTGAAATGCAGACTTCTTCGGATCCTGGGACTCAGTCAACAGATAATGGTGGTACTTTGGGTATTGTTAACTTACCGGAATGTTCAGTGGCTTTACAGAATATCGCAGATAACTCAAGTATGGTTTCGACATTTAAGCGACCTGGTACTGTTCCAAGTAGGGATCAGTTAAAACGTAGCAAAGCTAAAGACTATATTCAACCGGAATTTATGCCTAATATAGATCTTTCTTTTCTTTTGGAGCCTGCGTGGAATGAGGAACGAAATAAGTCAACACGGTGTCGTCTTCTCCTGGAACTTATTGTATCATGCCCTGATTATGACGAATTTTTGTGTTTTCTGGAATTGAAGGACGTTATTCTGCCCGATAAAAAGAAATCTCCGCTTACTCCGGAGTTTTTCGAAGAACATAAGACATCGATAAATGCTATTGTACATCACCTAAATGTTATGTTGAATTGGATAATTACAAAAAATCCTGTTCCTGAACTTTTAGACACCTATTATGAAGTGTACTATAAACGTATAGAGGACATTAAGGATCATATAAAAAAACATATTCTAGTTGATTGGTACCAGTATGTCTACTGATGTGCTTGGATGTTTCAGATAGATTCCTTGATGTTGGTTTCTTCTTTTTCTTACAGTGTTATTGAAATGTTCTTGGACTTTAATAGATATGGTTTTCTGTTTACATATGTATCAAATTAGCGTTGTTAATTAATGATCCAGTTTTTTTTTCAGGTTGTTTTGTTAATTCTATAATGCAATGCTTGTTTTTCCATTTTATATCACTTTTACGATTATTTTTCATTAAATCAGGTGGTTTTCACCTGCAATATTGACCTTCGGAGATAATTAAAACTATATCGTGTTGAAGTCATTTCGCGCTGTGAAAAACGCTCAAAATTTGCCAAAAAGACACCATCGACAATAACTCCAAAACTAAAACAGCTATTCCGGATTTAACTACATACTCTTGTTTGCGTTTATAAACTACCCTAAGTGATGCAGTATGTTTTTATTATTGGTATTAGTTTCGGAGATAATAGTGACTATAGGATTTTGTAGGCATTTGGCTCGATCAAAAACGCTAAAAATTTGCCAAAATGGCACAATCGACAATAACTCCCAAACTAAAACAGCTATTCCGGATTTAACTACATAGTCTTGTTTACGTTTATAAACTACCCTAAGTGGTGCAGTACGATTTTCCTAATGCTATTAGTTAAGGAGGTAATTACGACTATATCCTTTTTAAAGTCATTTCGCACAGAGGAAAACGCTGAAAATTTGCCAAAAAGACACCATCGACGATAACTCCATAACTAAAACAGCTATTCCTTATTTAACTACATAGTCTTGTTTGTGTTTATAAACTCCTCTAAGTGGTGCAGTACCGTTGTCCTATTGCTATTAATTTCGGAGATATTTATATCGGTTTGAAGTAATTTCGCACAGTGAAAAACGCTCAAAATTTGCCAAAAAGACACCATCGACAATAACTCCAAAACTAAAACAGCTATTCCTGATTTAGCTACATACTCTTGTTTGCGTTTATAAGCTACCCTAAGTGATGCAGTATGTTTTTATTATTGGTATTAGTTTCGGAGATAATATTGACTATAGGATTTTGTAGGCATTTGGCTCGATCAAAAACGCTAAAAATTTGCCAAAATGACACCGTCGGCAATAACTCCCAAACTAAAACAGCTATTCCTTATTTAACTACATAGTCTTGTTTGTGTTTATAAACTCCTCTAAGTGGTGCAGTACCGTTGTCCTATTGCTATTAATTTCGGAGATATTTATATCGGTTTGAAGTAATTTCGCACAGTGAAAAACGCTCAGAATTTGCCAAAAAAGCACCATCGACAATAACTCCAAAACTAAAACAGCTATTCAGAATTTAACTACATAGCCTTGTTTGCGTTTATAAACTAAACTAAGTGATGCAATATTTTTTCTATTCGTATTAGTTTCGGAGTTAATAGTGACTATAGGATTTTGTATCCAATTGGCACAGTGAAAAACGCTCAAAATTTGCCAAAAAGACACCATCGACAATAACGCCAAAACTAAAACAGCTATTCCGGATTTTACTATATAGTCTTGTTTGCGTTTATAAAATACCCTAAGTGGTGCAGTACGGTTTTCCAATTCCTTTTAGTTTCGGAGATAATTACGACTATATGGTTTTGAAATCATAAATAGTGACTAAAGGATTTTGTAGCCATTTGGCACGGTCAAAAACGCTAAAAATTTGCCAAATTTTTAGCGTTTTTGACCGTGCCAAATGGCTACAAACTAAAACTATAATTCCAAAACTAAAACTGACAATAACTCCAAAACTAAAACTGCTATTCCGGATTTAAATACATAGTCTTGTTTGCGGTTATAAACTACCCTAATGCAGGTCGGTTTTTCTATTCGTATTAGTTTCGGAGATAATAGTGACTATAGGATTTTGTAGATATTCGGCACGGTGAAAAACGCTTAAAATTTGCCAAAAAGACACCATCGACAATAACTCTAAAACTAAAACAGCCATTACGGATTTAATTACATAGTCTTGTTTGCGTTTATAAACTACCCCAAATGATGCAGTATGGTTTTTCTATTCGTATTAATTTCGCAGGTATTTGAGACTATAGGATTTTGTAGCCATTTGGCACCGTCAAAAACGCTAAAAATTTGCCAAAATGACACCATCGACAATAACTCCAAAACTAAAACAGCTATTACGGATTTAACTACTATAACGAAGTAAATTTCTCCGTCATTTTTGTCCACTACGGGAATCGAACCCGAGTCCGCTTATTTCGGAACAAGTCGCTCTACCAACTGAGCTACGCAGACGTTCATTCTGACTGCTATCTCGCTGTATATCGTGTGCGTCTTCCTGGCAGGTACGTTACATCTAACCCCCCCCCGAAAGAGGGCCAGGGGAATGGCCCACGGGTCAGCCGTGACTATGAATCGTTGCAGGCAGCCATCCACTGTAGAACGTGCACTTGAGAACTCCCAGTTTATGTAGTGTGCGGAATGCAACCTCACACACCTTTTTTTTTTTTCGAAGCGCTGGTAAAGGGATTCTATGATTTTTCCTCACTCGCGGTGTGGAAATACCATCACACCATTGCGAGATTTTGAACGGTCGGGTCATTCGGACAGTTCGGGCGCCATTGTAACGAAGTAAATATCTCCGTCATTTTTGATCTACGCCGGGAATCTAACCCGAGTCCGCTTATTCCGGAACATAATCGCTCTACCAACATGAGCTACGCAGACGTTCATTCTGAAAGCTATCAGCCTTTATATCGTGTGCGTTATGCTGGCAGATACGTCACACCTCATAGTCTTGTTTGCGTTTATAAAATACCCTAAGTGGTGCAGTACGGTTTTCCTATTGCTATTAGTTCCAGAGATAATTACAACTATATCGTTTTGAAGTCATTTTGCACGGTGAAAAACGCTCAAAATTTGCCAAAAAGACACCATCCAATATAATTCCAAAACTAAAACAGCTATTCCGGATATAACTACATAGTCTTGTTTGCGTTTATAAACTACCCTAAGTGGTGCAGTATAGTTTTTCTATTCGTATTAGTTTCGGAAATAATAGTGACTATAAGACTTTGTAGCCATTTGTTACGGTCAAAAACCCTAAAACTTACCAAAATGACACCATCGACAATAACCCCAAAACTAAAACAGCTATTTCGGATTTAACTACATAGTCTTGTTTGCGTTTATAAAATACCCTAAGTGCTGCAGTACGGTTTTCCTATTGCTCCTAGTTTCGGAGATAAATACAACTATATCGTTTTGAAGTCATTTCGCACGGAAAAAAACACTAAAAATTGGCCAAAAAGACACCATCGACAATCACTCCAAAACTAAAACAGCTACTCCGGATTTAACTACATAGTCTTGCTTGCGTTTAGAGACTACCCTAAGTGATGCAGTATGGTTCTTCTATTCGTATTAGTTTTGGAGATAATAGTGACTATAAAATTTTGTAGGCATTTGGCACTGTCAAAAACGCTAAAAATTTGCCAAAATGACACCATCGACAATCACCCCCAAATTAAAACAGGTATTCCAGATTTAACTACATAGTCTTGTTTGCGTTTATAAACTGCTCGAAGTGGTGAAGTACGGTTTTCCTATTGCTATTAGTTTCGGAGATAATTACGACTATATGGTTTTGAAGATATTTCGCGCGGTGAAAAAGGCTAAAAATTTGACAAAAAAGACACCATCGACAATAACTCCAAAACTAAAACTGCTATTCCGGATTTAACTACATAGTCTTGTTTGCGTTTAGAGACTACCCTAAGTGATGCAGTATGGTTTTTCTATTCGTATTAGTTTCGGAGATAATAGTGACTATAAGATTTTGTAGAAATTTGTTACGGTGAGAAACGCTAAAACTTACCAAAATGACACCATCGACAGTACCCCCAAAACTAAAACAGCTATTCCGGATTTAACTACATAGTTTTGTTTGCGTTTATAAAATACCCTAAGTGGTGCGGTATGCTTTTCCTATTGCTATTAGTTTCGTCGTGTGTCGTGTGTTGTTGAGCTCCCGGGTTTTGCGAGTTTTCATGTAGAAATATCGTGTGTGGGAAGGTTTGAAGTAGTGTGACATGTGTATGAGTGTTCCATGTTTCATTTGGTGAAGGCTGGGAGCGCTGGGCATTATAGTTTGTACATACGAAGTGTTTTATTTTGTGTTTGTGCTCGCCGTTGTTGAGAGCTGCAAATGGCGATTTCTATCGTCCATGTTGCACGTGCCAGTTCAGAGGAAGCTGTTCGGCTTCGAGCAAGATCTACTGATAAGACATCGCCGAGTGTTTCTCCTTTGACCTCCGAGAGGGTTGCCATGGAGACTGACCCGAGCTTCTCAAGAGATAAGAATCGAACAAGTCAAACCGGTCCTGGAAATCAACAGAGCGTGTCTTCGTGCGTTGCTTCTGAAGGAGTTTCTTCTGCGATAAGAATGCAGAATGGTGTTGCTATGGCGACGGGAAATAGAAGTTGGGCATCGGAGGTTGCCATGGCGAATTCTGACAATACGAGTGATCAGCGTTGTGCGTCAGAGAGTGAGTGTCCGGGTAATAGATTTCATCTAACTTTCGAAAAGGATTCCAAGGTATGTCAAGATTTTCATGATCTTTCTGAGAAAACTATTATTTTTCATGCGTTACCACAGACTTCGTTACCTGTATATTTGCAAGCTTTGGAAGAACGAGTGCCGAGAGAGGCAATTAAAGGAATCGGTCGCAGTAAACGTGGTATATCAGTGTTGTTTATAAATTGTGCAGATTGTAAACTTGTGTTACAGCAAGGGATTTCTATAAATAATCAAATTTTGTATCCTGCTTATGCAAGTGAACGACCGATCACTGTAACTTTGTCTCCGGTGCCACTTGAGGTACCGGATTCTGCATTGATAGTTCTTCTTTCTCAGTTTAGCCGGGTGGTGGAACCAGTTCATATAGTAATCGAAGCCCCGCAATCTTCAAATTATTGTCATGTTGCTGGGTTGAAGCGGACTCTTCGGGTTATCTTCCCGAATGAATCAGCTCTTCAGACTTGTCCAAGAGAAGTTGAAATTGTATTGGATTCTCATAGTTTCATGTTTAATATTTATACAGGAATTTTTTGTTACGGTTGCAATGAAAGAGGTCACATTCGTGCTAAATGCCCGTATGTACATAGGCCAACCTTAAGGAAGAGTCTCTCCGATTCCCATGAGGAAAGAATTGCTGTAGCTGACGATCGATCGGATTTAGAACATGGTATTTCACATGTCGTTGATTTGGTTTCTACAGTGGCTGAGACTTGTGAAACCCGAGTGGTGGATCCAGTCGAGCCGGTAGAGAAGAGCTTGATTGAAATGCAGACTTCTTCGGATCCTGGGACTCAGTCAACAGATAATGGTGGTACTTTGGGTATTGTTAACTTACCGGAATGTTCAGTGGCTTTACAGAATATCGCAGATAACTCAAGTATGGTTTCGACATTTAAGCGACCTGGTACTGTTCCAAGTAGGGATCAGTTAAAACGTAGCAAAGCTAAAGACTATATTCAACCGGAATTTATGCCTAATATAGATCTTTCTTTTCTTTTGGAGCCTGCGTGGAATGAGGAACGAAATAAGTCAACACGGTGTCGTCTTCTCCTGGAACTTATTGTATCATGCCCTGATTATGACGAATTTTTGTGTTTTCTGGAATTGAAGCACGTTTTTCTGCCCGATAAAAAGAAATCTCCGCTTACTCCGGAGTTTTTCGAAGAACATAAGACATCGATAAATGCTATTGTACATCACCTAAATGTTATGTTGAATTGGATAATTACAAAAAATCCTGTTCCTGAACTTTTAGACACCTATTATGAAGTGTACTATAAACGTATAGAGGACATTAAGGATCATATAAAAAAACATATTCTAGTTGATTGGTACCAGTATGTCTACTGATGTGCTTGGATGTTTCAGATAGATTCCTTGATGTTGGTTTCTTCTTTTTCTTACAGTGTTATTGAAATGTTCTTGGACTTTAATAGATATGGTTTTCTGTTTACATATGTATCAAATTAGCGTTGTTAATTAATGATCCAGTTTTTTTCAGGTTGTTTTGTTAATTCTATAATGCAATGCTTGTTTTTCGATTTTATATCACTTTTACGATTATTTTTCATTAAATCAGGTGGTTTTCACCTGCAATATTGACCTTCGGAGATAATTAAAACTATATCGTGTTGAACTCATTTCGCGCTGTGAAAAACGCTCAAAATTTGCCAAAAAGACACCATCGACAATAACTCCAAAACTAAAACAGCTATTCCGGATTTAACTACATACTCTTGTTTGCGTTTATAAACTACCCTAAGTGATGCAGTATGTTTTTATTATTGGTATTAGTTTCGGAGATAATAGTGACTATAGGATTTTGTAGGCATTTGGCTCGATCAAAAACGCTAAAAATTTGCCAAAATGGCACAATCGACAATAACTCCCAAACTAAAACAGCTATTCCGGATTTAACTACATAGCCTTGTTTACGTTTATAAACTACCCTAAGTGGTGCAGTACGATTTTCCTAATGCTATTAGTTAAGGAGGTAATTACGACTATATCCTTTTTAAAGTCATTTCGCACAGTGGAAAACGCTGAAAATTTGCCAAAAAGACACCATCGACGATAACTCCATAACTAAAACAGCTATTCCTTATTTAACTACATAGTCTTGTTTGTGTTTATAAACTCCTCTAAGTGGTGCAGTACCGTTGTCCTATTGCTATTAATTTCGGAGATATTTATATCGGTTTGAAGTAATTTCGCACAGTGAAAAACGCTCAAAATTTGCCAAAAAGACACCATCGACAATAACTCCAAAACTAAAACAGCTATTCCTGATTTAGCTACATACTCTTGTTTGCGTTTATAAGCTACCCTAAGTGATGCAGTATGTTTTTATTATTGGTATTAGTTTCGGAGATAATATTGACTATAGGATTTTGTAGGCATTTGGCTCGATCAAAAACGCTAAAAATTTGCCAAAATGACACCATCGGCAATAACTCCCAAACTAAAACAGCTATTCCGGATTTAACTACATAGTCTTGTTTACGTTTATAAGCTACCCTAAGTGGTACAGTACGGTTTTCCTAATGCTATTTGTTACGGAGGTAATTACGACTATATCCTTTTTAAAGTAATTTCGCACAGTGAAAAACGCTCAGAATTTGCCAAAAAAGCACCATCGACAATAACTCCAAAACTAAAACAGCTATTCAGAATTTAACTACATAGCATTGTTTGCGTTTATAAACTACCCTAAGTGATGCAATATTTTTTTCTATTCGTATTAGTTTCGGAGTTAATAGTGACTATAGGATTTTGTATCCAATTGGCACAGTGAAAAACGCTCAAAATTTGCCAAAAAGACACCATCGACAATAGCGCCAAAACTAAAACAGCTATTCCGGATTTTACTATATAGTCTTGTTTGCGTTTATAAAATACCCTAAGTGGTGCAGTACGGTTTTACAATTCCTTTTAGTTTCGGAGATAATTACGACTATATGGTTTTGAAGTCATAAATAGTGACTAAAGGATTTTGTAGCCATTTTGCACGGTCAAAAACGCTAAAAATTTGCCAAATTTTTAGCGTTTTTGACCGTGCCAAATGGCTACAAACTAAAACTATAATTCCAAAACTAAAACTGACAATAACTCCAAAACTAAAACTGCTATTCCGGATTTAAATACATAGTCTTGTTTGCGTTTATAAACTACCCCAAATGATGCAGTATGGTTTTTCTATTCGTATTAATTTCGGAGGTATTTGAGACTATAGGATTTTGTAGCCATTTGGCACCGTCAAAAACGCTAAAAATTTGCCAAAATGACACCATCGACAATAACTCCAAAACTAAAACAGCTATTACGGATTTAACTACTATAACGAAGTAAATTTCTCCGTCATTTTTGTCCACTACGGGAATCGAACCCGAGTCCGCTTATTTCGGAACAAGTCGCTCTACCAACTGAGCTACGCAGACGTTCATTCTGACTGCTATCTCGCTGTATATCGTGTGCGTCTTCCTGGCAGGTACGTTACATCTACCCCCCCCCCCGAAAGAGGGCCAGGGGAATGGCCCACGGGTCAGCAGTGACCATGAATCGTTGCAGGCAGCCATCCACTGTAGAACGTGCACTTGAGAACTCCCAGTTTATGTAGTGTGCGGAATGCAACCTCACACACCTTTTTTTTTTCGAAGCGCTGGTAAAGGGATTCTATGATTTTTCCTCACTCGCGGTGTGGAAATACCATCACACCATTGCGAGATTTTGAACGGTCGGGTCATTCGGACAGTTCGGGCGCCATTGTAACGAAGTAAATATCTCCGTCATTTTTGATCTACGCCGGGAATCTAACCCGAGTCCGCTTATTCCGGAACATAATCGCTCTACCAACATGAGCTACGCAGACGTTCATTCTGAAAGCTATCAGCCTTTATATCGTGTGCGTTATGCTGGCAGATACGTCACACCTCATAGTCTTGTTTGCGTTTATAAAATACCCTAAGTGGTGCAGTACGGTTTTCCTATTGCTATTAGTTCCAGAGATAATTACAACTATATCGTTTTGAAGTCATTTTGCACGGTGAAAAACGCTCAAAATTTGCCAAAAAGACACCATCCAATATAATTCCAAAACTAAAACAGCTATTCCGGATATAACTACATAGTCTTGTTTGCGTTTATAAACTACCCTAAGTGGTGCAGTATAGTTTTTCTATTCGTATTAGTTTCGGAAATAATAGTGACTATAAGACTTTGTAGCCATTTGTTACGGTCAAAAACCCTAAAACTTACCAAAATGACACCATCGACAATAACCCCAAAACTAAAACAGCTATTCCGGATTTAACTACATAGTCTTGTTTGCGTTTATAAAATACCCTAAGTGCTGCAGTACGGTTTTCCTATTGCTCCTAGTTTCGGAGATAAATACAACTATATCGTTTTGAAGTCATTTCGCACTGAAAAAAACACTAAAAATTGGCCAAAAAGACACCATCGACAATCACTCCAAAACTAAAACAGCTATTCCGGATATAACTACATAGTCTTGTATGCGTTTATAAACTACCCTAAGTGATGCAGTACGGTTTTTCTATTCGTATTAGTTTCGGAGATAATAGTGACTGAGTGATTTTGTAGCCATTCGGCTCGGTTAAAAACGCTCAAAATTTGCCAAAAAGACACCATCGACAATAACTCTAAAAATAAAACAGCAATTCCGGATTTAATTACATAGTCTTGTATGCGTTTATAAACTACCACAAGTGATGCAGTATGGTTTTTCTACTCGTATTAGTTTCGGAGGTATTTGAGACTATAGGATTCTGTAGCCATTTGGCACGGTCAAATACGCTGAAAATTTTGCCAAAATGACACACCATTTTGCTGAAAATTCGCCAAAAAGACACAATCGACAATCACTCCAAAACTAAAACAACGATTCCGGATTTAACTGCATAGCCTTGTTTGCGTTTATAAACTACCCAAAGTGATGCAGTATGGTTTTTCTATTCCTATTAGTTTCGGAGATATTTGAGACTATAGGACTTTGTAGCCATTTCGCACGGTCAAAAACGCTGAAAATTTGCCAAAAAGACACCGTAGACAATAACTCCAAAACTAAAACAGCGATTCCGGATTTAACTGCATAGTCTTGTTTGTGTTTATAAACTACCCTAAGTGCTGCAGTATGGTTTTTCTATTCCTATTAGTTTCGGAGATATTTGAGACTATAGGATTTTGTATCATTTTGGCACGATGAAAAACACTAAAAATTTGCCAAAAAGACACCATCGACAATAACTCCAAAACTAAAACAGCGATTCCGGATTTAACTACATAGTCTTGTTTGCGTTTATAAAATACCCTAAGTGATGCACTATGGTTTTTCTATTCGAATTAGTTTCGGAGATAATAGTGACTATAGGATTTTGTAGCCATTTGGCACGGTCAAAAACGCTAAAAATTGGCCAAAATGACACCATCGACAATAACCCCAAAACTAAAACAGCTATTCCGGATTTAACTACATAGTCTTGTTTGCGTTGATAAACTCCTCTAAATTGTGCAGTACGGTTTTCCTATTGCTATTAGTTTCGGATATAATTACGACTATATCGTTTTAAAGTCATTTCGCACGGTGAAAAACGATGAAAATAGGCCAAAAAGACACCATCGACAATAACTCCAAAACTAAAAGAGTTATTCCGGATTTAACTACATAATCTTGTTTGCGTTTATAAACTACCCTAAGTGATATAGTATATTTTTTCTATTCGTATTAGTTTCGCAGATAATAGTGACTATAGGATTTTGTAGCCATATGCACGGTCAAAAACGCTAAAAATTTGCCAAATTTTTAGCGTTTTTGACCGTGCCAAATGGCTACAGACTAAAACTATAATTCCAAAACTAAAACTGCTATTCCGGATTTAACTACATAGTCTTGTTTGCGTTTATAAACTACCCTAAGTGATGCAGTACGGTTTTTCTATTCGTATTAGTTTCGGAGATAATAGTGACTGAGGGATTTTGTAGCCATTCGGCTCGGTTAAAAACGCTCAAAATTTGCCAAAAAGACACCATCGACAATAACTCTAAAAATAAAACAGCAATTACGGATTTAATTACATAGTCTTGTATGCGTTTATGAACTACCACAAGTGATGCAGTATGGTTTTTCTACTCGTATTAGTTTCGGAGGTATTTGAGACTATAGGATTCTGTAGCCATTTGGCACGGTCAAATACGCTGAAAATTTGCCAAAATGACACCATTTTGCTGAAAATTCGACAAAAAGACACAATGGACAATCACTCCAAAACTAAAACAACGATTCCGGATTTAACTGCATAGCCTTGTTTGCGTTTATAAACTACCCTAAGTGATGCAGTATGGTTTTTCTATTCCTATTAGTTTCGGAGATATTTGAGACTATAGGACTTTGTAGCCATTTGGCATGGTGAAAAACGCTAAAAATTTGCCAAAAAGACACCATAGACAATAACTCCAAAACTAAAACAGCGATTCCGGATTTAACTACATAGTCTTGTTTGTGTTTATAAACTACCCTAAGTGATGCAGTATGGTTTTTCTATTCCTATTAGTTTCGGAGATATTTGAGACTATAGTACTTTGTAGACATTTCGCACGGTCAAAAACGCTGAAAATTTGCCAAAAAGACACCGTAGACAATAACTCCAAAACTAAAACAGCGATTCCGGATTTAACTGCATAGTCTTGTTTGTGTTTATAAACTACCCTAAGTGCTGCAGTATGGTTTTTCTATTCCTATTAGTTTCGGAGATATTTGAGACTATAGGATTTTGTAGCATTTTGGCACGATGAAAAACGCTAAAAATATAATATAGTGATGCAGTACGGTTTTTCTATTCCTATTAGTTTCGGAGATATTTGATACTATAGGATTTTGTAGCCATTTGGCACGGTGAAAAACGCAAAAAATACCCTAAGTGCTGCAGTATGGTTTTTCTATTCCTATTAGTTTCGGAGATATTTGAGACTATAGGATTTTGTAGCATTTTGGCACGATGAAAAACGCTAAAAATTTGCCAAAATGACACCATCGACAATAACTCCAAAACTAAAACAGCGATTCCGGATTTAACTGCATAGTCTTGTTTGCGTTTATAAACTACCCTAAGTGATGCAGTACGGTTTTTCTATTCCTATTAGTTTCGGAGATATTTGATACTATAGGATTTTGTAGCCATTTGGCACGGTGAAAAACGCAAAAAATTTGCCAAAAAGACACTATCGACAATAACTCCAAAACTAAAACAGCGATACCGGATTTAACTGCATAGTCTTGTTTGCGTTTATAAACTACCCTAAGTGATGCAGTATGTTTTTTCTATTCCTATTAGTTTCAGAGATATTTGAGACTATAGGATTTTGTAGCATTTTGGCAAGGTGAAAAACGCTAAAAATTTGCCAAAAAGACACCATCGACAATAACTCCAAAACTAAAACAGCGATACCGGATTTAACTGCATAGTCTTGTTTGTGTTTATAAACTACCCTAAGTGATGCAGTATGGTTTTTCTATTCCTATTAGTTTCGGAGATATTTGAGACTATAGTACTTTGTAGCCATTTCGCACGGTGAAAAACGCTAAAAATTTGCCAAAAAGACACCATCGACAATAACTCCAAAACTAAAACAGCGATTCCGGATTTAACTGCATAGTCTTGTTTGCGTTTATAAACTACCCTAAGTGATGCAGTATGGTTTTTCTATTCCTATTAGTTTCGGAGATATTTGAGACTATAGGATTTTGTAGCCATTTGACACGGTGAAAAACGCTAAAAATTTGCCAAAACGACACCATCGACAATAACTCCAAAACTAAAACAGCGATTCCGGATTTAACTGCATAGTCTTGTTTGCGTTTATAAACTACCCTAAGTGATGCAGTATGGTTTTTCTATTTAAATTAGTTTCAGAGATATTTGAGACTATAGGAATTTGTAGCCATTTCGCACGGAGAAAAACGCTAAAAATTTGCCAAAAAGACACCATCGACAATAACTCCAAAACTAAAACAGCGATTCCGGATTTAACTACATAGTCTTGTTTGCGTTTATAAACTACCCTAAGTGATGCAGTATGGTTTTTCTATTCCTATTAGTTTCAGAGATATTTGAGACTATAGGACTTTGTAGCCATTTCGCACGGTGAAAAACGCTAAAAATTTGCCAAAAAGACACCATCGACAATAACTCCAAAACTAAAACAGCGATTCCGGATTTAACTGCATAGTCTTGTTTGCGTTTATAAACTACCCTAAGTGATGCAGTATGGTTTTTCTATTTAAATTAGTTTCGGAGATATTTGAGACTATAGGACTTTGTAGCCATTTCGCACGGTGAAAAACGCTAAAAATTTGCCAAAAAGACACCATCGACAATAACTCCAAAACTAAAACAGCGATTCCGGATTTAACTACATAGTCTTGTTTGCGTTTATAAAATACCCTAAGTGATGCACTATGGTTTTTCTATTCGAATTAGTTTCGGAGATAATAGTGACTATAGGATTTTGTAGCCATTTGGCACGGTCAAAAACGCTAAAAATTGGCCAAAATGACACCATCGACAATAACTCCAAAACTAAAACAGCTATTCCGGATTTAACTACATAGTCTTGTTTGCGTTTATAAACTCCCCTAAATTGTGCAGTACGGTTTTCCTATTGCTATTAGTTTCGGAGATATAATTACGACTATATCGTTTTAAAGTCATTTCGCACGGTGAAAAACGATGAAAATTTGCCAAAAAGACACCATCGACAATAACTCCAAAACTAAAACAGTTATTCCGGATTTAACTACATAATCTTGTTTGCGTTTATAAACTACCCTAAGTGATATAGTATGGTTTTTCTATTCCTATTAGTTTCGCAGATAATAGTGACTATAGGATTTTGTAGCCATATGGCACGGTCGAAAACGCTAAAAATTTGGCAAATTTTTAGCGTTTTTGACCGTGCCAAATGGCTACAAACTAAAACTATAATTCCAAAACTAAAACTGCTATTCCGGATTTAACTACATAGTCTTGTTTGCGTTTATAAACTACCCTAAGTGATGCAGTACGGTTTTTCTATTCGTATTAGTTTCGGAGATAATAGTGACTGAGGGATTTTGTAGCCATTCGGCTCGGTTAAAAACGCTCAAAATTTGCCAAAAAGACACCATCGACAATAACTCTAAAACTAAAACAGCGATTACGGATTTAATTACATAGTCTTGTATGCGTTTATAAACTACCACAAGTGATGCAGTATGGTTTTTCTACTCGTATTAGTTTCGGAGGTATTTGAGACTATAGGATTCTGTAGCCATTTGGCACGGTCAAATACGCTGAAAATTTGCCAAAATGACACCATTTTGCTGAAAATTCGACAAAAAGACACAATGGACAATCACTCCAAAACTAAAACAACGATTCCGGATTTAACTGCATAGCCTTGTTTGCGTTTATAAACTACCCTAAGTGATGCAGTATGGTTTTTCTATTCCTATTAGTTTCGGAGATATTTGAGACTATAGGACTTTGTAGCCATTTGGCATGGTGAAAAACGCTAAAAATTTGCCAAAAAGACACCATAGACAATAACTCCAAAACTAAAACAGCGATTCCGGATTTAACTACATAGTCTTGTTTGCGTTTATAAACTACCCTAAGTGATGCAGTATGGTTTTTCTATTCCTATTAGTTTCGGAGATATTTGAGACTATAGTACTTTGTAGACATTTCGCACGGTCAAAAACGCTAAAAATATAATATAGTGATGCAGTACGGTTTTTCTATTCCTATTAGTTTCGGAGATATTTGATACTATAGGATTTTGTAGCCATTTGGCACGGTGAAAAACGCAAAAAATACCCTAAGTGCTGCAGTATGGTTTTTCTATTCCTATTAGTTTCGGAGATATTTGAGACTATAGGATTTTGTAGCATTTTGGCACGATGAAAAACGCTAAAAATTTGCCAAAATGACACCATCGACAATAACTCCAAAACTAAAACAGCGATTCCGGATTTAACTGCATAGTCTTGTTTGCGTTTATAAACTACCCTAAGTGATGCAGTACGGTTTTTCTATTCCTATTAGTTTCGGAGATATTTGATACTATAGGATTTTGTAGCCATTTGGCACGGTGAAAAACGCAAAAAATTTGCCAAAAAGACACCATCGACAATAACTCCAAAACTAAAACAGCGATACCGGATTTAACTGCATAGTCTTGTTTGCGTTTATAAACTACCCTAAGTGATGCAGTATGGTTTTTCTATTCCTATTAGTTTCAGAGATATTTGAGACTATAGGATTTTGTAGCATTTTGGCACGGTGAAAAACGCTAAAAATTTGCCAAAAAGACACCATCGACAATAACTCCAAAACTAAAACAGCGATACCGGATTTAACTGCATAGTCTTGTTTGTGTTTATAAACTACCCTAAGTGATGCAGTATGGTTTTTCTATTCCTATTAGTTTCGGAGATATTTGAGACTATAGTACTTTGTAGCCATTTCGCACGGTGAAAAACGCTAAAAATTTGCCAAAAAGACACCATCGACAATAACTCCAAAACTAAAACAGCGATTCCGGATTTAACTGCATAGTCTTGTTTGCGTTTATAAACTACCCTAAGTGATGCAGTATGGTTTTTCTATTCCTATTAGTTTCGGAGATATTTGAGACTATAGGATTTTGTAGCCATTTGGCACGGTGAAAAACGCTAAAAATTTGCCAAAACGACACCATCGACAATAACTCCAAAACTAAAACAGCGATTCCGGATTTAACTGCATAGTCTTGTTTGCGTTTATAAACTACCCTAAGTGATGCAGTATGGTTTTTCTATTCCTATTAGTTTCGGAGATATTTGAGACTATAGGATTTTGTAGCCATTTGGCACGGTGAAAAACGCTACAAATTTGCCAAAATGACACCATCGACAATAACTCCAAAACTAAAACAGCGATTCCGGATTTAACTGCATAGTCTTGTTTGCGTTTATAAACTACCCTAAGTGATGCAGTATGGTTTTTCTATTCCTATTAGTTTCGGAGATATTTGAGACTATAGGAATTTGTAGCCATTTCGCACGGTGAAAAACGCTAAAAATTTGCCAAAAAGACACCATCGACAATAACTCCAAAACTAAAACAGCGATTCCGGATTTAACTACATAGTCTTGTTTGCGTTTATAAACTACCCTAAGTGATGCAGTATGGTTTTTCTATTCCTATTAGTTTCAGAGATATTTGAGACTATAGGACTTTGTAGCCATTTCGCACGGTGAAAAACGCTAAAAATTTGCCAAAAAGACACCATCGACAATAACTCCAAAACTAAAACAGCGATTCCGGATTTAACTGGATAGTCTTGTTTGCGTTTATAAACTACCCTAAGTGATGCAGTATGGTTTTTCTATTCCTATTAGTTTCAGAGATATTTGAGACTATAGGACTTTGTAGCCATTTCGCACGGTGAAAAACGCTAAAAATTTGCCAAAAAGACACCATCGACAATAACTCCAAAACTAAAACAGCGATTCCGGATTTAACTACATAGTCTTGTTTGCGTTTATAAACTACCCTAAGTGATGCAGTATGGTTTTTCTATTCGAATTAGTTTCGGAGATATTTGTGACTATAGGATTTTGTAGCCATTTGGCACGGTCAAAAACGCTAAAAATTTGCCAAAATGACACCATCGACAATAACTCCAAAACTAAAACAGCTATTCCGGATTTAACTACATAGTCTTGTTTGCGTTTATAAACTACCCTAAATTGTGCAGTACGGTTTTCCTATTGCTATTAGTTTCGGATATAATTACGACTATATCGTTTTAAAGTCATTTCGCACGGTGAAAAACGATGAAAAATTTGCCAAAAAGACACCATCGACAATAACTCCAAAACTAAAACAGTTATTCCGGATTTAACTACATAGTCTTGTTTGCGTTTATAAACTACCCTAAGTGATGCAGTATGGTTTTTCTATTCGTATTAGTTTCGGAGATATTTGAGACTATAGGATTTTGTAGCCATATGCACGGTCGAAAACGCTAAAAATTTGGCAAATTTTTAGCGTTTTTGACCGTGCCAAATGGCTACAAACTAAAACTATAATTCCAAAACTAAAACAGCTATTCCGGATTTAACTACATAGTCTTGTTTGCGTTTATAAAATACCCCAAGTGATGCAGTACGGTTTTTCTATTCGTATTAGTTTCGGAGATAATAGTGACTGAGGGATTTTGTAGCCATTCGGCACGGTTAAAAACGCTCAAAATTTGCCAAAAAGACACCATCGACAATAACTCTAAAACTAAAACAGCGATTCCGGATTTAATTACATAGTCTTGTTTGCGTTTATAAACTACCACAAGTGATGCAGTATGGTTTTTCTATTCGTATTAGTTTCGGAGATATTTGAGACTATAGGATTTTGTAGCCATTTGGCACGGTCAAATACGCTGAAAATTTGCCAAAATGACACCATTTTGCTGAAAATTCGCCAAAAAGACACAATCGACAATAACTCCAAAACTAAAACAACGATTCCGGATTTAACTGCATAGTCTTGTTTGCGTTTATAAACTACCCTAAGTGATGCAGTATGGTTTTTCTATTCCTATTAGTTTCGGAGATATTTGAGACTATAGTACTTTGTAGCCATTTCGCACGGTCAAAAACGCTGAAAATTTGCCAAAAAGACACCATCGACAATAACTCCAAAACTAAAACAGCGATTCCGGATTTAACTGCATAGTCTTGTTTGTGTTTATAAACTACCCTAAGTGCTGCAGTATGGTTTTTCTATTCCTATTAGTTTCGGAGATATTTGAGACTATAGGATTTTGTAGCATTTTGGCACGATGAAAAACGCTAAAAATTTGCCAAAATGACACCATCGACAATAACTCCAAAACTAAAACAGCGATTCCGGATTTAACTGCATAGTCTTGTTTGCGTTTATAAACTACCCTAAGTGATGCAGTATGGTTTTTCTATTCCTATTAGTTTCGGAGATATTTGAGACTATAGGATTTTGTAGCCATTTGGCACGGTGAAAAACGCTAAAAATTTGCCAAAATGACACCATCGACAATAACTCCAAAACTAAAACAGCGATTCCGGATTTAACTGCATAGTCTTGTTTGCGTTTATAAACTACCCTAAGTGATGCAGTATGGTTTTTCTATTCCTATTAGTTTCGGAGATATTTGAGACTATAGGATTTTGTAGCATTTTGGCACGGTGAAAAACGCTAAAAATTTGCCAAAAAGACACCATCGACAATAACTCCAAAACTAAAACAGCGATTCCGGATTTAACTGCATAGTCTTGTTTGCGTTTATAAACTACCCTAAGTGATGCAGTATGGTTTTTCTATTCCTATTAGTTTCGGAGATATTTGAGACTATAGGACTTTGTAGCCATTTCGCACGGTCAAAAACGCTGAAAATTTGCCAAAAAGACACCATCGACAATAACTCCAAAACTAAAACAGCGATTCCGGATTTAACTGCATAGTCTTGTTTGTGTTTATAAACTACCCTAAGTGATGCAGTATGGTTTTTCTATTCCTATTAGTTTCGGAGATATTTGAGACTATAGGATTTTGTAGCCATTTGGCACGGTGAAAAACGCTAAAAATTTGCCAAAATGACACCATCGACAATAACTCCAAAACTAAAACAGCGATTCCGGATTTAACTGCATAGTCTTGTTTGCGTTTATAAACTACCCTAAGTGATGCAGTATGGTTTTTCTATTCCTATTAGTTTCGGAGATATTTGAGACTATAGGATTTTGTAGCCATTTGGCACGGTGAAAAACGCTAAAAATTTGCCAAAATGACACCATCGACAATAACTCCAAAACTAAAACAGCGATTCCGGATTTAACTGCATAGTCTTGTTTGCGTTTATAAACTACCCTAAGTGATGCAGTATGGTTTTTCTATTCCTATTAGTTTCGGAGATATTTGAGACTATAGGACTTTTGTAGCCATTTCGCACGGTGAAAAACGCTGAAAATTTGCCAAAATGACACCATCGACAATAACTCCAAAACTAAAACAGCGATTCCGGATTTAACTGCATAGTCTTGTTTGCGTTTATAAACTACCCTAAGTGATGCAGTATGGTTTTTCTATTCCTATTAGTTTCGGAGATATTTGAGACTATAGGATTTTGTAGCCATTTGGCACGGTGAAAAACGCTAAAAATTTGCCAAAAAGACACCATCGACAATAACTCCAAAACTAAAACAGCGATTCCGGATTTAACTGCATAGTCTTGTTTGCGTTTATAAACTACCCTAAGTGATGCAGTATGGTTTTTCTATTCCTATTAGTTTCGGAGATATTTGAGACTATAGGATTTTGTAGCCATTTGGCACGGTGAAAAACGCTAAAAATTTGCCAAAAAGACACCATCGACAATAACTCCAAAACTAAAACAGCGATTCCGGATTTAACTGCATAGTCTTGTTTGTGTTTATAAACTACCCTAAGTGATGCAGTATGGTTTTTCTATTCCTATTAGTTTCGGAGATATTTGAGACTATAGGATTTTGTAGCCATTTGGCACGGTGAAAAACGCTAAAAATTTGCCAAAATGACACCATCGACAATAACTCCAAAACTAAAACAGCGATTCCGGATTTAACTGCATAGTCTTGTTTGTGTTTATAAACTACCCTAAGTGATGCAGTATGGTTTTTCTATTCCTATTAGTTTCGGAGATATTTGAGACTATAGGATTTTGTAGCCATTTCGCACGGTCAAAAACGCTGAAAATTTGCCAAAAAGACACCATCGACAATAACTCCAAAACTAAAACAGCGATTCCGGATTTAACTGCATAGTCTTGTTTGCGTTTATAAACTACCCTAAGTGATGCAGTATGGTTTTTCTATTCCTATTAGTTTCGGAGATATTTGAGACTATAGGATTTTGTAGCCATTTGGCACGGTGAAAAACGCTAAAAATTTGCCAAAATGACACCATCGACAATAACTCCAAAACTAAAACAGCGATTCCGGATTTAACTGCATAGTCTTGTTTGCGTTTATAAACTACCCTAAGTGATGCAGTATGGTTTTTCTATTCCTATTAGTTTCGGAGATATTTGAGACTATAGGATTTTGTAGCCATTTGGCACGGTGAAAAACGCTAAAAATTTGCCAAAATGACACCATCGACAATAACTCCAAAACTAAAACAGCGATTCCGGATTTAACTGCATAGTCTTGTTTGCGTTTATAAACTACCCTAAGTGATGCAGTATGGTTTTTCTATTCCTATTAGTTTCGGAGATATTTGAGACTATAGGATTTTGTAGCCATTTGGCACGGTGAAAAACGCTAAAAATTTGCCAAAATGACACCATCGACAATAACTCCAAAACTAAAACAGCGATTCCGGATTTAACTGCATAGTCTTGTTTGCGTTTATAAACTACCCTAAGTGATGCAGTATGGTTTTTCTATTCCTATTAGTTTCGGAGATATTTGAGACTATAGGATTTTGTAGCCATTTTGGCACGGTGAAAAACGCTAAAAATTTGCCAAAATGACACCATCGACAATAACTCCAAAACTAAAACAGCGATTCCGGATTTAACTGCATAGTCTTGTTTGCGTTTATAAACTACCCTAAGTGATGCAGTATGGTTTTTCTATTCCTATTAGTTTCGGAGATATTTGAGACTATAGGATTTTGTAGCCATTTCGCACGGTGAAAAACGCTAAAAATTTGCCAAAAAGACACCATCGACAATAACTCCAAAACTAAAACAGCGATTCCGGATTTAACTGCATAGTCTTGTTTGCGTTTATAAACTACCCTAAGTGATGCAGTATGGTTTTTCTATTCCTATTAGTTTCGGAGATATTTGAGACTATAGGATTTTGTAGCCATTTGGCACGGTGAAAAACGCTAAAAATTTGCCAAAATGACACCATCGACAATAACTCCAAAACTAAAACAGCGATTCCGGATTTAACTGCATAGTCTTGTTTGCGTTTATAAACTACCCTAAGTGATGCAGTATGGTTTTTCTATTCCTATTAGTTTCGGAGATATTTGAGACTATAGGATTTTGTAGCCATTTGGCACGGTGAAAAACGCTAAAAATTTGCCAAAATGACACCATCGACAATAACTCCAAAACTAAAACAGCGATTCCGGATTTAACTGCATAGTCTTGTTTGCGTTTATAAACTACCCTAAGTGATGCAGTATGGTTTTTCTATTCCTATTAGTTTCGGAGATATTTGAGACTATAGGATTTTGTAGCCATTTGGCACGGTGAAAAACGCTAAAAATTTGCCAAAATGACACCATCGACAATAACTCCAAAACTAAAACAGCGATTCCGGATTTAACTGCATAGTCTTGTTTGCGTTTATAAACTACCCTAAGTGATGCAGTATGGTTTTTCTATTCCTATTAGTTTCGGAGATATTTGAGACTATAGGATTTGTAGCCATTTCGCACGGTCAAAAACGCTGAAAATTTGCCAAAAAGACACCATCGACAATAACTCCAAAACTAAAACAGCGATTCCGGATTTAACTGCATAGTCTTGTTTGTGTTTATAAACTACCCTAAGTGATGCAGTATGGTTTTTCTATTCCTATTAGTTTCGGAGATATTTGAGACTATAGGATTTTGTAGCCATTTGGCACGGTGAAAAACGCTAAAAATTTGCCAAAAAGACACCATCGACAATAACTCCAAAACTAAAACAGCGATTCCGGATTTAACTGCATAGTCTTGTTTGCGTTTATAAACTACCCTAAGTGATGCAGTATGGTTTTTCTATTCCTATTAGTTTCGGAGATATTTGAGACTATAGGATTTTGTAGCCATTTGGCACGGTGAAAAACGCTAAAAATTTGCCAAAAAGACACCATCGACAATAACTCCAAAACTAAAACAGCGATTCCGGATTTAACTGCATAGTCTTGTTTGCGTTTATAAACTACCCTAAGTGATGCAGTATGGTTTTTCTATTCCTATTAGTTTCGGAGATATTTGAGACTATAGGATTTTGTAGCCATTTGGCACGGTGAAAAACGCTAAAAATTTGCCAAAATGACACCATCGACAATAACTCCAAAACTAAAACAGCGATTCCGGATTTAACTGCATAGTCTTGTTTGCGTTTATAAACTACCCTAAGTGATGCAGTATGGTTTTTCTATTCCTATTAGTTTCGGAGATATTTGAGACTATAGGATTTTGTAGCCATTTGGCACGGTGAAAAACGCTAAAAATTTGCCAAAAAGACACCATCGACAATAACTCCAAAACTAAAACAGCGATTCCGGATTTAACTGCATAGTCTTGTTTGCGTTTATAAACTACCCTAAGTGATGCAGTATGGTTTTTCTATTCCTATTAGTTTCGGAGATATTTGAGACTATAGGATTTTGTAGCCATTTGGCACGGTGAAAAACGCTAAAAATTTGCCAAAATGACACCATCGACAATAACTCCAAAACTAAAACAGCGATTCCGGATTTAACTGCATAGTCTTGTTTGCGTTTATAAACTACCCTAAGTGATGCAGTATGGTTTTTCTATTCCTATTAGTTTCGGAGATATTTGAGACTATAGGATTTTGTAGCCATTTGGCACGGTGAAAAACGCTAAAAATTTGCCAAAATGACACCATCGACAATAACTCCAAAACTAAAACAGCGATTCCGGATTTAACTGCATAGTCTTGTTTGCGTTTATAAACTACCCTAAGTGATGCAGTATGGTTTTTCTATTCCTATTAGTTTCGGAGATATTTGAGACTATAGGATTTTGTAGCCATTTGGCACGGTGAAAAACGCTAAAAATTTGCCAAAATGACACCATCGACAATAACTCCAAAACTAAAACAGCGATTCCGGATTTAACTGCATAGTCTTGTTTGCGTTTATAAACTACCCTAAGTGATGCAGTATGGTTTTTCTATTCCTATTAGTTTCGGAGATATTTGAGACTATAGGATTTTGTAGCATTTTGGCACGGTGAAAAACGCTAAAAATTTGCCAAAATGACACCATCGACAATAACTCCAAAACTAAAACAGCGATTCCGGATTTAACTGCATAGTCTTGTTTGCGTTTATAAACTACCCTAAGTGATGCAGTATGGTTTTTCTATTCCTATTAGTTTCGGAGATATTTGAGACTATAGGATTTTGTAGCCATTTGGCACGGTGAAAAACGCTAAAAATTTGCCAAAATGACACCATCGACAATAACTCCAAAACTAAAACAGCGATTCCGGATTTAACTGCATAGTCTTGTTTGCGTTTATAAACTACCCTAAGTGATGCAGTATGGTTTTTCTATTCCTATTAGTTTCGGAGATATTTGAGACTATAGGATTTTGTAGCCATTTGGCACGGTGAAAAACGCTAAAAATTTGCCAAAATGACACCATCGACAATAACTCCAAAACTAAAACAGCGATTCCGGATTTAACTGCATAGTCTTGTTTGTGTTTATAAACTACCCTAAGTGATGCAGTATGGTTTTTCTATTCCTATTAGTTTCGGAGATATTTGAGACTATAGGATTTTGTAGCCATTTGGCACGGTGAAAAACGCTAAAAATTTGCCAAAAAGACACCATCGACAATAACTCCAAAACTAAAACAGCGATTCCGGATTTAACTGCATAGTCTTGTTTGCGTTTATAAACTACCCTAAGTGATGCAGTATGGTTTTTCTATTCCTATTAGTTTCGGAGATATTTGAGACTATAGGATTTTGTAGCCATTTGGCACGGTGAAAAACGCTAAAAATTTGCCAAAATGACACCATCGACAATAACTCCAAAACTAAAACAGCGATTCCGGATTTAACTGCATAGTCTTGTTTGCGTTTATAAACTACCCTAAGTGATGCAGTATGGTTTTTCTATTCCTATTAGTTTCGGAGATATTTGAGACTATAGGATTTTGTAGCCATTTGGCACGGTGAAAAACGCTAAAAATTTGCCAAAATGACACCATCGACAATAACTCCAAAACTAAAACAGCGATTCCGGATTTAACTGCATAGTCTTGTTTGCGTTTATAAACTACCCTAAGTGATGCAGTATGGTTTTTCTATTCCTATTAGTTTCGGAGATATTTGAGACTATAGGATTTTGTAGCCATTTGGCACGGTGAAAAACGCTAAAAATTTGCCAAAATGACACCATCGACAATAACTCCAAAACTAAAACAGCGATTCCGGATTTAACTGCATAGTCTTGTTTGCGTTTATAAACTACCCTAAGTGATGCAGTATGGTTTTTCTATTCCTATTAGTTTCGGAGATATTTGAGACTATAGGATTTTGTAGCCATTTGGCACGGTGAAAAACGCTAAAAATTTGCCAAAAAGACACCATCGACAATAACTCCAAAACTAAAACAGCGATTCCGGATTTAACTGCATAGTCTTGTTTGCGTTTATAAACTACCCTAAGTGATGCAGTATGGTTTTTCTATTCCTATTAGTTTCGGAGATATTTGAGACTATAGGATTTTGTAGCCATTTGGCACGGTGAAAAACGCTAAAAATTTGCCAAAATGACACCATCGACAATAACTCCAAAACTAAAACAGCGATTCCGGATTTAACTGCATAGTCTTGTTTGTGTTTATAAACTACCCTAAGTGATGCAGTATGGTTTTTCTATTCCTATTAGTTTCGGAGATATTTGAGACTATAGGATTTTGTAGCATTTTGGCACGGTGAAAAACGCTAAAAATTTGCCAAAATGACACCATCGACAATAACTCCAAAACTAAAACAGCGATTCCGGATTTAACTGCATAGTCTTGTTTGCGTTTATAAACTACCCTAAGTGATGCAGTATGGTTTTTCTATTCCTATTAGTTTCGGAGATATTTGAGACTATAGGATTTTGTAGCCATTTGGCACGGTGAAAAACGCTAAAAATTTGCCAAAATGACACCATCGACAATAACTCCAAAACTAAAACAGCGATTCCGGATTTAACTGCATAGTCTTGTTTGCGTTTATAAACTACCCTAAGTGATGCAGTATGGTTTTTCTATTCCTATTAGTTTCGGAGATATTTGAGACTATAGGATTTTGTAGCCATTTGGCACGGTGAAAAACGCTAAAAATTTGCCAAAATGACACCATCGACAATAACTCCAAAACTAAAACAGCGATTCCGGATTTAACTGCATAGTCTTGTTTGCGTTTATAAACTACCCTAAGTGATGCAGTATGGTTTTTCTATTCCTATTAGTTTCGGAGATATTTGAGACTATAGGATTTTGTAGCCATTTGGCACGGTGAAAAACGCTAAAAATTTGCCAAAAAGACACCATCGACAATAACTCCAAAACTAAAACAGCGATTCCGGATTTAACTGCATAGTCTTGTTTGCGTTTATAAACTACCCTAAGTGATGCAGTATGGTTTTTCTATTCCTATTAGTTTCGGAGATATTTGAGACTATAGGATTTTGTAGCCATTTGGCACGGTGAAAAACGCTAAAAATTTGCCAAAATGACACCATCGACAATAACTCCAAAACTAAAACAGCGATTCCGGATTTAACTGCATAGTCTTGTTTGCGTTTATAAACTACCCTAAGTGATGCAGTATGGTTTTTCTATTCCTATTAGTTTCGGAGATATTTGAGACTATAGGATTTTGTAGCCATTTGGCACGGTGAAAAACGCTAAAAATTTGCCAAAATGACACCATCGACAATAACTCCAAAACTAAAACAGCGATTCCGGATTTAACTGCATAGTCTTGTTTGCGTTTATAAACTACCCTAAGTGATGCAGTATGGTTTTTCTATTCCTATTAGTTTCGGAGATATTTGAGACTATAGGATTTTGTAGCATTTTGGCACGGTGAAAAACGCTAAAAATTTGCCAAAATGACACCATCGACAATAACTCCAAAACTAAAACAGCGATTCCGGATTTAACTGCATAGTCTTGTTTGCGTTTATAAACTACCCTAAGTGATGCAGTATGGTTTTTCTATTCCTATTAGTTTCGGAGATATTTGAGACTATAGGATTTGTAGCCATTTCGCACGGTCAAAAACGCTGAAAATTTGCCAAAAAGACACCATCGACAATAACTCCAAAACTAAAACAGCGATTCCGGATTTAACTGCATAGTCTTGTTTGTGTTTATAAACTACCCTAAGTGATGCAGTATGGTTTTTCTATTCCTATTAGTTTCGGAGATATTTGAGACTATAGGATTTTGTAGCCATTTGGCACGGTGAAAAACGCTAAAAATTTGCCAAAATGACACCATCGACAATAACTCCAAAACTAAAACAGCGATTCCGGATTTAACTGCATAGTCTTGTTTGCGTTTATAAACTACCCTAAGTGATGCAGTATGGTTTTTCTATTCCTATTAGTTTCGGAGATATTTGAGACTATAGGATTTTGTAGCCATTTGGCACGGTGAAAAACGCTAAAAATTTGCCAAAATGACACCATCGACAATAACTCCAAAACTAAAACAGCGATTCCGGATTTAACTGCATAGTCTTGTTTGCGTTTATAAACTACCCTAAGTGATGCAGTATGGTTTTTCTATTCCTATTAGTTTCGGAGATATTTGAGACTATAGGATTTTGTAGCCATTTGGCACGGTGAAAAACGCTAAAAATTTGCCAAAATGACACCATCGACAATAACTCCAAAACTAAAACAGCGATTCCGGATTTAACTGCATAGTCTTGTTTGCGTTTATAAACTACCCTAAGTGATGCAGTATGGTTTTTCTATTCCTATTAGTTTCGGAGATATTTGAGACTATAGGATTTTGTAGCCATTTGGCACGGTGAAAAACGCTAAAAATTTGCCAAAAAGACACCATCGACAATAACTCCAAAACTAAAACAGCGATTCCGGATTTAACTGCATAGTCTTGTTTGTGTTTATAAACTACCCTAAGTGATGCAGTATGGTTTTTCTATTCCTATTAGTTTCGGAGATATTTGAGACTATAGGATTTTGTAGCCATTTGGCACGGTGAAAAACGCTAAAAATTTGCCAAAATGACACCATCGACAATAACTCCAAAACTAAAACAGCGATTCCGGATTTAACTGCATAGTCTTGTTTGCGTTTATAAACTACCCTAAGTGATGCAGTATGGTTTTTCTATTCCTATTAGTTTCGGAGATATTTGAGACTATAGGATTTTGTAGCATTTTGGCACGGTGAAAAACGCTAAAAATTTGCCAAAAAGACACCATCGACAATAACTCCAAAACTAAAACAGCGATTCCGGATTTAACTGCATAGTCTTGTTTGCGTTTATAAACTACCCTAAGTGATGCAGTATGGTTTTTCTATTCCTATTAGTTTCGGAGATATTTGAGACTATAGGATTTTGTAGCCATTTGGCACGGTGAAAAACGCTAAAAATTTGCCAAAAAGACACCATCGACAATAACTCCAAAACTAAAACAGCGATTCCGGATTTAACTGCATAGTCTTGTTTGTGTTTATAAACTACCCTAAGTGATGCAGTATGGTTTTTCTATTCCTATTAGTTTCGGAGATATTTGAGACTATAGGATTTTGTAGCATTTTGGCACGGTGAAAAACGCTAAAAATTTGCCAAAAAGACACCATCGACAATAACTCCAAAACTAAAACAGCGATTCCGGATTTAACTGCATAGTCTTGTTTGCGTTTATAAACTACCCTAAGTGATGCAGTATGGTTTTTCTATTCCTATTAGTTTCGGAGATATTTGAGACTATAGGATTTTGTAGCCATTTGGCACGGTGAAAAACGCTAAAAATTTGCCAAAATGACACCATCGACAATAACTCCAAAACTAAAACAGCGATTCCGGATTTAACTGCATAGTCTTGTTTGCGTTTATAAACTACCCTAAGTGATGCAGTATGGTTTTTCTATTCCTATTAGTTTCGGAGATATTTGAGACTATAGGATTTTGTAGCCATTTGGCACGGTGAAAAACGCTGAAAAATTTGCCAAAATGACACCATCGACAATAACTCCAAAACTAAAACAGCGATTCCGGATTTAACTGCATAGTCTTGTTTGCGTTTATAAACTACCCTAAGTGATGCAGTATGGTTTTTCTATTCCTATTAGTTTCGGAGATATTTGAGACTATAGGATTTTGTAGCCATTTGGCACGGTGAAAAACGCTAAAAATTTGCCAAAAAGACACCATCGACAATAACTCCAAAACTAAAACAGCGATTCCGGATTTAACTGCATAGTCTTGTTTGCGTTTATAAACTACCCTAAGTGATGCAGTATGGTTTTTCTATTCCTATTAGTTTCGGAGATATTTGAGACTATAGGATTTTGTAGCCATTTTGGCACGGTGAAAAACGCTAAAAATTTGCCAAAATGACACCATCGACAATAACTCCAAAACTAAAACAGCGATTCCGGATTTAACTGCATAGTCTTGTTTGCGTTTATAAACTACCCTAAGTGATGCAGTATGGTTTTTCTATTCCTATTAGTTTCGGAGATATTTGAGACTATAGGATTTTGTAGCCATTTGGCACGGTGAAAAACGCTAAAAATTTGCCAAAATGACACCATCGACAATAACTCCAAAACTAAAACAGCGATTCCGGATTTAACTGCATAGTCTTGTTTGCGTTTATAAACTACCCTAAGTGATGCAGTATGGTTTTTCTATTCCTATTAGTTTCGGAGATATTTGAGACTATAGGATTTTGTAGCCATTTGGCACGGTGAAAAACGCTAAAAATTTGCCAAAATGACACCATCGACAATAACTCCAAAACTAAAACAGCGATTCCGGATTTAACTGCATAGTCTTGTTTGCGTTTATAAACTACCCTAAGTGATGCAGTATGGTTTTTCTATTCCTATTAGTTTCGGAGATATTTGAGACTATAGGATTTTGTAGCCATTTGGCACGGTGAAAAACGCTAAAAATTTGCCAAAATGACACCATCGACAATAACTCCAAAACTAAAACAGCGATTCCGGATTTAACTGCATAGTCTTGTTTGCGTTTATAAACTACCCTAAGTGATGCAGTATGGTTTTTCTATTCCTATTAGTTTCGGAGATATTTGAGACTATAGGATTTTGTAGCCATTTGGCACGGTGAAAAACGCTAAAAATTTGCCAAAAAGACACCATCGACAATAACTCCAAAACTAAAACAGCGATTCCGGATTTAACTGCATAGTCTTGTTTGCGTTTATAAACTACCCTAAGTGATGCAGTATGGTTTTTCTATTCCTATTAGTTTCGGAGATATTTGAGACTATAGGATTTTGTAGCCATTTGGCACGGTGAAAAACGCTAAAAATTTGCCAAAATGACACCATCGACAATAACTCCAAAACTAAAACAGCGATTCCGGATTTAACTGCATAGTCTTGTTTGCGTTTATAAACTACCCTAAGTGATGCAGTATGGTTTTTCTATTCCTATTAGTTTCGGAGATATTTGAGACTATAGGATTTTGTAGCCATTTGGCACGGTGAAAAACGCTAAAAATTTGCCAAAATGACACCATCGACAATAACTCCAAAACTAAAACAGCGATTCCGGATTTAACTGCATAGTCTTGTTTGCGTTTATAAACTACCCTAAGTGATGCAGTATGGTTTTTCTATTCCTATTAGTTTCGGAGATATTTGAGACTATAGGATTTTGTAGCCATTTGGCACGGTGAAAAACGCTAAAAATTTGCCAAAATGACACCATCGACAATAACTCCAAAACTAAAACAGCGATTCCGGATTTAACTGCATAGTCTTGTTTGCGTTTATAAACTACCCTAAGTGATGCAGTATGGTTTTTCTATTCCTATTAGTTTCGGAGATATTTGAGACTATAGGATTTTGTAGCCATTTGGCACGGTGAAAAACGCTAAAAATTTGCCAAAAAGACACCATCGACAATAACTCCAAAACTAAAACAGCGATTCCGGATTTAACTGCATAGTCTTGTTTGCGTTTATAAACTACCCTAAGTGATGCAGTATGGTTTTTCTATTCCTATTAGTTTCGGAGATATTTGAGACTATAGGATTTTGTAGCCATTTGGCACGGTGAAAAACGCTAAAAATTTGCCAAAATGACACCATCGACAATAACTCCAAAACTAAAACAGCGATTCCGGATTTAACTGCATAGTCTTGTTTGCGTTTATAAACTACCCTAAGTGATGCAGTATGGTTTTTCTATTCCTATTAGTTTCGGAGATATTTGAGACTATAGGATTTTGTAGCCATTTGGCACGGTGAAAAACGCTAAAAATTTGCCAAAAAGACACCATCGACAATAACTCCAAAACTAAAACAGCGATTCCGGATTTAACTGCATAGTCTTGTTTGCGTTTATAAACTACCCTAAGTGATGCAGTATGGTTTTTCTATTCCTATTAGTTTCGGAGATATTTGAGACTATAGGATTTTGTAGCCATTTGGCACGGTGAAAAACGCTAAAAATTTGCCAAAATGACACCATCGACAATAACTCCAAAACTAAAACAGCGATTCCGGATTTAACTGCATAGTCTTGTTTGCGTTTATAAACTACCCTAAGTGATGCAGTATGGTTTTTCTATTCCTATTAGTTTCGGAGATATTTGAGACTATAGGATTTTGTAGCCATTTGGCACGGTGAAAAACGCTAAAAATTTGCCAAAATGACACCATCGACAATAACTCCAAAACTAAAACAGCGATTCCGGATTTAACTGCATAGTCTTGTTTGCGTTTATAAACTACCCTAAGTGATGCAGTATGGTTTTTCTATTCCTATTAGTTTCGGAGATATTTGAGACTATAGGATTTTGTAGCATTTTGGCACGGTGAAAAACGCTAAAAATTTGCCAAAATGACACCATCGACAATAACTCCAAAACTAAAACAGCGATTCCGGATTTAACTGCATAGTCTTGTTTGCGTTTATAAACTACCCTAAGTGATGCAGTATGGTTTTTCTATTCCTATTAGTTTCGGAGATATTTGAGACTATAGGATTTGTAGCCATTTCGCACGGTCAAAAACGCTAAAAATTTGCCAAAAAGACACCATCGACAATAACTCCAAAACTAAAACAGCGATTCCGGATTTAACTGCATAGTCTTGTTTGTGTTTATAAACTACCCTAAGTGATGCAGTATGGTTTTTCTATTCCTATTAGTTTCGGAGATATTTGAGACTATAGGATTTTGTAGCCATTTGGCACGGTGAAAAACGCTAAAAATTTGCCAAAATGACACCATCGACAATAACTCCAAAACTAAAACAGCGATTCCGGATTTAACTGCATAGTCTTGTTTGCGTTTATAAACTACCCTAAGTGATGCAGTATGGTTTTTCTATTCCTATTAGTTTCGGAGATATTTGAGACTATAGGATTTTGTAGCCATTTGGCACGGTGAAAAACGCTAAAAATTTGCCAAAATGACACCATCGACAATAACTCCAAAACTAAAACAGCGATTCCGGATTTAACTGCATAGTCTTGTTTGCGTTTATAAACTACCCTAAGTGATGCAGTATGGTTTTTCTATTCCTATTAGTTTCGGAGATATTTGAGACTATAGGATTTTGTAGCCATTTGGCACGGTGAAAAACGCTAAAAATTTGCCAAAATGACACCATCGACAATAACTCCAAAACTAAAACAGCGATTCCGGATTTAACTGCATAGTCTTGTTTGCGTTTATAAACTACCCTAAGTGATGCAGTATGGTTTTTCTATTCCTATTAGTTTCGGAGATATTTGAGACTATAGGATTTTGTAGCCATTTGGCACGGTGAAAAACGCTAAAAATTTGCCAAAATGACACCATCGACAATAACTCCAAAACTAAAACAGCGATTCCGGATTTAACTGCATAGTCTTGTTTGCGTTTATAAACTACCCTAAGTGATGCAGTATGGTTTTTCTATTCCTATTAGTTTCGGAGATATTTGAGACTATAGGATTTTGTAGCCATTTGGCACGGTGAAAAACGCTAAAAATTTGCCAAAATGACACCATCGACAATAACTCCAAAACTAAAACAGCGATTCCGGATTTAACTGCATAGTCTTGTTTGTGTTTATAAACTACCCTAAGTGATGCAGTATGGTTTTTCTATTCCTATTAGTTTCGGAGATATTTGAGACTATAGGATTTTGTAGCATTTTGGCACGGTGAAAAACGCTAAAAATTTGCCAAAATGACACCATCGACAATAACTCCAAAACTAAAACAGCGATACCGGATTTAACTGCATAGTCTTGTTTGCGTTTATAAACTACCCTAAGTGATGCAGTATGGTTTTTCTATTCCTATTAGTTTCGGAGATATTTGAGACTATAGGATTTTGTAGCCATTTGGCACGGTGAAAAACGCTGAAAAATTTGCCAAAAAGACACCATCGACAATAACTCCAAAACTAAAACAGCGATTCCGGATTTAACTGCATAGTCTTGTTTGTGTTTATAAACTACCCTAAGTGATGCAGTATGGTTTTTCTATTCCTATTAGTTTCGGAGATATTTGAGACTATAGGATTTTGTAGCCATTTGGCACGGTGAAAAACGCTAAAAATTTGCCAAAATGACACCATCGACAATAACTCCAAAACTAAAACAGCGATTCCGGATTTAACTGCATAGTCTTGTTTGCGTTTATAAACTACCCTAAGTGATGCAGTATGGTTTTTCTATTCCTATTAGTTTCGGAGATATTTGAGACTATAGGATTTTGTAGCCATTTGGCACGGTGAAAAACGCTAAAAATTTGCCAAAATGACACCATCGACAATAACTCCAAAACTAAAACAGCGATTCCGGATTTAACTGCATAGTCTTGTTTGCGTTTATAAACTACCCTAAGTGATGCAGTATGGTTTTTCTATTCCTATTAGTTTCGGAGATATTTGAGACTATAGGATTTTGTAGCCATTTTGGCACGGTGAAAAACGCTAAAAATTTGCCAAAATGACACCATCGACAATAACTCCAAAACTAAAACAGCGATTCCGGATTTAACTGCATAGTCTTGTTTGCGTTTATAAACTACCCTAAGTGATGCAGTATGGTTTTTCTATTCCTATTAGTTTCGGAGATATTTGAGACTATAGGATTTTGTAGCCATTTGGCACGGTGAAAAACGCTAAAAATTTGCCAAAATGACACCATCGACAATAACTCCAAAACTAAAACAGCGATTCCGGATTTAACTGCATAGTCTTGTTTGCGTTTATAAACTACCCTAAGTGATGCAGTATGGTTTTTCTATTCCTATTAGTTTCGGAGATATTTGAGACTATAGGATTTTGTAGCCATTTGGCACGGTGAAAAACGCTAAAAATTTGCCAAAATGACACCATCGACAATAACTCCAAAACTAAAACAGCGATTCCGGATTTAACTGCATAGTCTTGTTTGCGTTTATAAACTACCCTAAGTGATGCAGTATGGTTTTTCTATTCCTATTAGTTTCGGAGATATTTGAGACTATAGGATTTTGTAGCCATTTGGCACGGTGAAAAACGCTAAAAATTTGCCAAAATGACACCATCGACAATAACTCCAAAACTAAAACAGCGATTCCGGATTTAACTGCATAGTCTTGTTTGCGTTTATAAACTACCCTAAGTGATGCAGTATGGTTTTTCTATTCCTATTAGTTTCGGAGATATTTGAGACTATAGGATTTTGTAGCCATTTTGGCACGGTGAAAAACGCTAAAAATTTGCCAAAATGACACCATCGACAATAACTCCAAAACTAAAACAGCGATTCCGGATTTAACTGCATAGTCTTGTTTGCGTTTATAAACTACCCTAAGTGATGCAGTATGGTTTTTCTATTCCTATTAGTTTCGGAGATATTTGAGACTATAGGATTTTGTAGCCATTTGGCACGGTGAAAAACGCTAAAAATTTGCCAAAATGACACCATCGACAATAACTCCAAAACTAAAACAGCGATTCCGGATTTAACTGCATAGTCTTGTTTGTGTTTATAAACTACCCTAAGTGATGCAGTATGGTTTTTCTATTCCTATTAGTTTCGGAGATATTTGAGACTATAGGATTTTGTAGCCATTTGGCACGGTGAAAAACGCTAAAAATTTGCCAAAATGACACCATCGACAATAACTCCAAAACTAAAACAGCGATTCCGGATTTAACTGCATAGTCTTGTTTGCGTTTATAAACTACCCTAAGTGATGCAGTATGGTTTTTCTATTCCTATTAGTTTCGGAGATATTTGAGACTATAGGATTTTGTAGCCATTTGGCACGGTGAAAAACGCTAAAAATTTGCCAAAATGACACCATCGACAATAACTCCAAAACTAAAACAGCGATTCCGGATTTAACTGCATAGTCTTGTTTGCGTTTATAAACTACCCTAAGTGATGCAGTATGGTTTTTCTATTCCTATTAGTTTCGGAGATATTTGAGACTATAGGATTTTGTAGCCATTTGGCACGGTGAAAAACGCTAAAAATTTGCCAAAATGACACCATCGACAATAACTCCAAAACTAAAACAGCGATTCCGGATTTAACTGCATAGTCTTGTTTGCGTTTATAAACTACCCTAAGTGATGCAGTATGGTTTTTCTATTCCTATTAGTTTCGGAGATATTTGAGACTATAGGATTTTGTAGCCATTTTGGCACGGTGAAAAACGCTAAAAATTTGCCAAAATGACACCATCGACAATAACTCCAAAACTAAAACAGCGATTCCGGATTTAACTGCATAGTCTTGTTTGCGTTTATAAACTACCCTAAGTGATGCAGTATGGTTTTTCTATTCCTATTAGTTTCGGAGATATTTGAGACTATAGGATTTTGTAGCCATTTCGCACGGTCAAAAACGCTGAAAAATTTGCCAAAAAGACACCATCGACAATAACTCCAAAACTAAAACAGCGATTCCGGATTTAACTGCATAGTCTTGTTTGTGTTTATAAACTACCCTAAGTGATGCAGTATGGTTTTTCTATTCCTATTAGTTTCGGAGATATTTGAGACTATAGGATTTTGTAGCCATTTGGCACGGTGAAAAACGCTAAAAATTTGCCAAAATGACACCATCGACAATAACTCCAAAACTAAAACAGCGATTCCGGATTTAACTGCATAGTCTTGTTTGCGTTTATAAACTACCCTAAGTGATGCAGTATGGTTTTTCTATTCCTATTAGTTTCGGAGATATTTGAGACTATAGGATTTTGTAGCCATTTGGCACGGTGAAAAACGCTAAAAATTTGCCAAAATGACACCATCGACAATAACTCCAAAACTAAAACAGCGATTCCGGATTTAACTGCATAGTCTTGTTTGCGTTTATAAACTACCCTAAGTGATGCAGTATGGTTTTTCTATTCCTATTAGTTTCGGAGATATTTGAGACTATAGGATTTTGTAGCCATTTGGCACGGTGAAAAACGCTAAAAATTTGCCAAAATGACACCATCGACAATAACTCCAAAACTAAAACAGCGATTCCGGATTTAACTGCATAGTCTTGTTTGCGTTTATAAACTACCCTAAGTGATGCAGTATGGTTTTTCTATTCCTATTAGTTTCGGAGATATTTGAGACTATAGGATTTTGTAGCCATTTGGCACGGTGAAAAACGCTAAAAATTTGCCAAAAAGACACCATCGACAATAACTCCAAAACTAAAACAGCGATTCCGGATTTAACTGCATAGTCTTGTTTGTGTTTATAAACTACCCTAAGTGATGCAGTATGGTTTTTCTATTCCTATTAGTTTCGGAGATATTTGAGACTATAGGATTTTGTAGCCATTTGGCACGGTGAAAAACGCTAAAAATTTGCCAAAATGACACCATCGACAATAACTCCAAAACTAAAACAGCGATTCCGGATTTAACTGCATAGTCTTGTTTGTGTTTATAAACTACCCTAAGTGATGCAGTATGGTTTTTCTATTCCTATTAGTTTCGGAGATATTTGAGACTATAGGATTTTGTAGTCATTTTGGCACGGTGAAAAACGCTAAAAATTTGCCAAAAAGACACCATCGACAATAACTCCAAAACTAAAACAGCGATTCCGGATTTAACTGCATAGTCTTGTTTGCGTTTATAAACTACCCTAAGTGATGCAGTATGGTTTTTCTATTCCTATTAGTTTCGGAGATATTTGAGACTATAGGATTTTGTAGCCATTTGGCACGGTGAAAAACGCTAAAAATTTGCCAAAAAGACACCATCGACAATAACTCCAAAACTAAAACAGCGATTCCGGATTTAACTGCATAGTCTTGTTTGTGTTTATAAACTACCCTAAGTGATGCAGTATGGTTTTTCTATTCCTATTAGTTTCGGAGATATTTGAGACTATAGGATTTTGTAGCCATTTGGCACGGTGAAAAACGCTAAAAATTTGCCAAAATGACACCATCGACAATAACTCCAAAACTAAAACAGCGATTCCGGATTTAACTGCATAGTCTTGTTTGCGTTTATAAACTACCCTAAGTGATGCAGTATGGTTTTTCTATTCCTATTAGTTTCGGAGATATTTGAGACTATAGGATTTTGTAGCCATTTGGCACGGTGAAAAACGCTAAAAATTTGCCAAAATGACACCATCGACAATAACTCCAAAACTAAAACAGCGATTCCGGATTTAACTGCATAGTCTTGTTTGTGTTTATAAACTACCCTAAGTGATGCAGTATGGTTTTTCTATTCCTATTAGTTTCGGAGATATTTGAGACTATAGGATTTTGTAGCCATTTGGCACGGTGAAAAACGCTAAAAATTTGCCAAAATGACACCATCGACAATAACTCCAAAACTAAAACAGCGATTCCGGATTTAACTGCATAGTCTTGTTTGCGTTTATAAACTACCCTAAGTGATGCAGTATGGTTTTTCTATTCCTATTAGTTTCGGAGATATTTGAGACTATAGGATTTTGTAGCCATTTGGCACGGTGAAAAACGCTAAAAATTTGCCAAAATGACACCATCGACAATAACTCCAAAACTAAAACAGCGATTCCGGATTTAACTGCATAGTCTTGTTTGCGTTTATAAACTACCCTAAGTGATGCAGTATGGTTTTTCTATTCCTATTAGTTTCGGAGATATTTGAGACTATAGGATTTTGTAGCCATTTGGCACGGTGAAAAACGCTAAAAATTTGCCAAAATGACACCATCGACAATAACTCCAAAACTAAAACAGCGATTCCGGATTTAACTGCATAGTCTTGTTTGCGTTTATAAACTACCCTAAGTGATGCAGTATGGTTTTTCTATTCCTATTAGTTTCGGAGATATTTGAGACTATAGGATTTTGTAGCCATTTGGCACGGTGAAAAACGCTAAAAATTTGCCAAAATGACACCATCGACAATAACTCCAAAACTAAAACAGCGATTCCGGATTTAACTGCATAGTCTTGTTTGCGTTTATAAACTACCCTAAGTGATGCAGTATGGTTTTTCTATTCCTATTAGTTTCGGAGATATTTGAGACTATAGGATTTTGTAGCCATTTGGCACGGTGAAAAACGCTAAAAATTTGCCAAAATGACACCATCGACAATAACTCCAAAACTAAAACAGCGATTCCGGATTTAACTGCATAGTCTTGTTTGCGTTTATAAACTACCCTAAGTGATGCAGTATGGTTTTTCTATTCCTATTAGTTTCGGAGATATTTGAGACTATAGGATTTTGTAGCCATTTTGGCACGGTGAAAAACGCTAAAAATTTGCCAAAATGACACCATCGACAATAACTCCAAAACTAAAACAGCGATTCCGGATTTAACTGCATAGTCTTGTTTGCGTTTATAAACTACCCTAAGTGATGCAGTATGGTTTTTCTATTCCTATTAGTTTCGGAGATATTTGAGACTATAGGATTTTGTAGCCATTTCGCACGGTGAAAAACGCTAAAAATTTGCCAAAAAGACACCATCGACAATAACTCCAAAACTAAAACAGCGATTCCGGATTTAACTGCATAGTCTTGTTTGCGTTTATAAACTACCCTAAGTGATGCAGTATGGTTTTTCTATTCCTATTAGTTTCGGAGATATTTGAGACTATAGGATTTTGTAGCCATTTGGCACGGTGAAAAACGCTAAAAATTTGCCAAAATGACACCATCGACAATAACTCCAAAACTAAAACAGCGATTCCGGATTTAACTGCATAGTCTTGTTTGCGTTTATAAACTACCCTAAGTGATGCAGTATGGTTTTTCTATTCCTATTAGTTTCGGAGATATTTGAGACTATAGGATTTTGTAGCCATTTGGCACGGTGAAAAACGCTAAAAATTTGCCAAAATGACACCATCGACAATAACTCCAAAACTAAAACAGCGATTCCGGATTTAACTGCATAGTCTTGTTTGTGTTTATAAACTACCCTAAGTGATGCAGTATGGTTTTTCTATTCCTATTAGTTTCGGAGATATTTGAGACTATAGGATTTTGTAGTCATTTTGGCACGGTGAAAAACGCTAAAAATTTGCCAAAATGACACCATCGACAATAACTCCAAAACTAAAACAGCGATTCCGGATTTAACTGCATAGTCTTGTTTGCGTTTATAAACTACCCTAAGTGATGCAGTATGGTTTTTCTATTCCTATTAGTTTCGGAGATATTTGAGACTATAGGATTTTGTAGCCATTTGGCACGGTGAAAAACGCTAAAAATTTGCCAAAATGACACCATCGACAATAACTCCAAAACTAAAACAGCGATTCCGGATTTAACTGCATAGTCTTGTTTGTGTTTATAAACTACCCTAAGTGATGCAGTATGGTTTTTCTATTCCTATTAGTTTCGGAGATATTTGAGACTATAGGATTTTGTAGCCATTTGGCACGGTGAAAAACGCTAAAAATTTGCCAAAATGACACCATCGACAATAACTCCAAAACTAAAACAGCGATTCCGGATTTAACTGCATAGTCTTGTTTGCGTTTATAAACTACCCTAAGTGATGCAGTATGGTTTTTCTATTCCTATTAGTTTCGGAGATATTTGAGACTATAGGATTTTGTAGCCATTTGGCACGGTGAAAAACGCTAAAAATTTGCCAAAATGACACCATCGACAATAACTCCAAAACTAAAACAGCGATTCCGGATTTAACTGCATAGTCTTGTTTGCGTTTATAAACTACCCTAAGTGATGCAGTATGGTTTTTCTATTCCTATTAGTTTCGGAGATATTTGAGACTATAGGATTTTGTAGCCATTTCGGCACGGTGAAAAACGCTAAAAATTTGCCAAAAAGACACCATCGACAATAACTCCAAAACTAAAACAGCGATTCCGGATTTAACTGCATAGTCTTGTTTGCGTTTATAAACTACCCTAAGTGATGCAGTATGGTTTTTCTATTCCTATTAGTTTCGGAGATATTTGAGACTATAGGATTTTGTAGCCATTTGGCACGGTGAAAAACGCTAAAAATTTGCCAAAATGACACCATCGACAATAACTCCAAAACTAAAACAGCGATTCCGGATTTAACTGCATAGTCTTGTTTGCGTTTATAAACTACCCTAAGTGATGCAGTATGGTTTTTCTATTCCTATTAGTTTCGGAGATATTTGAGACTATAGGATTTTGTAGCCATTTGGCACGGTGAAAAACGCTAAAAATTTGCCAAAATGACACCATCGACAATAACTCCAAAACTAAAACAGCGATTCCGGATTTAACTGCATAGTCTTGTTTGCGTTTATAAACTACCCTAAGTGATGCAGTATGGTTTTTCTATTCCTATTAGTTTCGGAGATATTTGAGACTATAGGATTTTGTAGCCATTTGGCACGGTGAAAAACGCTAAAAATTTGCCAAAATGACACCATCGACAATAACTCCAAAACTAAAACAGCGATTCCGGATTTAACTGCATAGTCTTGTTTGCGTTTATAAACTACCCTAAGTGATGCAGTATGGTTTTTCTATTCCTATTAGTTTCGGAGATATTTGAGACTATAGGATTTTGTAGCCATTTGGCACGGTGAAAAACGCTAAAAATTTGCCAAAATGACACCATCGACAATAACTCCAAAACTAAAACAGCGATTCCGGATTTAACTGCATAGTCTTGTTTGCGTTTATAAACTACCCTAAGTGATGCAGTATGGTTTTTCTATTCCTATTAGTTTCGGAGATATTTGAGACTATAGGATTTTGTAGCCATTTGGCACGGTGAAAAACGCTAAAAATTTGCCAAAATGACACCATCGACAATAACTCCAAAACTAAAACAGCGATTCCGGATTTAACTGCATAGTCTTGTTTGCGTTTATAAACTACCCTAAGTGATGCAGTATGGTTTTTCTATTCCTATTAGTTTCGGAGATATTTGAGACTATAGGATTTTGTAGCCATTTGGCACGGTGAAAAACGCTAAAAATTTGCCAAAATGACACCATCGACAATAACTCCAAAACTAAAACAGCGATTCCGGATTTAACTGCATAGTCTTGTTTGCGTTTATAAACTACCCTAAGTGATGCAGTATGGTTTTTCTATTCCTATTAGTTTCGGAGATATTTGAGACTATAGGATTTTGTAGCCATTTGGCACGGTGAAAAACGCTAAAAATTTGCCAAAATGACACCATCGACAATAACTCCAAAACTAAAACAGCGATTCCGGATTTAACTGCATAGTCTTGTTTGCGTTTATAAACTACCCTAAGTGATGCAGTATGGTTTTTCTATTCCTATTAGTTTCGGAGATATTTGAGACTATAGGATTTTGTAGCATTTTGGCACGGTGAAAAACGCTAAAAATTTGCCAAAATGACACCATCGACAATAACTCCAAAACTAAAACAGCGATTCCGGATTTAACTGCATAGTCTTGTTTGCGTTTATAAACTACCCTAAGTGATGCAGTATGGTTTTTCTATTCCTATTAGTTTCGGAGATATTTGAGACTATAGGATTTTGTAGCCATTTCGCACGGTCAAAAACGCTGAAAATTTGCCAAAAAGACACCATCGACAATAACTCCAAAACTAAAACAGCGATTCCGGATTTAACTGCATAGTCTTGTTTGTGTTTATAAACTACCCTAAGTGATGCAGTATGGTTTTTCTATTCCTATTAGTTTCGGAGATATTTGAGACTATAGGATTTTGTAGCCATTTGGCACGGTGAAAAACGCTAAAAATTTGCCAAAATGACACCATCGACAATAACTCCAAAACTAAAACAGCGATTCCGGATTTAACTGCATAGTCTTGTTTGCGTTTATAAACTACCCTAAGTGATGCAGTATGGTTTTTCTATTCCTATTAGTTTCGGAGATATTTGAGACTATAGGATTTTGTAGCCATTTGGCACGGTGAAAAACGCTAAAAATTTGCCAAAATGACACCATCGACAATAACTCCAAAACTAAAACAGCGATTCCGGATTTAACTGCATAGTCTTGTTTGTGTTTATAAACTACCCTAAGTGATGCAGTATGGTTTTTCTATTCCTATTAGTTTCGGAGATATTTGAGACTATAGGATTTTGTAGTCATTTTGGCACGGTGAAAAACGCTAAAAATTTGCCAAAAAGACACCATCGACAATAACTCCAAAACTAAAACAGCGATTCCGGATTTAACTGCATAGTCTTGTTTGCGTTTATAAACTACCCTAAGTGATGCAGTATGGTTTTTCTATTCCTATTAGTTTCGGAGATATTTGAGACTATAGGATTTTGTAGCCATTTGGCACGGTGAAAAACGCTAAAAATTTGCCAAAATGACACCATCGACAATAACTCCAAAACTAAAACAGCGATTCCGGATTTAACTGCATAGTCTTGTTTGTGTTTATAAACTACCCTAAGTGATGCAGTATGGTTTTTCTATTCCTATTAGTTTCGGAGATATTTGAGACTATAGGATTTTGTAGCCATTTGGCACGGTGAAAAACGCTAAAAATTTGCCAAAATGACACCATCGACAATAACTCCAAAACTAAAACAGCGATTCCGGATTTAACTGCATAGTCTTGTTTGCGTTTATAAACTACCCTAAGTGATGCAGTATGGTTTTTCTATTCCTATTAGTTTCGGAGATATTTGAGACTATAGGATTTTGTAGCATTTTGGCACGGTGAAAAACGCTAAAAATTTGCCAAAATGACACCATCGACAATAACTCCAAAACTAAAACAGCGATTCCGGATTTAACTGCATAGTCTTGTTTGCGTTTATAAACTACCCTAAGTGATGCAGTATGGTTTTTCTATTCCTATTAGTTTCGGAGATATTTGAGACTATAGGATTTTGTAGCCATTTGGCACGGTGAAAAACGCTAAAAATTTGCCAAAAAGACACCATCGACAATAACTCCAAAACTAAAACAGCGATTCCGGATTTAACTGCATAGTCTTGTTTGTGTTTATAAACTACCCTAAGTGATGCAGTATGGTTTTTCTATTCCTATTAGTTTCGGAGATATTTGAGACTATAGGATTTTGTAGCCATTTGGCACGGTGAAAAACGCTAAAAATTTGCCAAAATGACACCATCGACAATAACTCCAAAACTAAAACAGCGATTCCGGATTTAACTGCATAGTCTTGTTTGTGTTTATAAACTACCCTAAGTGATGCAGTATGGTTTTTCTATTCCTATTAGTTTCGGAGATATTTGAGACTATAGGATTTTGTAGCATTTTGGCACGGTGAAAAACGCTAAAAATTTGCCAAAATGACACCATCGACAATAACTCCAAAACTAAAACAGCGATTCCGGATTTAACTGCATAGTCTTGTTTGCGTTTATAAACTACCCTAAGTGATGCAGTATGGTTTTTCTATTCCTATTAGTTTCGGAGATATTTGAGACTATAGGATTTTGTAGCCATTTGGCACGGTGAAAAACGCTAAAAATTTGCCAAAATGACACCATCGACAATAACTCCAAAACTAAAACAGCGATTCCGGATTTAACTGCATAGTCTTGTTTGCGTTTATAAACTACCCTAAGTGATGCAGTATGGTTTTTCTATTCCTATTAGTTTCGGAGATATTTGAGACTATAGGATTTTGTAGCCATTTGGCACGGTGAAAAACGCTAAAAATTTGCCAAAATGACACCATCGACAATAACTCCAAAACTAAAACAGCGATTCCGGATTTAACTGCATAGTCTTGTTTGCGTTTATAAACTACCCTAAGTGATGCAGTATGGTTTTTCTATTCCTATTAGTTTCGGAGATATTTGAGACTATAGGATTTTGTAGCATTTTGGCACGGTGAAAAACGCTAAAAATTTGCCAAAATGACACCATCGACAATAACTCCAAAACTAAAACAGCGATTCCGGATTTAACTGCATAGTCTTGTTTGCGTTTATAAACTACCCTAAGTGATGCAGTATGGTTTTTCTATTCCTATTAGTTTCGGAGATATTTGAGACTATAGGATTTTGTAGCCATTTGGCACGGTGAAAAACGCTAAAAATTTGCCAAAATGACACCATCGACAATAACTCCAAAACTAAAACAGCGATTCCGGATTTAACTGCATAGTCTTGTTTGTGTTTATAAACTACCCTAAGTGATGCAGTATGGTTTTTCTATTCCTATTAGTTTCGGAGATATTTGAGACTATAGGATTTTGTAGCCATTTGGCACGGTGAAAAACGCTAAAAATTTGCCAAAATGACACCATCGACAATAACTCCAAAACTAAAACAGCGATTCCGGATTTAACTGCATAGTCTTGTTTGCGTTTATAAACTACCCTAAGTGATGCAGTATGGTTTTTCTATTCCTATTAGTTTCGGAGATATTTGAGACTATAGGATTTTGTAGCCATTTGGCACGGTGAAAAACGCTAAAAATTTGCCAAAATGACACCATCGACAATAACTCCAAAACTAAAACAGCGATTCCGGATTTAACTGCATAGTCTTGTTTGCGTTTATAAACTACCCTAAGTGATGCAGTATGGTTTTTCTATTCCTATTAGTTTCGGAGATATTTGAGACTATAGGATTTTGTAGTCATTTTGGCACGGTGAAAAACGCTAAAAATTTGCCAAAAAGACACCATCGACAATAACTCCAAAACTAAAACAGCGATTCCGGATTTAACTGCATAGTCTTGTTTGCGTTTATAAACTACCCTAAGTGATGCAGTATGGTTTTTCTATTCCTATTAGTTTCGGAGATATTTGAGACTATAGGATTTTGTAGCCATTTGGCACGGTGAAAAACGCTAAAAATTTGCCAAAATGACACCATCGACAATAACTCCAAAACTAAAACAGCGATTCCGGATTTAACTGCATAGTCTTGTTTGTGTTTATAAACTACCCTAAGTGATGCAGTATGGTTTTTCTATTCCTATTAGTTTCGGAGATATTTGAGACTATAGGATTTTGTAGCCATTTGGCACGGTGAAAAACGCTAAAAATTTGCCAAAATGACACCATCGACAATAACTCCAAAACTAAAACAGCGATTCCGGATTTAACTGCATAGTCTTGTTTGCGTTTATAAACTACCCTAAGTGATGCAGTATGGTTTTTCTATTCCTATTAGTTTCGGAGATATTTGAGACTATAGGATTTTGTAGCCATTTGGCACGGTGAAAAACGCTAAAAATTTGCCAAAATGACACCATCGACAATAACTCCAAAACTAAAACAGCGATTCCGGATTTAACTGCATAGTCTTGTTTGCGTTTATAAACTACCCTAAGTGATGCAGTATGGTTTTTCTATTCCTATTAGTTTCGGAGATATTTGAGACTATAGGATTTTGTAGTCCATTTCGCACGGTGAAAAACGCTAAAAATTTGCCAAAAAGACACCATCGACAATAACTCCAAAACTAAAACAGCGATTCCGGATTTAACTGCATAGTCTTGTTTGCGTTTATAAACTACCCTAAGTGATGCAGTATGGTTTTTCTATTCCTATTAGTTTCGGAGATATTTGAGACTATAGGATTTTGTAGCATTTTGGCACGGTGAAAAACGCTAAAAATTTGCCAAAATGACACCATCGACAATAACTCCAAAACTAAAACAGCGATTCCGGATTTAACTGCATAGTCTTGTTTGCGTTTATAAACTACCCTAAGTGATGCAGTATGGTTTTTCTATTCCTATTAGTTTCGGAGATATTTGAGACTATAGGATTTTGTAGCCATTTGGCACGGTGAAAAACGCTAAAAATTTGCCAAAATGACACCATCGACAATAACTCCAAAACTAAAACAGCGATTCCGGATTTAACTGCATAGTCTTGTTTGCGTTTATAAACTACCCTAAGTGATGCAGTATGGTTTTTCTATTCCTATTAGTTTCGGAGATATTTGAGACTATAGGATTTTGTAGCATTTTGGCACGGTGAAAAACGCTAAAAATTTGCCAAAATGACACCATCGACAATAACTCCAAAACTAAAACAGCGATTCCGGATTTAACTGCATAGTCTTGTTTGCGTTTATAAACTACCCTAAGTGATGCAGTATGGTTTTTCTATTCCTATTAGTTTCGGAGATATTTGAGACTATAGGATTTTGTAGCCATTTGGCACGGTGAAAAACGCTAAAAATTTGCCAAAAAGACACCATCGACAATAACTCCAAAACTAAAACAGCGATTCCGGATTTAACTGCATAGTCTTGTTTGCGTTTATAAACTACCCTAAGTGATGCAGTATGGTTTTTCTATTCCTATTAGTTTCGGAGATATTTGAGACTATAGGATTTTGTAGCATTTTGGCACGGTGAAAAACGCTAAAAATTTGCCAAAATGACACCATCGACAATAACTCCAAAACTAAAACAGCGATTCCGGATTTAACTGCATAGTCTTGTTTGTGTTTATAAACTACCCTAAGTGATGCAGTATGGTTTTTCTATTCCTATTAGTTTCGGAGATATTTGAGACTATAGGATTTTGTAGCCATTTGGCACGGTGAAAAACGCTAAAAATTTGCCAAAATGACACCATCGACAATAACTCCAAAACTAAAACAGCGATTCCGGATTTAACTGCATAGTCTTGTTTGCGTTTATAAACTACCCTAAGTGATGCAGTATGGTTTTTCTATTCCTATTAGTTTCGGAGATATTTGAGACTATAGGATTTTGTAGCATTTTGGCACGGTGAAAAACGCTAAAAATTTGCCAAAATGACACCATCGACAATAACTCCAAAACTAAAACAGCGATTCCGGATTTAACTGCATAGTCTTGTTTGCGTTTATAAACTACCCTAAGTGATGCAGTATGGTTTTTCTATTCCTATTAGTTTCGGAGATATTTGAGACTATAGGATTTTGTAGCCATTTGGCACGGTGAAAAACGCTAAAAATTTGCCAAAATGACACCATCGACAATAACTCCAAAACTAAAACAGCGATTCCGGATTTAACTGCATAGTCTTGTTTGTGTTTATAAACTACCCTAAGTGATGCAGTATGGTTTTTCTATTCCTATTAGTTTCGGAGATATTTGAGACTATAGGATTTTGTAGCCATTTGGCACGGTGAAAAACGCTAAAAATTTGCCAAAATGACACCATCGACAATAACTCCAAAACTAAAACAGCGATTCCGGATTTAACTGCATAGTCTTGTTTGCGTTTATAAACTACCCTAAGTGATGCAGTATGGTTTTTCTATTCCTATTAGTTTCGGAGATATTTGAGACTATAGGATTTTGTAGCCATTTGGCACGGTGAAAAACGCTAAAAATTTGCCAAAATGACACCATCGACAATAACTCCAAAACTAAAACAGCGATTCCGGATTTAACTGCATAGTCTTGTTTGCGTTTATAAACTACCCTAAGTGATGCAGTATGGTTTTTCTATTCCTATTAGTTTCGGAGATATTTGAGACTATAGGATTTTGTAGTCATTTTGGCACGGTGAAAAACGCTAAAAATTTGCCAAAATGACACCATCGACAATAACTCCAAAACTAAAACAGCGATTCCGGATTTAACTGCATAGTCTTGTTTGCGTTTATAAACTACCCTAAGTGATGCAGTATGGTTTTTCTATTCCTATTAGTTTCGGAGATATTTGAGACTATAGGATTTTGTAGCATTTTGGCACGGTGAAAAACGCTAAAAATTTGCCAAAATGACACCATCGACAATAACTCCAAAACTAAAACAGCGATTCCGGATTTAACTGCATAGTCTTGTTTGCGTTTATAAACTACCCTAAGTGATGCAGTATGGTTTTTCTATTCCTATTAGTTTCGGAGATATTTGAGACTATAGGATTTTGTAGCCATTTGGCACGGTGAAAAACGCTAAAAATTTGCCAAAATGACACCATCGACAATAACTCCAAAACTAAAACAGCGATTCCGGATTTAACTGCATAGTCTTGTTTGCGTTTATAAACTACCCTAAGTGATGCAGTATGGTTTTTCTATTCCTATTAGTTTCGGAGATATTTGAGACTATAGGATTTTGTAGCATTTTGGCACGGTGAAAAACGCTAAAAATTTGCCAAAATGACACCATCGACAATAACTCCAAAACTAAAACAGCGATTCCGGATTTAACTGCATAGTCTTGTTTGCGTTTATAAACTACCCTAAGTGATGCAGTATGGTTTTTCTATTCCTATTAGTTTCGGAGATATTTGAGACTATAGGATTTTGTAGCCATTTGGCACGGTGAAAAACGCTAAAAATTTGCCAAAAAGACACCATCGACAATAACTCCAAAACTAAAACAGCGATTCCGGATTTAACTGCATAGTCTTGTTTGCGTTTATAAACTACCCTAAGTGATGCAGTATGGTTTTTCTATTCCTATTAGTTTCGGAGATATTTGAGACTATAGGATTTTGTAGCATTTTGGCACGGTGAAAAACGCTAAAAATTTGCCAAAATGACACCATCGACAATAACTCCAAAACTAAAACAGCGATTCCGGATTTAACTGCATAGTCTTGTTTGTGTTTATAAACTACCCTAAGTGATGCAGTATGGTTTTTCTATTCCTATTAGTTTCGGAGATATTTGAGACTATAGGATTTTGTAGCCATTTGGCACGGTGAAAAACGCTAAAAATTTGCCAAAATGACACCATCGACAATAACTCCAAAACTAAAACAGCGATTCCGGATTTAACTGCATAGTCTTGTTTGCGTTTATAAACTACCCTAAGTGATGCAGTATGGTTTTTCTATTCCTATTAGTTTCGGAGATATTTGAGACTATAGGATTTTGTAGCCATTTGGCACGGTGAAAAACGCTAAAAATTTGCCAAAATGACACCATCGACAATAACTCCAAAACTAAAACAGCGATTCCGGATTTAACTGCATAGTCTTGTTTGCGTTTATAAACTACCCTAAGTGATGCAGTATGGTTTTTCTATTCCTATTAGTTTCGGAGATATTTGAGACTATAGGATTTTGTAGTCATTTTGGCACGGTGAAAAACGCTAAAAATTTGCCAAAATGACACCATCGACAATAACTCCAAAACTAAAACAGCGATTCCGGATTTAACTGCATAGTCTTGTTTGCGTTTATAAACTACCCTAAGTGATGCAGTATGGTTTTTCTATTCCTATTAGTTTCGGAGATATTTGAGACTATAGGATTTTGTAGCATTTTGGCACGGTGAAAAACGCTAAAAATTTGCCAAAATGACACCATCGACAATAACTCCAAAACTAAAACAGCGATTCCGGATTTAACTGCATAGTCTTGTTTGCGTTTATAAACTACCCTAAGTGATGCAGTATGGTTTTTCTATTCCTATTAGTTTCGGAGATATTTGAGACTATAGGATTTTGTAGCCATTTGGCACGGTGAAAAACGCTAAAAATTTGCCAAAATGACACCATCGACAATAACTCCAAAACTAAAACAGCGATTCCGGATTTAACTGCATAGTCTTGTTTGCGTTTATAAACTACCCTAAGTGATGCAGTATGGTTTTTCTATTCCTATTAGTTTCGGAGATATTTGAGACTATAGGATTTTGTAGCCATTTGGCACGGTGAAAAACGCTAAAAATTTGCCAAAATGACACCATCGACAATAACTCCAAAACTAAAACAGCGATTCCGGATTTAACTGCATAGTCTTGTTTGCGTTTATAAACTACCCTAAGTGATGCAGTATGGTTTTTCTATTCCTATTAGTTTCGGAGATATTTGAGACTATAGGATTTTGTAGCATTTTGGCACGGTGAAAAACGCTAAAAATTTGCCAAAATGACACCATCGACAATAACTCCAAAACTAAAACAGCGATTCCGGATTTAACTGCATAGTCTTGTTTGCGTTTATAAACTACCCTAAGTGATGCAGTATGGTTTTTCTATTCCTATTAGTTTCGGAGATATTTGAGACTATAGGATTTTGTAGCCATTTGGCACGGTGAAAAACGCTAAAAATTTGCCAAAATGACACCATCGACAATAACTCCAAAACTAAAACAGCGATTCCGGATTTAACTGCATAGTCTTGTTTGCGTTTATAAACTACCCTAAGTGATGCAGTATGGTTTTTCTATTCCTATTAGTTTCGGAGATATTTGAGACTATAGGATTTTGTAGCATTTTGGCACGGTGAAAAACGCTAAAAATTTGCCAAAAAGACACCATCGACAATAACTCCAAAACTAAAACAGCGATTCCGGATTTAACTGCATAGTCTTGTTTGTGTTTATAAACTACCCTAAGTGATGCAGTATGGTTTTTCTATTCCTATTAGTTTCGGAGATATTTGAGACTATAGGATTTTGTAGCCATTTGGCACGGTGAAAAACGCTAAAAATTTGCCAAAATGACACCATCGACAATAACTCCAAAACTAAAACAGCGATTCCGGATTTAACTGCATAGTCTTGTTTGCGTTTATAAACTACCCTAAGTGATGCAGTATGGTTTTTCTATTCCTATTAGTTTCGGAGATATTTGAGACTATAGGATTTTGTAGCCATTTGGCACGGTGAAAAACGCTAAAAATTTGCCAAAATGACACCATCGACAATAACTCCAAAACTAAAACAGCGATTCCGGATTTAACTGCATAGTCTTGTTTGCGTTTATAAACTACCCTAAGTGATGCAGTATGGTTTTTCTATTCCTATTAGTTTCGGAGATATTTGAGACTATAGGATTTTGTAGCCATTTCGCACGGTGAAAAACGCTAAAAATTTGCCAAAAAGACACCATCGACAATAACTCCAAAACTAAAACAGCGATTCCGGATTTAACTGCATAGTCTTGTTTGTGTTTATAAACTACCCTAAGTGATGCAGTATGGTTTTTCTATTCCTATTAGTTTCGGAGATATTTGAGACTATAGGATTTTGTAGCCATTTTGGCACGGTGAAAAACGCTAAAAATTTGCCAAAATGACACCATCGACAATAACTCCAAAACTAAAACAGCGATTCCGGATTTAACTGCATAGTCTTGTTTGCGTTTATAAACTACCCTAAGTGATGCAGTATGGTTTTTCTATTCCTATTAGTTTCGGAGATATTTGAGACTATAGGATTTTGTAGCCATTTGGCACGGTGAAAAACGCTAAAAATTTGCCAAAATGACACCATCGACAATAACTCCAAAACTAAAACAGCGATTCCGGATTTAACTGCATAGTCTTGTTTGCGTTTATAAACTACCCTAAGTGATGCAGTATGGTTTTTCTATTCCTATTAGTTTCGGAGATATTTGAGACTATAGGATTTTGTAGCCATTTCGCACGGTGAAAAACGCTAAAAATTTGCCAAAATGACACCATCGACAATAACTCCAAAACTAAAACAGCGATTCCGGATTTAACTGCATAGTCTTGTTTGCGTTTATAAACTACCCTAAGTGATGCAGTATGGTTTTTCTATTCCTATTAGTTTCGGAGATATTTGAGACTATAGGATTTTGTAGCCATTTCGCACGGTGAAAAACGCTAAAAATTTGCCAAAATGACACCATCGACAATAACTCCAAAACTAAAACAGCGATTCCGGATTTAACTGCATAGTCTTGTTTGCGTTTATAAACTACCCTAAGTGATGCAGTATGGTTTTTCTATTCCTATTAGTTTCGGAGATATTTGAGACTATAGGATTTTGTAGCCATTTGGCACGGTGAAAAACGCTAAAAATTTGCCAAAATGACACCATCGACAATAACTCCAAAACTAAAACAGCGATTCCGGATTTAACTGCATAGTCTTGTTTGCGTTTATAAACTACCCTAAGTGGTGCAGTATGGTTTTTCCTATTCCTATTAGTTTCGGAGATATTTGAGACTATATCGTTTTAAAGTCATTTCGCACGGTGAAAAACGCTAAAAATTTGCCAAAAAGACACCATCGACAATAACTCCAAAACTAAAACAGCGATTCCGGATTTAACTGCATAGTCTTGTTTGCGTTTATAAACTACCCTAAGTGATGCAGTATGGTTTTTCTATTCCTATTAGTTTCGGAGATATTTGAGACTATAGGATTTTGTAGCCATTTGGCACGGTGAAAAACGCTAAAAATTTGCCAAATGACACCATCGACAATAACTCCAAAACTAAAACAGCGATTCCGGATTTAACTGCATAGTCTTGTTTGCGTTTATAAACTACCCTAAGTGATGCAGTATGGTTTTTCTATTCCTATTAGTTTCGGAGATATTTGAGACTATAGGATTTTGTAGCCATTTGGCACGGTGAAAAACGCTAAAAATTTGCCAAAATGACACCATCGACAATAACTCCAAAACTAAAACAGCGATTCCGGATTTAACTGCATAGTCTTGTTTGCGTTTATAAACTACCCTAAGTGATGCAGTATGGTTTTTCTATTCCTATTAGTTTCGGAGATATTTGAGACTATAGGATTTTGTAGCCATTTGGCACGGTGAAAAACGCTAAAAATTTGCCAAAATGACACCATCGACAATAACTCCAAAACTAAAACAGCGATTCCGGATTTAACTGCATAGTCTTGTTTGCGTTTATAAACTACCCTAAGTGATGCAGTATGGTTTTTCTATTCCTATTAGTTTCGGAGATATTTGAGACTATAGGATTTTGTAGCCATTTGGCACGGTGAAAAACGCTAAAAATTTGCCAAAATGACACCATCGACAATAACTCCAAAACTAAAACAGCGATTCCGGATTTAACTGCATAGTCTTGTTTGTGTTTATAAACTACCCTAAGTGATGCAGTATGGTTTTTCTATTCCTATTAGTTTCGGAGATATTTGAGACTATAGGATTTTGAAGCCATTTCGCACGGTGAAAAACGCTAAAAATTTGCCAAAAAGACACCATCGACAATAACTCCAAAACTAAAACAGCGATTCCGGATTTAACTGCATAGTCTTGTTTGCGTTTATAAACTACCCTAAGTGATGCAGTATGGTTTTTCTATTCCTATTAGTTTCGGAGATATTTGAGACTATAGGATTTTGTAGCATTTTGGCACGGTGAAAAACGCTAAAAATTTGCCAAAATGACACCATCGACAATAACTCCAAAACTAAAACAGCGATTCCGGATTTAACTGCATAGTCTTGTTTGCGTTTATAAACTACCCTAAGTGATGCAGTATGGTTTTTCTATTCCTATTAGTTTCGGAGATATTTGAGACTATAGGATTTTGTAGCCATTTGGCACGGTGAAAAACGCTAAAAATTTGCCAAAATGACACCATCGACAATAACTCCAAAACTAAAACAGCGATTCCGGATTTAACTGCATAGTCTTGTTTGTGTTTATAAACTACCCTAAGTGATGCAGTATGGTTTTTCTATTCCTATTAGTTTCGGAGATATTTGAGACTATAGGATTTTGTAGCCATTTGGCACGGTGAAAAACGCTAAAAATTTGCCAAAATGACACCATCGACAATAACTCCAAAACTAAAACAGCGATTCCGGATTTAACTGCATAGTCTTGTTTGCGTTTATAAACTACCCTAAGTGATGCAGTATGGTTTTTCTATTCCTATTAGTTTCGGAGATATTTGAGACTATAGGATTTTGTAGCCATTTGGCACGGTGAAAAACGCTAAAAATTTGCCAAAATGACACCATCGACAATAACTCCAAAACTAAAACAGCGATTCCGGATTTAACTGCATAGTCTTGTTTGCGTTTATAAACTACCCTAAGTGATGCAGTATGGTTTTTCTATTCCTATTAGTTTCGGAGATATTTGAGACTATAGGATTTTGTAGCCATTTGGCACGGTGAAAAACGCTAAAAATTTGCCAAAATGACACCATCGACAATAACTCCAAAACTAAAACAGCGATTCCGGATTTAACTGCATAGTCTTGTTTGCGTTTATAAACTACCCTAAGTGATGCAGTATGGTTTTTCTATTCCTATTAGTTTCGGAGATATTTGAGACTATAGGATTTTGTAGCCATTTGGCACGGTGAAAAACGCTAAAAATTTGCCAAAATGACACCATCGACAATAACTCCAAAACTAAAACAGCGATTCCGGATTTAACTGCATAGTCTTGTTTGCGTTTATAAACTACCCTAAGTGATGCAGTATGGTTTTTCTATTCCTATTAGTTTCGGAGATATTTGAGACTATAGGATTTTGTAGCATTTTGGCACGGTGAAAAACGCTAAAAATTTGCCAAAATGACACCATCGACAATAACTCCAAAACTAAAACAGCGATTCCGGATTTAACTGCATAGTCTTGTTTGCGTTTATAAACTACCCTAAGTGATGCAGTATGGTTTTTCTATTCCTATTAGTTTCGGAGATATTTGAGACTATAGGATTTTGTAGCATTTTGGCACGGTGAAAAACGCTAAAAATTTGCCAAAATGACACCATCGACAATAACTCCAAAACTAAAACAGCGATTCCGGATTTAACTGCATAGTCTTGTTTGCGTTTATAAACTACCCTAAGTGATGCAGTATGGTTTTTCTATTCCTATTAGTTTCGGAGATATTTGAGACTATAGGATTTTGTAGCATTTTGGCACGGTGAAAAACGCTAAAAATTTGCCAAAATGACACCATCGACAATAACTCCAAAACTAAAACAGCGATTCCGGATTTAACTGCATAGTCTTGTTTGCGTTTATAAACTACCCTAAGTGATGCAGTATGGTTTTTCTATTCCTATTAGTTTCGGAGATATTTGAGACTATAGGATTTTGTAGCCATTTGGCACGGTGAAAAACGCTAAAAATTTGCCAAAATGACACCATCGACAATAACTCCAAAACTAAAACAGCGATTCTGGATTTAACAGC